>OX421943.2:7500000-8750000 GCA_949128155.2 Xanthia icteritia
TTTTGTGTGACGTCAGTGTACATGCTAACTACGCAGCAAATGCGTAGTTTGCATGTGGCGATGTAGATGCCGACGCAGCAAATGCGTAGTTTGCATGTGGCGATGTAGATGCCGCCACAACTACCTCCTATTCAAAAACAAATATCTTGGATAAAGTTTTACGTAAAACACTAGAGATAACTTCAAAGTTGGTAATATTTTGCTTACATATTACCTCATTAGGCCTTGATAAACTCAAACTCAAACTCAAAGCATTTATTTCAATTAAACCATTTACAGGCACTTTTGAATTGTCAAGGGGTCAGTCAGTCAGAAATATGAAGCTAGTTGCCCATTCCAAAGCGTAGGTTCCTATGGAGAAGAACGGGCAAGAAACTCCACGGACACTCTTTTAAATCATAATGTGGTTACAAAATATTGGTTACATCATTCATGTTGAAATTATACATGTGAGACCAATGTAGAAAGACGTGCACGTAAAAAGCATCCGTTATAAAAATATAAAAACAATTCAAAAATTAAAATAAGCCGTGGCAGATAAGAGATGACCAGTCCCTACTGGCGGCGCCCGTTCACGAACATGACGCATGGATCAGCACCGTTTAGCTCAACCATTTTGAAGGGAACTTACTTAAGGATACTTAATATAATAATATATATGTAATACTAATAACTTAATAATTATGACTAAATAAAATCAAAAATATATGTAATTTACGTAGAACCTGTCACATTTTCGTGGTAGGTAATCCTGTTTAATTATAATCAACCAACACCTGAAACCACATCACTAAAAATACTCAATTAATTTTAACCATTTGTTCATGTTGTGTAACATTCAGACCAATCGTGGTAAGTCATAACTTGACATGGCTACAATAAATAAAAATACAGAACATAAATAATTAATACTAGTTTAAATGTAATTTTTATAATATACATTTTTAGCTGTTTATTTGTGTATATATATTTCCACTTGCAAGAAACCTTCCACAGATGAAGGCCTAAGTCTAGAGAAGATTGGTTAGCGTTGGAGGACCAACGCTAACCAATCTTCTCTAGACTGGGCTACTTTAACCCAGTTTGAACCTCCTATGGCTATAAGCTGACACAAATACTGTAAATGACACTTTGTATATTTTATCTATGCCAGCAATTGTATGACTGCCTTGTTGGTCTAGTGGTCGCAAGTCATACTGCTGAACATGATGTCTTGGGTTCGATTCCCAGGTCGGGCAAAGAGTTATTGAGTTTTTCTATCTTCTGTCTGGATAAGTGCCCGGTCGATGGCAATAGGCCCGCCCTCTATTACATGGGACTTAATCATAACTGGCCGAAATTTGGTGTACTATAGGTACACCTCTGCCCAACTCTTCGGGGAAACAAGGCAATTATGTAAGCTGACATAAATACTAGAAATAACTCTTTGTCTTTTTCATCCACACTAGCAATTATAATAAAAACTAAATTAAAACTCGAATTAAACTAAAACAAAACTCCTCTCAACAAAATTTTACAACTAAAACATTATTAACGTGAACTTTTTAACCGGTCCACAGATGATTATAGATGGTTCACTCCGCAAAATCATTTAAATAAAAAGCAACTCTTGCTACGACACAATAAAGTGCAATTCAGGTCACACAGCGCTATTTATTTAACTACAGTTACATTCACCTAAAAGTTGCCTCTCTTTCTATCGCGTCACTCTTATATCTTCTGACTACGTTACACACACTGAATGGCAACAAATCTCGTAAATTCTCCTGCTTGAAGGTGCTGTAGTTGTAGATGTAGACCTGTCAAAGATTTTTTGTGGAACTGTTTACTGAGGATTTAATATAGATAATTTGATGTCGATAAATACAGTAGCTGGACCGTAAATGAGCTGAATTAAGGAGTAGAAATGCGAAATGTATTGACAAGAAGTAAGTACTGATTGAGAGGTAAGTGGTGGAAACTTACCTAACCTCACAATTTCAAAAATATTGTATTGTATTATTGTTTTTTTTTTTTCATATTGAATAACTCATAATATTTATTTTCAGATTGGCTGCCTACAATCGTAATAACAAGTTTAAGGAAATTGATGAAAATGAGGTATTGGGTTTGATTTGGCCCCCTGATGAATCATTTGGTAGTGTGCAGAATTCAAATGTATTGCCAAAAATAGATATAGTTCATATAACCGACTACCCCCTGGAAGTTTACAAAAAACAGGAAGGCATGACGATGCATGCGGCAGTCCACAGGAAAAGGTACAACATGATGAAGGAAAATGTCTTGTCAGCTTTAGTTGTGTCAAACTATAAGGGATTCTACTTCTATCGAGCACAAGTAAACAGCGAAATGACAAAATCCTTGACATATTGTGTTAAATTAGTAATCGACCAATCATAATCATAATTATTTCTTTATTTGTGTAAAAAAATACAGTTCTTAAATTAAAGTATATAATACAGTTCTTAAACCAAGAAGGCAATATTATTGAGGGAAGCTGTGAATGCATGCGGGAAAGTCCGAAAGGGATACCGTGGCCCCTGGCACCGTACAGGCAACGGAAGGAACACTGTGGGTTTTAGTCAGTAAGAGTCTGACACGCCCTCCCGCTCCACCCAGAGCGGGAGAAGTTATTTGATAATTTGCAATCCAAAAAAAAAAAAGGTTTGGCACATCTCTAAAAGAAGTAAAGTGGAAGTATCACCAAAAAAAGCTGAACAGCTTAACCTATCGGTACCCGTTAACAGTGTCAAAAAGAGGGAAATCTTCAATATGTGCTACGACCTAAGACCAAATGAATATCGAAATAGTCCATCATTCAATGCAATGTGCGAAATGCAGTAATAAACTTCAATAGCACCAAGAGACGTACATTAGCTCTTAGCGGAGTATTTACAGCTGCTTCTATTACTGGTCTCATTAACGACCATGATTATTTGTCCAGGCCACTAGCACATCAATTTATCTGAAATCGCATACAAGGTTCAACAGAAGCTCTCATAGCGATAGAGAAGAAAACAAGGGCTCAGTATGATAGCCCCATTTGGTTTAAAGAATGATCCTTGCGCATCACAGCATCCAGTGTTGGAACTTATAGTTCAAAAGACAGACAGAAAAAAATAATTGTTTACGGATTCTATCATAAACTCAAAAAAAATCTAGTCTAAGCCGACTGAATGGGGTAAATTGAATGAAAAAAATGCTTTATACTTTTGCAACAACAATGTTGTTCCATGTGAGCTTTTTGTAGCACCTGATAATTGTTTTTTAGCTGGCTCTCCTGATGGCTTGGTATGCAGACGACAGACAGACTCCATATATACTCCATATAGACTCTATATATTAATGCACTGATAGAGAGGCTCAGCAGCACGCATGTCGGTTGCCGTATTGGAGGTGTGTGCCTAAACAATATCAGCTACGCAGACGACATGGTGCTGCTGAGCGCCTCTATCTGTGGTGTGTCAAGACTGATTCGCATCTGTGAAAACTATGCTAAGGAACATGGTTTGTTGTATAATGCGAAAAAGAGCGAGTGCATGGTCTTTTGGGCCAAGGGGAAGTGTCCAGATTACTTGCCGGCAATTAAGCTCAACGGATGCCTACTTAATAGAGTATTATTTAAATCAGGTAATAAAAATGATGTTGGCAATTTCAGGCCTATTTCTATCTTACCAGCATTTAGCAAAATATTTGAAAAGTTAATACTCAAGCAGTTGCTAATCCATTTTAATTTAAATAGCCTCCTCCATAATGAACAATATGGCTTTACAAAGGGTCGTTCGACCACAGATGCGGGTGTTGCTCTGCTGAAACACATATTTAACGCATGGGAGAACTCGCAAAATGCTATTGGGGTTTTCTGTGATCTCTCCAAAGCCTTTGATTGCGTGCACCATGACACGCTTTTGCGTAAACTGCGTCATTACGGTGTGCAAAATGAAGCTCTCAACCTTATAAATTCTTATTTACATAATAGGTCCCAATGTGTAGATGTTAATGGTGTGAAATCTTCCGGGCTGCCAGTTCAGTTAGGTGTGCCTCAAGGCTCAATACTGGGTCCATTCTTGTTCTTAGTCTATATCAATGACTTACCATTCTATTTAAAGGGTATCTGTGAAGTTGTACTGTTTGCAGATGATACGTCACTTATTTTTAAAGTAGACAGGAATAGACAAGACTTTGACGATGTAAACAGTGCACTCTCAATGGTTACGGATTGGTTTTCGTCAAATAACCTAGTTCTCAATAGCAAGAAAACCAAATGTGTAAAGTTCGCCCTTCCAAATGTTAGAAATCTAGGACCCAACATCGTCTTAGATAATGAGTCACTTGAAACTGTAAACACGGCAGTTTTTCTGGGCATAACAGTAGATGCCAAACTTCAGTGGGGCCAACATATATCGAGCCTAGCGGGAAGGCTCAGTTCGGCCGCCTACGCCGTCAGGAAAGTAAGACAATACACTGACGTTGATACAGCTCGGTTAGTCTATTTTAGTTATTTTCATAGCGTTATGTCCTACGGTATTCTGCTGTGGGGCAAAGCTGCTGATATTCAAAATATATTTGTCCTTCAAAAACGAGCTGTTCGAGCAATTTACCAGCTCGGTGCCAGAGTTTCTCTGAGAGATTTTTTCAAAGATATCGGTATCCTCACAGTGGCATCACAATTCATTTTCGCCAACATATTATATATTAGGCAAAATATACACTTATATACTAAAAACAGTGATATTCACAATGTTAACACTAGAAATAAGGACAAACTACGTACTCCCTTTCACCGGCTTCATAAGGTTCATAACTCATTTGTTGGGCTTGGTATAACCTTTTATAACAAGCTACCTTCTTCTTTGCTAGATTTGCCTTTTAATGCGTTCAAAACTAAAGTAAAATCCAACCTCTCTTCAAAGGCATACTATTCTATCAACGACTACTTAAATGATAAGAATAGTTGGTCGCTGTGATTAACTCAAGACAATGTTTAAATGTTCTTTCTCCAGAATTAGCTTACTTACTGACAGGTTATATGAGTTTATATAATTGTTTATAATTTTACTTTATTTATTGTTGACATAATCTACTCATTACAATGTTTTTTTTTATGAGTTGTATTGCAATATGTGGTTAGCTAGCGACCTCGATAATTTTTTACTTTACCTCAATGGTCCTAGTTTATCAATTATAACTTCTAGTTACAGCTATATGTAAGCGGGCACGCCCTTTATGTCTGGAGGCTTTTATTTAGATATTGTTTTCGTTAAGTTATTTTTATTTCTGCTTGAGTATAGTTCTCGATGTTTTTGGTTGGTATATTGGCGTGTGCTAGCTGTCATATGGCTATTAATTTTATAATTTAAATTATGTTTTGTGTTGCGTAATGTAAATATCATTTTGCATACTATTATATAGAATCTTTTTTACTGAACAGACAGCTGTGCTGCTGGGGAGTTTGTTGCGCCACTTCTTCTTCCCAGCTAAAGCACTAGGAAGTGGTGAATGGTGGGCGTTTTGGGGGACTGTCTTATGTAATTTTGACGTTCGAAAAGTGCTGATTCTCAGCCTAGTTTGAATAAATGACTTTTGAATTTTGAATTTTTGAATTTTGAGTAAATACTTTTAAATATCTTGGACATTTATTTTGGGCATTTATTTATTGACGGCATGGTTGGCGCATTGGTTAAGCGATTGACTGCTGCGCTGCGTGTCGCGGGTTCGATTCCCGCACGGGACAATTATTTGTATGACCTACAAGTAGTTGTTCCGGGTCTGGCTGTTTGTGTATGTGAGTATAAATGTTTGTAAACGCACCCACGATACAGGAGAAATTCCTAGTGTGGGGCAACGTTTTATTTAAAAAAAAAAAAAAAAAAAAAAAAAAAAACTTCTGACCTAGAAGACGATGCAGACATTGAAAGGGAATGCAGGGCGCTGTCTGTTCGTGCGAATATGATAGCCCGCAGATTTGCTCGGTGTTCGAGGGGCGTCAAAATAGCCCTATTTAGGGCATTATGTACGTCCTTTTATACCGGCAGTCTGTGGATGGATTACACGCAGAAACAGTATAGCGCTTTGCGTGTCCGATACAATAACGCGTTCAGGGTACTCTTGGGGCTGCCTCGCTTCTGTAGCGCATCGGGGATGTTTGCTGAGGCGCGTGTGGATTGTTTCTACACAGTCATGCGCAGGCGGTGCACATCCCTGGTGCGCAGGGTGCGGGCCAGCCGCAACAGTATCCTGGAGGCTTTTGCTGAACGTTTCGTCTGTCAGTACGTGAACCACTGCTGTATGGTTCACGTACTGACTAATGTTAATGTTAAGATATTGTTTTAATTTGATTTAATTTTTAATTTTTATTGTGTTTATGATTTTTGTTATTATTCATTCTAATTAATTGTACCTATAATCCAAGATGATTGAAATAAATAAATAATAATAATAATAAATAATAAGGGACCAAGATATCACCGCAGAAAGTGTTGAATATTTAGAATTGGTAAATAATAATTATGTTAAGTCTCAAGCACAGCTCAAACTATTATTATCAGGCCCAAACACAAACGGGTAGAAAGTTTTGTGATTTTTATGTCTGGACCAAAAGCGACTTTAAGATAATATCAGTTGTTAGGAATGATGATGTAATTAACAAGTTAATAATAACAAAATCAAGGCAGTATTACAATGAGTATAATTATGGTTCCAGCTTTAGTTATGAAATATTATTCTGTGTGAAAATAATAATCAGTTGAAGTTGATCCAAATAAAGCTGCAAATTTATTTTTAATTAATGTGCTTTATTCATCACTTTGGTAGTTAAATAAGGTATTTATTTTTAAGTAACAATAAAACACTATCATTCAGACTTTTAATATATTGACACTATTATTTTCCTTCCGTTATATTTTCGCGAAGGTTGACAAGCATAAAACATAGAAATATAATCCTACTGGCTAAAGGAACTAAATTAGAGCTAAGAGTGCCCTTCAGGGTTTTGTAGGTTTTGCCCAACCCAATAATTCATTCAATGTGTATCCTGTTAGAGGATGCCTTTTTAGAATGGTCAAGTGTTCAGGTACAAGCCGACCAGATTCTTGAAATCCTGTATCTGACAACACAATGTAATTTTTTATTAATAAGTCACGCAAACCACACTTCTCAAATAAAGCTCTGTAACTTATTGCACCTCCATAAGCATCAAAAACAAATGTTTACTTACTTTATTTATGATAAACTCCTCCCAAATACCTATGCCTAGAACTGACATATTATTCCAATATTTTATTACGGCTTTGAGCATGTGGCACGTCCACACTCTTCGAGCCAGCGCGCTGAACTGAACAACACGCGCGATTTTTTCGCGTCCGTGGGAACACAAGTACAGAACTTCGTATGTCGCATTCATTCTACGCTCAACGCCGAGCGTTAAAAATCGAACACCGCGCGATAAAATATCGCGGCGGGAAAAAATCGCGGCCGTGCGAACAGATGTACCGCTTTCTATTTATTCCATTCCAAGCGCGGCACGCGATTGCAAGTAACAAACAATTTTAAATACTTACGGTTTTCACTCACAGGGTCCAAGGGCATCACATAACCAGATTTCAGAAACTGATATTTGCATACGCGAGAATATGGTGTGGGTTCAAATTTTTTTCGACGTATTTTAGCCACGTCTTTCTCCTTTTCGTATCGATTGGAAAACGATGCCCTGTTGTTCTTGAAGAGCAATGTGGGCCATACATAATGAAGGTATTGTGTAACGGTTCCAACGGGTGAATTTATGAATTGTATCCCATTTTACAATAGAAATGTTTTGACAGGTATACATTGACTGACGCGCCAACTTGTGTAATTTTTTAGAACTACTCTAATTGTCTAGCTATTGGCCCGACAAGACGAGCCCGCCGCGCACTTGTAGCTTCATACCTAAAATGCGGAGTGAACCATCTGTATTCATCTGTGCCGGTACAATGAATGCAAAAGCCAACCTCAAAATGTAAGGACCATAACACTAAAGATACGGGTACGTACCTTTTATACAAAGATAACGACTTTTACGTATCTTTTATACAGAAATAACTGCTTTTCGAAAGAGTTGGAAGACTATAACCCGTCGTACCCACGGGCGATTTTTTAACGCGGCGCTTTTTTGTAACGGCTAGGGCTGCATAGGGTAAGCTGTGCAGGCCGTTAACGGATAGGTAGGTAGAATAGGTTAGAAAAAGAAACAGTTTTGATAAATTAATACATATATTAGTCGGCTAGGTCGCGGGTAAGGTCCTTAACACTAGAGTTCTGTTCTGAGCACTATAACACCAGTAAACAATAGGGTACCGTCCTTGGCAATACGTGGCAGATGTGCGGGCTTGAAGGCACAGGCTCGTGGCAGAAGCACGTGGCGGTAAGCCGCGGAGGCCTGTCAGCGCAGGCTCACGGGCAGCAGCTCCCGGCGGTAGGCCGCGGAGGCCTGTCAGCACAGGCTCGCGCTTGCAGCACGCGGAGGTAGCTTGCGGTGGTAGGTCGCAGGTAGGTCAGGCCTTAGATAGCCTCGCTAGCATGCGTAGGTAGCGTGCAGGATTGAGTAAGGGGTCCTGCCCTCAGCCCGTACGAAGAACCCCTAGGTTGGGCACACAGAATTCTTAGGATCAGGGAATTGCTTCCACCAGCTCTGCAAGCGGAAACGAAATCAACGAGCGTCCCCGGAAAGAAAGTTAGTGTTTTACCCGGATTCTAGTGATGTGATTAGGAACTTACTAATTGTAATATTTTAGCATCACTTGACTAATTATAGTTGTGAGTCCACACAACGCTACATTGCGCACTGGATTTTCAACGCACTGCTAGACTTGAAATCCAACAGTGTATTATTTGACTCGTTGGGATGCACTTTATTGGATTCTCAATGCTCGGCTCAACACCGAGAATTGAATATCCAGTGTGCGATAAAATATAGTCGTGTTTTAAATCGCGCGTAAGGACCTAGGCTTACCGTCTGATAGTGTTGTTAAAATTCTACTGGTCGCTTTCGCTTTTTAAGATATAAGGGGTTTTTTAAGAAAGTACTTACTGCCTTTCGTAATTAAAATAATAACATATTTAATGTTGGTAATAACACTTAAGAGTTTAAAGTATAAATTGTTATCATTGTTTTACTGTTGGACTGTACGAACTTTAAAAAAACCAGGCAAGTTCCAGGCAATTCAATTCCCTGGCTGGTTAAATTTTGTATTATGACATCCGTAATTCTGACCGACTTCACGCTGGCTAGTTTGTCTATGGCTGGCTTGTAATTCTCTGCCGTAACATTCAGAAACACAAATAAATATTTATCGGTGCGTTACGGTTTTATTTAAATCACATATTTTATGATAAAAATAATAAATATATCTTAATATAGTTACTAAAAGTAGGTGAAAATATGAACGCAATGTATATTGTGCTAAATAATTAACTTTTATTCTATTTTTCCGTCTTTGTAAATTGTAACGCGAGATTCTCTAAACGATAACGTTTCCGAACGTATTCCACTTGAAGTTCGACGAGGAATTTGACAACTTCATTCAAGGACAATGTATATTGTTGCAACTACTAATAAAATAATACTATCGTATTGTTTGTATATTAATAATCTCTGTAAAAAGTACCGCGAAAATTATGCTGATAATTTTCTTCGATTACCGCGGTGTAGTGCACTAGGTACGAATTTCTTCCAGAGGGACAAACGGTGATTATGTATTATTTAGGCGTCATGAGGCGTTTGCGAGAGAATATCCGCTCAAAACCAGATTTTGTGGAACGACAATTCATAGATTTTGCACCATGATGATGCACCATTGCACAAAGCCATCATTGTGCAAGAGATCTTAGCCAAAAACTCAGCGAATGTCATCGACCAAGCGCCGTACTCACCTGATATGGCTCCGTCTGACTTTTTCCTGTTCCCGAAGCTAACATTACATCTTTGAGGAAGACGTTTCGAGTCGGTTGAAGCTATAAAAGAAAATTCGCTGAAGGAGTTGAAGACCCTCAATCAGCTTACCAAAAATGTATGGAGGACTGGGTCAAGCGCTGGCGTAGCTGTATTTATATTGCAAGCGAAAGGGCCTACTTTGAAGGCGACAAAATAAATTTAGACGAATAAATTACTTTTTTGGTTTTATTAAACGATTCCCAGTACACAATGCGGTATTATGTTCCTTCTTAACTAGTATCAGAGTATAAACAAAAATATGGATAATGAATGAATATTAGTAGGTAGGATAGAAATGGTGGTGTGGTGTTTTTGAGTGTTTTTACTAAATACCCAGTTTTCAACATGGTAATAATATCATAGCGCACCCTTTAATAGGCAGTTGTAATTATTATAGTTCAGTGGATGAGAGTTATCGCCCTCGGCGGTGCCTAACTTATGTTTAGTAGGAAACATTGTGGGAGTTTTTCAATTTTACCGATATTTCGGTATTTTGATCAGAAGTGCCACTTTCCAGAATTTCCAGAAACTCAAACACGTAACATTTTCTTATGTAGTTAACATTTAGGAATAATTTCGCCAAAAAAATCCAAAGCAGTTCAATAAAAGCTACTCTGAAGCAACGTAAATTGAATGGATTGTGAGGTTACTTATTATCAGTTTTAATATGTCAAGAAATGTCAAACGAACGTTCATAATACGGTATTTCCAGCCAATAGTCGGGCAGAAGCCGGCCAGGGTGTCACGTGACCACTGACTGGCTTGTTTGACGAGTTCATAATACGAAATTGCAAGGCAGTTCTGTTTACGCCGTAAACTGCCTGGAAATAAGAGTTCATAATAAGGCCCCTGTACCTTTTCTACGGATATTTGAAGTTGAATCACTGTCATGAAAATTAAATGGTGTTAATATAGCTCAACATTGCTTTTTTTTCCTTTTGTAAGTATCACAGTTGATGATTCTTTATTAATAAAATAAATCTCGAAAGAGAAGATTTAAGAATAATTTCGAGGGAAATACGAAATTCTACTATTTTACTTTGTGAACTTTTGAATAAAACTTGTAATATATTTTTATGCGCATTTGAATAATAAGATGTTATTTTAGTTTTAGATATAATTTTGTAATAAGAGATAAAAAATCCCTAAGCAAAAATTGTGCGCAATATGCTATTATTAGGCTCTCAAGAATTAAATGACATAAAAATATATTTTGAGCAGAAACTGCATTGTTCTTTGTAAAGCAAATATCTTAACAATTTCTGTTCATTGATATTATAGACAACATAGAATTGAATAAGGGGAAGATGTGTCACCAGATACGTACTTAACCCGGGTTACGAAATGTTCATTCCAGATATGCTGCTGTCACTTGTGAAGGTACTATTCCGTACCCGACCGTAGGCAGCAACTGCACGCGTCATGTCGCGGCGTCATGTCGCTGCAGTCATGATTCCGAACCCAACCGCAGGCGGCAACAGCCCGTATTCCAGTCGGTAGATAGAAGATAGAAAAACGTGTTATCGCTCGAGCTTTGGCGGCACTATTGGTCTGCAGTCGGGCTGCACGTGTCGCCTGTCATTCCCCCGTAGCTGCCAACGACGTGTCGCTAGCTACGGAAGGTATTTCATAGAAATTCAAAGAAACCAGTCGTGTCGCGGCGACACGTTGCCTGCAGTTGCCTCCTGCGGTCGGATACGGAATAGTACCTTTATGTCTATTCATTCTAACAATAGGTTTTTGTTTTTTGTCCAAAGTGTAGTAGCTCGGTGCCAAAACAAAATGGATTTGGTTTCTCATACACTGAGACGTCAGGTACCTGTCAAAAGTGTCAAAACACCTATATTTTCTTTAGTCTTGACTGAATGATGAACGAATACTTGAAACGAATGATAAACATCATCACAGATCATTGTCGAAATGGAAGACCTCTTGTCAAAGTGGTGCCAACTGGTGGCGTGAATTTCCTCCCGAAAATAATCTCATGAATGTGATTTCTCTGTGAAAATACTATCAAAATTTTCGCCATAGTTTGCTAAACCTACATACGATCTGAAAATTACTGATAAACAAATGCTATTACTCCTTAGATGAATATTTAAATGATACACTTTAATAATAAAAATAAATGATAATCACGCAATTTATAGGTATGTTTAAAATATATTAATGATACGGTAATTATTAATAAATAATATAACAAAAATAATAATTATATAAAACAGCAATACTAAAAAATTAAATAATATAGCAATAATAAATTATTCAAAGAAAAACAATTTATACAAATGAATAAACAGAATTATAACACAAATGTACAGCTATATAAAATAATCTAAAACATTTAAGTACATTTTGCAGATAAAATAATAGATAACCGAAATGTTTAGTATCTTATTCGCGATCTCCTGACTTTGATTATAATATGCAAGTTAAAACTTGTTCCCACAAAAACAACTTAATTATCTCCTAAAACAGGGCTCCCTCTCTCCTACCCTTTTGCTGTGCCCTACAGGGTCCATAAAGATCTAATTCAAACCTAATATTTTGCATGCTGTAAGGTAAAATATATCGGGACACTTAATAAATATTTCAACTTATATTTGTATACCTACATTATCAGCAAATAAATGATTCCTTTCTTTCTTTACTAAAGATATGAGCATACGAGTAGTTATGTAGGTATCTTTTCTATGTGCATGAAAGAAAGTGCTGTGTAATGCTTTCTGAAACGAGCTAAACATACTTTCAGGAAACACTAGCATAGAACCATGTAGAACGGTTAAAGGGGAAAAACCGTTTTCTAAAGATTCGGGTATGAAGACCACACCCTATTAGATCGTCTTTTAGATTATGTGAACAAATAACACATTTATGTACAAATACTCAATGGGTAAAGAAAAACAATTTCACAAAAACAATCTTCTTGATCTGAAAGAATACTTTTATTACTTCGACAATTAAAACAGCACTAAAATATGTATAAGAAATCGCAAGAAAATCACACTACATGTTCCTATACACATTGTAGGTATCCATCACTCCAATCTAAGTCCCCTTCGAACCCTTACAGTATTTTCAAATAACAAACCTTTCCTTACGTCTACACGTCTCCGAGATCTATGTCACCGCACATAAGTGGAGCATCTCAGGCCGTGCGATTACCGTGCGGAGCACGTGGCATGTCCTGTCCATTTGCATGCTAATGCCGGCCGGCCGGAACTAGCCCGTCCTGCCGCCGCATTGTATTGTAAACACCATGTGATTCACGTCAACACAACGACGAGATTTGATGTGATTAGAATTGTTTAGGTAAGCCCTTATAGTTGAATACTTTCGCTTTTATTGAGATGGAAAGTGTGAGGTTTTTGTTTGGTTCGGTAATTTGTTTAATGTGATGTTTGCGTTTGTGGGTGATTAAATGCCACTGACACGTTTTCCTATAATTTGGTCTCATTAAGAGCGCAATTTAATGTAAAAACATTGTATGTTTGGAATGAGACTACAATGCTCGATTCATTATATTCTCATTCCCAACATACGATGGGAATATAATGCATATGTTGCAGAAGGATTGCCGAATCCGCTAGTTTACATAACCGCTAGCTGTTTTACAAAAGATCTTCGTTATGTAAAACAGCTGAACATTATCCAGCTGGATTGCCATTAGTAATGTAATGGTTTACCAAAACTGCTCACGTTTAGACGTAATGCAGAATGGCTTATCAGCAGTCGGTGTTGTTTCTAATACCGAATTGGTCGCAGTAACTAAGCTAGGGCACCCCGCCCAATTAGTTTAGGTTAGATTGAACAGTGACCACCTGAGCGCGAGCCGAGCGAGCGAAGAGAGCAGTGCCGCAGCAGTGGCCGGCGAGCAAGTAACTGCGACCAACTAGGAAGTCAAGTTGATCGCAGTTACTTAGTTATTTAGTATTTTGAGGTCTGACTTTCATAAAATCTGATAACTTTATTGAAATTGTCCTTAAAATCGCGGTTTTCACTTGAGTTAGGGTTATTTTCACCCTTATCACTGTTTTTTATTTACATCTGTTTTGGACGCCATTATTTTTGTTATGAGTTATGACACACCGAGCCACGAGGGACAAAATTTTGAACTAAAATCTACAATACGTTTCATTGCACGCAGTTTCACTTCTAATCGTTTACCCACTGCATTGATATGTGCAAAACGTTTATCAATTCTACGTGTTAAAGTTCAGTAATTATGGAAAATCGCTAAGCGTCGTTCAGTTATTTTACGTAACGGAGCTGATTTGTTAAACAGCAAGCGGTTTTGTAAAACAGCGGATTCGACAATCCATCATTATTTGACTTTGATTTTGACATCTGCGACACATCGACTATTTTTAACTAATTTTATCTTCTTAAGTCTTCATTTAAGAAGATACACGGTCCGTACTTCACTTTTCTGTCAAGTTCGCTTCTAGCCTCGCTGTGACCGCATACACACTTATTATTTCGTTCTGTCGTTAACATCTCGACATAGTTCGAAGTGATGTGAAGAACACTACAGTCTTAGGAAACCCTAGCTGGGTTTCCTAAGACTGCGGCTGTCTTATAGCGTCCGTAATTTACCGGCGAATGACGTCACTGAAACATTATTTATGAAAGTAAGTTGGCATGTTTTCCTAGAGAGCGAGTTTTGACACCGTAAATTCAAATTCTCATGCTATTATTTTCATGACAGCTATAACTGCGGCCGTTATTTGGCGGCTACCGCTCTTCTAGGAAACTATAGCTTAAGCTAGTATTATCGCGTCCCACGACAAATTGCGTCTGTATGTCGGACTTAAATCTAACATCTAAAACAACTCTAAATAGTCAATGTCGGTTCAAAGGTGCACAGTCAATCGTGAAGTAAAGTTGGACCGTAGTCCCCAATGCTTTGAGGGAGACCGTTGAATTTTGTATGAAATAGCTGATGCGACCGTGCCACCGATAGATAGATGATATTTCCTATCCCAGACTTCTTAGCACAGCATCAAATATGCAGGTGTATTTTCACTTCTCGATTTTATGTTCTAGTAAATGTCAATTTTGTTCTGCTGAATCGATAAAAACATTAAGCTGATTAGTTCCGTGATAATATTTGGAAAACGCTATGCAACTGAATTTAAGGTGATGTTGACACTGCAAAAGAATTTTCACTCTACGCTCAGGTATAAATTCCGCAGCGGATCCTATTTCGGCATCACTATGAACATTACTGTTGATTAAACTTTTTTAGGGTCTTGATAAGACCCTAAAAAAGTTTACGTGTTTACGGTTTACGTGTCTCGTATAACAAGGTTGTTATGCTAAAATGTTCACTAATAAACTCTTTTTTAAATTATTATGCCTTCTGCGTAATTATTTCTATATGCAAACTATTTGCCATTAGCTCTGCGCGATACAAAATGTGCTAATCACTCCATGTAAACTCCGTACTGATTGGACATCCACACACCATCTTAATTAAGCGCACTAGTACATCTCGCTTTGCTTCGCTTGCTTTGGTGTCACAATCAGCGGAGATGACTATCGGCCATCTTGTGACACGCTGGACGTTATGTTCCAGGGTCCAAAGTTCCAGCTAACCACCCAAGCTACCGGCTTACCAACATCTTCAATTATCAGTGGCATCCGTACACTGTGATACGGCCACCATCTTCCGGCATATCTGATTGCCGTCGAGCTTCGTGCTGGGTACATATTTTACCCGCATGGCCACATCGAGCTATCTACGGCTCAGGCACGATCAAACGCTAGCCATCACCATCCCTGGCGTCTGCAGCGTGGCACACCCGCTGGAGTCATCGTCGCACCAGGCTCAGCCAGGAGAGTACTGCACTACTCCCAAGGGAATTGAGGGAATCTTGTGACCATAAACCTACCTACCCCATTACTCGTATTTTCTAGAAATATACATTTTTTTGTGTTGACAAGGTTACTTGGTGTTATTTCTACCCCCACGTAAGCCTGTCAACAATTACCAGGTACTTAAAAAAATAGAAAATGGTCTACAAATCTACAGTTTATTAAGTCCTAGTATTACACTCAAAAGTGCCGTTTCATGTAACTTCGACTGGATGGAAAAAGTTTCGTAAAATCCTTTCTAAGGGCATCTCTACACCTATCTAGTAACATATCTTCCAGTTTTTTCTCCAATGGTTTTGCTGTGGGTATCTGTCACTCAGTCACGGATTTGTTCATTTGTGAAGATACACTTTTCTATCAGTCGTTTGTGCCCCGCGTAAGTCTCGATTCCGTAAGAATATCGGGATAAAAATGATCCTATGTCCATGATCCAGGTTATAAATTACTGTGGCTTAGGTTATAAAATTCGTTCAGTAGTTTTTGCGTGAAAGAATAACAACCATTTAACCATCTATCCATCCTTCCTCACAAACTGTTGCGTTTATAATATGAATATTCGTAGGATTTACAAAAAGTAGTTTTGGCAATTTATAATTTACGTTTTTTTTTATTTTTTTATATATTTCATTTATTTGCATACCATAATGTGAATCAAGTTGTTACAAATAGGCTTAAAGCTAAGATACAGTTATGGACCCTGTAAGGGCAGTTGTCCAGCATACAAATTTTCCTAACATATTCAGCAATGGATTATGTATTTCTTTCAGAATCCTTCGTCTGTGATAGCAAGTGTGTTACGCAATTGGAGTGGCTTTCAACAGTTTATGTATATTTGAGTAATTTTAAGCGTTCATAAAATAAATCAGATCCCACAATTCACATTGTAAATGCAAATTCGGAAATTAATACAAAACAATCATCAATATTTATTTGTCCGGACTCATTCAACCGTGCTGGCTGCAGCTGTCAAATAAATAGATACTGTCCATATATTTAACATTTAATGGAACATTAGCTAATTAATGTTTTATTATTGATAGACGGGATCCCGGTAAATAAACAGCGAGCATCACAGTTAAGAGTGACCGAAAAGTGTAACATTTTGACCGTCTCGACACTTTTGGTACACGTTACACTTTTTTTGGTCTAGCTCTCATTCGACAAGTGTGCAAAAACGAAAGGAACTTCGTTCCAACCGGATATCCTACGACACCTCTCGACTGATGTTTTTAAGGAACTTTTACAAGCATTCTGGTTTTTTAAATCTTTCGGTAAATACGGCCTATATTTGATTTATTTATTAATACTGCATGTTAACTAACAGAGAGCGTTCCCGTTAACCCGCAATAGTATAGCGTCCATACATGCTAAAAAATATATAAACATTGAAATAAAAAAACTTTATTTAATTTTTTTATTAATAAAATATTCCCTAAAATTATCAAATTGATAGGTACGTAAAAAAAACACTGTACACACGCACTTGACTTTCAACGTGGAAAGACAAGTGCGACAAGTGCGCGTGTACAGTGTTTCTTTTACGTATCATTTTATTTTTTTTGCGTCAATTTTTTAATTTAAAAAAAAATGATTTTTTTTTGTTTGTACATATGTGTGCTATATATACACTATTGCAGGTTAACGGAAACTACCTCTGTTAGTTAACATAATGTATACTACTTTATTAATAATATATTACTTTATTGTACACCACAAAAATACTTAACAAAAAAATAAATCAATTATTTACTTCGATCCTAAAATTAAACAGATGTTATAAGACACACTAGCAGTACTAATTCGATTCTACGTTTAATTACGGAAGCCAAGCGGTATTAATAGTCAACATTTATATACTAACTAAAACCTACTTTAAGCTATTACACTAAATGGCTTAATTGAATACATTATGTATCGGAGAGTTGTTAAGAGTGTGTGTATGCTGGTGCACATGGCCTTGTATACAATGTCCAGAAAACAGAATATATGGTCTTTAGGGCCACCGGTGGATGCCCCGAGTATTCACATAATATTACTTTAAATGGCTAGTGCATAAATCGTGTAACTAAATTTAAATACCTGTACCAATTAATTACCGAAGATCTTGAAGAAGATCAGGATATTGAGTTCCTGCGCTCCCTGCGCAGGGCTTTAGCGGTCACAGGTAAACTGCTGGCCCGCAGATTCCGCAGATACTGCCGTCTGGATCCAGTCTTTGAAATAAGAGTCAAATTTATTCCACCATCGCTTCCTTGGTACCATAAACTAAGATAAAATTCTAGAAAAAAAATAAGAGAAAACAAAAAAAAAAAAAATTCTGACACTATAACGATGGTGACAAAAAAAAATTTATTTTCGTCGTATTTTAAAAAATTTGGACAGTTTTTTTTTTACGTAATCTAAAGTTTACGGCAATACACTGAATAGACAATACGTTAAAATGTGGCATGACGTCACTCCCCGGTAGATTTTATACTGACTTGTGACGTAGCGAGCCCCCACTCCCTAAATTTAATGCGTTTTATCTAAACCATTACTTATTAATATGATAAAGCAAAAAGTACGTTTCTTATCTGTATGTATTTTTTTGTTATCTGACTGACGGACTAAACAGTTTTTTTTTTTTCCCCAGTCAACATCCCTATTCCCCAAATATTTTATTACACTTCCAGCCAATGTTTCTAAACACCATTTATGTAACACCCTTTAAGCTTTGCATAGTATGGTGTCACAAATTACACTCCTAATCCATGGGAGCCGGCAATGGCTTCTATCAGACACAACTTAAGCCTCCCCGGAGACCGCTACCGTACGCAATGGTCTTATGTAGTCCGCCATAATAAATGACAATGATGTTTACTGTAATTATTATGCTTGACTGGTCTGTTAGTGCGTTTGTTTGGTAATCCATCTTCTATAATTCTATATCTATATAACAGAGAGGGTATGTGTCTCTTTCGTTATTATCAGCCACATTTTAAGTACTGTGGCTAGTGTTGGTTATTGCGCAATAGAAAAACCGTTTGCAGTTCAGGTCAAATTATAATTTACAATCACATTAATTACACTAGCATTTCATACACTGTAGGTACACGACACAACTATTCGGATGCGCGACAGTTTCTTAATGTCTTCACTGCTTGACCGCCACCTTAGCTCCAGCTTTGCTTAGCTCCAGCCGGTCCGAGCGTTAGACTCAGTTGAACGCCGCCAGGCGACGCTGGCGTCCCGATTAGTCAACTCAGTAACGTATTTCCGACATATACATATTATAAACTTAAATCGCTTTTCGTATGTCTCTGTGTGACCGCGTTGTTCTTCTAAACTACGAAACAAATTTTAATGCGGTTTTCACCGCCTTTTAGAGATTTTTTCCGAAAGGTGTGTGTGTATAATACATAAAATTAAACTCACATATTAAAATAGAGAAATTATGAATTTTAGTCATGTCGTAAAAAAAAATCGTATAAGCTGCAATAAGACAATCTGTTGTCTTGCTTCACCTTGAGAAAGTTATAAACTAGTGACATTGAAAAAGTCAAATTGCTATACCTAAATGCCAGGGTTTTAACTTGGTAGCCTGTTCTTCGTAAGCCCCGCCTAAATCTTTAGCTACCACCCACGACGCTCGCTTAGGTAATCATAATCATTATTGTAATCAGGTAAAAGATGTCAACGGCTGGTCAAAGTACTCCCTCGAGAAACGCCACAACAACCAGTTCTGCAATTGTGCACAATCCTATTCATTTTGCAAAAAAATATTCAAACCTTTAAGAGGTAATGATGTATGATGTGATAAAAGTTCGTCCTGTTTAGAGTCAAAGTCAAAGTCAAATAAGTTATTTCAAATATGCACATATATGGCAGTTTTGAACAGTGGTGGCCCAGTGGCGACGGCCGTGACTTACAAGTTGTAGGAAGGTCGTATGTTTGAACCCTGACAGGCGCTTTACTTTAAGTACATTATTTTTATCACCACTGATCTCAAAACGGTGAAGGAAAACATCTTGAGGAAACCAACATGTCCTAGAACCAAAAAAGACATGCGATATTTACGGACCCGCACTGGACCCGCGTGGTAGCCCAGTCCCTTTCACAAAGAGAGGCCTGTGGCCCAGCAGTGGGAACTAGGTAGGCTAATTATGCTAGAGTTACGAGACGAAACACACAACCTACCTAACAAAAGAGCCTTTCACAATAAGGTCCGCAGTTTCAGACAAGCAGTAAATATTCAGGAGTGACGTAATACTCCTACAAGCCCCGATTTTAGTCTAACTAGTAACGGGACTGAGTCATACCGACCGTTCGTATTTCGAACACGAGCTGCGCAAGCCGTAAATGTTCAAAATACGACGTGCAGCCGGCCTATGTGTGGCCGTATGGAGTCGAGTGACGACCGTAACGGCCGAAATCGACATGTATGCAAGATACTTTATGCCTAGCCGGCCGATACATTTCAGGATTGGACTGCAAATGCCTAGCGTATGGAAATTACGTCTAGTTTAGTAGCGAGAAAGTTGTTCATGTGTAAAAGTTGCAGTTAAGTGCTGAATGGATAACATGAATTCTTTTATGATGATTTTGTTCCGAGGTTTTACGTAATAAGAAGATGTGTTCTTGACAATTATGAAGAAAACTACGCGTTTTAATGTTTGTATTTTCACTGAGTTTAATTAGAAACTAATCTCTTAATTCCATTGGACTTTGTACCTACATATTCTCGCCGTTCCCACGAATGTCTTACGATTATCGGTCTATCTAAAGCCTCGTGCAGACTGGCGCGACGCGACTCTAACAAAACAATTTCTAATGCTACGGCCACGCGATAAGGCAAACTAAACTTCTGGCGCTCTCTCTCGCACACCGCTCTACGTCTCGCTGAGCAACAGAGAGCGCGTGTAGTATAGTTTGCGATAACGCGAGAATGTAGCCCCAGTATAAGAAAACTTCACGATAGTACAACTACTGGTGTCACGTCGCGCCAGTCTGCACAAGACTTTAGGCGAAAAACAAAAAAAAATACAATCAACCTAATTTCGGGCAGTAAATTAAGAAGTCACAAACGTTAGTGAAGTAATTAATTGTTAAGATAAAGTAAATAACAGGTGCAATCTAGTTCAACCATGGCACCAAGCCAAACGTGGAGGCTCAGCGAACAAATAGAATTCCACAAGTTTTAATGTTAGGTACATACCAGAGTACGAGTACATTGTTAGACAAACTAGGGTTTGCACTACTGCTTACCTAAGAATCTCTATACTATGTTGCATTTACATCATTTCAACTTTTTCTCGACTAAGTTGACACTTTCAACAAAGATGCATGTATTGTGTGAAATATGATATTTTATGATAAGGAAGGAGTAAACTCTGAGATGAATATTAATAGAGTTGTATAGGAAAAAAAAGAAGTGCTGCAATCCAAAATAAGTGACAAGGGCATGAGGATGAACCCTCTCCGACCCAGATGACTCCATCACACTCCTCCAGAAGAGGAGTAGGGCCACGAGTACAGTGCACAAATACACCCGACACCCATCGTTCCGACCTCGCCGAGGTCCTCCGCGATCGCGACCCTCCCGAGTAAATAATACTCCCCCCGACCCTTGCCCGATGAAATTATGATGATGATGATAATGTTGCCGACAAGCAAAATTGAAATGTCAGAAGTGTCTGATATGTTATTATTAGTGCGACCGAATATTAGAATGAGCTAGAACAGATAAAACAAATTGAAAATAACAAAATATTACGGAATTGTTGAAGGTCAGTTAACAACGCAAACAAAAGTTTTATTTTTTGTTTTCATAGAAAAACTAGCTTCGCACGGTTTTTATGACTTGACAAAACATTGCAATTTCTTTATTATATTAATGTATTGTAAATGTATATATAAACCTTCCAGAGTAAATTGTCTAAATGGTGGTGATAACTGCATCAAAATCCATTGCGTAGTTTAGAAGAACCGTTGTTCTTCTAAACGGTCACACAGGCAACACGAAAAGCGATATATATAGAAGTGTATCTATATACACGCAGTCAATTTAAGTCTAGGTTTTATTAGCTACGGGTCAACAACATTGTCAGGACATTTATTTTATTTACGTGTGTCATTGCAAAAATTCCCGTCTGTCTAGTCAATTTTAGGTATGCTAATACTTACCTTAGTGACCTTAAATTAAATATTCCATGAAGTATCTTACGTTATAATGACGCACAATACTTTATGGAATATTTTCTTTATGTCTTTATTTTTCTTTTATTGACAAACTTGACTTTGTTTACGCGTGGCCAGCAATAAAAAGTACAGCGAATGATTTTTTTTTTATCCTCAATGTGGAAGCTCTTGGCCTGCATCTCACCTGATGGTAAGTAATGATCAGGCCGAAGGTGTAAGCGAGCTTCACCCGGAATCCTCAACCACAGAGGAACTGGCTTTTACCTCCAACTGCCGAAACACAACAATGCTGTTAACATTGTTGTTATGGCGACAAACTTAGATAATATGCCCTACCACCAATCAAATCGAGCAGAAAATGCTGCCCCCACTGGGAATTACACCCGGGACCTCTGGATCTGAGACAGGTGTTCTAACCACTATACCACAGAGGTGGTTCAAAGCATTTTTACCCGACTACGGCGGAGAGTTATAAACATCACATAAAGTTATATCACAAATATTGTATAGTGCATAGTTATTAAAGTAATGATTTTAACTTTTTAATTCGCACGGTTTCAAGCAACTTACCATTTTTTTTATTTTTTTTTTGGTTGGAAATTTTCATATAACTTCTCCCGCTCTGGGCGGAGCGGGAGGGCGTGTCAGACTCTTACTGACTAAAACCCACCCGTGTTCCTTCAGTTGCCTGTACGTTGCCAGTAGCCACGGTATCCCTTTCGGTCTTTCCCGCGACCCCGGCAGGCATCGGTCCTATCAGACCCCTTCACTAGTGCTGACATCTCTCTGAGGCGCGCGTGGAACACAACGCGCCGTCGACCCGGGACTTGACAATACTTCAAAATTTCTTTATTAAATGTAAGCTTAATATTAATGTATTATACACATACACCTTCTTGAATAAATTCTCTAAATGATGGTGAAAATCGCATCAAAATCCGTGGCGTAGTTTAGAAGGCCAACGCGGTCATACAGACAGACACGGAAAATGACTTTATTTTATAATTTGTACAATTTTCTGCTCGCGGCTTTGTAAAACACCACAATATTCTAAAATAACAGCCACATTTTTATGAAACTTCCCTGTATACTACGTTTGAAGTTTTGGTCTCAGCAGCCATAATATGAAGAGAAGCAGGACTGGTGACGCGGGAGTAAGCAACGTACAGTTGTTTGCATGAGAAGTAGCTCGACCTGAGGTCGATATCGCTCAGCTCAACTTTCGCCATCGCCAAAACTCAAACTCAAGTCAAACTCAAAGCATTTATTTCAATTAAACCATTTACAGGCACTTTTGAATTGTCAAGGGGTCAGTCAGTCAGAAATATGAAGCTAGTTGCCCATTCCAAAGCGTAGATTCCTATGGAGAAGAACGGGCAAAAAACTCCACGGACACTTTACTAAGGGATCAAATGAGTTTCAGTCAAGGGATCAAATGAGATCAATGATATTTAAATCCTTATTTCCGTACCTGTAATTATTTAGGTAACTTTTTTTTTCGAAATTCCCACGGGAACGAAGAGGATTTATATTTTCGCTTTAAAGCGAAATTTTTGCCTTCAAATTTGGCATCCAAGTAGGTAATTTTCCGTTCTGTTATACAATATTCCGTTATTATGGTTAGGTTTTAGGATTTTTTATCCTCCAGCAATCATATATCAATCCTTGTGCCGCTCCTCAGATACTATATAAGCAAAGCGAGAAGGCTAATCGTCATTTCAGCCGAAAGACGTCCACTGCTGGTCATAGACCTCCTCTAAGCACCGCCACTTCAACCGGTTCTGTGCTTCTCGCATCCAGCGGATTCTCTTCATTTCTGTTATTCGATCACGTAGGGAAACTCCAAGCATAGCCCTCTCCATTGCCGTTTGGGTGACTTTCACCCTCCTAATGAGGCCCATTGTGACCGACCACGTTTCAGTACCATAGGTCATCACTGGCAACACGTACTGGTCAAAAACTTTCGTCTTGAGACACTGTGGTATATGAGACAAGAAGATAGTACGCAGCTTTACAAACGCCGCCCAGCCGAGTCGGATTCGACGATTGACCTCTTTCTCGAAGTTGGACCTACCTAACTGAATAGTTTGTCCTAGGTAAACATAGTCGTCCACAACTTCGAGTGTAGAGTCTCTGATCTTCATGAGGGTGGGTTACATGGACATTCGACATGACCTTCGTTTATGCCCATGTTCATTTTAAGACCCATTCTTTTGGAGGCATAACTGCAATGAGCTTCCAAGTTCACGTATTCAATTGTTAAAAATTACGTACTTTGGTCAGGTTTTTGTTTGTGTTCAGTCACAGTGATATTTAACTAATAATAACCATGAAGCGTTCACGACGCCAATTAATGATAAATTGAATAGAAAATAAGTGCAGCATACATACACCCATTAATCGATACGCATAAGCTACATACCAATAGAATCCTTATAATTTGAGGAATAATCGTACCTAGGTTGTAACCTTGGAATCATTGCATTATGCATGATCCGATTAACTTGAAACTCGGCACGAATACTAAGCTAAAGAAATAATAAAATTAGTTATCATAAGTTTTTCAAAATTCTTCTGTATGAGGAAAAAAAAGAAGTCAGAGTTGTTTGTATGAAAAAAAATTATGGCGCGGTTCGACTAACTCGGAACTCGGTATTGAACACTATTATACAATTAACAAAAAAATAAGATTCTTTCTAACAGGTTTATAAGGATTGGCAAAGTTTGTACTGATTACACTAAAATATGACTTAAAATATTATTTAGTCAAATAAAGGAACACGGTACGGCAAGATTTTTCAAAACTCACCCCGTATCTGGGTGAAAAGTGGAAAACAGTACATTGAAAAATCTGATTCCGTTGGTTGAACTTGAAATTTGGAAAGAATACTAATCTAAGAAAATTATAAGGATACCTAGTTCTTAAATAAGGGGAGTAAAAATAAGTTTGTGTTGTAGTTTGTATGGAAAAATCTTATTGAGCGGGGTGATCCGATAAACTTCAAACTCGGTACTAAAACTTTTGACAAAAAATAAAGACTTACGTATAAGTACGTATTTGGCAAATTACCTTGTGAAGTCGATTTGTATTGCTTCATTAAATACAATGGATTTCTAATTTTATTCCTATTCGGACAAAGTTTCAAGTTGATCAACCAACGTAATCAGATCTTTCTCACAACTGTTATACGTTTTTTCATACAAACAGGGGGTGAGTTTGAAAAAACTTTCATCAAGTGTTCCATTACTTGAATAAATAATATTTTGAACCATCTCTTTTCGGGTAGTTAGGCATCGTATACAAACTTTCTCGATAAACTTTAACAACCAATTTTCGAAAAACCCTGAGACGTTCTTTTTTTCATATCTCATTTGTACAAAAGTTTGTTATTGAGGGATTTGTTTATGCCTGGGAGACTGATTAATTAACAAGTATTTCCTATAAACCAATAACTAATTTATACAGTTAACGACAGTTCTTACGTAAGTTAAAAATAATTTAGATTTTCAGTATTTTTTTTATTGTTAGATCCTAAAGCCATTGATTAGTTTGAGAACATTATTTGGAATAAGAGTTTATTTAGTTTTTTTTTTAATTTCATTTACTTGCTATACCTACATATCTATCTTATTTTGATAATACTGTCTGAAATACTGACAAATAAGTACGTGCTAAACGAATAACTAAGTTAGTTGAGCTTTTTTATTATTATTTTGGTAATGTGGTTAATAAGTAGGTACGCCAAAATGATTTGGAATAAAACCTTTTTTTTTTTTTGATTTCCTTTTATCATAAAACTAATCAAGCTTATGCGACTGATACCTAAATAACAGGTACAAGTAGTTTTTCAGTACTTAGTCAATTGATGCAAGCGTTAAAAGTAAATAAAAAAACATAATTTCTAATAAGTATTAGAAAGTTTAAAAATGCTTTAATGTACGGAATACAACATAACATTCACGCCTGTATTTCGAAGGGTTGGGCCACATTTCGCCAGTCATCAGGCCCATGTAATAGGGGCGAGTCTATTGCCACCAACCGGACACAAATCCAGACTCCGGGCTGCTACTGAGAAATTCTAGATGGAAAAACCCGAACGAATTTACGGAATACTTCATCTTAAATATAAGTTTTGGTCCTCCTTTTTCCTTAAAAAATATGTACACCAAAACTGTACAAGTGATCGCTTGTACCAGTTTACGTGTTTTAATACATTAAGGAAAATAATACATTAAGGAAAACAGGCTACTCAAATGCAACTGACGCTATTTTCTAAAGTATAAAAATATTTTGAATATTAATTATGGAGTCTTATTCTAAAAATATTCAAGTACCTATAACATATCAAAATTTCCAATATTTCTGTTGAGTTATGTTAAAGTTACAAACTTTAGAACCTTTGAATCGCTCTCCTGTAAAGTTGTGTTTTTGCACTTGCTCTAGTATACATAGGAGCCGTCGAACTGTTAACTATCTACTATACTCGTTCCCAATTCAGCCCAGTAAAGTAATGGAATAATTCGATTGTTGTCATACACTGGTATAATATCATATCGGTCTCATTTCCAACGAAATGTTTGGGAAGTTTTTTGCGACCATAGCATACATATTTTTTCTAGGGATAATCTGAAAGTTATTGTCTATAATATATACTAGACATATATATATATATAGTAAGTAAATAATTAATTTTCATTTTTACTTTGTTTGTTTTTTCTATTTTTATTTTTAGTGAGTGTGTGTTTAGTGTGTGTTTAATTAAGATCTCCTGTGCTTGTCCCAATAAATACTTTTTCTTTCTTTCTTTTCTTTAAGTAATTGTAGCTTAATGCTAGCCACACACGTAACGATTTACTTTCGCAAATGTAGGCACAATTACATAATTAAACTTAACATATTTATGAGCATATACATACATATATGGCATACCTTAATTAAGCTCGGTAAGAAAAATTTAGGCTTAGTTTCGCAAATTAACACAGAATTATGTGCTTTACATAAAAATAAAATAAACGAAGCATACAATGGGGAAAAAGGTAGATACCTACTTAAACTGCATAGAAACACGAAGGTTGAAACAAAAAATATTAGGACACAACCGGTATGACCGACCGTCAAAGCACTATAAATTGGGCCGATTCTTGAAAATCAACATCAGTGGTTATCCTTACAATACAATAGAAGGAGCTATTGAAATTATTTTAATATAGAATTATTAATTATTAAAAATGCTGAAGTCACAGTGTATCCTCTTGTGTTTGTGCTACATCATCGTTGGCTCTTATGGCTCTGGCAATTTGGGTAAGGAATACTTATTAAACACCAGGCTTTCTCAGTGACCAAAAAACTTTAAATTTTCTTAAAAAATATTTAGTTTCCTTAGTCACTTACCCCCTTATTTATAAACGCTGCTCAAAGATAAGTAATGGTTAGCAACTGTTTAACCATACATTTTTGACGCTTAAACATCACTTAACTTTAAGCAACGTTTATGAATAAGAGGGTTAAAATCAGAGTGTATCACGACCCTTATATTCTGGCGTTGTTTGTTCCTACCAGCGGTTTCTCCCACAAATTAAATAAAATTGACACAATTTTTTGAAATTATTTTTTATTTTGAATGGATCGGGCCGACAATTCGGCCATGTCACCATTTCGACCTCAGATAAACTCAAAACCTCAAACGTCGCAAATATAACAACCGTATTGGTAGCTATATGTATGAGCCGTTTGGGGTTGAAACCCCAAACGGCCGGGGGGCCCTTGGGGCCTTGGGGTCCGAGTGCTCATCGAGTATTACGGGACGACTCTTCACATGACCAGGGGGCTGGCCAATTTTTAGGTCAAAGAATCAGCATTGCCATCCAACGTGGGAATGCTGCCAGCCTTTTAGACACTTTTCCCACTGACAGCGATGCGAACGAATTTTCTAATGCCCAATGAGCTCTTCCCTTTATTTGTTTTATTTTTTTTCCTTTGTATACTTCTCTATAATATATATATTTAAGTGTTAGATTGTATGATATATTTAGGATTTGTCAAATAAAAAAAGAAGATAAACTTAGTTATCTTAGCTCTACTAAAAGTCAAGTTTCATCACTGATCTAAGACTAAAAAAATAGACTACATTTTATGTGTTCCATATGAAAAGGGTGTCAATAATAGTGTGACGGTTGACTGGGGAGAATGGAAGAAGAAAACGTGTTGAGCCGACCCCTATTTGGGGTCGGCCCCTATATGGGACAAAGGCAGAAAGATGAAGACCCTGTTCCACCCTTAGGCCCGTATTACAGAACTTCACTCAAGACTCAAGCATTACTTAAAACTAGTTTCAACCAATCAAAAGGCTTTAAACGAGTTTTAAGTAATGCTTGAGTTTTGAGTGAGGTTCTGTAATAAGGGCCTTAGTCTATGAAAAAGTTTACTTCTAACATTTTCTTTTTTGCAGTACCCTTCATTGACAAATGCGAATGGAACGACAAGGCCTGTCTGGTGGCATCCACGACAAAAGCCTTACCGCACTTTTGCAAAGGCTTGCCTCAACTAGGAATAGAACCTTTGGATCCCTTGAAAATGGCCAAAGTCACTTTAAATGAGGGCGGACTGAAAGTCGTGTTTACAAATATGGATGTGGGCGGTATGAGCAAGTGCAAAGCATTAAAAGTAGAGTAAGTCCTTTTATACCCAACTGCGGCGAAGCCGAAAGAGGAGGGTTATGTGTTTAACCTGTATATATGTATGTATGTATTCATGTGTGTCCGTCTCTATGTTCTCAAGTAACAACTAATCGGCTGAACCGATTTTGATTTTGAATTATATGTCGATAGATTTGTCTTTATTGCGTGAGTGTCGCTGGGTATATTAAAATTATAAAAAATCAAAACGGCGTATTTTTGCAGCAAAACGAATGTTTAAAAAAAATACTCCCTACCCTATCGAGTGGGGTATCATAATGAAGGGTTTTCAAAGGTGATTACAAAAATATATGCAAATTATATGTTTAAATATAATCTAAATCTAAAAGATCCGACTGCCAAGACATAACTGAAAGGAGAATAAAAACAAGCATTTTGTTCTATAGATTTTTTTTATTGCAGGCGGGACAAACCAGTGACCTGAAATATGGTGTAACTTTTGTTTGTCCCGCCTGCGATACCAAAATACTATAGATTATAATGCTTGTTTTAATTCTCTTTTCAGTTATATGTTTTTACAGTCGGGTTTGTTTTTTTTTTTGTATCAATCATCTTTTATTTTTGCTATAGCAACGAATAATATTCTTTATTTACAACGTAATATGATCTTCATTCTCTTGCCCTTATACCAATTTATTTAGGGGTCGGCGCAATATTTCCCTTTCTTTCATATTTCTACTATTACAGTGAAATATACCTATATCCATAATTTATAAACTATTAGTCTAAAAATAATAACGACATAAAACATGTATTATAAAGGAGGGGAGAAGACCCCCATGACCCTAGTGTTTCAACCCCAAACGGCTCAAGCAAGTTGTTATATTTGTGCAGTTTGAGGTTTTCTGCACCTCCAGCAGCCGCCCCAGCACAGTCTGCCGTAGTAGGTAATACCTGTGTTCGTACTTCTTACCAAAGTTAATAATTAACCATTCCCTAGGTTTCCATAACAAATATTTTTAAATCTTCTTTCTTTTTCGTGTGGTTAGTGACTAACCTGGTGTCAGAGTTTTTATGCCGCCCATGGGCCTCTGAGTTGGCTTCACATCCCGCCGTCGAGAAATATCTCTCAGGCATGCCGGTTTCCTCACGATATTTTCCTTCACCGGTTTTGAAGCAAGTGATAACTGATAATTATACAATACGCACATGAATGCGAAAAGCCAGGGGTCAGAGTGTATTTTTAAATGCAAGGAAGATCCCTTCCATCATGTGGTAAAATAATTATGTGGTTGGAATCTACTGAAATCGAAATATTCCAATATACAACACAAATACAAAATACCAATTCCGAACAAAGTTATGATCTTCTTTTGTGAAACTGTCAGTGCTTCAACCTTCCTTCTTATATCTATGGATTCAACACATCTATTGTCTACTTAAATACTTAGTACCTGGGCGACCGAACTCTATTGCAAGTTTCATCGCAATCGTTGGAGCCGTTTTCGAGAACTTTTTTTTTTTTTTTTTTTGGGTGGGAAATTATCGAATAACTTCTCCCGCTCTGGGCGGAGCGGGAGGGCGTGTCAGACTCTTACTGACTAAAACTCACCCGTGTTCCTTCCGTTGCCTGTACGTTGCCAGGGGCCACGGTATCCCTTTCGGACTTTCCCGCAACGTAAAACACCCTAGGAGAAAATAAATACGAAGGCTTGGTTTGCATGAAAATTATTTACTCATACTTATCAATGACACTTAGATACACACATCGAGTCTAGTGTTATGTTATCTTCAAAACTATGTATTATTGGAACACTCGTTAGGTCTTTTTATATCATTTTACTTATAGCACCGTCGGTTGAGACTGGTCATCTCTTATCTGCCATTGCTTATTTTAATCGTTTTTGATTATTATTTTATTTTACATTGTTCTCACATATAGAAGCAACAAAAGTAATGTACCCAGGATTTTGTAATTTCTATATTTAAAAGAGTGTCCTTGGAGTTTCTTGCCCGTTCTTCTCCATAGAGATCTACGTTTTGGAATGGGCAACTAGCTTCATATTTCTGACTGACCGACTCTTTGACAATTCAAAAGTGCCTGTAAATGGTTTAATTGAAATAAATGCTTTGAGTTTGAGTTTGAGCATATAACCTTAGAATTATGGGACATCAAAAAGAACATGTTGTATACACATACAAATCCATACACACAGTCCATTGCTCATTTAATAGTATAAGAATCTTTTAAATCCATAACTAAGTTTTTATTATATTTATACAGGCGTGACATAAAAAAAAACAAATTAATATTAGAGGCCGAGTGCCCAATTGACGTAGTTGGTCACTACGAGGCTGAGGGAAACCTGCTGTTCGTACCGGTCGAAGGAAAGGGCCCATTCACTGTGAAATGTGGTAAGTAGTACTTCATTTACTAAAGTAATGGAAAATGGAAGACCTTTTACAATTTAAGGCAAAAAAAAACCTATGACTTGGCAGTCCGTCGGTCACTCCACTAGGCTATCACTGCTAAAAACGCTTCGGCGTTGTCAAAAAAAAAGAACTTCAAACATAACTGGGCAAATGTGAACGTACTTTAAGTATACCTCTGCCTTAAGAGGGAACAGGGCCTGCGATTCTCCATACAAAAGTATTCCCCTTTTTTCTTCCTGAATAATGCCTCTAGAGCATTTTTTTTTTCATAAAATCAATGTCTGCTGTAGGCGCATCCCTGTTATTTCCTTTTTTTCAGCAACTTTTGGTAAAGAAAATATGACCCCTTAAAAATTATCCATTTTTTCGCCGTGATTAGAGGACTACCACATAAATTCGAAAAGTTTTAAACATAAAAGAAAATGGTAGGAACCTAGATATACTCTTTCCAAAAATTGTAATGTAAAAAATATTTGAATCGGCTCAGTTTTCGAGGAGAAAAAAGGAGAATACGAAACATCGGTCTCGTCAATTTTTATTGTGATATAATCGGTCTGATCTTCAGCTGTCCCTATCGCACTCTACGGAGGCAGACTTGAGGTAAGACGACGGCAATAGTTTCTTCAAATACCTATTTTTCAAATTCCTCGCAGGTTAAAGAGGTCCTCTTAACCTTTCGGGGTTTTAACAGGCGTTATATTATGTTGTTCAAGTATTAACTATGTATTAGTCAGTAACTAACTTTAATTCTGATTGCTAAAATCGATCAAACTAATGTAATTTTTATCAACTGATGAATTTAAATAAATACACACAAAATTGCATGTTGCCTGTTTTAATCATCAGAATTCCTTTCAAAATCGAAATAAAACAACACTTCGATTTTGAAAGCAATTCTGATGATTCCGGCACGTATTCTAAAACCATGGTAAATCATTAAATTAGATAGGTATGAGAAGTATGAAGTTTAAAATTGAATGTCATAGACATCAAAGATACTCTTCAATGAATTCAAAAGTTCTTCCCGAAGTTTTAAATCGATGTAAATCTGTTTCATCACAAACATAAATACAACTAAAATATTTTTTTATAAAATTACAGATAAAATCGCCTTTAGAGCTGAAGTTTTGGTAAAAGCAGAAGTTAAAGATGGTGTTAAGTACTGGAAGATTGGTAAAACTACGCATACATACGAAGCTAAAAAACAGGCTAAGTTCAATTTCGAGAACTTGTTCAATGGAGATATGGATAAGGGTAAGACTATGAACATTATAGCCTCGTTGGTCTAATGGTCGCAAAAGCCCACGTTCGCAAGGACGTAAAAATATCGCGACGGGATTTTATCGCGAACTGGATTTTCAACTCTCGGTGTTGAGCCGAACGTTGAGATTCCAACCCGCTGGGACGCACGTTCGTCCCAGCGCGTTGAAAAAACACTGTTGCATTTTCAACTCTCGGCGCTAAACAGTGCGTTGAAAATCCAGTGCACGAAAAAAAATCGCTCGTGCGATCTGGGCTAACACACAATAACCTGCATTTTGAAGGATTTTTATAATCCATTACTCCAAAAATTAATCTGCCTAGCCTTTTCCCATCTATGCTGGGGTCGGCTTCCAGTGTAACCGGATGCAGCTGAATACCAGTATTTTACATGGAGCGACCGCCTATCTGTCCTCCACAACCCAGCAACTGGGTAATACGATACGATACGTAAGGATGGTTGTCAGACTTCGGACGACCCATAACGATCGACGAAGCTCCATATATTAGAAAAAATCATCTGGTCTAACCCAAAACATTGGTGAATTGTCAAAATTAAAGGGAATGTGAGTGGGTTTCGCATTTAGGTTGCTGTATTCGATCCACGAATTCCGTTTCCATTAATAAGGTTGGTTTGCTCGGTAAATGATAACCGACTCGAACCTTACTATGGACTTTTATCATAACTGGCGAATGGCGTACAGCAAAACACCTTAGCTTACGGAGAACACAAGCGTGATTTTATCTTACTACTGCAGAGTTCCCTTTAAAAATTTCTTTCGTTTTTGCTGTTTGCAGGTCAGTATCAGGTTGTATGTTGATTAAAATATGATTCACGAACAAATATGGCTTTACATAATTTATAATAATTACAATCAGCAATACAACTCCTTAAGATAGCAAAATCTTCAAATGTTCTTTCATGAAAGAGTCATTCAGTAGGATTACATGAACTTAGAGAGCTGTATTGATAATTTTTATAATTATAATTCCATATGAGTAAATAAACATTTGATACATCATACGAATCACGAATCATATTTAGATCAACATACAACATGATACTGACATTGCAAAAAACGGACAAAAAATGGAATTTCGCGGGCTACATTGACGCTTTGGCCTTAACCAATTCTTTTCTTTTTCCAGCTCAACCCATCTTGACGATACTCAACGAGAATTGGAAAGAAATTATGCACACAATTGCCAAACCCATCGTGGATGAGGTGATCGACAAAATTATCGATTTCTCCCGAATCTTTTGCTCTAAAGTGCCTGCCGATCAACTTGAAAAATAGACTATAAAAAGTTAATTGTTTATTTTATAACATTTAAAAAAAGTTGTGTCATAATATTGTGTGTTTTTTATCTAATACAGGCTTTAATTTTTTAACACCATTGTCCTTAGACCAGATGCCTCGTTTTGTTTTTGTACGAGTTTACTTGTTTTATTAAATAAAACATTAATTTTAAAGTGTTTGTTTTTCTATCACTTTTTTGTTTAAAAATTTTTCAGTATATACTGGTTACTTAATCCGTACTACCGGTTTTTTACCGACTTCCAAAAGGAGGAGGATGTTATCAATTTGGTTTATAATTTGTTTTTTTTAAATATATGTTCGGGCATAACTCCGTCATATATGTATAAACGGATTTGCAAAATTATTTTTTTGTTTGAAAGGGTATACTTTCGAAATGGTTTCAATGTCAGGATCTGATGATGGGATCTTGGAGAAATCGAAGTAACTCTTTAAATATTACAGGCACATTTGGGTATTTTTTAAAGTAACTCGTGCAGTTGCTCTCTGAAAGCACTATTTGGTCAAGTGGAACTGATGATGAAGACCTCAGATGGCCACCGGAACTGCTTAACACTAAGTATTTCCGGGTTGCGATTAGATTACTTTAATATGATTGCCAAGCAATTCATGCTCGTCACAATGCATATGAAGAAGTGGAGCTGATGGTGAAGTACCAGGAGAATTCTTCAACGATTAACGTCCCTGCATCGGGAACAGCAATATTTTGTAAAAGGTGATAAGTAGTTGACATTAGGCTATTGTTACTTAGATAAATTACAAAATGACACTAAAAAGCGACAAATATTTTTTTTTTGCAAAAAAAAACAAACCAATTTCCAAAAAAACACTACAAATTGAAAAATAACTTAAATTTCGGAAGTCGGTGGCAAATAACGAAAATACAAAACTGAAGACACCGACTTCCGAAAGAAGAAGGGCAGTATTCGGTTAATTTCATAAGCGCGTTCATGAATGAAAGTATATGAAACAGTTACAAGGCTTCTATTTTTATGAATCGACTTTTTTTTATTAAGCTGCACAAAGAATAAAAAGAATAAACAAATATTTTATTAAATCTGACTATCGCATTTATAAGCAATTATTTGCAATATCTAAACGGAGAACCTGGGACGGTAGCTATGGAGTTACCATACTTACCGGAATATGGTATTTCTATTTCTATAATTATGCTTATTAGCAGGATTTTGATGGTAGTGGTTTCATCGTTTAACTTTAAACAGACTTTTAATACTTTTACTACCTCTTTTTTTTTTGAAGTAACAGAACAAGATGTTAATTATTATTAATAACTCAGTTCTGTTCCATCAAATCTAAGACATTTTGGAGAAGAAGACTCCTGTCCATTGAAACACAAGGGTATTATTCTAAACTTTGGAGTCAGTGCCTATTTATATTTTCAACATGTTTTTTATTAATAAATAATTCTGTTTTAGCTCATTGTTGATGACAGTTAAATGAATCCACTATGTATTAGTTTTTTGGAGAATTTAGCATCCATGGCAACATTAATATCTAATGATGTCAGCTTCAAACCAGAATTGTCTTATTTGTCATATTTTTATGTCACTACTCAGTTTTTCTTGACGTATCGTTGTAAATAGTTGTGTGGATTAGTTTGCTTACCTACTAGTTTTATTTGTTATGTGAAGTATAGAATACGAGGATTGTACGTAATCCAGGTGTGCAGAGATTATCGAGTCTAATGCAATGCCATAGATTACAGTTGATACTAGTATGTGTGATGAGCATCGTATGGTGATGCCGACGACAAGCATGACGACGGCGCCGGGTACTCGTTCTTCTAAGATTAGAATATAATAATATAATAAGAATGCTTTATTTAATTACCAAATAAATGTTTTATTTTTGCTTAATGCATAATACTAAAGCAGCTGACGTAGCTGAGGCGTTTAATGAGTTTTTTGCAAACATACCTATAACCACGACTCGCTCCTTAAATTCGTCCCCGTCTAAAGCTGAAAACCTTTTGTTTAGTAGTGTGTCTAAAAGTAGTCGCTTATTCAGCTTCGAACATGTTACGCCGCGTGATGTAGTTTATGTTTTTAACGCACTCAAGTCAAAAAAACACTGGTGATTACTGGGGCATCTCCATTAAACTTTTAAGCAATATAATAGACATCGTAGCCCCATATCTAGCTGTTACTTTTAATAAATGTGTTGATTTAGGAACTTTTCCTGACCTCATGAAGAGTAGTAAAGTCATACCATTATTTAAATCAGGTAATAAAAATGATGTTGGCAATTTCAGGCCTATTTCTATCTTACCAGCATTTAGCAAAATATTTGAAAAGTTAATACTCAAGCAGTTGCTAATCCATTTTAATTTAAATAGCCTCCTCCATAATGAACAATATGGCTTTACAAAGGGTCGTTCGACCACAGATGCGGGTGTTGCTCTGCTGAAACACATATTTGACGCATGGGAGAACTCGCAAAATGCTATTGGGGTTTTCTGTGATCTCTCCAAAGCCTTTGATTGCGTGCACCATGACACGCTTTTGCGTAAACTGCGTCATTACGGTGTGCAAAATGAAGCTCTCAACCTTATAAATTCTTATTTACATAATAGGTCCCAATGTGTAGATGTTAATGGTGTGAAATCTTCCGGGCTGCCAGTTCAGTTAGGTGTGCCTCAAGGCTCAATACTGGGTCCATTCTTGTTCTTAGTCTATATCAATGACTTACCATTCTATTTAAAGGGTATCTGTGAAGTTGTACTGTTTGCAGATGATACGTCACTTATTTTTAAAGTAGACAGGAACAGACAAGACTTTGACGATGTAAACAGTGCACTCTCAATGGTTACGGATTGGTTTTCGTCAAATAACCTAGTTCTCAATAGCAAGAAAACCAAATGTGTAAAGTTCGCCCTTCCAAATGTTAGAAATCTAGGACCCAACATCGTCTTAGATAAAGAGTCACTTGAAACTGTAAACACGGCAGTTTTTCTGGGCATAACAGTAGATGCCAAACTTCAGTGGGGCCAACATATATCGAGCCTAGCGGGAAGGCTCAGTTCGGCCGCCTACGCCGTCAGGAAAGTAAGACAATACACTGACGTTGATACAGCTCGCTTAGTCTATTTTAGTTATTTTCATAGCGTTATGTCCTACGGTATTCTGCTGTGGGGCAAAGCTGCTGATATTCAAAATATATTTGTCCTTCAAAAACGAGCTGTTCGAGCAATTTACCAGCTCGGTGCCAGAGTTTCTCTGAGAGATTTTTTCAAAGATATCGGTATCCTCACAGTGGCATCACAATTCATTTTCGCCAACATATTATATATTAGGCAAAATATACACTTATATACTAAAAACAGTGATATTCACAATGTTAACACTAGAAATAAGGACAAACTACGTACTCCCTTTCACCGGCTTCATAAGGTTCATAACTCATTTGTTGGGCTTGGTATAACCTTTTATAACAAGTTACCTTCTTCTTTGCTAGATTTGCCTTTTAATGCGTTCAAAACTAAAGTAAAATCCAACCTCTCTTCAAAGGCATACTATTCTATCAACGACTACTTAAATGATAAGAATAGTTGGTCGCTGTGATTAACTCAAGACAATGTTTAAATGTTCTTTCTCCAGAATTAGCTTACTTACTGACAGGTTATATGAGTTTATATAATTGTTTATAATTTTACTAATTTTACTTTATTTATTGTTGACATAATCTACTCATTACAATGTTTTTTTTTATGAGTTGTATTGCAATATGTGATTAGCTAGCGACCTCGATAATTTTTTACTTTACCTCAATGGTCCTAGTTTATCAATTATAACTTCTAGTTACAGCTATATGTAAGCGGGCACGCCCTTTATGTCTGGAGGCTTTTATTTAGATATTGTTTTCGTTAAGTTATTTTTATTTCTGCTTGAGTATAGTTCTCGATGTTTTTGGTTGGTATATTGGCGTGTGCTAGCTGTCATATGGCTATTAATTTTATAATTTAAATTATGTTTTGTGTTGCGTAATGTAAATATCATTTTGCATACTATTATATAGAATCTTTTTTAATGAACAGACAGCTGTGCTGCTGGGGAGTTTGTTGCGCCACTTCTTCTTCCCAGCTAAAGCACTAGGAAGTGGTGAAGGGTGGGCGTTTTGGGGGACTGTCTTATGTAATTTTGACGTTCGAAAAGTGCTGATTCTCAGCCTAGTTTGAATAAATGACTTTTGAATTTTGAATTTTGAATAGGTATGAATAAGCCGACCAAGATAGTAAGACAACATGATAGGATGCGTGGCCTCAGGCTGGGGACAGCCTGAATACCTTCACAGGTCTTAAATTCTACATTCGCCTTTAAACCTTGCATAAATATAATACGATATTAGGTAGGTATAGGTGAAAACATTTTTAAATACCTAGGTAACTAATATTGACATCACGACTGACAGTTGTCCCACTAAGCGCACTGATAAGTATTGTCAGTGATAAAGCCACGTATTCACTGGAAAAATGTGTCCACGGCACCAGTCGCTTGAAACGTCGGGCGATGTCGACCAACCAACGTCTCTAGATATCCAAGCCTCACGACCTTTTTCATCGTTTTCAATGTCGCCAGACATATCTAGGAATACGTGTCGTGGAAAACTTTATGCATCGGCGCTTGTTTAGCCGTGTATGGTTTATGATGCACAACCCAAAGCGAAAACGCATTGGTTTGCAGTTGCAGGGCAATAAACCAGCGTGCTTAGTATTTTTTGGACGTATCCGTAGGTCGCATTTTTTTGTTTTTTTAATTCAAGGTTTATCTGTGTGCCATCCAAATTTGTTCAGCCGTTTTAGTTCACATTAGTAGTAATAACAAAAGACATTTTGTCAATCATAACGTAATTATGCCCGCTTGTTTGGCATAGAAGTGCATGGAGTACAATAGGACATGACGCTCTGCTAGATTTCCAATGTGTAGAGGGCTTAATATACAAAGTCTACGCTACTACTAGTCTAAGCTAATAGTGCCTCTTTTCCCTTCAGAAACCATTATTGGAACTATTCATTTCCGCTATATTTGAATGTCATAATATACTGTTTACTCGTTGGTTTACTGCATAATAACTCTTTGGTTTACTTGCTTTTAAACAAGGTTTTTCTGGCGAAAACTAATATTAAAAAAATATGCTTTGATTACCTTTTGTCTTAATTTGACCGAGACCTATCTTTAGAGAGTATTTTTGCGAATGTACGCGAAATCTAAGTGCGACACCCAGATTACATGGAGCGCTTCCATTCTTCTTTAAGTAATTTTTACTTTGTAGTGTTTTTTGGAAGTCAGCTGTTTTTTTTTTTTGTAAAAAAGGTTTTTCTCATTTCCGCACCACTATGACGGTAGAATGAGAAGCACGTTTTATGTGGTATTACCCAGTAGGCCTAATCCATGATTCGTTATAATTTATTGATGATTTAAGGGTTTCAGGTAGCCAGGGGTTACGCCATTAACGTTACTACGGATTTCGCTTAGGGAGTAGACCCCCTGATTCGCAGGAATTAGGGGGATCATCGCAATCATTCTTGAAATATTTCGTCCATCTCTAGTACTGATCAATTTCTGCATCATTAAAATTATGGTAACTTCCACTGATTGAGACTGACGGAAAACGGACGAAATCCCATTTGTTTGAGCGATTTCGTAATCGCATTGGATGTAGAGCCTACCCTAGCCACTACCCAGAGCTTTATCTTTATGTCCCATGTAATAGGGGGCGAGCCTATTATCATCAGCCGCTTCAAGGCAGCTGCTCCGGCCCGCTCTAGTCTGGGAGCCAAACGTCGGAAATGCTCCACGAAGTTCCGCCGTCTGTCGAGGACGAGTCCTAGGTATGACAATGTCTTCGCACATTGCGTAAAAATCTTACTGTACAATTAACACAACATCCTTCAGGAGTAAATGCTGTACCATCTTGAAGATTCCAAATCATTATAATCTTTCAATTACACACAGGAAAACAGAAATAACAATTTCATGCAATTCATGAAGACCGAAGTCGACATTGATGAAGTTCGTGAGATTGTGTCAGAGAATATTAAACGTAGTGCGGAAGTTTTGGTTGGCGATTTCGTGTTATAAGTTCAGAGGTCCATTTGGATGGTGATCGCTATACCTTAAAAGCTTTAAATTCTAACCGTTCTTACAAGTATGCTTAATATAGTTTAAGAAAGTTGCCAGCAGGTCATGTACACATCGAAGTAGATGGTGATCACAGTGGTGATGAACAAGCCTAATTTAGGGAATCCACGCGAGTACGGTTCTCTATCGACCGTATTGTATTCGACCGTACAAGTAGTAACTACGTAGTCGTAGCCCGGTAGAAATCGGTGTCTCTTGAGGCAACTCCAGTAGTCCGTGGATGCGTGATGGGCGTGTATCTCTGGCGGAGGTCGGGGTCCGGAAAGACCATAATTTTGATCCATGCGCTGGATGTGTGAGAACAATGCGATTGCTAGTCAGCTGGAGAGCTGTGGCGTTAGAGTGGTTTACTCGTGTGTGGGTTTCCAGGTGTCTAAGGTTCTTTGTGAAAAAGATGATTGTTAAAGTAGAAAATGATGGTACATGGCTCTGGTTGATAATTTTTGCTATGATTAATCTAAGTTTGTTTAGTTCATTGAGAAGTAGAAGTACTGTTTTGCTAAAAAATAAAGTGTTGAGGATATGTTTCCTAATCACAAAAGTTGGAACCCGTAAATGGTCAAAATTTGCCAAGTCGAACATGCACTGTTGTTGAGTTTTGGTTGCAGGTTAACACGAGGAAGTGTGCAAACAGGATGACCGTGTCGGAAATACGTTACTGAGTTGACTAATCGGGACCCCAGCGCCGCCTAGCGGCGCTCGACAGAGTCTACAACATAAAGCTCGGACCGGCCGGAGCTAAGCAGAGTTCATGGATAGCGGTCAAGCAGTGAAGACGTTCAGAAACTGTCTCGCGTTTCGAATAGTTACGTCGTATACCTACAATGTGTGAATTGCTAGTGTGATTAATGTGATCGTAAACTATAATTTGATCTGAACTGCAAACGGTTCTTCTATTGCGCAATAACCAACACTACCCATAGTACGCCCACGGTAGTAAAAATATGCCTGATAATAACGAAAGAGACAAGTACCTCCTCCGTTATATGTATATATATAGATAAAGATTTTTTTTTTTATGGTTTGCTTTTGCAGCTTATATCCCAATACACATGTGAAGTTTTGCCAATTAATTATAAATGCCTTGTAAATGACTATAGTACTTCTCGCTAGAACTAGGATCAACCATTGGAGCTGCGATCATTGGAAGGTTATTCAGAAGTGGAATTTTATTGGTTAAGTTCTATCATTCACTATTCGATCAGTATTTAGATTTTGAAACTTTTATCTAGTAAATACCACAGGAATAAGCTTGTCTTCTTTTTAGAAACTTATTACCACATTAGATTTTTCTAGAAATAATCTGAAAAATATTGCGCTTCTAGAAGTAGAAGCTAACTATAAAATAATATATAATGAGTAATTGTAGCTAAACATAATTAAACTTAACATATTCATGAGCATATGTATGGCTTACCCTAAGTAATTGCTCGGTATCAACAATTTTGGCTTAGGTTCCGCAAATTAACACATAATTATGTGATTTACATATAAATAAAATAAACTAAGCATTCAATGCGGAAAAAAACTAGATACTTAAACTGAATAAAAACACGAATGTTAAAAAAACAATTATTAGGATGCAACATGTATGACCGTCAAAGTACTATATATTGAGCCGATTCCTGAAAATCAACATCAGTGGTTATCCTTACAATACAATAGAAGGAGCTAGTGTAATTATTTTGCTATAGAATTATTAATTATTAAAAATGCTGACGTCACATTGTATACTCTTGTGTGTGTGCTACTTCGTCGTTGGCTCTTATGGCTCTGGCAATTTGGGTAAGGAATGGTTTTTCAGTGACCCGAAAAACTTTCAATCATCTTTAAAAATATTTCCCTAGTCACTTAAAATCATAGTGTAGCACGTTGGCCCTTATATTTGGCGTTGTTTGTACCTGCCAGCGGTTTCTCCCACAGATTAAATAAAATTGACACAATTACTTGAAATTATTTTTTATTTTGAATGGATCGCGCAGTGACATGTCCGAGTAGCCCAACTCGGACATGTTACTGTTTCTCGCCTGACTAATAGAAGTTTCGGCCTAAGATAAACTTATATATCTTAGCTCTACTAAAAGCCAACTTTCATTTCTGATCTAAGACCAAAAAAATTAACTAAATTTTATCTGTTCCATATTTAATCAATGAAAAAGTTTACTTCAACTCTTTGTTTTTTGCAGTACCGTTCATTGACAAATGCGAATGGAGCGACAAGGCCTGTCTGGTGGCATCCACGACAAAAGCCTTACCGCACTTTTGCAAAGGCTTGCCTCAACTAGGAATAGAACCTACGGATCCCTTGAAAATTGCCAAAGTCACTTTAAAAGAGGGCGGACTGACAGTCGAATTTACAAATATGGAGGTGACCGGTATCAGCAAGTGCAAAGTATTAAATGTAGAGTAAGTCCCTTTTTGAATACCTTATTTAATCATCTTTTATTTTTGTCATAGCAACGAATATTGTACTTTATTTACAACGTAATATGATCTTCATTCTCTTGCCCTTATCTCAATTTATTTAGGGGTCTATTACAGCGAAATATACCTACCTATATACATAATTTATAAACGAATAATAACGATCTTAAAATAATAATGACATAAAACATTTATTGTTTCAACCCCAAAGGGCTCAAGCATAATTATATAACTCCCAATAAAGTTGTTATTATTGCGCAGTTTGAGGTTTTCTGCACCTGCAGCAGCCGCCCCAGGACAGTCAACCGTGGTAGGAAGTACCTGTGTCCATTCACATTACCAAGATCCCTAGGTTTCCACAACAATTGTTTTAAAATGCAAGCAAGGAATTAATCATTTGATGAAATATGTGGTTGGAATCTAGTGAAATCGAAATATTATTACCAATTCCGAAAGAAGTTATTTCATGATTTGCTTATGAGAAACTGCCACTATTTCAACCTTCCTTCTTCTATGGATTCAACGCATCTATTGATTACTTAAAATATTTATTATTTTAAATATATCAATAACTAAGTTTTTTTTTATCTGTTACAGGCGTGACATTAAAAAGAACAAATTAATATTAGAGGCCGAGTGCCCAATTAACGCAGTGGGTCACTACGAGGCTGAGGGAAACCTGCTGTTCGTACCAATCGAAGGAAAGGGCCCATTCAATGTGGATTGTGGTAAGTAGTACTTCATTTACTAAAGTAATGGGAAATGGAAGACCTTTTACAAAAAAAAAAACCTATGACTTGGCAGTCCGACGGTCACACCACTAACTAGGCTATCGCAGCTAAAAATTATATTCCAAGTAGAACTTCAAACGTAACTGACAAAATGTGGGTGTATCTCTACTTATAAGTAGAGATCGGATATTCGGATGCATATTTACCTAAAGTTAAGGTGTTGGCTATTGTGGAAAGCACTGTTGTATCGAAAAGAGCCTGGGATTCCGGGATCGACAAATTTAGGGCGGATTTCACCAACGAACAGCACATCTAAAACGCGTTCAAGACCTGTCTGTGTCATCACTGTTATGGAATATTTGACACTGACTGTTCTTGAACGCGTTTTAGGTGTGCTGATCGCGTTTAGTTTCATTGGTGAAATTCGTCCTAAGAGTTCTGATTGTAGAATCGTATGTATATTTACTTACGTTCAGGTGATGGCAAAAATCTTTGAAAAAATCTTGCGATTCCGTAATTGATAAATTTTATACTTTTTGACTATAGAAATTCTAGCTAATGTTGTAAAGCAGGTTGCCAAATTGGCATAACAACAAACAACTGGGTGCCTTGAGTTTCGTTAAAAAATGTTTATAGTAGGTATACCCGTTGGACTCGTGGTCGAAAGCGCGACTGCTGCGCGTGGGGTTCTGGGTTCGATTCCCGGGTCGGGCTAAGTATTATTGGGTATTCCCATTAGGAATTTCTTAGTAACAGCCCGGAGTTTGGAAGTCGGCGGTGTGATACCCCCGTGCCTCGGAAAGCACGTTAAGTCCTGCACCTGATCTCTGTCCGGTCGTGTCATATTGCCATCCCATCGGACTATGAGAGTGAGGGAAGAGAGCGTGCACCTGTGTCTGCGCACACACTTGTGAACTATAATAACTCCCGCGCCGAAGGCTAGTCTCCGTTGAGATTGGCCGCCGTGGCCGAAATACGGTCTGGAGGACTATATATACATTTTTTTATTAACACCGCAAAAGTAACCTTCATAAGAGGGATGATAAGTCGTTTCCATACCATGTATTCGATTAGTTGTGCATTCCCGGATTTTATTGAATTGAAAAATTAACTTTAAGTAAATATGCATCCGAATATCCGATCTCACACGATAAGTACACCTCTGCCCTTCGGGAATAACAGGCGTTATGTTATGATGTTTAAGTAGCAACTATGTATTAGTCAGAAACTAACTATCTTGATTGCTAAAATAGATCAAACTAATGTAATTTTTATTAACTGAGGCCCTAGTGTGAGTTTATTTTAAACATCTCGACTTTACGCATCGACCGCGTTCGGAGCTCCGATTGGCCCTTCACTGGCCTTCACTGGTGAAGGGCCAATCGGAGCGTAAAGTCGAGATGTTTAAAAGAAACTCACACTAGGGCCTCTGATGAATTTAAATATGCATATTACACACACAAAATTGCATGTTGCCCGTTTAAAATCTACGGAACTTCTTATAAAATTCAAAGTGACGTTTGGGCTCGTATTCTAAAACCATGGTCAATCATTAAATTAGAGAGGTATGAGAAGTATGAAGTTTAAAGATGAATGTCATACTTGAGCACCTACCTCAAAGATACTCAATTTCAATTAATTCAAAAGTTTTAAATCGAAGTAAATCTGTTTCGTCACAAGAAAAAAATACAACTTAAGTATATTTTTATGAAATTACAGAAAGTATCTTCATCGCAGTTGAAGCTGAGGTAACAACAGAAGTAGGAAAAGATGGTGTAAAGTACTGGAAGATTGGTAAAACTACGCATACATACGAAGCTAGAAAACAGGCTAAGTTCAATTTCGAGAACTTGTTCAATGGAAATAAGGTTCTGGGTAAGACTATGAATATAACTGAATTAAGTGGCCTCGTTGGTCTAGTGGTCGTAAACGGAAACTCACAATAACCTGCATTTTGAAGGAGTTTTATAATCCACTAGTTTTCGCCCGTGGCTTCTACAGGTTGGAAAGTATCCCATGGCAACGTACTACCGGGATAAAAGTATCCTATGTGGTAATCCAGATGATAAACTATCTGTGTGTCAAATTTCATACTAATCCGTTCAGCCGTTTTTGCGTGACGTGTTTTTGTAACAAACACCCAAACACACAAATATACAAACTTTCACAATTATAATATATACATACACATATATATATATATGTATCTATATATTATAATTAGAAAAATTCGTCTGGTCGACAACGTAGTCACAATGAATATTGAATTGTCAAAATTACAGGGATTGTAAGTGGGTTTCGCAATTAGGTTGCTGTATTCGATCCACGAATGGGTTCCATTAATACATTTGGACAGCTTGGTAAATGACAATAGACTCTTAATTTGGACTTTGATCATAACTGGCGAAACGCTGGCGTACAATAAAACACCTCAACCTACGGATTTTATCTTACTGGATTCGCTTTTGTTGTGTTATTAACTTAATCTTTTCTTTTTCCAGCTCAACCCGTCTTGACGATATTCAACGAAAATTGGAAAGAAATTATGCACACAATTGCCAAACCCATTGTGAATGAGGTGATCGACAAAATTGTCGATTTCTTCCGAATCTTTTGCTCTAAAGTGCCTGCCGATCAACTTGAAAATTAGACAGTACAATTTTGCTTTATCTTAACCTTAAAAAATATAGTGTTATAAGATTGTTTGTTTTTTGATACAGACTAAAGCCTAAAACTAAAACCAAAAAGGTTTTAACACCTTTGTCCATAGACAGATGATTCGTTTTTTTTCATTTGTACGAATTTACTGTTTTGAATAAAACATGAATTTTAAAGTGTTTGCTTTTTATTATTGTGTTAAGTACAAATCACTTTTTCCTTTGAAAATTAACTTATCATTCTTCTAATTTAATTGAAAAACTTTGCCTAATTACGAATCCTTCGTTATAAATAGAATCAACTACCAAAAAACATTAATTACTGAATATTTATAACTGCACCACGTGTTTATTAATTAAGATTTTAATGAATAATAAAACGGACAAGTAAACGAGCTGGGTGTATTAATTAAACAATTCTATAAGTAGTCAGTTATAAAATGTAATATTTATTTATACGGCAAACACGGTAGGCGGTGGAGTCTCCATTAATGCATCATTAATTTTTTTATCGTTAAATATATTTACGGTTATTTAATTGAGCCGTTCATGTATGTAAAGGTAATTAACTAGCATACAACTCAAGCGCATGCTCGCTTGTGTTGTTTGTTTAACTTTTGGTTTAAAAGGCTAGGTTCAGATTTTATTACCTTGTAGCTTCTGTTTGTGTGCATTTTTTTATTTTTTTATGGCCGTATAACCTTCGCTGGTTCACAATAAGTTGACAAAGTTCTATCGCAATCAGATTAACGTATGGCAGCACATAAAATATGTTCAAACAAACACTGATTTTTATTTATTAGAAGAAAAAAATGTATTTGTTTATTTCTAGACGCTCTGTTGACCGTTTTGGTTTTTTATCATCAGTATTTAGAACGATGCTAGATCATAATTATATCTCGATTGTTCTGAAAGATTATTCGCAATCCAAATCAGAATGTACTCGTAGGTCTTACCACAGATCATTGAAAAAGATAACTTTTGTTGCAATTATGTTTGTTACCTCGAAATCACTTATTCCCATAATAATTTCGCCACCAGAACTTGACCAGAGCATAACATCGATACAAATTTATACCTACGTAATCTTCGAATAATCACATAGCCAACACTAACTGGCGTTAGTTTTACGAATCACTCAGACAGACGACGAACCAAATTCAAATCGCATTGGTTCTACGTCAATATTCAGGGTTGTCCTGAGTGGTCTAATTACAGGACTGTCAGTGAAGGGTGACGTCCACAGGACAAATGACGCTTCGAATAATGGAGTAGATGCACAGTCGCACACTTCTTGAATATTAAGTGACACCCCTGTGTAGTTTGAAGGAAGGAATTTGTTTTTCGTGGGTTGGTGTTCGATTTGCTTTTGTTTTATTTTATAGGTGGTGTTTATCTTCAATATTGTTTTGTCAAGTAGGTATAAAACTTTAATGCAAATGTATAATATATGCTGTATTTTTTTACACCTATCAAAATGTTGTCCTATTAACACAAAGGTTGTCTGGCAGGGAATGCCTTGTGGCACTAAGTACGCCTATGCACCTATTGGTGCATGCAGTTTAAATAAATATTATACAAAATAGAACATTTTACAAAAAAAAAAACAATCGTCTTCTAAAAAAAACACTTCAAATTTCGGAAGTCTCAATGCGTTTGGTTTTAAATTTTCGTTCTTTACCACAGTTTTTTTTTGTTACTTTTGTTTTTGTAACAGTGACCATAACATCAATCACATAGACTGGGAAAAATACGTATTATTGAAGCTAACTCAAAAACTACCCACGCAAAGTTAATAAAAAAATTATGGGACCACCGCGCAAGCTTCTGAATTTTCAAAATCGGTTCACAATTGACGAAAAATCGATGACCATACAATAAAGAAAACAAAGTCGAACATAGAACCTCCTCCTTTTTGGAAATCGGTCAATTAGTCTTCTAAAGATTTCTCGCGGCAAAATGTTCATTGTAATACTTATTAGTTAGTAGCTATCCTAGTGTACGGCTACACAAGGATAGGTACTAACTAATAAGCAGATGCCTTTTAAACTGGAATTAAAATTGAAGATTATTTTATTACTACAAAATAGCTGTAATACTTGGTCATAAAAGTGATGCTTTAACTAAAAGAGGTTGCTCCTTTGGTTTAGTTATATAAGTAAGATACAGAAGGCCAGCTATTTATTCATAGTCAAAGTCAAATCATTTATTTCAAATTGGCCCTTATAAGGCACTTTTAACGTCAAAGTTAAAAAAAAAAAAACTGAAAACTTGCAAACGTCGTATGCCATCATACAGAGCCGCTATTAGACGCTTGTAGATGTACTAGATTCTGCGCAAACTATGATATCGCAGTTTGCACCACAACACTCGGTTCTCCTCCAGTCTTTACCAGTACCCTAATTACGTAATACACGATCAAAAGATATTTGAATCGTTTTGAAACAAATTGCTAATCCATTGCTTCATGAGCTCGAAAAAAAAACTGCTCAACAACGTAAATAACGCAATGAATGTTGTTGAACTGTCAAAATGAAACAAATTTGTCGTAATCGTTTACGAAAATATGTTGCGTAATTAGATAGCAGGTTTATAAGGTTCTTCTTTTCGACAGTACATCTATATTATTCGGGCGTCAGAGGCTTTCTTCAGATACACCCATTTAAGGTTGTCGGTCCGTCTAGCAGCAGCGCACGCTACGTTTGCTGTTTGCATGACGTCCAGTCTCTGTAGATTAATTACTCTTGTACCTTACCTTCTGTTACTGTCTGTTTCCATGTGAGCCGTCAGTTGTTTTCCATTATATTTTACAAGTAAACTGAGGGATAAAACTCGTAAACTGACAGCTATAAACTAATAAATATTTCAAGTTGTTCAACGTGGCAGACCGCAGAACATTATTAACAACTTTTATTACAGAATGCGTCTCGTAAAATGTTTTATTTTCTGATTTTCATAAACAATATCGTGCCTGTTTGTTACTTTATGATTGATGTTATAGTTGTCTGTCTAGTTTATTTAATCTAGTTGTTTTTGACGAGCTTTGGATTATTATTTATTTTCATGACTTTTGTAGAAGAGCGGTTTGATCACTTTATTTGAAGTTTAAATATAAATAAATAAATCTTATTTATTCTGGAATTTTACAAGTACAGTTGTTTCTATGAAGTATTTTATAACATTTATCTCATCAATACATGTCAGAGTTCTTAATAAAAAATAATTCATCATTTGTCATTGATAACCTTCTCAGTAAGTAAATTGATCTAGAGAGCTATATTTTAATCGTCAGACTCCGACACTTGACAAATTCGGCAGAATTTAACGTTCTGCAAACCAAGCTCTTTCCAATACCACTCAAAACCCCTACCAAACCTACCTATAGAAAGTTGTATCGATTGAGTTGTACTTGTACCAAGTTCAGTCGTAAAGCTTCAACTGAATTCACAGATGCGACGAATACAGCTTAAGTGAAAAGTTTGACGTTACACTCGTATCAAGTAACTTGTAAAATAAAACGTCCGACAGCGGGTTTTTTTTTTCACGGAGTAAGATAAAATGAAGCCAGAAGCTGTTAATGTTGTCAATTAAGATCAAAAGATCACATCATCATCATCAGGTTATCATTTTAAATTAATAGCCTGTTCTAGTTGCCTATGATTGATTTGGCTTCCACCCTGTTCATCTATACGTGGGTAGGTATATGTGGACTGATTTGATCTTATAATGTTAAGCAGAATTTCATCGTGATGACAATCTGATAAGTTTATTTATTTATTTATTAGGGACAAAAAAACAGTTACATGTTAAGGCGATACAATAAGATTCATAAGATAAATAGTTAAACATATAACCCACACTATTGTCCACGGATTAATCAAATAAGTGAAAAACGGAAGCTGATTTTAAGAATATTTTTATAAATTAGTTGAATTGACAGCTAATTTAAAATGTTGATGCTAATGAAGTTAAAGCGAGTTTTAAATTTTGTATTAGAGAAAATGAAAATGTTGTTGTTGTTGAGTATTATATACTTTTATTGCACATCGAAGAAAACAACCATAAGCAAATTTTGAAAAAAAGAGTATATCGATGATAATTCTTTTGTAAATACGATTTTATTTTTAGTAAAATTACGTTTATCAGTCATACGCGATGCTGCTGCCAATTTTTAAGAGTCATATACGTCATCTCAAATTCACTCCTTATCTCGCTCGCACAATACTGCTCGCGGACTGAGTGAGAGCGAGATTGAGCGGCGGGGAGATGGCTCCAAGGCGCTAATGGCTTAGGTAATTTATTTTTACGATGAAAATAATGGTAATTTTTTGTTATTATGCAAAGTTTAATGATCTAATTTGAAGTATTTTTTGAACAACAGCAGTTTATTGTTCGGTTTGGAGGTAACTTTGGAAAAAGAATCAGTCGAGAGAATTTTAGGGAATCGTGTTTTCGTCAAAAACATTAATCCGCAACTTTATCAAAGGATATTTTTTTCAAAATGAATGCTGCAGTATTTTCGATAGAACGGAAGATCATGCTAAGCAATTTGAAGTATTATAGAAACTTAATTAAAGAGGTATATATAAACTTTATTAAGGAGGTAGCTGTGTTAGACCTCCATTCACTTACTACTCCATGGTTGCTTGCTTACTTCACTGTACTGCAGTTTGCACTGACGAACTTAACTTGTGTTTTATGTTAAGTCTTTTGTTACGAAGATTTATTGCTCTCTTTGAAGTTACGGACTGTGATCTTGGACAAGCATTTTCTACTTTCTGTGGTTGTGGTTCGAAATGTATAAAATAGTAGTGGATACTTATTAACATTATAAAACATTAAGGTTTTATTCTTTCAACAAGATCGTGGATTGTGGATCGTGGTGGATCATCACCGTTAATTACTGAATATTTCAACACATAAAGTTGTTTTTTTCTTCGGTTAAGTACCTATTCAATGTCTTTAGGTAATTTTAGGTATTTCATAAGACTTGTAACTGTATTGTTTATTCTTCAACATTATAAACCAGAACATAGTTTCTTGTTCTCACACACTATTGTCTACATTTCTTTCTCATTTCTCCTATCGCAGGTCTGCTAGAAGAAATTTCTTAAGAAATAAGCAGTACCTTTGTACTCACAATTATGATTATGTCATATCTGTATCTATTTTTCTGTGTGTAAATAATAAAATAAATAAATAAATAGCTAAAGTTCCCGGGAAATATTGGTATGTTGATATTCCTTTCCAGGTAAACTCTTTAACAAAGACCTGTAAGTATGCCTACTTTTTTTTTTTTTTTGGGTGGAAAATTATCAAATAACTTCTCCCGCTCTGGGTGGAGCGGGAGGGCGTGTCAGACTCTTACTGACTAAAACCCACCCGTGTTCCTTCCGTTGCCTTTACGTTGCTAGGGGCCACGGTATCCCTTTCGGACTTTCCCGCAACCCCGGCAGGCATCGGTCCTATCGGACCCCTTCCGTTGTGCTGACATCTCTTTGAGGCGCGCGTGGAACACAACGCGCCGTCGACCCGGGCCTGGTCCTTATCGGACGGCGAGCTACCCATTGCTCACCGTCCGCAAGCCCGCACCTACGGTGGCCGGGAATCGGCCTGCGATTCCCGACGCCCAGGGCGTCTCCTGCGGCGGCTAGGGGCGTGAGGGCGCGAAATTTGCCTCTCCCTCACGCGTTCTGCCTCCTCCTTCGCGAGCATTACTGCTTCGCAGAAGGAGGTGACGGCCTCCCATGCCCTCTCGCTCCGTACCATGGCCTGGACTAGGGCCGGACGCGAGAGATCCCCGCCGCCGATCGCCTCCACGAGGACACGGCGATGCTCTGCCCAAGCCGGACAGACCTCCACCGTATGCTCAACCGTGTCCTCCGGGCGATCCACGCAGTGATGACACCCGGGCGTTTCCTCCCGCCTGATACGAAACAGGAACCTCCCGAAACAACCATGTCCGGTGAGGACCTGCGTCAGGCGGAAGGTGAGGACGCCGTGGCGCCTCTCTAGCCACTCCTCAAAGAGGGGACTTATCGCCGCAATAGTGGCGTGCCCAGCACTGGGTTGCGACAATCGCACTCTCCATGACGCCATGAGATCCCGCCGGAGCTCTGTCCGCTGTGCCGCGATTTCTCGCGGAAACGGAGTTACGCCCCGCGCGGAAACGGTGTTACGCCCCGAAGTATGCCTACTTCAATATTAAAATCATTTTGTATACAGTACCATCTTAATATTCTAATATAAACTTCCCAACAATATTGTACATCAAATATCACGAATATTTCATCAAATGCTGAAATAACTGCGGCAGACGTAATGAAGTCGCGACTTCACAGGTGGCTTTATGAAATTCAGTTATATGTAAATTACCATCGCTCTCATTTACCATTTAATTTATGAAATGCATTATTTTGTTCTACTCTCACACTATGCGAGTTTATTAAATATCATATTACGTATAATATGTTATACTTTAATTAAGTAAAATTCTAATTAGGAGTTGGGAATACAAAATTGCTCTATTTTGATAATGTTATCTGAAACACGCTTCTCATAAACCTAATTTGAAAATTAATTTCTATATTGTACCGTTTCTAGTTGTAGTAAAAGGAAAACAGGAATTATTATCTGCTTATTACTTTATTACCTCGTACAAAATTTGATAAGCTGGCAGTGGAAGGATGTTTCTAATACCATTCGGTTGGTATAATGGGGTTGGTATTCGTTCCTTCAATAGAGACTAGCCATGTCAACAGTGTCTATTCTAGATAATCTTTTTTTTTTTTTTGTTTACCTTTTTTTTTTGGTGGGAAATTATCAAATAACTTCTCCCGCTCTGGGTGGAGCGGGAGGGCGTGTCAGACTTTTACTGACTAAAACCCACCCGTGTTCCTTCCGTTGCCTGTACGTTGCCAGGGGCCACGGTATCCCTTTCGGACTTTCCCGCAACCCCGGCAGGCATCGGTCCTATCGGACCCCTTCACTTGCTGACATTTCTTTGAAGCGCGCGTGTAACACAACGCGCCGTCGACCCGGGCCTGGTCCTTATTTTGTTTACCTTACGGCCTGATTTAGCGCATATAAATTGGCATATTTATGCCAATATTAACTATAAATTGGCATATAAACTATAAATTGGCATATTTATGCCAATTTATAGTTTAGAGGTATGAAGAACAGGGTGTTAAGTTCACTCATCCTTTACTGAAAAGGGAGGATCCTCTGACACGACGGGTGTCGTGTCTGGCGGACAACTGCCCAAAGATTGATGGCGGATACTCTTATATATGTCGTTCGCATGGTAAACTCTAATTGCGCGATGCAGGATTTCTGTGACGTCAGGTCTTTGATGCGGAGTTCGCATGTGGCGATGTAGATGCCTCCACCATAGTATGAACCAATCACACCGAGTCAGCTTAACGTCCTATTTTTTTTTTTCTTACAACTCCCAAACAATGACTAAGATGTCCATGTTTATTAACTCTCGTAAGACTGTTACTGCATTAATCCATCTCCTTATGTAAGTTAAGTGTATTAGCTTAATATCCCACGTCGTAAAACGCAAACTGGGACCAGCAATCTCTCAGAAGGTACTCACTTGTGTCTGATTGATATACATTATTTAAACTGTGCGTCACCGCTTCGTATACGATCGGAAACGGATCGGAGAGTTACGTGTCTTCCTAAATTGTAATCTGTCTTCTTCGAACGTTGTTTAGTTTCTACTGCTAATCGACACAATTATTTAAAATGAAGAACCCTCAAATCAATTCAGCCTATCAAAGCCCACTGCTGGACATACGTCTGTCCCAAGCTGTGCCACAACACCCTGCTGCCTCCGCCTTCCACAACCAGTCTGAAAAAAGAATGTATCATATTATAAAGTGTCTCTCAACAAACCAAAACGTACTGTCTCTGCATAATTTGCCTTTACCTAGATGCAAATTATCCAACTTCATTGACATGCTTACAACCTTCCAACGGACATAATCTTTGACAATTGCATGCTTTTATAATTCATGAATAGTAGCAAATTGGTGCTGTACATGATTAATAACAGCCTTCCAATTAGTCGGTGTAGGTAATAGTGCCTTCTAGAAAATTTTCCATATTGCCTTCAGAAGTATCAATTAGGTTTTACATGGAAAATTACGATGTTATTCTTCGAAAATATGATTATTCATTTATTTATTGGTCATAGGTACTTGCAACCAGCTCGCATAGCATAACTACCGTAGAAACGGGTTTTGTCGACGGAAGAATAGACAAAATGACAGATAAACAATCACAATTTGTCATTTTGTCTATTCTTCCGTCGACAAAACCTGAACGTAAACGAAGCAAAAGGAGTATGTAAGGATTGTAGCAGATATCGTTCTGTAGTTCTGCCTACCCCATGGCCCCATGGGAAGAAGGCGTGAGGATATGATTATGTTTTATTGGTCAGTCTTGCTTAACTTTTTCGTTATTAAAAATATTATAGAACCGGAAAATAAGATTAAATTCCGGCCTTTAATAATCGCAGCTAATGCAATAATGCCTCACACGAAGGCAAGCATTGGCTACTCGCTTAAATTAATTCTTAAGGTTTTCTCACGTTTTCGGTGAGTAGAGTTTCTTGCCGGCTCTTATCCATAGGAAACGACCAATTGGAACCGTGCACCTACCTTCTGACATTTCATAAGTGGAGTAAGTAGGTTTATGTGAAATAAAATATTTTGATTTTGAGTTAGTTTTTTTTTTCTTATTCTTTTTCGTGTGGTTAGTGACTAACCAGGGGGGTCTACTCTCTATGCGACATCTGTAACTACGGATTTTATTTAGGGAGTAGGCCCACTGGTGTCAGAATTTTAAAGCCGCCCAAGGGCCTCTGACTTGGCTTCACACGCCGTCGAGATATATCTCTCAGGCATGCCGGTTTCCTCACGATGTTTTCCTTCACCGTTTTTTAAACAAGTGATAATTATAATTCGCACATGGATACGAAAAGTCAGGTTTCGAACTCGATACCTATGACTTGGCAGTCCGACGGTCACACCAAATAATACCAGTCTTTTATTGTCCCACTGGAAGCAACGACCTCTTCTCATACAGAGAAGGCACGAGCATTGATCCCCACGCTTGCTCAAGACGGGTTGGCATTTTCAGACATTATCATTTAAAGTGCAACTTTCTTCATGATGTTTTTCCTTCACCGATGTCAATAAGGTCCAAGATAAACATAGAAAGTACATATCATTGAAAATGTCATATTGGTCAGTAATAGCTTGGATTAATTTACATGACACTAGCGGTGACCCGCTCCTGTTTCGCACCGTTATTACGACTTGACAAAAAATCGAGATTTCTTAGGTAAACGTTACTTTAATATTAACATATTGTACACATAAACCTTCAGGAATAAATTCTCTAAACGACGGTGAAAACCTCATCAAAATCTGTTGCGTGGTTTAGAAGAACAACGCGAAAAGCGACACTGTATAGATATATAGCTATTGAATCATGCATTTAATTGAAAACTCTAGCAGATCGCCGGGTTTTTAGACCACTATCTCATGTTCCTTACATCTCCAGGCCACAATGATAAAACACTTTATGAATATGTTCATTATGTTTCTTTCATTCATTTCCATTCAAATTAGCGCCTAGTGACTTACGTAATGCAATTACTATAAACTACGATCGTACTGCAATAGAGATAATAAAATCACACAGATTTGCAATAGTTATTCTAAAAGTTGGCAACGTCGCAAATAGCTGTCAAATATTTACCTGTTTTGGATTAATTTGGCAATATTATTGTATGGAAATAAGATATGTGGCTAACTAGTTAACTAAAATGTTGATTATGAAATACAATAATTAATATCGTTATATCAAATATTTACTTTTAGATGTAAAAAAAGTATTTTGCTAAATGCCATTTTTACACCTAAAATTCAGTGTTATAATTGTAATTCATTATTAATATTCTAGTTCACTAGTTAGCCACATATCTTATTTCCATACAGTAATATTGCCAAATTAATCAAAACAGGTAAATATTTGACAGCTATTTGCGACGTTGCTAACTTTTTAGATGAACGCTCTTAAGTGATGATAAGTTTCCCATTTCTACATTTTTTTTAATCTATATAACTTCATCACGCCTGTAATCCCCGAATGGTTAGGCAGAGGTGTACCTAAAGTACACCCACATTTCGCCAGTTCTGTTTAAGTCCCATGGAAGAGGGGGCGAGCCTATTGGCATCAACCGGCCACAAATCCAGAGTTCGCGCTGCTACTGAGAAATTCCTGATGGAAAAACCCAATACCTAACCCTTTGCCCGACATGGGAATCGACTCCAGGGCCTCTTGATCAGCAGTAGTGCATGCGACCACTAGACCATCGAGATAGTTAATCATTATCGATAGATTTATCTTTCTATTCATTATTTTCACCCACACAATTTTAGGTTTATACAGTTATGTTTTTTTTTTAATAATAAATATTATCTTACAGACAATGCCTAGCTAGACTAAATAAATCGTATTTATTTTTGGCAACTAAATAATAAATGTGTCCAGCTTAACCAAATAGAAAATACGATTCAGAACTAACCTGAATTATGTGTTTTTAACTAAGTTTTTATTGTTCTCTCTATATTTTATTTTATTTTGAAACAATAAATCAAAGAGTCGTAAGTAAACTTTTTAAACATATTTATTCAGTTGGTTTTGGAAATAAAATAATAACTTACGGTCTTATTCATAAAAGTTATCGAACACCATTAGTTAAAGTGCTTGATAACCCTATAAAACCTTCGATAAAGTTTTGTATTCATAAACGTTCTATTACTAAAATGTCGTTAAAATTCATATATAAATCAAAATGTTGCCATTATACTGAAGTCGTCCAACAAATTGACGCATCGAATCGTCAAACGAGAATGTCTGTCTACGCACCCAATAATTGTGACCATAGACATTATTACGTATTGTAAACTTTTTTATTGTCTACAGTTTCGACACTTTTAGCGGCGCGTCCATTGATATATTAAAAAACCCAAGATACTCACTCAGCGTCTCAAAAACGTCCGCAAAAAAACTGCGCACAATCTAAAATTGTGCACTCCTTTCAAATAGTATCGCATCGTAGCGTTGCTTGAAAAATTGTAAAAATATTACGTCAAGAACGTTAAAAAAGGATGGGATATCGTACTTTCTGTAAGTTAAAGAGTTTATTGATTTATTTTTGTTGTTTTTATGACTAAATAAGAGATAATATATCTAAATATGAGAGCAATAGGTGATTTTGATTTAATTTGTCTTAAAATTTCACTCAACAGTTCAAGTATAATAAGGTAAATTTCACTATCCGCTTGGGGAGGAAGGACTCGAGTTTTTTTTAATGATTCCATTTATACATTTTATAATAATGTTGTTTTCGATTTAAGGTAGATATTTTATCTCGTATAAATTACTTGGGTGACTATTGAAACCACATTCCCAATATTCACAGAAATAAAATAAATACCAGAATCTGCATACTGTCCTGAGTCCTAAGTGTTATGATAATTATAAATGTTTTAAGTTTTAACCTAATTAGTTATTTAGTTTCGATAACAACAATACCTATTATAATAAAAGTATAAATATGTGTTTGGAACACACTTTTATATAAATTTAAAAAAACTCTAATAATACTAAGTCAATAAAAAAAAAAAAAGTATAAGAATATATTCCACTTCATGCCTTGTTCTACCGCCAAATTTCGGTCCTACGTTTTTATTGGTTTATAAACATTGCTTTGTAAAAACAACTTTAAATCATACGCGTAAGGTTGAATTTACAAAAAAGTATGTTTATATCATGACTACTTATGTATAGTTGGAGACAGTTTTGAGTGTTACTTTTGTTCGAGACTGTGCATCTAGGGTTTTTTTATATATCAATGGGCGCGTCTTTCAAATTTGTTAATGAATTTGGTATTGAAGCGACGAAAACTTTTGTATACTTATCTAAGTAATAAATAAAAAGATGGAATCAATGCCGGGGACTAGTTTCAATAAAAGGCAAAGAAGTTAAAATTTGTTCGAGGAGGATAAGGTTTGTACTTTTACAGCTAGAATAAATTCGAAGTCGTTTTGTTTTGTAAACATTCTCAATTTCTCATACATGCTTGCTTTTGCTTGTGGAATACAAGCAAAAGCAAGCATGTATGAGAAATTAATTAAATTAATTAGATTGTTTTGAAACAATTGGTCAAGGAGAAGGTCTCCTTAATAGAAAATAAAAATACGAATGCAAACACCAACGCGAAAAAAGTGGCGGCCTGGCATGATTTACGAATTAGGTACCAATGCGTTCAAAACTAAAGTAAAATCCAACCTCTGTTCAAAGGCATACCATTCTATCAACGACTACTTAAATGATAAGAATAGTTGGTCGCTGTGATTAAGTTCTTTCTCCAGAATTAGCTTACTTACTGACAGGTTATATGAGTTTATATAATTGTTTATAATTTTACTTTATAAGACAATTTATTTTTATTTAATTTTTATTTATTAGACATAATCTAATCATTACAATGTTTTTTTTATGAGTTGTATTGCAATATGTGGTTAGCTAGCAACCTCGACAATTTTTTATTTTTTTTCCTTGATAGTCCTAGTTTATCAATTATAACTTCTAGTTACAGCTATATGTAAGCGGGCACGCCCTTTATGCCTGGAGGCTTTTATTTAGATATTGTTTTCGTTTAGTTATTTTTATTTCTGCCTGAGTATAGTTCTCGATGTTTTTGGTTGGTCTATTGGCGTGTGCTAACTGTCATATGGCTATTAATTTTATCATTTAAATTATGTTTTGTGTTGCGTAATGTAAATAATTTTGCATACTATTATACAGAATTATTTTTTTCTTACCGAAAAGACAGCTGTGCTGCTGGGGAGTTTGTTGCGCCACTTCTTCTTCCCAGCTAAAGCACTGAAGCACAGGAAGTGGTGAAGGGTGGGCGTTTTGGGGGACTGTCTTATGTAATTTTGACGTTTGAAAAGTGCTGATTCTCAGCCTAGTTTGAATAAATGACTTTTGAATTTGAACTTGAATTTATCCAATATACTTTTACGTTACAAACTTCCTTAGTAGGCATGTCAAGAATTTTGTTTTCCTGTACAAAACTAAAAAAAACCGTAGACATAAGAATATGTAATAATGATTCGTAATATTAGTTATTCTTATGCAGCTACTTATTTAATTAATTTGGTATATCTATAATTTGCAAACAAATTTTATTATTACATAAATGTTATATTTCAGGGTAGTAGGACTAGTAAGGATGGCGCTGCACTACAAATAGCAGAAACTGAAATGGCCTGCAAAAAAGAATTACATGAGGCACAGAGGGCAAACGAATCAGTAAAATTCAAAAAAATGTTCTAAGGACAAGTTTTAAAAGCCAAATTAGAATATTATAAAAAAAAATTTAAGAAATATTTTATACAAGTTTTTTTATTAATGAACTACTCGCTAAAATGTCTTGTTATACAATTTTATGAAATAGCATTACCATTTGCATGTCCCCTTATAACTTCTTGAGTCACTTCACTTGTATGAAATTCATTGATATTACTACCCTCTAACTGCAGGTCTCCATCATGGTCAACTGCGATGTTGTGAAGTACTGCTTGAGCCACTGTGGTTATTTTCACATTTTCTGAGTTTGCAGGTCATGTAAAAGGCTTTGAAAGCGTTGGTTCCACACACCAAAGCAGCGTTCTACATTATTTCTTGTTGCAGTGCTTCGTTATATTTTTTCTCGCTTCTATTTTGAGGCCTTTAAATAGGAGTGAAGAGATATGGCTCTAACATAAGACCCTCACGAACAACGTTAATTATGAATGTCACTGTAGATTTAACAAAGAACAATGCTTTCAAAAGCCTCATCGTCCAAAGAAAATGGATCACTTCTATTTCTGTAAGCCTTTGTTCGAAGCGGACGGTTCTCAAGACGTACAATTCTTTCAATAGTATCCAAGCTTTATAAAGCTTACATTGTATATAAATAATAAACAAAATTGGTTAAACAGAAGTGCAAAATAAATTAAACATGTACGACTGTTTACGAAACTGACATTTTGACACACATGTTACATTTGTACGTTAAATGTCATTTTCTAAATCAGCTGCTGTAGAGAGTCGGCCATTTTTTCCTTATAGTACTGTTAAAATAAGGTTTAAACTTCTATAACTTTATAGTCAATTTATAGAACGTTTAGGTACTAAAATGCGTTTATTAATAACACTTTTTGACAAGCAGACTTTAGCAAGCGTTTAGTTGTTCGATATCTTTTTATGAATAAGACCGTTAGTCTCTAAACCATGTATCCTTCCATGACAAGTGTAAAATACACCTAAAAGCTCTGAAAAATAAAATGACTTTTATTTATTTATTGTAGCATCTAAACAACAGCGAAAAGCAGAAAAGGTATCTTAGAAAAGCCAAAGTAAAAAGTCAAGTCGACACTCTTGTTAAGTAACGAAGTAATTGTTCTTTTAATTCCGTATAAAGCTGCGTTTTGTGGGGAAAATACTGAAAAGGTTGCTTTTTCTTAACCTGTAAAAATATATATAAATAAGATGGTTTGAAAAGCCTTTTCCAAGAACATAATAAATGATCCCTATCGTCAGAGCCATTTGTAAAGATACATTGGAACGAATCTTAATATCTATGACGGCGAAAAAATAGGCTACGATTTCCTAACCAGGTCTAATGTGTGACAAAATTGGTAAAAAAAATCTATATTGCTCTATAAATTGGCAGATATAGCGTAGGTTTTGAATATTACGATCAACAAGCCAAAAACCAAGCATCGTCATTGGCAGTAGAACAATACCCTATTTCCTTTAATCTAAATAAAATAAATACGATACAGACACCGGTGTCCGAACTTCTCTTAAATATTTTTATCAAAACTTGTTACTACCTATAAATTCTAGCCATCCTTATCATTTGTATTTGAATGAAGTGAGAAGGCTATACCAAACCCAATAATTTTTGAATATGGAACCACAGTGTCAAATCTCCTGTCAAACTATCAAACTTTCCATCACCCATTGAGCATGACACTACAGGCTCAAAGCAAACAGTTTGAGCTATAACTTGCAAGCAAGCCGCCCACTGTCATCAATGTGTTACTAGAGGCGCTGGCAGCTTAGTAATTAAACCGGACGATATGGACAGACTTGGTCCCGGATGTACGATACAAGGGAACTGGGAAATTAGCTGGGAATTTGTACAAACAGATCGTGAAGTGGGAAATTAACTGGGAATTTGTTCAAACAGATCTAGAGCTGTGTTGCGTTTGTGGAATGATAGTGGAACTAAAGTGAAGTAGTTTAATTATTGTTGAGTTCTGTTGGTGATGCAAGTTTATTGCGGTGTTGGTTTATTCTCATCAGATTCTCGGTGGCAAAGTCTAGAAGATTGTGTTGGCATAATATCTGAAGTAAGTATTTATTAGCTGATAGTTTAATTTGTTTGCTTGTTTAGGAGCTCGTGGCTAAGTAATAACTGCCGCACAGGTCAATCCATCAGGTTAAGCTACGCTTGCCGGGGTTGGTCTGTGGATGAGTGACCATCTTTACATACCGAGACTCCTCCGTGCCTCGGAAAGCACGTTAAGCTGTTGGTCACGGCTGTCATTCGTGGATCTTTGACAGCCGTTACGGGTCTTCAGAAGCCCGATAGTCTTACAACCAGTCTTACCAAGGGTATCGTATTACCCAGTTACTGGGTTCTGGAGGTCAGATAGGCAGTCGCTCCATGTAAAATACTGGTATTCACCTGCATCCGGTTAGACTGTAAGCCGACCCCAATATAGTCGGGAAAAGGCTAGGCAGATTGACTTTAATTTGTTTGTTTGTTGGAAGTCAAAATTAAACAAAGTTAGTTGCCAAAAGACCAAGATAATAGGTACCTACTAATTTCTTCCCGTATAGGTGTTATGGAAGACCAATATGAGATTCTGCGTCTGAGAGCCCCTTAGTAGTCTACCTCGCTACCAGCCATGATACCAGCTACCGTCCCTTGTCTACTGTCTGACGGTCTAGTATCCCATATGAAATAAGGTTTTCAGATTTTGATGGTATGGTTGAGAATTGCGAGCATCATAATTCAGCCCAACAGAAATAATATTTTCATGAGAAGCAAATATGAGTAATCATATGTTTTTATCTCACAAGAAGATATTACTAATAGCCCTATCTCTAGCCATAAAATCTTTAGTCCTGATAAAAATAAATCACAGACGTAATCACTAAATGCATCCACGCATCGACTGAAGCGACATTATACAAAAGGGGAACAGATACTCGTACATTGGGAACAATATTATTCCCCTCCTGGTCATAATATATAAAGTCCTACATAATGTGAACGAACAGTCGAAAGAAAAACATCATTTCCTTAACTTATGTTTGTTTTTTACACATGACTGATGAGAATTCGAGACTGTTATGATATTGCTTCTGTACTTGTGTATCCTTATGTTCAGTGTTGTTGTTTAAAAGCTTGTTGACGTGTTCTTTTGTTTTATTTGTGGATTAGGAATGGCTGATGTGATTTATTGTAACAATGATTGACTTTTTACCATCCTTAATTTTAGGCTCATCACGACACGTTTCTACTACCAAAAGAAATTTCTCTCGTCTTATTGATTTTGATGGAATTTGGCAACTTAAGCCCCGGAAAAATAAATATACTACATAATTATCGAAATAGTAGTATTATATGATAACTTATGTTTGTTTTTTACACATGAGTGATGGGAATTGGGGGCTGTTATGATATTGGTTGTTTACTTGTGTGTCCATATGTTCGATGTTCTTGTGTTTCAAAGCTTAGTGACATGTTCTTTTGTTTTATTTGGGTTCATCAATAGGAATGTGTCGATTCGATTTATGGTTGTAAAGGTATTTTTACAATGTTTTTTACTGTTATTATTTGTTTCGTTAGACCTATAATGTAATACACGGAAAAATAATAACTTTTTTTTGGCACGTTGATCATATACTGCTACAAGCATTTTTTTTAGTCTAACTAAAGTACATTTACCCCAAAAACTTAACTTTAGTGACCCCACCCTAGTGGTAGTTTAAGCAATAAATAATAAATGGTAGCCCTCCCTTCATTTCTCTTGGGTTCACTCTTAACAGCCTCCTAGGTACCAAAGTATCTACTTAATATTATATTACTTTGTCGTTTATTTATTTTCTTTCTTATCTTATTTCATTTATAAATATTTAAAAAAAACATTAAGAAATATAAAAAATAGAGGTCCGCCGGTGTCGGGAGCAGGGTCCAAGTTACCGGTGGTTAGGGCTCCAGAGACAGGAACCTCCTAACGATGTGAGCCGTATCGAGGAGTACTGCCTTCTGAATCAGACCCTTGATCCAACTGTAACGAGAGCTATTTGAGATATTTATTGCTTTCCAAGATCAATAAAGTAGCCGGTTTCATCACTGACTGCAGTCTATCGGAACAATGTCTAAAAACAATAATATAACGCCTGAACTTTAAAAGAGAGCATGACCTCCGAGTTTGTTTCGGTTTTTCTTCTCAGGGATCAGTCAATGCCGGCGGCATTAAGTTTTATAATATTGACCCAAAAATGTACGTGTAAAAGTGTATAAGAAGACAATAAGTAAGTAAGACATCTTACTAACAGAAATAAATAAATTTTTATTCATTGTGGCCCAGGCAGTAACTCTTTTAAAAGGTTTCTTCAAGCTATTCTGACCCCCTGCTTTTCATCGGTTTCTTCGCAAGGTTTCCATGACGTTTACGAATTCGTCTAATGTCATCCACCAACAAACGCATCCACCAACAAACGCGTCCACCACATAGTACATTAGCGTCTGAAACCCATAAATATTCATCCTCTGAACTCAACAGACTGGCGCAAGTGGAAATTGAAGGCATTCCACGCTGCCCGCTCGATATATCGAGATATATCTGTGAATATATCGCAGACTGAATGCTACCGGCCATCGTTCAACCCGACACCTTTATCTGTATTGTAACTGTGGGTTATTGGATTCAGGAAGAATTTTAGGAAGTCTCGAGTTTGGTATTGTGGACTACAATGCGGAAAACTCCACGACTTTTTGTAGGTATATATTGAGTTCTAGATAGTAAATATTCTACTGTCAAAGTAGCACAATCAAACTATGATTACTATTAGTTACACGTGGGCACCTAAGTGGCAAGATTTTATTGTTCTTTGAAGTTTTGTTGGATAATGCTAGATTTATTTAATGGTTCAAGAAACATGACAATAAAATAGTATTTCCTTCCTCTAGGTAATTTTACTGACAAATTTCGATAACCACTTCAGTTTTTTAAACTTAATTACTAAGCTAAATATTAAATTAACATTGGAACTGAAGTAAAATTTAAAAAATATTAACTCTTAGGTATTATATAAATTTCAAAAATACAATGTATCGAATCATATTGTGTCAATTTAGATTGTGGGTAAAGTAGCGTTAATTGGCAGTTGTTGCTGGCTGTTGACATTAGATTCTACAAGAAAAACTGTAACCAAATATTTTTAAGCCACAACAAAACTTTTATGAAAATTCTTCGGACTATTTCATTCATGAATAGTTTAGGATTCGACGTTGACCGCTCTAATCAAGAGATTATCCGCAGACTCACCGAAACTTATCCACCAAGATTCAACCTGACACCTTTATCTCTTCACTGGGTATTGTTACCGAAGATGCCGTGATGGTATTGAATTTGGAAGGATTTGGATGAGAAGGATATTATTTTTTACCAGTAGATTCTGGGGACACCTGGACATACCATCTATTGAGCACCTGAGACAAGGTCAAAAGCCCTGGATAGATCCAAGAAGTATGCATACCAGGTGTCCTCCTCCCAGTATAATATTGCACTGTGCTCTTTAGGGTCATTATCGCAGTCTCGGTTGATAACCCATTCCTAAAACCAAACTGTCTGTCATTAATGTTTAAGTGTTTACCTAGATAATTGTCAAGTACAACTATGTTCTTCTAATATTATTGAAGTAACAAAATACCAAATTACAAATCCATCAAAACTGTGGAAGACGCTCACATCCATTCATCAACTAGAAAAGAGCTGATAATCTTCAAACGGCTGAACCGATTTTGATAAAACATGTCTAAGAACCATCGCTAGAAAACCTGCTTCCAAATAAAAAAACCGCATTCAAATCGGTTCACCCGTTTAAGAGCTACGGTGCCACAGACAGACACACACACATGGCGGTCAAACTTATAACACCCCTCTTTTATGTCGGGGGTTAAAAAGAAGCAATTTAAGTTATAGTACATATTACAAAAGAAAGCATTATAAAACTTACTAAATTGAGCACAAACTTCTTATTAATCTAATTAAACAAACAAATCTCCGACCGTTACGATAAACCAAACATCCATTCACAATAAACCCACGAAATCTGCGCCCAAAATTTCTCTGGATTTTTATCGCGGCGTAAATGTTAACAAAATATTTGGGCAGCTTTGATACTGACGTACCCTTCGTATTAATCTCCTACAGAGATAAGGAGCATTTCTGTCTCGACAAGAAATGTTAACGTTTTTCACGGAACGAGAGAAAAACTGAAGTATCGATTCCGAAGTCATGATTCAACACGCCACTCGAGGGCTCTCGTCTCCAAATGGTTCGAGAAAACGACTTGAAACAGATTTTTATATCCCTTTGTGTTTTATGAATGAATATCATAGCTTTTACGTTACAAAAGATATATCGTTAACGATTCACTTGATTTCCTTTGTAAAATTAATACTGATATCTAGATACTCTCGTCTGATTATTGTTTTCAAGGACCCGTAGCTTCACAAAATCGTGTCATATTATTAAAAAAGTTTCAATTTTTGCTCTTGATAATGAACGCACATCTACTTTATTTCGGCCATGGCAGAAATCCGGGAAAAAGCCAAGAGAATGAATTCTCGGACCTCGCAATTGTTTTTTCGTGGAATCTGCTCTATCCATTAGTAAAACAATGATGACTTGACACGTCACTGAAAGTCTTTCTATTCAGCCAGTATTTTCCTCTAAGTTTTTTTTTTTTTGTGAAGCTAAAAATAGACGCACATATTAAACCAAAGGAACATTTCGATATAAATCCTTTAATACTCACAGTAGGGCCCCAAGGTACGCCATTGTTTACTCCCTGCACTGAGACACAAAATGAGCCACAAAGCCTTCCATGTAACACGAAATGAAATAACCCCAATACCGTATCATCATTGTCTATCCACATTTGGTATTTATGTAATATCGGGTTCAATAATCCGAGAGTGAAGGCGGCGGGCTGCGAGCGACACAGCCGCGGGCTCGCGTCAAGGGTGCTTTGGGGGAAGAGAACCCCGCTTTATAAATTGCCCCGCTATCTAAATCTGAGAGATAAGTGCCTCTGAACTTTCCAATTTCGCTACACATCAATAACACTGACAACGTCGCTGGGATAACAAATCAAAAATCCAACTCTTATGGGGGCGGGTGACGAATGGTACACGTGACAGTTACAACGATATTTGTTCGCGACTACGGTAAATGGAATCGAACGTTTATGTACACATATGTTTATTATTCGAGACTCGGAAGCACGAAAAATATTCTTTGATAAAATACGTTATCACCCATAGAAATGTAAATTGGCAAACTAAACTTATCTTCATTCCTGATGCCATAACCAGTTTATTGTCGAAGCCTTTTTAACACTTTTTTACGTAACTACTGTTTTTGCTTATTTTTATGATGTTTTCAGAATCAAGTCCTGTAATTAGCCGGACTTTCTGTCAGTCATTAGATGTACGTTTATGTGCAAACTTAACTTGCTCAGTGAGTAACAAACCATCACCATTTACCGGTATTGAAGCTAATCTACGAGCAACCTGTACTGAAGCTCATAGACAACAGGCTAACAAGCTGTCACTGGTTAGGGTAGCCTGTCGGGGAAGCGATAACATAATGGCGTTTACAGGCGATGAACCGACAGCTTATCACGTGTACGGTAATAAACTGTCTCTATGTAGTAGGTGGTAGTAGCCTGAAGGTTTAAAAACCTGCTTATTAACCAGGTTGCAGGTTAGGTACCAGGCAAGTCAGCCGGCAACGAAAGTTGAGTAACACTAAATCTGAAAATGAATGTACCAAATCATTGGGCGATAACAAATGATTTGCTACATTCATTTTCAGATGATGTAGCTTTTGACACATCTAAAGCTTGGTAGCTTTAGATGTGTCAAAAGCTATTAAGTGAAAATATATAATATATAAGATAGGATATCAGAACCACTTTTACAGGTCATTTATAAAAAAAACAAAAATAAGCTGCCAGATGAGTTCGGCGTTTCCTATCTGACTACTCTGAAAAGAAAGGCCGAAACAAACTCCGAGGTCACGGTCCCTTTTAAAGTCCAGACATAATCCTGGTCAGCCATATGAGGACTATGTAGATTAGTGTCTGAAATGGTAGGGTAGGTAGCAGGAAGCTACTTTTGCTTTAGAGTTGTCATTTGAACATTTTTTATAACCAGGTTTCTGGTTAAATGTAATCAGAGAAAGTCACCTTTGTATAGTTTGCCAAACTATACAAAGGTGACTACTCTAAAGCAAAAGTAGCTTCCTGCTACCTACCCTACCATTTCAGACACTAATCTACATAGTCCTCATATGGCTGACCAAGATTAAGTCTGGACTGTCACTTTTGTATAGTTTGCTAAACTATACAAAGGTGACTACTCTAAAGCAAAAGTAGCTTCCTGGTACCTACCCTACCATTTCAAACACTAATCTACATAGTCCTCATATGGCTGACCAAGATTATGTCTGGACTGTCACTTTTGTATAGTTTGCTAAACTATACAAAGGTGACTACTCTAAAGCAAAAGTAGCTTCCTGCTACCTACCCTACCATTTCAGACACTAATCTACATAGTCCTCATATGGCTGACCAAGATTATGTCTGGACTGTCACTTTTGTATAGTTTGCTAAACTAAAGGTGACTACTCTAAAGCAAAAGTAGCTTCCTGGTACCTACCCTACCATTTCAGACACTAATCTACATAGTCCTCATATGGCTGACCAAGATTATGTCTGGACTGTCACTTTTGTATAGTTTGCTAAACTAAAGGTGACTACTCTAAAGCAAAAGTAGCTTCCTGGTACCTACCCTACCATTTCAGACACTAATCTACATAGTCCTCATATGGCTGACCAGGATTATGTCTGGACTTGCACTTTTGTATAGTTTGCTAAACTAAAGGTGACTACTCTAAAGCAAAAGTAGCTTCCTGGTACCTACCCTACCATTTCAGACACTAATCTACATAGTCCTCATATGGCTGACCAAGATTATGTCTGGACTGTCACTTTTGTATAGTTTGCTAAACTATAAAAAGGTGACTACTCTAAAGCAAAAGTAGCTTCCTGGTACCTGCCCTACCATTTCAGACACTAATCTACATAGTCCTCATATGGCTGACCAAGATTAAGTCTGGACTGTCACTTTTGTATAGTTTGCTAAACTATAAAAAGGTGACTACTCTAAAGCAAAAGTAGCTTCCTGGTACCTGCCCTACCATTTCAGACACTAATCTACATAGTCCTCATATGGCTGGCCAAGATTAAGTCTGGACTGTCACTTTTGTATAGTTTGCTAAACTATAAAAAGGTGACTACTCTAAAGCAAAAGTAGCTTCCTGGTACCTGCCCTACCATTTCAGACACTAATCTACATAGTCCTCATATGGCTGACCAAGATTAAGTCTGGACTGTCACTTTTGTATAGTTTGCTAAACTATAAAAAGGTGACTACTCTAAAGCAAAAGTAGCTTCCTGGTACCTGCCCTACCATTTCAGACACTAATCTACATAGTCCTCATATGGCTGACCAAGATTATGTCTGGACTGTCACTTTTGTATAGTTTGCTAAACTATACAAAGGTGACTTTCTCTGATTATAATGTTCATAATCATCATCATCTACTGCCTGACGGGAAAAAAAAAAAGGCTTTCTTTTCTTGTGCCAATCTCTACGCTCCTGTGCCAGCCTCATCCAAGTTTTCCGCCCGTCTCGCCGCCGGACGACCGACATCTCGTCTTCCATTCCTTAGACGCCAATCTGTCACAGCCTTACTCCACCTGTCATCTCATCGCCTTGCCAGGTGTCCTGCCCAACTCCATTTGAGTTCCACAATACGGTTTCCGATATCGAAGATTATAATTTTACCATTTACTTATCTCCCAATTTAAGCCAAGGATCCATTGACACTGATGTAAAACGTCATGATAATCAAATGGTCTGATATCGCCAACACGCAGAGAGGAAGATTAGTTGGCAAATCGCTTTCCATCAGGCAAGATTGAGGTCAAGAGCACACCCTTTCTGAAATTAAAAAAAACAACAATACGAGTATCCGTACTTTGGTATGAGAAAAGAACCCTACCTACAGTGGAACAAACAATATTGCTCTCGAAAGGTACCTATGTGAATTCAAAACAAGTTTATATTAAACAAACATTAATAATTAAATCGTTGTCCGCACGTCAGCTCGCGCAGGCGAATGGAAGCGTAATGAAATTAATTTAGGCAGTATCTGATCCGTAAATAGCAGGTGTCAAATGTCCAAAATGACGAGGGTAGGAATACACGTCCATGTGCCTAGGAAATAGGTATAATCCCCGCGAAACGTAGCGTTGGTAATTAAAAGGGGTGATTTGAAATTGATGTCAAGTGTGAATTTTATCAATTTTGAAATCAATATTTTCTTCTAGTCGGATGAAGGAAATCTATTGGGTGCTTACAAGTTCTTTGATTGGATCGTATTACAAATCGCTTTGAATGACAATAGCCTTCGTAAAAATCGTAAAACTCTTTTCAGCCTTAGCCGGAAGACGTCCTCTGCTTAACATAGGGAAATGGGGAGGCCCATTTATTGCCGATACTCGTGTAGAGGTTATATTCTGTTAGTATCATAGTGTTAAAAACTGTTTATTATAAACAACTGTAAACACAACTGCAACTGACAAGTTGTTTTTCGCAAGCTTGATCCTACTCTATTTATTTTGATTGAATAAATTCTAGTCCCTCATAAACATCAACACAGTTTTCGATATCGACACGAAACTTCGCACAAATAAATCCAGATATGGGAAAACATTTATTAGCCACCAATAACTGTTAGGAATTAATTATAATACATAGGTACAGGTTAATGACTAGTCCTCAAAGAAACGCGGAAGCCTAACCAAACAAACTGTTAATAAATAACTCGATGTTAGATAATAACGCAGCCATTAGTTGTAAGTGATGCGATGTAAATCCGCCGCCGATGTTCAAGCAACAAATATGCAGATAGGTACAGAAGGTCAGTTCCATACATAGAGCGAAAACAGGCGCACGCACACATAGAAAGAAAATACATTTATTTAGCAAGGACTAAAAGGCACACAATATAATATACAACAGATTTAAAAAAAAAAAAAGTGTAAAGTGCGATGTAAGAAATTAGCAGGGGAGTGTGCCTCTCGGCTGCGCCGAAATGACCCAGTTCAGCAATAATGCCAGACAACTATAAGTGCTTGATGCTGGTTTTCGACTGGACCTGAAGTGTGAGGTGACGAATATAAATCAGTACCTATAGAGACGTACGTTCACTTCATCGTTGGAGATCATTTATAGTATAGTTACAGTACACACTACGGTGATCTAAAATAATCTCCAACGATGAAGGGGGATGCGCTAAGGCAGTCCGCGAAATTCAAATTTTCTTCATCATATTTAAATTAACCTGACCTGCTTAATGCAAAAAACTTATTAAAATTATTTGCGGATTACCCTTAAACGAATGCCAGAAGCGTGTTATGTATGTTTTCACTCATAGCACGACCCCGATACTCCATACGAACGAACATACCTATTAGCCCATTACATAGAGGCATGAAAACAGAGTGTAAAGTTCACTCATCCTCTATAAACAAGGGAGCATCCTCCGACCAGACGGGTCTCGTGTGTGGTTGAAGTCGGGAGCTTGTATATATGTCAATCGCGCGGTAAACTCTAATTGCGCGATGCAGGATTTGTGCGACGTCAGTATTTTATGTGACGTCAGGTCTTTGATGCGTAGTTCGCATGTAGCGATATAGACGCCGCCACACTACAACAGGAGCACCAACCTGTCCTTACACGTTTTGTATGTGTGAATCATTGCCTAGGCAGAGCCAATCATGGCACGGCAGTACTGCCAGGCCCACTTCAGCGTTCCAGGGGACGATAAACCGGCGGCAACCTAGTTGAGGGTTGCTTCTTGTCGTAATAAAGTTCTTTGCTCATGCTATGGAGCCGGCCTTCTGTACTTATATATTTTGTGGCTCGAGCGTATTCAGGCACGCCAAATGATGCGCGACGTATTATATTAATAATATCCTTAAATGCATCGTTGCCTGCAATAGCATTTGTGTGAATCGACGGCTATTTACGTCTTAATGGGTTTGGGACATATTTTATTATTGATTAATCTTTGGGAATGGCGGCATGGCAGAGATGAATTGCTAGGACAATATTTTGGACTTTTGGGTTATTTCTTAATAGAAATGTATTTTTAGAATTTTTGAAAGACTCTAGATTAATAGAGCACTTTAAGCAAATCAAAAGGAAAGTGGAAAGCAAAATATGATTTGATATTTTGTTTTTTATAAGGGCAATGCACGAATAGCATGGCATTTATCAGGTTCCCTATCCATTTGCATAAAATTTTAAGACCTAATATAACTTAGCATAGTTGTTTGGCATAATTATATTTTCGCATAATATAATTACGCATAACAGCTTACGCATAATTGTTTTAAGCATAATTTCTCTAACCATAATAATGATTAAGCATAATATTCTAAAGCATACATTTATTAAGCATAAAGTTAAAGCATGCAAGCAAGCATGCAGCATGCAAGCAAGCATGCAGCATGCAAGCAAGCATGCAGCATGCAAGCAGGCATGCAGCACGCAGCATGCAGCATTCAAGCGAGCATGCAACATGCAGCAGGCAGGGTTTCTGTCACGGCTCCGGCGCTGCGGGCCTCCGGGCGGCTCCACGCGCCTACGCGATTTTAAATTACACTCTAAGGGTAGGACAAACAAGACTACGTGGAGTCGGTTTTGCAGCAATTCGGTTCTTAGGCCTACTAACGTTATGCGAATCAAATTTATGCCAAAACAAATTAGTCTTTAAGATGATTATGCCAACATAAAATGTATGCCTAAAAAAATTATGCCGAAGTATTATTATGCCAAAACAAATTGTGCCAAAATCGTTATGCCGAAGTATATTAGGACAAAGAACATTATGCGAAAAGAAGGTTTATCAACCCCCAATACTTGTAGTAGATATGGTGAAACGTAGTTTGGCTAATACTATTTTTACAATGCCCCTAAAATACGCTATCAAACTGTACGCAGGCGAAAAAAGGAACTCCAATCTAGACCTACCGATCCGAAACTAACAGAAAAAGCGTCCCCTCACTAAATTCAATATTCGAAATATTTGACAATGGCCAGCCGACCGCAAAGTGCTGACTGCTACATTACTCTCGTTACGATGCCTGAGCGCAACGCTCCACCAATCACGGTCAACGTTCACTGCTCTTGATAAATAAACGGACCAATCAATGCGTACTATCATTCTGTTGCTCAAGAGCACGTGTGCCTTTGTTTGTGAAGGCTAATGTCAAGTACACTGAAATGCTCTCGAGACGTTTTCAAGAAGCTGTCGGGTTTCGCGAATAGATTGTTTATTTTTCTTGTTCATAGAATTTTCTTTGTGGTAAAGAAAGAATTCCGTATCTTATCAATAATGTCTTCAGAGAACTGTGATTGCCTCGTTAGTCTAGTGGTCGCAAGCGCTACTGCTGAGCATGAGGTCCTGGATTCAATTCTCGGGTCGGGCAAAGTGTTATTGGGTTTTCCATCAGAAATGTTTTCTGGAGTTATGTCCAGTTGATGGCAATAGGCTCGCCCCCTATAACATGGGACTTAAACATAACTGGCGAAATGTTCGTATACTATAGGTATTGTTACACCTCTGCCAAACGCTTCGGAATACAGGCGTGATGTTATGTTATGAATTAAAAGCGAAAACCAACAAAGATTAATCTAGAACCTTAGAAATTCTTTGAATGACACTATTTTCTTTTCATAAACATTATGTAACCGCTAAACCTATTGCTTGTTAGTTTTTAAAAGATATTATTATATTAATTGGTATGTCCCCTAAGTCTCCGAGCAAATTAAACAACACAAACATGTCTGCACGCGAAGCCATGTCAGACCACTAACGACATGATATAAATATGGCAATATTTTATACCGTAACAAATAATATATTAGAGCGTGGGCGTTGCGGTCAGATGATAAACACATACATTGGCGAAAATAAACAGAAGAATACCGCAAGACCTGAAACTTCGTGTTTGCTTTAATTTACGAAGTAAATAAAAAAAAAACAAAATCATAAGTCATTTATTCAAACTAGGGTGAAAATCAGCATTTTCATATTTGATGTTCGAAAAGTGCTGATTTTCAGCCTAGTTTGAATAAATTACTCTTGATTTTGACTTTCCAGTACTTTAGCTGGGAAGAAGAAGTGAAGCTTTAAGTGTTAATCAATGCGGAGCCTGCTAGAGAATCATGGGCTGTTTGACTTACCTGTCATGCCAAATATCGGGAATCAGAATTCAAAGAACACACTCTATCTAAAATAGCCAAGATGTGCGCCTGTAATTTGAGGCACGCCTTTGTCTCGCCAAAGAATGCAATATCCCAGGTCCATTAATTGCATATTCAACTCTGCTGGATCTGCAATTAATGTAACGAGCCGTGTTTTATGTTCAAAAATGTTGCCAGTAATTGGCCTGTCAAAACAAACAAGCGAAAAAGAATTTTACACTCGTCTGCCCTAATCAATTCTTAACACGTCGCGCCATAGCAAATAGAAACCACTAAAACAATTATAATTTAAAAACACAAACGATTCTCGATTCAAAGGTCCGAAACAATCGAGTCGAGAGCGCACTATCAAATGAACGTTTTTATTTTATTTTCGCTGCTCTCATTTACAAACAATGCGAAGCCGACGGCGGAGATCTCATCAGCGATTATCTCTCGTTGTGTGGCGAACCTTTTATTTATATATTTTTTCTATCGTGAACAAGGACGGTTGTCGGTTGGTAAAACAAAGAGAGCATAATAGTTGAATTGACGTATTAAAGCCGAATCGTACGTCATCGGAATGCATCGCTGTCGAAAGATAGCTAAACAAACAAAAGATGACGTCAATCAGCTTCCGAAATGTTTCCTAAATATAACGTTTTTATGAACTTCATAAACATGGTATGCCAGCTTAATTGCGACTGGCCGTCTTCCAGTGTAAAGACAAGTCATCTGGTCAGTAAGTCAACTTCCCGAAAGTGTTTTTTGTCGTTGAAGTCAACATGCAATTTCACACCTTTCTTTAAATCCAATTTTCCCATAACAATTCGGATATCATTGTTCGACTACAGGTGAATTTACCTTAACTTCAGTGAAAGCGTTTCCGATGACAGATAACAGAAGCCACTAGGCAAAACAAAGGCTAATTTGAGATAAGTGATATTAATCGAGCACGAGACAATCTATTTCCATTCGGTATTTCCGTGTACATGACTACGGTAATTAATGAGGAAAATGAATGGTATCTCGTTTTTCGGGTGTAGGAAATAAATTGCTGATCGTATTTCTATAAATAAGTACATACGTAATAATAGAGTCTTACTAGTGTTGATATAAGTTGTACAAGAACAGACCATACCGTGATGAACTGTAGCCAGCAAGTTGAGTACGACCGAAAATGGTTCTTTTTCGGCCTAAAACGAAAAATAAATACTTTTGTTTTTTTGGTTTTGCTCAAAAACTTTTCCTTTTGAAAAAGTAAAAAAAAAAATTGTCAATCTTTCAGTCAATATATTAAACCAGTTTAAAGTAAAATCACTCGAAACTTTATATTTTTCTCAAAATCCTAATCTATATGTGTATATTATAAAACAGAGTCGCTTTTCGCGTTGGTCTGTATGTCCGCGTTGTTCTTCTTAACCACGCAACAGATTGTAATGAAATTTTCATCATCGTTTAAAGAATTTATTCCGGAAGGTTTATGTGTATAATACGTTAATGTTAAAGTTACGTTTACCTAAGAAATCTTGATGTTTTGTCAAGTCGTAAAAACCGTGCGAAGCAGGAGCGCTAGTTAATAATAAATAAACAATCTGATGTTACATGTAAGAAAAAGCAATGCTTTCTGCATTTGCTTTTTGTAACTATTGATTTGTACTTATTGAGGAACTCGTGGCTAAGTGATAACAGCCGCACGGGTCAATCCATCAGGTTAAGCTACGTTTGCCAGGGTTGGTGAAAGAGGACTTCACATAGGCGTCGAGTCGACGATGAAGTACTTAGGACTCGTCTTCGACACTTCTTTCGAACTTCGTGGAGCATTTCCGACGTTTAGCTCCCAGACTGGAGCGGGCCGGGGCTGCCTTGCAGCTGCTCCTGCTGAATCTAGAAGGTCCAATCGCCTCCTGCCGGAGGCTCTACGTAGGGGTCGTGCGGTCCATGGCCCTTTACGGGGCACTGCTGTGGGCGCGTACCTTGAAGCGGCGGCCAGCCCGCCGGTTGAACTCGTCCCAGAGGGTCATGGCCATCCGGCTGGTCCGGGTATACCGCACGGTCTCCGGTGAGGCGGCGAGCCTCCTTGCCGGATTGCCGACATGGAATCTGGAGGCAAACGTCCTCGCCCACATTTGGCAGTGGCGCGAGGAGGCGAGACGCCAGGGCGTAACTCCGCTGCCGCGTGAAATCACGGCACAGCGGACAGAGCTCCGGTGGGATCTCATGGCATCATGGAGAGTGCGATTGTCGCAACCCAGCATTGGCGGCGATAAGTCCCCTCTTTGAGGAGTGGCTAGAGAAGCGCCACGGCGTCCTCACCTTCCGCCTGACGCAGGCCCTCATCGGACACGGTTGTTTCGAGAGGTTCCTGTTCCGGATAAGGCGGGAGGAAACGCCCGGGTGTCATTATTGCGTGAATCGCCCGGAGGACACGGAGGAGCATACGGTTGAGGTCTGCCCGGCTTGGGCAGAGCATCACCGTGTCCTCGTGGAGGCGATTGGTGGCAGTGATCTCTCGCGCCTGGACCAGGGCCGGACGCGAAAGATTACCGTCACCAATCGCCGGATGGAGCGAGAGAACATGGAAGGCCGTCACCTCCTTCTGCGGAGCAGTAATGCTCGCGAAGGAGGAAGCGGAACGCGTGAGAGAGAGGCAAATTTCGCGCCCTCACGCCCCTAGCCGCCGCAGGAGACGCCCTGGGCGTCGGGAATTGCAGGCCGATTCCCGGCCACCGGAGGCGCGGGCTTGCGGACGGTGAGCAATGGGTAGCCCATAAGGACCAGTCCCGGTTCGACGGCACGTTGTTTTCCACGGGCGCCTTTTTCCACGGGCGCCTCAAAGAGATGTCAGCAGGACTGCGTGGCGGAGTCCGATAGGACCGATGCCTGCCGGGGTCGCTGGAAAGTCCGAAAGGGACAACGTTCAGGCAACTGAAGGAACATGGGTGGGTCAGTAAGAGTCTGACACGCTCTGCCGCTCCGAGCGGGAGAAGTTATTTAATAATTTCACAACCAAAAAAAAAAAGGTATAGAAGTTGAAAATTGAACTTCGAATCGACTTGTTTCTATCTCTCGCTTTTTTCGTATTTCGTATCGTAGTGAAAGTGACAGGACTAACTGAAAATCAAATCTTTCGAATTTTGTGAGTAGACCCAGCAATGTTCTCGGCATTATTATTTTTTAATTAAAAAGTTACTTTGTCTCACGCCCGCAGCAAAAATGAATTTTGCTCACTGTCTTTAAACAGCAAAACCTGCTTGTTTGAGATGCTGAGGTGAAAACACTATTTTCCCATTAATTGAAGTGGTAAGAGCCTAATCAGCCTATAAAGTTCCCACTGCTGGGACACTGAGGAGGAGGTAGGAGTGGGCTGTAATCTACCACGCGGGCCCAGTGCGGGTTTGTAGATGCCACACGTCGTCGAATTTTTGGTCCTAGGACATACCGGTTTCCTCACGATGTTTTCCTTCACCGTTCCGAAAGCAGTGGTGATGAAATAATTTACACAAAGTAAAGCACCTGCCTGAGTTCGAATCCACGACCTACCTACTCGTAAGTCGGGGCCGTTACCACCGGGCAACCATTGAAGTGGTTATAACCTCCCAATAAGGAAACCATGTTGAATTTCCACCACGCTAGAAACATTTTTCATTATTATAAGTATAACTTAATGCTATGCTATCAGCATCTCCGTTTTCCGCCTTGCCTATAACCGCTCAAGCCAAGATAAATTATCTTTTTGCTGGGCTGTGTGCCAGAAACACTTACCATCTCTCGGCTAAAATACTATGAGAATATTGTAGCCAATATCTCTGGTAATTGGCTCAAAGTTTCTAAGACAAAGTTTATGGCATGTATTTAATCAAACATCTAATATAAAATGTAATTCCCTTTTTGCTACCCTAAAAATATTATTGAACACTAATATAATGATTGCGCCTCTTTTTGTGAACCTCAAATAATTCCTATTTTGTAATTGCGACCAACTTAGTTGTAGCGCACGCTCGGCTTGCGCATGGTTGGTCACAGTTCCAACCTAGTTTTGTCGGGGTATCGTAGCTGTTAGTTACTACGACCAACTGTGAGAAAAGTTAAAAAGAACATCAACTATTTAAAAAACGTGTCCATAATTAGAACATTAATAATTTTTTGGACGATCAATTAAATATTTTCCAAAGTTAATTGTCAATTTTGATTTAAAAGAGTGTCCGTGGAGTTTCTTGCCCGTTCTTCTCCATAGGAACCTACTACGCTTTGGAATGCAACTAGCTTCATCTTTGTGACTGACCGACCCCTTGACAATTCAAAAGTGCCTGTAATTGGTTTATTTGAAATAAATTCTTTGAGTTTGAGTTTGAATACATTTTGAACCACAATGCGATCTGTTGTATATTGGGCATCCAAACGCTTATTTTGAATTGATAGAAAATGTTTCATTACAATAACAACAAGTTTCAACGTTATGGAAATATCAGATGTTAACCCGAACTGTGAGGTATTAAACCAGTTAGAACAGAAACCGTTTCAGTTAGAAACAAAAACCTCTTCGTTCTTCTAATTACTACTACTAGGTATGTACCTGCCTAAAATACCGTCCACTAGTAAATATAGGAAACGAACGTCGCCACGGCATGAGTTAGGTATCGTCATTATAGTTCAGTGTTTTTCAACGTGTGGGTGGCGACCCCTAGGTGGTCGCCAAGTCTCTTTAAGGGGATCGCGGTTACTTTAAAATTTAATGCTCATAAATATAAAGCCATACTAGTTCAACAGTTAATACACAATACAATACAATACACAATACATTTATTGCATTCCACAATGTGAACTTAATAGTTTATTTATTACGAAAAAGTTAATTAAAGGCTTAGGTTAACACAAATCAACAAATACACACAAGTCACGTGAATAATATTAATGTGACGAGGAACAGGCGCACGCGTTCACATTAATGTAATGGAGGCGCCTCACATCGCGGATCCGTTTTTCAAAATATAGGCGATTTCTGTGTTTGCCTTTTACTTGAGCTATCTACGAAAACGTTTACTTGCACTAATAGGAGGTTTCAAATGGAATCAAAAACTTCAAAGTTTCTGTGGTTAATTAGGGGTATTCTGTTTTTCTGTTTTCCTGTTTAAGAGACCGTGCACGAAATCGATTTTAATCAAATTTGTTCATTTTTGTGAAAAAGGGAAAAGAATTTAAACAAAACTATTTTTGATTTGAAAAGTCGAGTTCTTTGTTTTGAATGTGGCTGAAAGGGATTTTTCAAATAAATTAAGTATTCATGGAAGTCAAGTTTGCCCAAAAAATTACGTGAGACTGACGTTTGATCACATTTTTACAAAAAACTCCTTTTGATTTTGAACATTTAAAAATATCATCAACTTTGTTATATGGTCTACTTGCATATGGCTGAATCACTTTTTTCAACTTCGATACAAAATATACCAGAAAAATAATGTTAAAAAACCACGGGGTCGTGAAGTAGGTATTTTTCCATACAAAGGGGGCCGCGCCATGAAAAAGGTTGAAAACCACTGCTAGTACCTAAAACTATAATATAGTGGATACTAATGATATGAAAGAAGAATTCCAACTCTGTTATTCATTACCGACCCACTAAAACTAATTAAATTCAAGCCAACATTTCCCTTCAGCCACAATATGCCATCACTAATGAATCCTACAACTTTTTGCTCCACTTTGTCAAACAGCGCTCCATATACCAATACACTTGCACCCACATTCATCAGCACAACGAATGGCGGGGCTCTGTGCCCACTAGGTAATAAGTTCCTTAATTAATTGTTATTGCCGTCTGGGTATTTATAGCGTTATTGGATTACTAGTTAAAGGACTATGGACTATACGGAATCTATTGTAACAATTTTGTCACAACTGTCTGGACATTTGTCACACCTCATAAACATGATAGATAGTTTTTTTTACCCGACTGCCCCAGAAGGAGTGTAATGTTTTTCGAAAGTGAGTATGTATGTACGTCTATTTCTTTGGCAGGCTAAACGTAAACGGTTTGATGGATTGTTTGGTTAGGCTACATAATATTTATATATTGCATCTGCAAATACAAAAACAAAGGATGGTAAGATTTTAGTAAAATAAATTACTCCAATAATAAAAATAAAAATTGTCAATTCCAAATACATACGAGATATATATTTGTGGGAAATACGTTACTGAGTTGACTAATCGGGACGCCAGCGCCGCCTAGCGGCGCTCGACAGTATCTACATTTAACGCTCGGACCGGCAGGAGCTAGGCAGAGTTCATGGGTGGCGGTCAAGCAGTGAAGACGTTTAGAAACAATCGTGCGTTTTGAATAGTTGTATCGTGTACCTATAGTGTGTGAATTGCTAGTGAGATTAATTTGATCGTAAATTATAATTCGATCTGAACGTTTTTTCTATTGCGCAATAACCAATACCCACAGTACGCCCACAGTAGTTAAAATATGGCTGAAAATAACCAAAGAGAGACACGTACCTTCCGTCATTTTAATAAAAACTAAAAAGCTTGAAATAAAGCAAATTATTTAAAAAACTAATTAATTAAGAAATAATTTGCTTTTTTCAAACTGTCCTGAAAAAGATCCTTCAAGGAATCAATATAACAATGCTTATTCCGCGAAAAGAATGCCACTTCACAGCAATAACTGGATTCTCATTAAAAGGCATGGTTTCAGGTGAAATCACTGAAACATGATGCTTTTTTTGGCTCTCTGCTGTTTTCCGCACCTCTTCAGTAATTTCCTAGATATTCTCGTTAACTTTATGAGTTGTTGACATTGTTTTTTGTAAATATTTTTGTATAAAAATTTTACATCATATTTTAAAAACTAGATGAGGTCGACTGTAATTAAAGAGATTCAAGAATCATGAAGTTGTATACAGCTTCTCCAAAACATGAATGTATGGACAAAATACTTTGAAGTAAATTGCGTTTATTTAGTAAAATAATCAAGACGACCACAGTTTACCTTCCTAGTCTATTCAGACTCAGAGCATCAGGTTTGAGTCAGTCAGAATTCATAATGACCCCAGAAATTCCCAAGGCATTATGGCTACGTATAAACTTCAAAGTAAGCTTGTACAAATTCCTTAGTCAGAATAAATATACTACTGAGATAGGTTTGTATAATTAATGTCGAATAAGATGGCAGTGTTACATAAAATTGCAGATTTAATCGCAGAATTGTAACCACTACGCTGTTCTAAATTCCTTTAAAGAAGTTTATAGGAACTATGTATGAAACTTGATTGGAATCTTTTCTCCCACGCGACTGTTTATAAGTACCTATTGCGTATTTCAAAATGTAGATATTTAACAACACTAACTGCGCTGAGAGATATCGTGGACCTAGAGAAGGGCCAAGGAAAATTTTCATCCCAAACCTCAATTACTTATTCCGTTTTATATGTATGATGGTCCTAATTAAAGATGGTCCATTCTGTCTTTTCCAAAGATGTAATTTCCAAAATTAGCAATTTCATTCAGCACTCTAATTATGTACACGCGGTCATTCTAAATCTGAATCATTTTGAAGAATATTGCTAATCCATTGCTTCATATGTTCGAACTCATAGTTCTTTAGCAGCGACTTTACAGGTACTTCTCTATGGTTAAACGATTGATGCCTCCTTGGTGTGCTGTTAGCACTTTCTGTTCCACTGTTGGGTGATATCGAATTTGGTGTATGAGGCGATAACGGGTTGATAAAGCTGACGTCGAATTTTGTTGTTAGACGTACTCTCCTAGAAATATATTAAGGCAATAGTGTTAGCCAGGGTTGAATGAAATTATGAGATTAGTTTTAGAAGAAACAGCACTAAAAAAAATTGTCTGCTCAACAACGTAAATAACGCAATGAATGTTGTTGAACTGTCAAAATGAAACAGATTGTGATTGATAATGTGTTACGTAATTAGGGTGCAGGATCAAGGGCAGGTCCAGCTGCTATGCAAAATTGTGCAAAAAGAAAAGAAAGAAAATACACTTATTTAGCAACAATAGCACAACACAACATAATTATAACACAAGAGGAACGATCATTATAATATCTTCAATAAATCCCACCACCACCAATTTTAATAACCGCTATGATCATTTAGAACTTAACTTCGAAATAGTGCATGACTAATAGCCCACCGTGGAACATTAAACTAGCCATTTCCTCAACTCTTTAATAATAATAAAAGCATCCATCGAGGCAATCGCGTTATTTTTCACTTACGAGAATCCGAGCATAAAATATGAGCGTTCACGTCACGCGAGCATTTCAATGAGTTATATGTTTTCTGTATTAGCTTGCAGTTAGTAGCCATATAGTGATCTTGTGCGGGGTTCCTATATTTCACCGATGGGTAATTGCTAGAACTTAAACACGTCTATCGTTGATTCAAGTGAAAGCCTTTTCAGATTCGGTTCAAAATTACCTTTTCATTTATATACTTTTATCCGTTAGTGCAGTTATAGCGACAAAAGTCGAATATTTAATAAATATTTCATTAAAATTGGAACAGAATTAAAATTAACTATTAGATTTTTTTAATTATTATTATTTCATTATTTACATACAAATTATATTAGAATAAAAAAATATACAAAGATTTAAAAATAGTAGCCCACCGGTATCGGGAACAGGGTCCAAGCTACCGGCGGTCAGGGCTCCAGAGAAAGGAACCTCCTAACAATGCGAGCCGTGTTCAGGAGTACCGCTTTCTGAATCAAGCCTTTAATCCAGCTGCCCAACGAGAGCCTCCTTAGGTGTTGGTCGCGGCTCTTGACGATTAAACCATTGGCTGATACGACTATCGGTACAATGATCGCTGAGTCCACATTCCATATGTCGACAACCTCGCGAGGCAAGTCAATTATTATTATTTTTATATGAAATTAAGTTTCAAATTAGATGATGTGAAAAAATAACAGTGCTAAACGACTTTCGTCGCTGACCGTACTGTCCTCGTAAGATGGGCTGCTTAATTATTTTGAATTGCGTCTGCAAAAACGTTAATGATATTAAAACCTAACCTAAACCTACTCGTTAATTCCTAAGAAAACTTGTGGTTGAAATTTCTGCAAAAAATTGTTTTTTTTTTAGATCTTCTAATTAAATGTCGATTTCCAATCCTGCAATAGTAGGTTTTAAGTAACGATACCATATTCATATTCTTATGCTATCCAGCTTATGCAGCTCTATAAAACCTACATATGAAAAGAATCATTTTACACATTTAACGACAACAACGGAAAATATCCTCATATTTCCGCATTAACTGAATAATACGCGAGTTACCCGTTTTATTCAGTCCACTGTGGTTTAAAGTAATCAGCTTCCATGACAAGGAGATAAAGAGGTCGCGCTTGTATTACTAACATTTTTATTATTTCAGTAGCTTTGGATTCATTTCACTAGGTTTGGATTCATTTCACTAAGTTTAATTTAATTTCACTAATGAATGGACGATTAAATGGATGGGGCTTAATTTTGTTTTTCTAATAATTTAACGTAATTTGAGTGTACTTTATGATAAAACACCTGCTTCTTCAGCGAATACAGCATTATATTAAAATCAAATTACTTATTTCTACAAGATCGCTCTTACTTTTGAAATAAATAATAGATTTTTTTTTACAAAAAAAAAATTACCTACTTCCAAAAAAAACACTACAAAGTGAAAAATAACTTTAATTTCGGAAGTCGGTGTCTTTGGTTTTGAATTTTCGTTTTTTACCACCGACTTCCGAAATTAAAGTTATTTTTTCACTTAGTAGTGTTTTTCGGTCGCTTTTTTGTGTATCTCCGTTCGTCCCACTGGTGGCACAAACGGAAATTTAATAAATAATATTTAATTTATTCCCGTTCGTCCCACTGATTTTGTTTTTTGATGTCCCATTGGTCCCACTAAATAATTCGAGTCGTTCAATGGTAAAAAATGTTGTTCCTACTCCACACAAATTAGAATACCACTACATGCTATGTAAATCATAGTAACTGCAACTTATCATCATATCATCCACATAGACTAAGTGGAAAAAATACGTATTATTGAATCTAACTCAAAAACTATCCAAGCAAAGTTAATACAATTTAAATGAGACCACTTTGAGAGCTTATCCTTTCAAACAAAAAAATAATTTACAAAATCGGTTCACAATTGACGGAGAAATCGGTGGACATACATAAAAAAAGAAAAAAAATACATACATACGCTACGAACATAGAACTTCCTCCTTTTTTTTTGGAAGTCGATTAAAAAGAGAATTGAAATGTCATAAGTCAAATAATTTCTTTCAAAGCTGCACATAAAAGGCACTTTTGAACATCAAAAATGTGACAAAGAGATAAAAGCATAAAAGAATAATATTTTGCATTGGTACCTTTATCAATCAGGTGTATTGGACTCTGTTTGTATAAAGAACATCGAGGATGTTCGCTCGTGCAAGTGGCACTTGTATATCTTACTTATGTAAGAGGAAGTGTGGGACTTACCGTGAGGGTTGACAGCACTTGGCGACAGCATTTACCTTCTATTTGTACCACATTTGTTTGTATTTATAAATTGATCTCATGTGAGTGCTTTGGTGAATTTATCTGTCAAAATCATTTCGAAAACCGAACACATTTGTTCCAACTCTGAAAAGTATTCAGATTTGTTTTAACTGTTTATGATTGCAAAAGACACCAAAACTGAGTATACCTAGCAAATTGGTATCGCCAATTGCTACGGAAACCATAAACATAAAACTGACTCATTTCTCCGTATCTCTGTCAAACGCTTAAGTCTTAGAAAAAGTCTGAAAATGTTTCTCACAGATAATTAATCTTTGTTGTTCTTTTGATAAACAAAAGATTTCTTACGTCAACGTTTTTTTTTTTGTTTTTTTTTTATTTCGAAGACCTCTGTTTTTCCCGAAACCGTAAAAATGTCATCATCTCACGCATCTTATACCGAAACATAATCTCTATAAGTCCATAGCACGCCAACTATCGTATTGTCCCAGTTCATGTTACCAAACACACATTAGTCCAATTTAGAGAACATAGAGAACAGACAGACGGAAGCCATCAATCATTGGTGACAGTGACAATATAGACGTGTTACAATATAGATTCGGAGATTTATGTACGCGAATGTACCACTTATGGTATGTACAGTCGGCATGAAAATGGCTTTCCGTTTTCACGATGGAATGCGTGTTTGGTGGAATGAATCGGTTGTAATGTATCTCTACACTTAACAATAAGATATTATTTAGTTTGCATTGGATTGGACCACTAAGCACGCGTAGCTTTTTGTGATCTCGTCCGCCAGCGGCTTCTCCCGCGTAATATCTTTATAAATTATAGCCTATGTTATTCAGTGATAATATAGCATTCTACTGATAAAATATTTTTTTTAAATCGGTCCTGTAGTTTTTGAGTTTATTCAGTACAAACAAACATACAAAAAATCTAATCTTTTCTCTTTATAATATTAGTTCATGATCCTACTCTTACGAATAAATAATTCTTCTTATTCTTATGATGTACTACCGACCCGGCCCTGCTTCGCACGGTTTTTACGACTTGACAAAACATCGAGATTTCTGTATCATAAATATGTAATTTTAATATTAAAGTTTTTTACACAAAAATAAACCTTCCCGAATAAACTTTCTAAAAGCATCAAAATCCGCTGTATTAAGAAGAACAACTCGGTCACACAGAAGACACGAAAAAAGACTAATTTTTAATTAAGTAGATAAATATACAGCTAGATGATTTTTTAATGAACAACAACTATTAATTTTACATACATTTCATTTATTAGCATAAGCATAATAATATCTTATAATGTTGTGTGAGGTTGGCGGATGTCACTTGTCTTTGAATTTTTGGTTCTAGAATATGCCGATTTTCTCGCGATGTTTACCTTCACCGTTTTGAGAGCAGTGATAATGTTTTTTTTTTTTTTACAATAAGTAAATTGCCTGCTTGGGATCGAACCCATCACCTACGCCTACTCGGCCGTTACCACTGGGCCACCATTACTCACTGGCTGCTTCAGTTATTAAAAAAATATCAGTTACTAAAATTGTTTACTTACTTACCTTATATCTTTTGCCCACTACTAAACAAAACCCTTGCGATTATCCAAACCTTATAGAGCGAAACAACTAATGATTTTACCAGACGTTCTTACTCTAAAATAATTCCTTTCAAGCTTTTACGACACCAGAGAAAGGTATAAACATCGCCAACACCCAACATACGGTATGTAAACATTCATTCCGTATCGAGAATATTATCAGTAGAACATTTTACGCCAACGGAACGGGTGTAAACCAACGTCGCCATAGACAAACGGCCTATTTCCCTTCGCGCCATTTCTCTAAGGGCTTCTTCACATGAGCGTTTTGCCGCGTCAGTGCGTTTCGTCATGCGCGTGTTGCTGACGTGGATGAAATTGTTGTTGTGATTTTTGGTGATTGGGTTAGTTATGTAGGTCCTGTTGTTGTGGTAGAATTGTAAATATTTTATTAGTAACTAAAGAAATCGATAATTGTAGCTGTAAAATCTATTTGTTACTTATGGTTTCTTTGCAAAAACATGGATCGTACCTATTTCTCGGAAAATAAAAAAACCTTTTTTTCTACCTGATCCAGGTAATATTACTCTGAAATCAGCTTTACCTGTATAAAGTATAAACCTGAATTATTTTCTTTATAAAAACGACGGTTCTATCATACTGGTATCATACTTTATCAGCGAAGTTACAACATTGCTAGTTTTTATCAATAACGGACTGTCGATAAGTCCTTGAAATTTAGATACAACCTTAGATATTTTGCAATACACCGCATTTTGTAAAGCATTATTTACTTTGCATTACAAAAGAAGAAGTTTAACATTGACGTCACTTCACAACTTCACAAAGTAAGCCACGTCTGCTGAAATGCTGTCATCTATGTACTCTACGTGGATGTTTTAAGTAGGTTGATTTGTTGCAAAACGTGCTGAAAATTACTTGTGCTTTATAAAAATTGACTGAAATAACGAATGTAGCCATCTCCCTAAAAATCTACTAAAAACATGTGGTGTTTAATTTTGACAGCTACTAATCAATTGCTTAGCGATCTCTTAGCGCTAAATAGCGTTTATGAATAAGAATTTTGCTAATCAATTGCTTAGCAATTGATTAAAATTTAAGAGGCGTTTATAAATAAGACCGTAAATTGAGACTAAATTCTACTTATTTGTTTATATGTCGTCTTAATTTATTGTCATGTTATTATTGTAATTGTTTGGCATGAAATTATGACATGTAATTACCTTGACTTTATATTTTGACTAGCTTCTGCCCGCCGGCTTCGCTCGCGTTAATATAGATTTTGTCAATCAATTCTGGATGAAAGGTGTCCTATGTCCTTTTTTGTATCCATAACAACGTGTGTGCAAATTTGCATGATGTTCAGTTTAGCAGTTAAGACGTGAAAGCGTAACAAACAAACAAACAAACTCACTTTGGCATTTAATTTGATTTTCATTTCGATATTGCAACTTTTGATTACCTCAACAATTTTCTATGCCGGCGCGACGTAGTATGGACCAATTTTGTAAAACATCTGTATAATTTTTTCCCTATTTTCACAAAATTAATATATGAATTGAGTTGACTCACGACTTATGAACTTTCTTCGTCATTCTTGAGAGAAATACACAACTAAATACTATAGAACCAGCTAAACCAGCAGCTTCAACAAGACCCCATACTTACAATAACTCACTTTTATTAATCCGCAGGACCACCTCTCAAGAAAAAAAAACGCAAATAAAAACAAAAAACAATCAAATGCATTCTACCCCTTACATTGAACACCCGCACAGAAACGTTTCGCGCGAAAACAAAAGAAAATAGACCGAAACAGATATGTATCTGTAAACAAAGCCATGCGTGCATTAATTCCTGTAATTTATAATCAAGTTTGAGCAACCCGTATTGGATATACAGGCTGGATTAAAGATATAAAAATTCACTTAGGAACGTGAGAAAAATGCTCAAGTAACTGTTTGTTTGTGGAATTCTTCGTGAACATAAAAGTTAGTAGAATGTGAACGTTGTCAGTAATTTCTGGAACTTTAGCCATTTTCTTTTGAATGTTACAAAAACATGTCTGTTTTTTAAGTTTTAATTGACTTAATGTGAGAAAAAACTTACTTGATAATCTGGAATTGTGTGCGGAATTTCTTCTGTCTCAAAGATTATCAAGTGTTCAATAGCAACAAAAATGTGCAAAATCTGTCTGTTATACAAACCGGACATCAATGCATGTCGTCAGGGTTATCATAAAAACAATAAGTAAATTCAACAATAATAATCCCTCCTGTATACCAAGAAATGGGAACGCTTAAGTTGAATCTTGGAACTTAAACGGCATAAGAGATAGCAATACCTTTGTCCCTTACGCCTTTAAAATTCTTGTAGGGCTATGTCCATCGGCTCCCATACTTCAATATCCACCTACGCATTATGCAAACGTTACTAAGTGCACCTTTTGTTTGTTCTGCTATCCGTACCTCAGTACGGTCAGTAAAATAACAATATTACTGAGCACAGGTGTTGGCTTACCGTTTACGAGAAATATGGCAGAAGGTCACCTACTCTTGTTGTTGATTAAGTTGGTACTTTAAATGTAGAAAGTGTTCAAGTGTGACGATACTTACGCTTGACACACCCTGTGCTAAAAACTTCTCTGATTGGTTAGTTTTTGACAGCTTGACTGACGCAGTCGAAATTTGATTTAGGAATCGAGGCAGGGAGGAGAATTCTGATGTATGTTTGAAAATGGAACTACGATACAGAAACAAATGCTAGTGCTGGAAAGACGCAGTACCTACGCAACCATGATACAAAATTGCTAGTAGGGATAAATAAATAAAGGAATTGTTTCACTAAAGCATTTGCTGTTCTCATAAAACTCGAGCCGATGCAAGAGGAAGAAAAAGACTGACGAGTTAGATTGATTGGTTTGCGAATGTACTTCAAATGTGTCTATGTGCCGAGCCAATCAAATTCAGTAGAGAGTAGAGACTATTCGATTGTTCGTAGACTTTTTTTGTTCTACAAAAGCTGCCTCGGTCCTCGCTTTGTTTTAGTGTCTAATCATGAATGAAGCTATACACTCTAGGCTTTTGGATTGCCATGTTTGTTTGAAACTAGAAACTAGTTTGCTAAGAACGATCATGTGTGATAGATTTCGATGTTCTTTTGTGAAACGGAAACGGAATTCCGTTTCGAAATATCGATCCGGAATTTCGAAGGCAGCAAATCCATACAAAATCAAAGACTTTCACACATGTACAAGTAGTTCTCCGTTCGAAATTTTCTCCAAAGCGGAATTCCGTCTGTATGTGGCCAGCCTTTTGTATGGATTTGAATTCCGAATCGTTATTCTGAAACGGAATTCCTTAGGTATGTGGCCGGCCTAAGTGTGTGAGGTTCTAAAAATGGCAGCAGGGTGTGGATGTGGAGCTATATCGCAACCTATGCTCCAACTCATATCCTGCAATCTATGTCCCAATACATACAGTCAAAGTGACCTACTACCGACGACGCCGTGGAAGTGGCGAAGTTCTGGGGGTCCACTCTCTAAGTCCGTTAACGAAGATACGGGCCCGTTCGAAAGTAGTTGATACTTCTAAACAAGTGTCAAATTCAATTTTTCGGACAGGCAAAACACATCGGGAGTAGGGACAGCTGTCAAATCGTGTTGTCATTGGTTCTTAGTTGGGGCCCCGAACTAGTCTTATGTCCGTAAGAAATAAGGAGGAGGTAGTGCTTCGACCAAAACTACGGACTTCGAGCTTAGGGAGTAGACACCCTGGGCCAACGAGATCTAAAATACAGTCGTACCAGAGACAAAAAAAAAGAAGAACTCTATAAATAAATAAAATGGAACTATTATGTTTATACAATTACTTCTTTTCCAATAGGAAATCCCACTTGTTAAAACACCATTGTTAATTGTCCTGTTTATTTGAACTGTTTGTATTGCTGATATATTCCTTGAAGCCATATCAAGTTTTGTTTTATATTTTCATAATTTTTTTAACACGATCACGTGGATGTTTTTCAGTTGATTTCCTGAACTGAGTTGACCTTTATGGAATACCTTTGTACTCATTACTTTTATGTCGTATACTGTATATTTTATTGTGTGTACTTAAATAATAGACTGCCTCGTTGGTCTAGTGGTCGCAAGAGCTACTGCTGAGCATGAGGTCCTGGGTTCGAATCCCAGGTCGGGCAAAGGAGCCCTGAGTCTGGATTTGTGCCCGGTTGATGGCAATAGGCTCGCATATTACATGGGACTTAAACATAACTGGCGAAATGTGGGTGTACTACAGCCACACCTCTGCCAAACCCTTCGAGGATAACAAGCGTGATGGTATGTTATGTGTTATGTTAAATAATAAAATAAATACAAAATAAGTCATTTCAATTTAGTGATTAGGTATTTTAATGTTTAACTGAAACTTACAATTTTCTTTTTATAACACTTTCTACACAATATTATACATATATATCATATACTACAGCTATCATATAAGATTTTTACGAGGGACAATAACACATGAAAAAGTATCAAGATACATATCAAAGTAACAGTCGACAAGACAAAAGTCTGAAAAACAACTGAAGCACAAGTTATTTATGATTCATGTTTGTGTGTTGATTTCGCGATCATAAAAATTATATAACCGTTTTATGACAATGTTTTTATTACAAGAAAACAAATACATGGGGGCATTAATCAGATCACAAAGCCTGTAAACGTACCTAAACTACCAATTGTGTTGGTAAAATTACGATGACTTTGTTAAAGAAACTTTAACAGAGGTTAATTCAGTAGGTATACTGTATTCTCTAAGGGTCGAGCAAAGGTGTACTATCAACGAACTTCACATCTAAGCAGTTTGAAAACAAAATCCCGTGAACACGATGACCACATCTTTTACCGCCCCGGTTCTATAGCGGCCGAGCGCTGCAAGCAGAAATAGTCCTTACAGTGTGTAGATATGAACTTCTTCGATGGTACCTATAGAAACACCCACATTTCGCCAGTTATGTTTAAGTCCCGTGTAATAGAGGGCGATTGCTATCACCCGGGCACAAATCCAGACCCAAATTCCAGATGGGAAAACCGTTTACACTGCTTCACCGGGCCCGTAGGTACAGGACGTCACTTATTTTTCTCAATTTCCAATATTTCAATATTCATTTATTCAAACTAGGCTGAGAATCAGCACTATTCGAACGTCAAAATTACATAAGACAGTCCCCCAAAAAGGCCCGCCCTTCACCACTTCCTAGTACTTTAGCTGGGAAGAAGAAGTGGCGCAACAAACTCCCCAGCAACACTGCTGTCTGTTCAGTTGGAAAAACTTGATTCTATACAATAGTATGCAAAATAATTTACATTACGCAACACAAAACATTACATTAAATTATTTGCTATATGTCAGCTAGCACACCAACAAAAACATCGAAATCTATACATCGAAAATAAAAACTACTAAAAAATAATAAATAAATACTCTTAAATAGTCCTCATTTAAGGGTTAGTCCGATCCGATTAATCCCCTTTAATGATTTTATCAAAATGTAAAGACAGTTTAAGGTATACTAGTCCAGTGAACGAACGTATAAATTCTCTATTTGAAAGAAACAATTGACTGCAAGTTGTAAAGGGGAAAAGTCCTTTGTACTACTTTGATCATCTGAGTTAGGACTTTGAAATGGTGCAGGTGTCACAACAAAGTTGGAAGAACTGAACTTTATGTTCCGAACCAATTTACAAAATAGAGTTACAGCAAATTCAATTATTTAGTTTCCAGGTTGACGCGGTTACTGTAAAATCGATGGTACATTAAATTGTTGTTCATAATTAATTTCTGCATGCTTCGCAATTTAAATATTCAAATGGGTAAATGAAAATTTATTTGATCGCAATGCGACATTAGACTAAAAGTGTATACTGCCTACGGGGTTTCGAAACTAACTTTCGACATTGGGATAGACTCGTTAAACTTCAGACTGTTCGAGCGTAGAATCGTAAATTCTATGTCTAGAATTTCTCGATAAACATTACCAGTCGATACTTTATCTAGCAGTATATGTACCTATAAACATAGTATCGGAAAGTAGGAAAAAATTGAAAAAGGAAGTACATAAGTCTGCCAAACGGATTTGTTCCAGTTTCAAAGCATCCGGCTTTGGACCGTTCTCAGAATGTCCAAGAGATAAAAATATGAGTCCTAAGATCCGGGGCCAAACGTTTCTAAAACGGTTTCATATAAAATAGAAACTTTTTTAAAGTTTTAAACGGAGGATCGCACTTTACTGCAGTCCATGAGTAAGGAAGGACTTTAGAACTTTTTATTGTTCTTCGCGAAGTAAAAAGTTTAATTAGAACAAGGCAGATAAAAGGCATGAACGAGTAGGTACCGAGTTTCTAGATATAGCATTTTAAATAGAACATTTAACATTAAATAAAATAAACGACTTGTTTGCAGTTTCTGAACGTTTGGCGATTTTCGGAATGGGTGGTACTGGATTAATTTCCTCTTGGAAGAAATATATTGAATGGCTAAGATGGTTTTTTCGGGTCTGAATATTAATGAATGTGAGTTATGATGGAAAATCCAAGTTTACGGCTAAGTTATAAAAACATACCCAATTTTATACCGATTAATGACTATAAAGCTCAAGCAGTTTTCCTATCTTGTAGATCAAGCTATAACATCTAAGAGCAAAAGTAAATGATTACGTAAATTCAACATTAAAAATAAACCTCTTAAACTTTTTTTTTTCCTTTCTTCAACAATAACTCCTGAAACCTTCATAAAATCACGACATACGTCATAAAAATTAACAATATTTCAGCAAACCTACCATACACGTTTACCGCACCCTTGTTTTATATTCGTCATTATTTCGTGACGTCACCGACTGACGGTTGCGTTTTGACATTTTAATGTGCCATTTTGTACCGTAGCCATTTAATGCCAGAGCTTTTGTTGCCAGTATGCCAGTGGCTGGCGATTTATGTTGCCAAGAAGATAATTTAGTGGCTGTTTTCACTGGCTACCTGGAATATGCTTGCTAAGAACGAAATTGATATATGGTAAGTTGTGATAAGTTTGGTGTTCATGTTCTAATATTAGGGGAATGGTGTTGTTTTCTTTTGTTTGTCCTCTTTTGAAGTTTTCATTGAGTGTGGGGATATAACGATCCCGACACTCATTCCGATTTAGTTGATTTAGGCATGCAACTATTGGTGTATATACAGGCAATAGTTTGGTGGACATGTGGACAGTCCAGATACGAGTCGGTTTTGTTTACTTAAACATATATTAGCCTACTAGTTTCAGATTCAGTAGGAGACTAGCGATTTTAAAAGCAGTTTTTTGTTGATGTCTTCTTGTCGTGAACTTCACATTATACAAAAATAAAAAAGGCTTCCCGAAAAACAACACCGAACGATTTCGGGAAGGTTTTTTTTGTTTTTCACTTCCAAACCTTGAACAGTAAAACCTGCAACAAACTTTGGCAACTGGCTAACTTACAACACGTCATCACAACATAACAAATGACGTTCAAAAAACTGAAACTAATGACAGATAAAGATGCATCTTGTTTAACACTCGTGAGATTTCAAGTCATATGACTTGAAATCTCACGAGTGTTAAACTATATATATATTTCAATCAAACATTTAACATCACAAATCTCGTCTCCTAGAAATCTCGATTAAGAGCCAGGAGCTCCGCAATCTTCTCTGTTGCGGTTCTGCAATAGATGTATAATTAGCACGGGGTATCGAACGTGTAATGAGCAGAGCCGACGTTAATTGCAGCTACGATTTAAATATACTCGCGTAAGTGCATCGACCGCATTCGAGATGCGGTTCACACGTTTAATATTAGCTGTGCTTGTGTGAAGACAATAGGGAATTAGGAATATATGTTTATTGGATTTAAGGGCTTGTTTTACAGTGCCCGCATTGGCATTTTCCACCGGATCAATTCTAAATGTAACATAATTCGTTTGATATGTTCTCTCGTAAGTGCATCGACCGCATTCGAGATGCGGTCAACACGTTTAATATTTGCTGTGCTTGTGTGAGGACAATTGGGAATTAGGAAGTTAGGTTTATTGGACTTATGTTTATAGTATCCGGGTAGTCACTATTCGCCGGATATGTACTAAAATGTAACAGAATTTGTTTTATATGTTCTCGCGTAAGTATATCGACCGCATTCGAGATGCAGTTCACGTTTAATATTAGCTGTGCTTGTGTGAGGACAATAGGGAATTAGGATGATTGGTTGATTGGATTTAAGGGCTTGTTTTACACTGTCCGGATTGTCATTTTCCACCGGATCAATTCTAAATGTAACATCATTTGTTTTATAAGTTCTGGCGTAATTGTATCGACCGCATTTGAGATGCGGTTAACACGTTTACTATTTGCTGTGCTTGTGTGAGGTCAATTGGGAATTAGGAAGCTAAGTTTATTGGATTTAAGAGCATGTTTATAGTGTCCGCGTAGTCACTATTCGCCGGATATGTATTAAAATGTAACAGAATTTGTTTTATATGTTCTCGCGTAAGTATATCGACCGCATTCGAGATGTAGTTCACGTTTAATATTAGCTGTGCTTGTGTGAGGACAATAGGGAATTAGGATGATTGGTTGATTGGATTTAAGGGCTTGTTTTACACTGTCCGGATAACCATTTTCCATCGGATCAATTCTAAAATATAACTGAACTTGTTTGGTAATATGTTTTGGCGTAAGTGTATCGACCGCATTCGAGATGCAGGTCACACGTTTAATATTATATGTGCTTTTGTGAGGAAAATAGGGAATTGGGAAGATATGTTTACTGGATTTAAGGGCCTGTTTACAGCGTCCAGATAGCTACTTTTCACTGGGGATGTGCTAAAATGGAACAGAATTTATTAACCTATATTATTTTTTGTGATTTTATTAAAGGAAAATTATCACGAGCTGCTCAAGCTTGCCATAACGTAATTGTTAAGAAACAAAATCCTTTTTGAATAAAAAAATTAATCCGTTCATCATTTAAACATGTATTTTTATAAATATTAGGCCGTGTTTCTCCTGTTCTTACCGAACGGTGTCATTTGCAAAATCAATTATGCACGGCTCGACGACGCGCGTTTGGGTCTTTTTGGTAAAAAGAACCTAAGACATGTAGGAGGAAGTTTTATGGATATCGCTTTTTACTTACCTATAAAAGATACAAGGTATTGTAATAATTATAACAGTATTATTTTAGTTGTAGAACAGGTCGTTTCAACAGATCAGAGAGCTGCCACTAAACTACTTTAAAAATAAACTTAAGAAATGGCTCTTTATTAATGCGTTCTATACAATAAGTGAGTTCTTTAAATTAAAAGCAAAGTTCGAAATATGATCTCACTAGTACCTAAGTACTAATATGTGGGCGTCCAAGCAAAAAGGGTCCAGTTCTCGGTATTTAGTTTCCGAGATATAAGAAGTTTTGTAAAGTTGGGTGAAAAAATTGCATTTCGCGATTTTAATTGATTAATAATAAATGCTCAATTATCTACAATTTCATATAGTAAATGACTATATCAAGATTTCCAGAATTTCGACTTCAAATGTCTAATAAAAAATATATATTATACCAATTTTTCCTTAAGTATTCTAGATACCGAATCTAGTCTTAACTCACTACTGGACCCTTTTTGCTTGGACGCTCACATATAAATAAATATCGTAATTTTAAGTTTTTTTTTTTACTTTTTACCTCATGATCTCAATATTAACAATTGAAGTGGTTTTGTATACAATTTTATTATTAGGTATTTTTTGCATACTGAAATATGTAAGTAAGCAAAATATGTGGAACTTCTTATATTCAAGACATTTTATGCAAAATAAAGTAATTCTAATTCTTTAATTGAAATGGTTCCTGAATAGTGTCTCAATCTAGGTCACATTCTGGTGGAGCTACACGCATCAAAACGTACAGGCTAACTATATGAAACTACGACCTGATTAATTTAAAAGTGAATTCTCTTCACCGCGTCATCTTAATCTTTAATGGCTCAAAACAACAACCTTCGATCACTAAAAGTTTCCTAGAAAGGTTAGGCAGAGATGTACCTGTAGTACACCCATATTGCGCCAGTTACGTTTAAGTCTCATGTAATAGGGGGCGAGCCTAACCTAACCGGGCACAGATCCAGACTCCGGGCTGCTACTGAGAAATTCCAGATGGTAAAACCCAGTAAAACTTTGCCCGACCTGGGTATCGAAACCAGGACCTCATGCTCAGTAGTAACGAATGCGACTACTTGACCAATGAGAAAGTCAAACATCGCTAAAGTGTACCTATAAAATAAATCAAATAGCAATTTATTTCGGCCGCTATCGTTAGCGCGCTCCAGTTGACCTAGAACGTTATGAAATATGAACATCGTTCGTATCCCAATGATTCCGCAGAAAGAGCCGCGCCAGCCGACCCTCGGTCCCGCTAAAAAGCCACAAGCTTTGGAAGTAATTGGAAACGGTATTTATAGAGGCGCTATTATTAGATTCCGGTAAAGGTTGCTCAGACTTAACCTTTTCATTAACGCCATGATATTAGTTTACCTCCACCTTGTTGCAGCGGTAGGTTCGAGCCCTGGCGCTTTACTTTGTGTAAAACTGTTCATCACCACTGCTCTCTATAGGGTAAAGGAAAATATCTTGAGGAAGCCGACATGTCCTAGAACAAAAATTCGAATACATGTGATATCTACCAATCCGCACAATTCACCGCGCGGGCCCACCGCGCGGTGAATTATGGCCCACTCCACGATCCAGAGGAGGCATGTGTTTCATCAGTGGCAACATTATAGGCTGATTATTCACATTTTTGCAAGAAGCCCTGTTTCACAATATCCACTAGATTAATAAAGACGTTTTCTGCAAGTTATGGAGAGGTAGATGTATGTAGCCATGTAAAATATTGGTATTCAGCTGCTTCCAGTTAGACTGGAAGCCGATAAATAACTTCTCCCGCTCTGGGTGGAGCGGGAGGGCGTGTCAGACTCTTACTGACTAAAACCCACCCGTGTTCCTTCCGTTGCCAGGGGCCACGGTTTCCCTTTCGGACTTTCCCGGAACCCCGACTTTCCCGCAACCCCGAAGTTAACTAGTACTTCAGGTGGTGGTACAACAAACCATTATTCTCCACAATACAAAAAAAAAAAAAAAAATGTAAAAACTAAAACCCAACTACGACAAAAAAATCAACTAAAAAGGTATAAACAAGACATCACTGACAGACAAATAAAAAATCCGGAGTCACACGTGTTAGGCATAAATCGAACTGATTACGTGTGACTCCGGATTTTTTATTAGTCTGTCTGTGATGTCTTATTTATATCTTTTTGTTTAGTTGACTTTTTGTCGTAGTTTGGTTTTAGTTTTTATAACTTTTATGTTTAATTAAATTATTTTGGGGTTATAATATATGTGAAATGTGCTAATTAAGCCTTTTCTTTTTATACACAGCATGGCATAATTTCTATTTTAGTACCTACATGGGTTTATGTCGTCTAGAGGGCGCCATATTCATTTAATGTGACGTCACATAGCCTATAACCAGCGGACAATCAAGACGCTTCAGACGATACCTCATTTGTCAAACTATGATGAGTAATTTAGAAGTTATGAAGGAGCAGATGAACATATATACATACTGTTCATATTTTTTTTTTTTTTAAGTGAAGTATTACCAAATAACTTCTCTCGCTCTGGGCGGAGCGCGAGGGCGTGTCAGACTCTTACTGACTAAAACCCACCCGTGTTCCGTCAGTTGCCTGTACTTGCCAGGGGCCACGGTAGGTATCCCTTTCGGACTTTCCCGCACCGTTCATAACCCTCCTTTTTGCTCCGCCGAAGTCGGGTAATGAACATTTAGAAACAAATTTAGAAACATTGAATTTATTAACCGAGTTAAAACATTAACTTGTACTGTACTGCAATAATAAAATTATAACACGAACATTTCGCGTGGCAAGACACGATTAATTACAAGATAAAACACAACAAGAATAAAATTATCGATGTAAAAATCGATACAGTTTTTGCCGACAGCTCAAAGTGGAAGAAAGCACTGAATTTAAATGAGGCAATATACAGAAGGCAATATAATTAATGAGTGAAAACAAAAAACTATAGTATGCCAGTCGGGACGGCTGCTTAATGAGACACTTTAAACAATTACTCCAACGACGGACGGTTCGACAATGAACCATTGTTTTTCATACGTCACCTTGCCCCTAGGGATACAATTATCACTGATTACAGTAATTATGGAAGTAATTTTTTGTGTGAGACGTGATTAGATCGCCCATGTTGGACCACACGCACAAATATTTGACGAAACACGTCGCCAATGTTTAATTTATTCGCACTATAAAGTTGGGTGTCCCTCGCTGTTCAAATTTGTTTTATTTCATTTTATAAGTGCTATCAAATATTTTAGTTTAATTAACTTTTGAATCCAGTACACAATCATTGCAGACACTTGTGAAATAACTCTGCGATAAGGACTGTATTTCAGAATGTATTTATGTTCAACTATCTATAATTCAATCATCGTTATTATAGAAATTGTATAAGTAACGGTCGATTAACTTGAGACGGTCGAATGGAACTGAGGTAAATTACGGCACATACGATAAATAAATCGTAAGTGATGGGGACAAAAGACCGATTATCGAACACTTATATAATTTGAATAACCCTTACGATTAAAAATTAAATGATTATGACAAAAGATAAATGGTTCGTGCGACCTTCGGTGCCCTAACCTTCATTTTAGCCTTTTGCCCAGACGGGTGCCGTGGACTATAAAGTATAAGAGCTCTTGTACATATTGCGATGTATATCGGCAATATGCTCGTATAAGTACATATACAATATACATGCGATATGACAGTATCGATAAAATCTCGACGCGTGTTCCCCACGAAAACAAGAGCTACAGAAGTGGTGTCTTGTCGATCGTTTCGTTTGGACTTTGTAATAAAATATTTTATGTGAACGCTAAATAAATACGGGCGCTTGTATTTTATTGGCGTTTAGGGGCCGAGTCGGTATTTCATTACCGCGCGTCTAAACACTCATGTACACGCGCTGAAATTGTATACAGGGTGAAATGTTAATACCTAAATCAGTTTTGTTCTGCGACTAAAAGGTAATTTAAATTGCTTAAAATAAATTACTCATATAGAATTATCAGGTTTAAGCGAAAACTCGTGTCTAAGTAATACTATCCGCACGGGTCGATCCATCAGGTAAAGTTACGCTTGCCGGGGTTGGTCCGTGCATGGGTGACCATCTTTACATACCGAGACTCCTCCGTGCCTCGGAAAGCACGTTAAGCCGTTGGTCCCGGGTCTCATTCATGAATCTTTGACAGTCGTTACGGGTCGTCAGAAGCTCGAAAGTCTGACAATCAGTCTTCCCAAGGGGTATCGTATTACCCAGTTACTGGGTGATGGAGGTCAGATAGGCAGTTGCTCCATGTAAAATACTGGTATTGAACTGCATCCGGTAAGACTGGAAGCCGACCCCAACGTAGTTGGGAAAAGTTTAGGCAGATGGATATAACATTATCAGCTTTAGCTTACAAGACCTTAACGTGTTTTAATTGTCATTCCAAAGCAGGTAAACAAGTTTTTTTAACACTCATATAGTAATTTGTATGTACAATACGGCAACATCGATATAACTTGGCAGCTCTGAACATAGGCACTACGAACTTTCGCGCATGTTCTCTCACTCACACTCGCCTCATGTCAACATTTGGTTTCTAAAAAATGTTATTGCGCAGCCTTCTGCGCGAAGTTCGGAACTGCCAAGCTATGTACTTACTATCGAAGAACTTCATAACTCATCAGTTTGAAAACAGAATCCCGTGAGCACGATGACCACATCTGTTACCGCCCCGGTTCTATAGCGACTGAGCGCTGCAAGCAGAAATAGTCCTTACGGTGTATAGATATGAACTTCTTCGATGGTATTAATTAATTTTTGTAAGTCAAGTTTTGTTCGACGTGTCAATGTCAATTTAAGTTGCATTAAATAAATTACTCATGCCACATCATCAGCATTAACTATAATGTGGAATCTTTGAGCTTACAAGACCTACACGAGTTTTAATTGTCATTCCAAAGTAATCAAGTTTTTTTAAAATTGCAATACAAATTGCATACATTCTATTACTTGATACAATTAAAATAAAATTATCTTCACAATTAAAACTGCACATAAACCGATTACGTAGTAATCTTGCTAACAAGCAACCGCCTGTATATTTATTATTTGATTCATGCGTTTTAATTTTATGCCAATGCGCTTGAGGCATTGATATCAAACACGCAAGCGCAGTAAAAGTTATACTGACAAAACTTTACATGCACTAAATAAACATACAAATAACATTACTTATCAAAACAACTATCTTTTGATTGACGATTTTCCGATTACAGAGATGCATAAATATAACATTTGTTTAGCATACAAGGGGTTCTGAACACGTATTGGGTCTGAAGCTTCGCATTTACATGCACACACTGTGAATCAATACGCTATTCAATGCCACAGCGTATAAAAATTGTTCTATGCTTTTTATTGTTCACCCAGTGTGTAAATTTTTCTTGAAGCGTTATTATAGCCTGTGACAGGCAAAATGTGTTAAACACCATAGAACGTACAAACATTAATAGCTTTATGCATTGAAGCCATTCAGTTCTATTGATTTACGGCCCAGCTTTGAGTGGGCGGTGATATGTGATCGTTCAGCTATTTTCCTCTTAAGCCAGGCATGTTAGCTCTAATTTATTAAGTACTAGCCACCCGGAGGCCTATAGAGATTAATGTAAGAGCCGTTCTATGAATTAATGTACTTAAAACTATTGGCATTTACACCTACGATTGGTTAGATTGAAGATAAGATAGGGAAGGGACTCTCCGAAAATGTGAGAAATAGGTATAGATCTATACCTACCTATAGATTCAATGCAAATTATCTCAATTATATTCAATGCCGACTTGCTAAAAATACCTATCTGTGTACTGTAGGTAAAAGGTACAAACAAAGTGATTGCTTGTTCCATTTTTAAAATGTGTTTCAATTTAAACTTGCTAACAAATATATTCTATTAAAGGTAGACATTCAGAGATAGCAGAGACGAGACAAAGAGAGGAAAGGAGAGGCAGATAAGCAGTCGCTCCGTATAAAACGCTGGTTTACAAAGTCACGTCAACGTACAAGTCACGTCGTTGGCCCCTTGCCATACGGTCGCTTTCGATACCTGCACTTATAGCGTCTGACCAACATTCCAGCGTATCTCAAATATTTTGCACCTTTCGGCCTTTACTCAATCATGGATGGAAAAAAGTGTGGCGCTTGTAATGAGTTACTAACAGACGGAGCCCACTGTACGATGTGCAACCTAGAACTGCACTTCCACTGCGCAGGAGTAACGGAGGCTGGCTATCGGCGGTTGGGTGAGAGGAAACTTACGTGGCGCTGCAGCAAATGTAAATCAATCAATGCCGCACAGCCGCCACTATCACCAAGAGTCGAGTCAGAATCCATCATCCTCAAGGAAATAAGAGCACTTGCTGAGAAGTTAGCCCCACTCGAAGGTCTGAAGGAAGAGATAACTGAGCTACGCACAGAATTTGCTACATTAAAATCATCGTTAAGCGAAACAAACAAGGAGTTAAAGGAGTTCAACGGCAAAATTAAAGATATAGAAGCGCGCCTCATACACGTTGAGAAGGTTCAGGAGCAAGTTGGTCTTATCCAATCTCGCTTAGACAAGCTAGAGGAAGAAAATAACTCTAAAGAGCAATGGTCCAGGATGAACAATGTCGAAATAAAGGGTCTGCCGCAGAGAGATCATGAGAATTTGCTCGAGATTTTGGACAAAATTGGATCAAAAATTGATTATCCGGTATCCAAACCTCAAGTCAACTTTATTACCCGGGTACCTAGTCGTGAGAAAGACCACACTAAACCTATTATAGTGAGTTTTTGTAACCGATACGTAAAAGAGGATTTTATTGCAGCAGCAAGGATGGTTCTCAAGTCTACCCCACTAACCACGGGACAAATCGGTCTCCCAGGCAACCAAAGGGTATTTGTAAATGACCACCTTACACTACAAAACAAAATTTTATTATCTAAAACTAAAAAAGCGGCCGCAGAAACTGATTTTCGCTATGTGTGGGTGAAGCATTGCAAAATACATGCGAAGAAGAACGACACGTCACCCACAATACTTTTAAAAAACGAAAAAGACCTTACAAAACTAAAATAAATTTGTGTCAATTAATATTATTAAATCTAACAAACATAGTGTTAGTGTTTGGTCCTGCAACATTGATAAAAATAACATCAATTAAATGTAACTTTGAGAACCGTGCGTTGGTGTGTGCTACTCGCGTATTTCATCTATTACTGTGCCGCTCATTAGTGCAGTTGAAGTTCATTTGTAGGATACTCTGTTATACGGATATCAGTCGTTATGCTAATTTAAACCTTAATTATAAACACTTAGCGTCTATTCTCCAGTGTTTTACCTGCTCAGTTATGACTAATCGGGCTTGCTACTATTATCCAAACTGTTTTGTTGCGATGATTTTCAAGTATCGTACCACCAGACACTGTGCTTTGCTGTGTTTTGAGAATACTTATAAGTTTTTGCCAGCTACCGCCGTTAAACTATATTATTTGCAAATTGCGTTCAAATATATCTTGATTTTTATCACATTTAAATTAGCACATATTTTTTATTTTAATTTTGTTATTTATACAGCTATCGTAAGGTTTAAAAATGATTAATATATATTATCAGAACGTACGTGGTCTGCGCACAAAAACAAACTACTTATACCGAAACGTATGTATGAATTCGTATGAAGTAGTTATATTTACTGAGACGTGGTTAACTGACAGTATCTGTAATAGTGAAGTATTCGATGGACGATACATTGTGTGGAGACGGGATCGGGACTATGGTAGGCTAGGCCAAACCCGCGGAGGTGGAGTGTTAATCGCGGTTAGGAACGATTTGACCGTAGTGGAACGATGTGAATGGCGTTCTACCGCTGAGGACATATGGATAACCATTGTTTTGAAGAGGACCAGACCAGCAGTAAGTTATTATATACACATATGTTGCTTATATCTATGTAAAGAAAACGTTGGTAACTCCTACATAGTGCAATTACACAACTTCCACCAGAGACTTAACCACCTAGTGACAACACACCCCTCAGACACATTTATCATAGCTGGGGATTTTAACTTTGGCAGCGATGTGGAATGGTATAATTCTGTTGGCGGCTTCGAATTATATCCCACAAGTTTATCCAACCGTTATATTGTGGATTTTTTTGATACCGTAAATACTTGTAACTTATTGCAATTTAATGGTGTGCGCAATATCAACGATAGGCTCTTAGACCTTGTTTTTTCAAATGGTCCTATAAAAGTGAAGGAGTGTAGCGATCCTCTAGCCGTACCCGTCGATGTGCACCACAAACCACTCGTAATTACTGCTGATTTCGTTCAAATCCACAAATACATAGAAAAACAAAGTATAAAATATAAATTTCACCAAGGCGATTACCATGCTATTGAATCGGAGCTTAACAAGGTAGACTGGAATTCTATACTGAAAGTTAGCTCTATAGACCAGGCGGTCATAAATTTCTATGATAAACTGTATGAACTTAGAGATCTTCACGTTCCCGTTAAATCATCTAAAAAGTCATCTCATCCACCTTGGTATAGTAGTGCGCTTATAAAAATATTAAAAGAAAAACATAAATTCCATAGCAAATACAAGAAATATAGTAATTTATCCGATTATCATTCTTTTTCCATTTTAAGAAACCGAGCCAGACAAATAGAGAAGGAATGTTATGACACATACATGTCTAAAATCGAATCTTCCATTGCCAAAAACCCTAAAGTCTTCTGGTCTTTTATAAAGAGCAAGAGGGGCAGCCATTCTATACCTAATGTAATGCACTATCTAGACATACCTGCTGACACTGGCGAGGGAATCACCGACTTATTCGCTTCTTTTTTTCAATCGACCTTTCGTGACCCAGATTCGGATCCAGTCGATCTGGATAGTTATGTATGCATGCCTTCTCCTAGTTCAGTATGTCTCAGTACTATCACTGTGTGCCAGAATACAGTCTTCAGGCTACTAAAAGACCTAGACCCCAATAAATCTGGAGGACCAGACATGATACCACCAATTTTTATTATTAAGTGTGCTAAAAGCCTGGTCAAACCAGTCTGCTTACTGTTTGAGCGATCTTTGCGAGAAGGTACTGTGCCTACGTTGTGGAAGTCGGCATTTATTACACCTGTCTTTAAAAAGGGGGATAAATCGAACATTGAAAATTACCGACCCATTTCGAAATTATGCCTATTCTCTAAAGTCCTAGAGCGCGTAGTTTACACTCAAGTTTACTCGGCATTAAAATGTCAGTTTAGTGATGAGCAGCATGGCTTCCTCATGAAACGGTCTACTACTACAAACCTTGTACTGTCTAACGAAATAATAACTGCGGGAATGGATGCCCAGTGCCAGGTTGATGTAATTTACACCGATTACAGTAAGTGTTTCGATCGTATAGATCACCGTGTACTTCTTCGGAAGCTATTATCTGCGGGAATTCACGGTGATCTGTTTCGATGGTTCTCCTCTTATATAGACAATCGTACACAGGCTGTAGTCCTACGAGGTTACACATCCAGATGGAATTCGGTTCCTTCCGGAGTACCTCAGGGTTCGATTTTAGGGCCTTTGATGTTCATAATATTCATCTCCGACATTAAAAACTGTTTCAAACATTCACACATCCTTCTTTATGCAGATGACATGAAGATACTTAAATCAGTACGCGCTTTATCGGATACTATACAACTTCAGTCAGACCTCGACAGATTTTTATTGTATTGTAAAGCTAATAAATTACAGTTGAATGTTTCCAAATGTTTTCAAGTAGTATTCTCCCGTAAAAAAACATTAATAGGCACTGGGTACACGTTGGATGGTCATATCATCAATAACTTGAACTGTATTAGAGACCTTGGCGTATTACACGACTGCAAACTGCTTTTTGATACACATATAGAGTCCATAGTTAATAAAGCATCTAAAGCTTTAGGCTTCATTATTAGAAACTGCTCCAACTTTCGTTCTTTGAAACCCATCAAAGTTGTTTATTGTTCTTTTGTGCGCAGCCACCTTGAGTACGCTTCTCAAGTCTGGAACCCTCAGTACGAGGTGTACAAGTCCCGTATTGAGTCTATCCAGAGGAAATTTCTGCGGTACTTGGACTTTAAGGCAAAGCAATTTTCAATTGATTATGATCACCGCTGCAAGCGATACCATTTTTTGCCTCTGGAAATACGACGCAATATCAACGATATCTGTTTCTTAGTGAATATTGCAAATGGTACAATTGACTGTCCTGAACTATTAAGCAAAATACTAATTCGGACAAATCTAAATACTCTTAGAAAGCGGCCGTTACTACAAGCTCCATCTGCAACTACAAACTATAGGGGAAACTCTTTCTGCATACGCAGTGTAGTAGCCTTTAATAATCTACCATCTCATCTAGAGATTGATCTGTTTAACACCAACGCTCGTCAAATCAGAAATATCCTAATTAGGGAATACTTTGCTGACCTTAAAACCAGTTAATGTTGCACAACCTGACTCATTTTTGTTTTGTTCTCTTGTCTCTTTGTAATTTTTCTTTTTGTCTTTTCCATTATCATTGTTCTTTTTTTTTTTTTTTTTTTTTTTTTTTAAGCAAATATGGATTGGATCTACGCGTCCGAATCCGAACCATATTGTCTTTATACCTACTTATCGTTAGTCGCTAATTGCATTATATAAATATGGAAGCTTGTAATTAGCAAAAGTTTGTAGTAATAATGTTGTTTATACATGTATTAGTCTGTAAGCTTTCTTCAAAATAATAAAAATAAAAAATAAAATAAATAAAATAATTTACAGCTGCATCCGGTAAGATCGGAAGACGACCTCAACATAGCTGGGTAAAAGCTAGGCAGATGGCTGATGCTTATTACGGCAATAACTCTAAATTATTAACCCTTATTACTTGTTTAACGACATATTCTCATTAGAAAGAAGAAAGAAAGAAAGAAAAAGTATTTATTGGGACAAGCACAAGTTAGTAGTATAGCTGAACAAAGATCTTTCGGCGCGTGGTTAAAATCGGAACTAACGCCGCCATCTTGGTTTTTCAATACATTTCACAAAACAATTGCACAAAAATGTTTACCAGCAGCGCCACCCTGTCATTCGGGCGCCAAAAGATCTTTGTAGCACTTTAGTAGCCGTTTGATACTTAATTGCCAGTGGTTATTTAAATAAGACGTACTGTAAAGGTTACATACAAAAGGCAACCTTATGTCGTACAGACTGATAGAAAAACAACTATGGTTGCATTCAATCATTCAAGCTGGAATGATCGAATGCAGATTTTAAATTTGGAATTAATTTAAAATGAAAAGTAATAAAAAACAAAAAAAAGTAGACGCGTAGAAGAGTGCACATTTCTCTGAGATGAGATGACAAAATATAAAATAAATATAATATAAATTGATAATTTAATATTCCACGTCCCCACACAATATTACGCTACAAGCTAGCGCTCTTCGAGCGCTACAGTACCTACATTGGTGTTATTTATATGCTTGACTAAGTTCATAATTACACACTATGTAGACTAAACGGCAGTTAAAACGTAATTTGAAATTGGTACTGGAGAATTATGTAAACATGACGAACTCAGCAAGACTAGTTATTATTTTAATTACTTATTTTGCCACACACATAACGGATACATAACTTATTTCATAAATATAGTGTATCACCGAAATACTAATAGCTATGTAAGTCTCTTTATTTGCTTATAAATACAGTGTATTTTACTGAATGTAAAAGGAAAAAAAATAGCTTAACATTAATTCCCAATTTAAAAAAAACTTGCACATAGTCTCGATTGTTTCTTATCATCATTATATTTTCTAGAAGATATTTAACTGTCGATTGGAATTAAAACCTACGATGAACGTACAGAGGCGGTGCCGGTGATGGATTACTGTCAGATAACATAACACAACGCAAGTTTTAGTGCAACCTATTTGACGTTATTCCTATTTTCGTGAACTGCAGTTTAGTTGATGCCGTTCACTATAACTTGTCCCTTGTGCCGTCATGTTGGCACCATTGCTTGTCAAGCTTAGTTTCAATAATATTAGAGTTCAAAATGGCGACTATGCTACCAATCGCTCTATATGCTAGGTACCAATAAATAACGCCACAGATAAAATAACAATCTCACCAAAAACATCGTTCTTTAAATATTTCAGAATGCCCTAACTATTCTATATCTACAGTCTACAGTTCAACATTTTATTTTCCCCAGTCACCTTCACTAGGTTGCTCCTCTTTCAACCTCAAATCTAGATATTATTATAAAATATTTTATCAAGAGAAATATGTACGTAAGTCGTTTACAAACAAAAACCATTTTTTAAATATTCGGCACGCTTGGAGGCAAAAGTATTTATGATACGAGCACCTTTTCTTCAGTGCAAGCTTTTTAAAAGCCAACAGAATTTACGTAATAACACTTTTCTGATGTAAATGTACATGTACGCACGCGAAATATGAAAGAATTATAGGTAGATATGTTAAAGGCATGCCTGCTTCTGTTATTAAGCAAAAGTAGATTTTCTAATCAAATTCTAGAAATAAACATTGAAAATATCTACTCGAAATGGCCTAATCTTGGGGTTCGATTTATCGAGTCTGGATAAACCACGCTGTAGTCGGTGCATTTCATTCATTCATTCATTAAAAAAATACCTATCTGTAGACTGTAGGTAAAAGGTATAAACTAAGTGACTGCTTGTTCCATTTTTAAAATGTGTTTCATTCAATTTAAACTTGTTAAAAATTATATTCTATTAACGGTAGACAATCAGAGATAGCAGAGCAGAGACGAGACAGAGAGAGGGAATAGAGGCAGATCAGCATGCATCCGGTTAGACTGGAAGATGACCCCAACATAGTTGGGTAAAGGCTAGGCAGATGGATGAAAAATGGTACCCGTAGCTTAGTGCTTATTACGGCAATAATACTAAATTAGTAACCCTTATTATTATTCTTTAATGACGTCATAATAATATTCTAATTAGTAGTACAGCTGAACAAGGATCTTTCGACGCGTGGTCAAAATTGGTACTAACGCCGCCATCTTGTTTTTAGGGTTCCGAGCCTCAAAAGGAAAAACCGGAACCCTTATAGGAAGGATCACTTCGTTGTTAGTCCGTCAGTCTGTCAAGGGCCTTTGTCTCAGGAACGCGTGGAGGTATCAAGTTGAAATGAATATAAATACGTAGGGCTGTGGTCCCTTGAAGCTCTAGAAAATCAAGCTTCTAAGTTAACGCAATAAAAAAATACGGCCATTTAAGCGACATATTTTGATACTGGCAAATAAATCAAAACCAAATCGGATACTTCCCGTTGACCATGGAATCATGAAATTTGGCAGGAAGCAAGGTCACAGCACAAGTAAAGGGAAAGTCCGCAAATCATTAATTTGTATATAGAATGATGAATGGGAAAACATGTTTTTCAACTAAAAAGTTAAGTTTGTTTTTGGGATAAACTCATCTCAACTACGAAACCCTTCATTGTGCGCGGTCCGACACGAACTTGGCCGGTCTTTTTTCAATACAAGGTCAAATGAAATTACCCAGCGAAACTCCGCAGACGTGATATTTGATGTTTTTTTTGGGTTCATCGACCGCTAGTATTGTTTTTACTTGAAGTATCAGTTGAGAAAACTGTTTTTTTGTTTGTTTTATCGTGTTTAGATAGCGATACCATCACATCTGTGAAGTTTTTTCAACTACACTGCAGTTGGACCCCATGCACGCATGACCCCAAAAAAAAATCATCACCTTTTTTCTTTTAAGTATCACATTTAGATATCGAAACCCATCTGCAGAGTTCAAGTCTGCGGAGTTTTGCTAGCTAATTTAATTTGACCCTGTGATAATTTCACAAAACAATATCACAAATATTTACCAACGGCAATGTCCGGCCCTGTCAATATCATTGAAGCGGCAAAACATTTTTGTAGCACTTTTAAAGGTTTTATTTCCAGCGGTGTAGGTGTGTAATGAAAACAAAACCTAATTATAACCTTACATAAGATTTTTTTTAAACAATTCCCGTCAGGATCAGCAGACCGTTGGTAACAAACAACATAAGCACTAGTATACTAGGCTGTTCAAAAAGTAATGATAATCGGTTAATTTTCTTTTTGCTCAGCGCCTATGGGTCCTAGCGTGATGTTAAAGCCTGTAGCCTTCCTCAAGAATTAGGCTATCAAATGCAAGAAGATTTTTTCAAATCCGACTGGTATTTCCAGAGATTAGCACGTTCAAACATATAAAAAAACTCTTCAGCTTTATTGTTAATATAGAAAACATGAACCGATTATCATTACTTTTTTAACAAGCCTAGTAATACAATTTCCGGACAACGTAAACATTACTATACAAAGTGAAACTGCTCGATAAGAATCACCGTTCATAATAACTGACAACCCAGTTAGCATTTCATTCATATTAATGTTATTGTAACTGCATTTGTTTCGTTTACAGTGTTATCATGACTTGTTACAACACTCATGCTGCATGTTGGTGATAGCGGCACATTCTCTGTATGGCATTGTTTGAATCTGCTCAATCGATAAATCCCATGCCTTGTGAGATTAGATTATATTTAAAAATATTTCTCTAGAGATTATTGATACGTGTATTACTTAAGTACAACGTCAGCTAACATATGTACCACGGTTTGACAAATTAATTGTCATATAAATTACAAAAGGTTTTTGCTATATGACATCAAGATATGATTGTTTTTTGCCATGTAATCAACCAATCATAACACCTTTTCTTTCTTTTTTTTGGATGGGAAATTATCAAATAACTTCTCCCGCTCTGGGCGGAGCGGGAGGGCGTGTCAGACTCTTACAGACTAAAACCCACACGTGTTCCTTCAGTTGCCTGTACGTTGCCAGGGGCCACGGTATCCCTTTCGGACTTTCCCGCAACCCCGGCAGACCAATCATAACACCTTACTTCCAATTTTACAACCGATTCACAAATAAGACTGTTTTAGAGTTTTGAGGAAAAACCAATCAAAACATTCACACATGCGTACCGTTCGTATAAAATTATTGCTCACACAAAGCCTAGATACACACCATCATTAACCAAAGGCACTGACCGGCATTGACACATTTATCACAATATGCAGCGTCATATCCATCTAAAGGATGCTTTAACTCCGGACGTAATCAAGGCTGTGGACATAAAAACCTTTGTTTCGAAACCGTCATGGCGGCGAAACAGTTTGTAACACCATTGTAGTTATAGGGTTAACACGAGTGTTAATTTTATGTGTTATGTAAGGAGGTTTATTGTGCTACTTGGTAGGTGTAAACTAGGGTTAAGTTTTGTTTAGTGGAACTAGAATTTTTGTACTTAAAGTGGTAGGTGGTGAAGGGCGTCTTGAGAGACTGTCTTATGTAATTTGGACGTTCAAAAAGGGCTGATTCTCAGCCATTGAGATTCAATTTAAACTAGAGCATATACATAGATAGAATACTCTTTATTGTACACCATAAAAATTACAGACATACATTTAGAAATTTTACATAGGGTGACACAATGGGCGGTCTTATAGCTAAAAGCGATCTTTTACAGACAACCTTTGGACGGATTAAGGGTAACAGGAGAGACAATACTGCGACTAATAGTGGTGTACCATTTACATATACAATAAATACATACATACATAAAGCATAAACTTATTCATATAAATATATATTTACAGCAGACACCGCGGACAATTTTTTTGCGAAACATGTTATTGTTCAGGACCGCAAACGTCTAAGTCTACGTCTAAATAAAGTCCGCGCCACCACTCAAGTCCGATAGACGCGGCGCTAGAGTCTATGTCATTGCATCAAATTGCATTAAAAATATGTAGTTCCACAATTTTCCGCCGGACTTCAGTGGTGGCGCGGCCTCTACGCATACACCGCGGTTGTCACATTTGACATCCGCGGAACACAAGCTTAGTTTGATAGTTGCTTTAGTTTACATTAAACCTCAATGTTTCCAGCCTAGTTTGAACAAAAGACTGTTTTTGATTATGTAAATTCTAAATCTAAAGTAAGCTAGGGTGTGAGTTTAAGTAACTACAACAGTTTGGTTATGAGTATGAATTAGTTTCGTAGAAATGAAGAGAAGTTTTCTGGTTGGTAAATAGTCAGGGTATAACGTACCTACTCATTTTCAATTATATTTGATACTGAGGTATTTATACCAATTTTAAAAGAAAATTCAAAGGTAAATCAAAAGTAAGAGCTTTTCCAGGAAGGCTTTTTTGGCTAGGTATCTCTATAATTTGCTTTGCGTTCGCAGCTGCTACTAACCATAATAAGATTCAATTATCCTTTCCGCGAACTGTATTATATTTCGCTGAGATATAAAAAGGAAATGTTCAGGCTTTTGCCGTCATAGTGTGAAAGTAATATCTTTACGTCTGCAATATTATGTTGTTCGTGCTATCTTTCATATCACACACCCACATCACACACACGCACCGGCATCACACACACACACATTTACTGCATTTTCCAAGAATTACACGCTATGAAAACCCTATATGAACAATGATTTTCTGCAACATGCATATTTCATTATTACATACATTGCCGTTCGCACTCACGGTAATGCAACAATACTGTTTTTATACGCTTTGTATGTGTAGACTTTGTTGCATAATCTCATCCAACATTACTTACCTAACGATAAAACACGAAATGTATGAAATATTTGAATGTATCGCTCGGGGCTTTGTTTTTTACAGCAACGATACCCAATCGCAAATATTTATTGCTGATCGACCAACCTTACATAGCTTTTGAATTGACCGAAAATAATAGGAAACAATAAAGAATTTATACAGCAAAACGTATAAATATTTTATGTTGTCCGGTGAACAAGGCAACATCAAGCAAAAAGAAAATTGGTCTGGCAAAAAACTAACAGCTGCATATTGTATAACTGTGCCCGTTCTGATCCACTTACTTCAAATCAGCAGTCCACCTGTGCAGTTAACTCCTTCAGTATTTTTCATCAGTCATTATTGATGTCGAAAAGCTTGCCCTAGTAATTGCCTTCAGTGTTGTTCGTCTCGTCTAAAATGCATAGGGATTGAGCGATACTATCGATCGCGCATTAATAAATTAACTGACTGACAGCCCACCCGTTTAACGGCGACGTAAAACAATACTAAAAGAATCTACGGCATTACTTTGTTATTTCTTTAAAACTATGTAAAACCTAGAAGAAACACGAGCCTTACGTTTACACATAAAAAGTTTTTTTCGTTGTGCTATCAAGATAGGCATATATTTTCGCGTAACAACATTTTTTCTCAGTTTTTGCCCATTTATGTAGTACTTACTTTTTCGTCGGCGGCGCGAGTAAAAAATTTAGACAAAAGCGAAACTGAAACGAGCTTTGAAACAAAGTAGGATTTGCTCAAACGTTTCATTAGCGAACTCTGTAAAGACGTAGCGTGGCTGGCAGGCTGGGTTATTTATTCTGTGTGAAATGTCGGTCGGTCGGTCGGTTGGTCGGCTAATTTCTATGCAAATGCCTCAGATGGGCGCCCGGTTTGTTACAGACACGGGACAACCATGCCCCAGTACCCAGTGTCCTGCTCTATACGGATTTGGATTCAGATTATGCACCATCTGGGCCAACGGGCCATGTCGATACATGCGCCGTACAACATATCCGGCCCTTGTAAAAGGTTAATTAAAGGCTGGTATAGAAATATATCGGTTATATAGGTTAGTCACCGCATTACTATTATGCGTGCGTGTTATTAGGCCATAGATGTTTAATAATGATTTATAATTACGGCGGCCATCAGTCACGCGTTATCTTGCTTTACGCTTGTTCACTCGGTGTGTGTAATTACATTTTCCGAAATTAATGTTCAGTGAAATGACGCGAATTAAATGTGCATACCGAAGTTTAAAGTTGGAAAACAGCTTTTACAACGGAATAATGAATTACGTGGATTGATTATTTAATTAATGAAAGGTAGTAGATCCCTTTTCATTTAAGTTTCGTGCAAGGCCGAAATCACGAATTCACAGCTTGTTTTCAATATTAGGTATTTTCTTATCTGGATTCTTTAAGGTTCAATCTGCTTTCAGCACTCGATTTTGTCCAGTAGAACGAGAAGTTCTCTTTTGGGTCTTCCGTTCACTTCGGTTATTCATTTAAAATTGAATTCGTATTAGTCGACGCCTCTAGTACCGAGTGGAAAACGTCAAGAGACTAATAAAGTTAAATCGAAGACTCGTGAAGACATCACTTCACGAGCCTTACGTTGAACTTTTAAACATTGGAGGTCTCAAAGCGTTAGTGGAAGTGATGACTTTGTTACAAAAAAATATACGATGTAGGTCTCTACATCGTATATTTTTTGTATATTTAGTATTGCCAGTATTTTCTTTAACAATACGACAGTAAATAAAAATACTGGCAATACTAGTGCATAGATGCAATTGTAATATTTTTTTTCCAATGTATATATTTTTACCTTCTTTAATAAATAAATTAGTGCGTTAATCTTAACACCAAATAAAAAAAAACTTTACAAGAAACCTGAAACGGACAGCAGCGAGACCTCAGACGCATACATTGGAAACAGCAAACAGCTGATGCACCGGTGAAGCTGGAGCTGGACCTGAACCAACCTGGCTGCGACATCGTAAAAAGATAGCCATCCATAGATAAATATCACCCATATCTCTAGTATTCCATTGCCTGACGTATGCATATCCGGTACGGCTCGAAAATCCTTCCATATCCTAAGGGCACGTCTTCCCTAAAATTACCGCGCCCCCCGGTCTACTCCTTGATATGCGATGGCTTCTGTAGCCCCAAGAAGCTTGAGGCTCCAGGGGCTAGTGCAAATCTTGGGGTTCATTCGTTTTATCCAGTCTGGTTAAGCCACGCTGGGGTCGGTCGATTTCATTCATTCATTCGTCGTCCCTACATTGTAACTATATCTGTGTATGATTACTTTTTATTCCTCTCGTGGTATAATGACGAGCCAATTAACAATTTTGGTATCGAATCTGACTACCCACGGTGCCAAATTACTGTGAAGACTCTTTTATGGCCCCAAATTGGCTAATTAGTTAACAAAACTTTGTAACCACGTTGTAATAAAAAACAACATCAAAATATTTAAATACCTCATCATTCCGCCATACTGTCATCTTCAAAGTTAGTGTTTTGTTATGTTAAGCGCTCATAATAATGTTCTAGTCTAGAACTAGAACTTAACCACAGTATAATAAATTAACAGTATTATGTCTCGGCAGTAACCTTGAAATAATTACCTACGGCCACTCGGTAGATAAACTATCTGCGTCCGTGCGTAACTGCCGTGCACTCGACTGATATACACTGAGATTTCAGAGCGCGTCGTTGCGATCGTTTTTTTTATGAAGACATAATACTGTTACTTATTTATACTGTGACTCAACACTGAACAAACTTGCTTTAAGCTAACGTTTCACTAGGTACGTAGATATGAATAAATTATGTTCTGCACGGTATGTTCTCCTCTCTATTGTAACGTAAAGCTTAGTACTAAAAACATGCAGGTATGTTAGGTACTCTAGCATTCTAGTTTTGGTATGGACTGTTGTTTGTAATGGAGTAGGTCAGCTGTTTGGGAATAAGTTGATTAGGTTTTCATTCGAAGTCCTTTTTTTAATAGGGAAAAACTTGCTGAAATTACTTTTTTTAAACTGTAAAGAAAATTGGGCTTGAATTTCTTAACTTTTGGATCAATGTTATAGATAAACGTTTTTCAAAACCTTGTGACCGTAATTGTCAATTAGACACAAATAAAAACCCTGTCAAAAGTAGCTGACAAAGAGAAAGAATATTGTTATTATATTTAGTGCGTACTTAGTTGTCCAACTAATTATTTATTACTAAGCTACAAGCCCTAATTGCCGTATACAAACAAATAACCAGCCCGTCACAAAAACTAGACAGAGCGAGAAATGATACTTCTATTTTCTGTCGTCTTTTCCAATTCTTAGTCGTAGAAAATACAACATCTCATTACGAGTCTTATCAACAACAATCGTATCTTCATTACTTACGACACAGACAGGCCATCTAATAGTCGATTCGGAATCAATATAAGGCGCTACACACAGACCGACATCAGCGCGACATTACGTCGGGGGGCGTTCATCAATTCTCTTTATGGGCACTTTCTTTCGCCATTGTCACTATCAGCGGGTGTCTGGTGTCACGTTAAATTTTATGACACAGACTCATTTGTGCCACGTTGTCAGTCATTTTCGGGAGTTCAATAATCGACCTCGTTTCGTACTTTCGCTCTGAGTTCGTTTTCTTGAAACATTGGACGAGGCGCGTCGCATTTGTGTAAGATATTGCGATGTTTTACTTGAGTATGAAATATCGAGTTACGGAGATACCAACGTAAGAGTAAAAGGTTTTTTTTAAGAACAGAAAATTATGCAATTTGTTAGCGACGTTATTTTATGGTATCTTGGTTGTTTGAGGAACCGGTTGTTAAGAAAATTAATGCTATTATATTGTACTTACTTTATAATGAGTACATTATTTTGTAAATCAACGTAATTTCTAACCGTAAGTCAATTATAACTAAACTTGATCCATAAACTTTCGAATTTCAACATAAGTAGGAACTCCATTTCGCAAATCATTAGGTGAAATATCTCATTAAAATAATCTAATCAGGCACGTTCTTACATTTCCTACGTTTTATGTAATAGCTGTGTTATTAAAAGTGGTATTCCTCAAGCATTTTATCTGTAATCTCGAACACAACCGCAATCAGACAAAAGTAGGTCAAGCCGCGGGAAGGATTAGGTAAAATTTAAGTACCGGAATGATTTAAGGGCTGAGGCGCCACACGGCACAACTATAGGGCTGGCCCTAGACCGTTAATTTGAGAGATATTTAAAGAAGATGATATGGCTAGAAAGGCGAGATTACTGAGACAACAGCTAATAGAGAAACAGATCTACGAAAGTAGAAGACATGCTGAACCAACCACGATCCTAATTGAATTATAATCTTTTATACTTTGACATCTTACTCTTTGATACTCTGACATTGAATGATACTTTGACATCCTATGTAAATTGTAATTTTTATGATATTATTTTTAACTGACATGCCTTTTTTTGGGTGGTAAATGAACTAATAACTTCTCCCGCTCTGGGCGGAGCAGGTCAGACTCTTACTGACTAAACCCCACCCGTATTCCTTCAGTTTCCTGTGTGTTGCCAGGGGCCCCGGTGACCCTTTCGGACTTTCCCGCGACCCTGGCAGGCATCGGCCCTAGCGGACCCCGTCAGGTGTGCTGATATCTCTTTGAGGCGCGTGTGTAACATAACCCGCCGTCGACCCGGGTGCTGGTACTTATCGGACGGCGAGCTACCCATTGCTCACCGTCCGCAACCCCGCGCCTACGGTGGCCGGGAATCGGCCTGGTATTCCCGACGCCTTCTCAGGCCGTCTCCTGCGGTGACTAGGGGCGTGAGGGCGCGAAGTTTGCCTCTCCCTCACGCGTTCCACCTCCTCCTTCGCGAGCATTACTGCTTCGCAGAAGGAGGAGACGGCTTCCCATGCCCTCTCGCTCCGTACCATAGCCTGGACCAGGGACTCCCGGGCGTTTCTTCCCGCCTTATCCGGAACAGGAACCTCCCGAAGCAACCGTGTCCGATGAGGACTTGCGTCAGGCGGAAGGTGAGGGCGCCATGGCGTCTCTCTAGCCACTCTTCAAAGAGGGGACTAATCGCCGCGATTGTGGCGTACCCATAACTGACATGCCTCAATTTTGTTTTTTTTTTTTTTTTTTTTTTTTTTTTTAATTAAGTGAATCTCTGCAGAATCAAGGCATAAGAGCATAAGAATAGAAATCCTGACGGTACTACGGTAGTGGTTGTTAGGGTTCCGTACCTCAAAAGGAAAAAAACGGAAAGGATCACTCGTGTGTCTGTCTGTTCGAATATAATGGACCGATGAAATTGAAATTTGGTACACATATCGCACACCGAATGCTATAACATCATAAATAACAAATGACGTTTTTTACAGATTGAAAAAAAGAAAGAAAATTTAGTCATCATCTCTATTAGGACGTTCTCGCACCAGCGCTTACAAAAACCCTCAGTTGGTCATTTTGAGAGTTACATTTATAATATTTGTGCACCGGATTCATGTTTGACATCATTTGTGATCAAGAACTCATTTCACCAATTTTAGCATTTATGACGTTATTGCACCCGGTGTGCGATATGTATTTATGTAACCCAAACAAGGACATGTAACGTAAATTTTGAATATGGGTGTCACTTTTGGGGGGCAAATAAGAAAGTTAAAAAAATAAGTTTTGCAAACTGTACCGTGTGACGTGTTGCGAGGATCTCAACATTTTTTTAAAGATTTTTCTTAAAAAAGAAAATAGATGAAAATTAACCATTTCAATTTTAAAAAAATACAGGTAATGGTTCTTTACCCGTAGATTACAGGAAAACCTTTATGAAGTATATGTTCTTAAAATAACAATAAATCTCTCAATATTTCCGCGTACAAACTTACATTTACAGTTGAAATGGATAGGATAACATGTTTTTCAAACTACAATGTTAAGTTTGTTCTTGGTATATGTAAATTCACCCCAACTACGGAATCCTTCATTGCGCGTTGTCCGACACGCACTTGGCTGTTTTATTTTTATTTTGGGAAGCAATAAACAGTTCACGTTGGCCTTTCAATTTGAATAAAGCAACCAAATTGATTCGTGTAAACCTAAAAAGTGAATCATTCAATTTCGGCCATACACTTGATTACGCAGCCTTTTAATCAATGAATCAGTCAATGGTTGAACCGTGTAATATTTACTTCATATTAAAAAGAGGTAAAATTTGTGAGTTTTGTATGTAGGGTAATCTTCGGAACTCCTGTACCATTTTAAATTAATTCATTTAATTTAAATTACGTAATACACATTCAATCGGAATTTGAATCGTTTTGAAACAAATTGCTAAACCATTGCTTCATAAGTTCGAAAAAACAATCTGCTCAACAACGTAAATAACGCAATGAATGTTGTTGAACTGTCAAAATGAAACAAATTAGCCGTAATCGTTTACGAAAATGTGTTGCGTAATTAGATAGCTGATCCGATTCCGATTTTTTTTTTCACTAATGTGAAACTACAGTAATGCCGAGGATAGCAAGAAATTTCACTGGACTAAAATCGGGGGCCGAAACTTTCCCGTTGTTCTAATTTTGAATTTAATTTAGTTTTTTTTTTTTTCTTTTCTTATCGTGATTTTTACGGATCATGATGTGATCTGCAATAAATATTTTTATTTATTTATTATAAAGAGATGGCATTTTTGTGACACACCTTAAACAAAGTGCAACGTATTAATTATGTTAATGACATTTCATTGGTGTTAACGATGTATCCAAGCAAACTAGGGGAATTGATATGATTCACCTTTTCATAGAGTTGTACGGTATGTTGACTCAACTGCGGGGCGGATATGTTAGTATTTTGGATAATTAAGTGGTATCGAAAGCTTGACTCATAATAAAAGCATGAGTGTTATACTTTGAGTAAAAACGAATTAGGTAATATGGAAATTCCGCTTCATGGTGGATTAAAGTTTCTAAATGTTTGGTGCAGAAGCATGATTTAATGTAGAAAAGGGCTGCTAACAAGGTGGATTAAAGCAAAAAGAAACTTCCATACATGATAATTTTATTAAAGATTATCCACATATTATTTTCTTATTTATTATTTAGTAGTACCCTGGCGACCGAGCTCTGCTCGGGTGAAAATAGAGAAAACGAATTTTGCCCAGAAATGAGACCTAGCTAGATCGATTTTTCGCCCCCGTAAACCCCTATATTGCAACTTTCATCGAAATCGTTAAGGCGTGTATGCACGAACGGACAAGAACATGGTGAACAAGAAAATCGAACACTTAGTTCGCATGTGCGTACCGCTAACGGACATCGTGTTCGTCAAAAACGATCGTGGCGAGCCAAATTCGTTGTGTACCGAGAAATTTGAAGCAACATTGCGAACATTGGCGAATCCATGGCTACTAAAGAGAGCGGGGCGGTTGAGCGTGAACACAAATCGAACTATGTCAGTGTGATGTTGACGTCCACACGTATATACGAACCAAATGTTCCGTGTTCGATGTTCGTGTTCACCATATTTAGATCGTTCTATGTTCTATGTTAGGGGGTTTGGTTTCCGCACTTAGTCCGTCAGGTGGACCATTGTGCGTGCGTATTTAGATCGTTCGTGCATACAGGCCTTTAGAGCCGTTTTCGAGAACGTGATTACAAATATATATATATATACAAATATACTAAATATCTACTTATTATTACAACCTAATATATCCAGTAACATGTGTGTGTATTCGCCAAATATTACTAAGCTATAATCTAAGGTCCCACTAACTTAACCATCTTTATTGTTTCAAACACTGAAGCTTATTAGCAAAATCCCTTTAACTTTGCCAACCCTACTGCTCTCAAAGTTTTATCTGACCCACAACGCAACTAAGTATAATCCTAATTAATTGGCAGACAGAATGTGGCCCAGATATTACACGAACATACACTGGGACACGCATCCCAACAATAAACATGTAAAGTAAGCTTTAACTGTTTGTGAAGCTGAAAGTCGACATTTATTTTATTTCTGACCTGACCTTAAAAATAAAAATATTATTTTTCGCAAAAAGGTTTGGCTTTGTTAAAATATACGAGACAGGACTGGTAAATAGGGTTTTGAAAATGCTAACTTAAAAGGGCTAAGCTTTAAATTAATATCGCCAAAGCGTAAAATTGCTTGCCACCGTACCTAATTAATCTGTCAGTATTCGTAGAAATGATAATCAGGCCAGCCAGTTTCAGGAAATTATATCTTGTTATGGAATGCTAGCTTCAACCCGCAGCTTCGCCCGCGTGATGAAATGTAAGCTGAAGTTATTATTTATTTACTTGATTGATACGGTTTTTAAGAAACCAATAAAAAATAAAAAAATCCTGGCCGGTCGGTCGGTTCGGTGATTCAATGTGTTTGAGTCTTTTGGCCTATTTCACTCAGTGATAATATACCATACTACTGGTGAATGAATTTTAAAAATCGGTAAGTAGTTTTTGAATGTATTCATTAGTTACAAACAAAAATACAAATCTTTACTCTTTATAATATTAGTGTGGCACAAGGACGTTCATAAACATTTTCGGTCGCGCAAAAAATTATGTAAAACATATTATCTACTAGCTTTTTTCCCGTGGCTTCGGCGGCGTGTAGGTCGGTAATTATCCCATGTGCCAAATTTCATCCAAATCCTTTCAGCCGTTTTAGCGTGAAAGTGTAACACTGGGGCCGCACCTGCGTCTATCGTGACAAAGCAATGCGTGCCGAAGCTTCGTATGTTTTGCTCATTAAAAAGTTATCGCGCTAATGCGGTAGTCACATTAGTAACTTCATAAGTTTAACGAATTATAGTACGATATAGATGGCTCTCCATTATTTCGACAGAGCGTCTACGCAGTCCGGAGACAACAATCGAAATGAACAATGGTAGTCCGAATACGCGCCACGCTAATTAGCGCGCTAAAACCCTCTAATGTTCCCGGGCTATAAGTGCTACGCAGTCCGAACTATCACGACGATAGCCAATAATGCTTGGTCGCATCTGCGTGTATCTGATCACTGTGCGAAGCATCGTCACGATAGATGCAGATGCGGCCCCAGCATAACAAACAAAGAAATAAAAAAACTACGCGCAGGAAAGATTTTAAAAGCGAATTAATACCCGAACTTAGGATTGTTCAACATAGTCCTCAATATCAAGCAGTGCGGATTATTAACAGGTTGTCATTGGACTTAGAAACTATAATTTACAAGAGCTCATTTAAGTCAAGACTCAGAGCGTTCCTATTGGAGAAATTTCTGTATTCGATAGACGATGACATAATTATCCACGTTTAAAAAATGTGATATTGGTTAATGTGAGACTAGGTAATATTCGTATGTAGTAGCTTGTAATTTTATTAAATGTTTTATTGTATTGAATATTTAATTTGGAATGTTATTGAATTTATTTTAATTTTATTTTGTTATTTTCTATAATTTATTGTATTATGTTATGAATGTGTTATTTTTATAGTTTTAATGATCGTGTTTTTATTTATTTATTTATGAGTTCAAACACAATGTGAATTGTTCCTGAATAAATTGAATTGAATTGAATATAATAATAGGATTAGTATAGGACAAAACTTCCGATTGCTCATTTCATTATGTTCGCCACTCCAGGCAACCGATGTGATAATTCAGTGCCTGTATAGATAACACAAAGCATTCAATTAATATGATGAACTTTTCAATTAATAAAGTGCTAATTATTAATTTCCTACCGATATCGATTTCACTGAAGTATGCATTATATCAAATGGAATTGAAAATTTTCCTGAAACTTTCGAACAATAGTTTATTATAGATCGTCAATGTAATTGACCATAATAGGGGCCCATCGTGGCTTAGTAATAACAGCCGCACGTGTCGATCGAAGGCTAAGCTACTTGCCGCGGTCCGTTCGTGGATGGGTGACCATTAATTATATATGGAGACCCCTCCATGCCTCTTTAAGCCATTGGTCCCGGCTGTCATTCAAAGATCTTTGACAGCCGTTACGGGCAGTCAGAAGCCAAAATCTCTGACAACCGATATACGTAGGTATATCGTGTAGGTGTGTAGGTGTATCGTGGTGTATAATGTCCGCACTAATAAACCTATTAAGTGTCTGCACTAATAGAAATTTGTAATGTGTGTTCCGTTCCCACAGACAAACCGTGGAAACGGTTTTGCGGGGCATAGTTTTTAAGTAAGATTCTTATAAAATTTGTTCATGATAAATGAAATAAATCGGGTTACCCAGTAACCGGTTTGTGGAGGTCAGGCAGGCAATCCATGTAAAATACTGGTATTCAGCTGCATCCGGTTAGACTAGAAGCTGATGCCAACATAGTTAGGTAAAGGTTAGGCAGATAAAATGCAATTGGCCATAGTCACCACGATAATATGACTGCGGTCAATAAAATTGACCTAGCCTGGCCTAGCGAATATTTTATATTTCATGCAATTCACAAGCATTTGCCATTCATCAAGACTTGTTGCCTCATCCTTAGTATAGTCGAACTCGTAATTTATTTATCACCCCTCAGGCGACGTGCAAGTGACATTAATGTCACTTGCACGTCGCCTGACATAAAACGACAACCAATATTTTTTTCTCGAGTTTCTTGCCCGTTCTTCTCCATAGGTACCTACTACGCTTTGGAATGGGCAACTAGCTTCATATTTCTGACTGACCGATTCCTTGACAATTCAAAAGTGCCTGTAAATGGTTTAATTGAAATAAATGCTTTGAGTTTGAGTTTAGTTGTCTATGTGACAGTCAGAGAGTTTCAACCTTAATGAAGCTTACACTATACTGCTGAGCATGAGGTCTTGGATTTGATGCCTTGGTCGGACAGTGTTATTGAGTGTTTAGAGGCATGAGGAACAGGGTGTAAAGTTCACTCATCCTCTATAGAAAAGGGAGGATCCTCCGACCAGACGGGTGTCGTGTCTGGCGGGCAACTGCCCAACGATTTATGACGGGGAAGTTATATATAAGCTGACTGCGGTGTAAACTCTAATTGCGCGAAGCAGGATTTGTGTGACGTCAGGTCTTTGATGCGTAGTTCGCATGTGGCGATGTAGATGCCGCCGCAAGTTTTTCTATCTGGAATTTCTCAGTAGCCTGGAATCTGGATTTGTGCCCGGTTGATGGCAATAAGCTCGCCCTCTATTACATGGGACTTAAAAATAACTGGTGAAATGTGGATGTACTATAGGTACACCTCTGCCCAACCCTTCGGGGAAACAAGGCGTGTTATGTTATGTGTGAGGCTTCGTTACTGGGAGTTGTTGTCAAAAGTGATAAAGAATTTACGAGGTCGACTTTAGATATATAATCATATAGAGAGAATAAGCAAGAAACTCCACAGTAAAGGCTCCCGCAGACAGGCGTGACGCGACGTTGTGACAGGATTCTGGTAGAACAATTTCCATTAAGTTTTCATAGTTTTTTTTTACTCGCGTCGCGCTGTCGCACCTCTCTGGGGGAGCCTTAACACGTGTCCAAAACTTACATAGTTTCTTACTGAAACTGTTATCGAATGTTCTTACAGAACTCACCTATGAACTAACATTAGTATTCTAAACGTTAACATTTGAACTTAGTTTATCTTAGTAACTTTTCTTTCTTACTAGTAGAGTCAGCAAATTAACATCATGAGGCAGTTGTGTTTTGTGAGATTTAGAAATGCCAATAGCTATGTTAGCTTATTACTAAGAGACTTAATAATAGACTTTAATATTAAAAAAATTGTTTGTTCTGTAAAAACAAAACACACAATACCAAAAATATAATATACAATTACATAAAATACACACATATAAAGTAGCCAAAAGCCTCGTATTCAAGCTATAGAAGTTTGCCAATTCTATATCTATTGCTTGATGTCAGGGCCGGGGCTCAAAGACAATTTACATTCGTCATTCTTCTTCATTTTTCTGCACTATGTCTTAATTTGTCACAAATATTACGTGAAAACAACTTTCTTTAAAAGAAAAAAAGAAAATACACACTTTATCATCTTTATGCAAGAGTCCGTTACTTACTTTCTTGCTAACCGTACTTGGTAGAATATCATTAGCCGCGCTCCGCTACCATTCTAGCTGACTCTAGACTACAGTTCTGCATATAATCAGGTTCTGCCAAAGTTGGAACAAAACTGAGAAGTTATTTCTCAGAACATTCAGATCTCATGTCTGTCTCTGGCCTTATTCCATTGCACAATATTGTAACCTTACATTATTGTATGATTCAATGCTAACCTCCATTTTACAATGCATTTGTATTAAATCTAAATTGTATTGTAGTATCAAGGCTCTTTCATTTGAATGCGGTTACAATTGTACATATTATGTATCACTTGTTGAGCTAGGTTTCGTATTGTCAAACATATCAGGTTGATTATCAAATAGTATTTAGATACTTATCAAAAATAGGTAACATACAAAACTTGTTTTTAGGGTTCCGTACTCGAACGGTACCAAACGGAATCCTATTAATAAGCCTCCGCTATCTGTTCGTTCGTCTGTCTGTCAGCGGGCTGTATCTCATGAACCGTAATAGGTAGACAGTTGAAATTTTCACAGATTTTGTATTTCTATTGCCGCTATAATACAAATAATAAAAATAAGGCTGGTTGTTCAGGTTAGATCGCTGTAAAACACCACATTCCCAAAACATTAAATTTCTTGTGCCTAAACGGACCCTGGCACACGTCGGCCGCTGCCGCGGCACCGCTCGTTTCACTCGCTCGGCTCGTGCGTTGTGTGGTCACAGTTCTAACCTAACCTAACCTACCTTTAAGCCATTTTAATTTGCAAATCTTAATTTCTTTGATGAAAGAAATTAAGATTAGCCTTTCCACAAAATAACAAGTGACAGTGACAATGACAATGCAATGCTTATGGCACTTTAGCCGGGCCGAGGCAGCGCTACTAATATGCCGCAAATAGCGGCAATTTATCCCTTTGGGACTGAGGACACTCTATACACTTCCTAAAAATAAAATAAAGTGAGAAATTAATAGGGTCATACAAAAAACGTGTTTTTTTCGCCGTTTTTTGCTAAATATTGTACGTTAGTACGGTACCCTTCGTGTGCGAGTCCGACTCGCACTTGTTTAAATACAAAGTCAAATTAAATTAGCCGTCAAAACTTCACGAGACTAGTTGGGTATCATCATTTCAGCCGACAGACGTCCACTGCTGGACATAGGCCTCCCCCAAGCATCGCCACTTCGACCGATTCTGTGCCTCCCGCATCAAGCGGATTCTTGCGGTCAGGTCATTGGTCCACCTTGTGGGCGGCCTTCCAACGCTACGTCTTCCGGTACGCGGTCTTCACTCCAGAACGATTCGGCCCCATCAGCAGTCGTTGGGTTGAGTATACCTGATGATAATAAAAAACCAAACAAAACAGATTTTTTAGTTTGACTTTGTATAATGCATAAGATAATTCCAATTTCAGATCTTAAAATCCGAAATGCTTAACACATAGTACAGACGCCAGCAGGTCAACCTACTCGAAACTGTCAAACTTTCCCAATAAACTTTGAATCTTATGCTTTAGTGATGAAGTTGAAAATCTATTGAAGAAATTTCGTCGCGTCTGTACCTCGAAATAATAATCATATCATGATACCTAATACCGAAATTCTGAAATAAAGCTCTCTATATTTGATAGGTACAGAAGAATTGAAATTGAATAAATCCGGAGGTAGCTCAAACCTGAAAAGGAACTTTTCAGCCCGGAAAATTAAATAATACAGACTCACGGCAACAGTCTGGTACCTACAGGAACTTGCTTTGAGCTTTGTAATGAGCATATATGACATTTCTTTAGGAAAAAAGATCGCTACATTTTCCATTTCAAAGTATAAAGGCGCAGTTCCATTACTGCTACGGTACGCGGCACGTTTATTTAGTTATGTTTTGTATGAAAATGTAGGCGGTTTCATCCACTGCGACCCACGACCACGTAGGTACGGATACGGAAGACAGCTAATAATACATAGATAGAAATAAATCATTAATTTAGTGTATATAAAAGACAAAAATAAATAAAAATTAAAAATATAAATATTTTAATTTTTTTAATTATATAAATATTTTATCAAGCTGTACCAATTAGCTTATTTACCGCTTTGACTGAAAAAGCATGGTTGACTTTTTACCAACCCCATGCTCGATGACTACCGTTATGCAAATGACCGCCACGCGCACCGTCAAGTCAAAAAATAGAAATTCCCATGGTGCATCTAAGAATCTATGGTGTATAAATGTAGGCTTAATTATGGATTGTTAGTGAATTATCTTAATTATTATAATTACTAAAACAGGAATGAAGAGGAAAACACACCGTTGTACACAACGTTTAATTACTAATTTAGTACTTATTTTATATTCACATTGTGGTATGGTCTTATATGTAATATTATTATTTCTTAAATTTATGTTACGCACAAATACAGATATATATTTTAATTTTATTACTTATATGTACATACTACGTTCAGTTGAATCACACATATTTCAGTAAAAAGAATACTTACCCGATATATTACATCACACAGGGGGACGTCAATATGTCATTCCATAGGTAATTGGCTGAAAACCAGCGCTGTTGACGTTAGGTTCGTCCGAAGTCACAGCATTTCGCTGAGCAATGACCTGTTCTTGCACAGATGCGACGCACAGCTTAATTTTCTTATTATTTATTACAAAAATTTGTTAAGTCTGCAATAGGCATTTTGTTTTTGTTATGTTTTCGATGTCATTTGTCAATGTCGCAACCACAGAGTACGTAATGTCGCAACAGTAATTACGCAATATTGTCTTTGGTCCGTGGCCTTGACATCAACCGATGAACAACATTTTCAAGCGTTTATTTGTTGGTTGAATACGAGGCTTTTGGCTACTTTTGTATTTGTGTAATTTGTGTTTTTTCTTTAAATGTACGTTTTGTTTATGCAGAATAAACATATTTCTTTCTTTCTTTCTTTCTTCCTTTCTTTATTTCTTTCTTTCTTTCTTTCCTTCTTTATGTCTTTCTTTCTTTCTTTCTTTCACAACAAACAAAAGAGCATAATCAAATTATAACTAAGTACATGAATATAAAAAAGAAACACATTTTAAAGAAATAAAGTGACACTATGATAGTCATAGTGACATACTTTTTAAATCAAATAAAAAAAATACAAAGTGCGGTGTGAGTAATATAATATAATAATGATTATACTGGAGAAAGATTTTTTTAAGTCGGTCCAGTAGATTTTGTTTATTTATTCTCTACACCCAAAAAAAATATTTTCTCTTTATAATATTAGTGTAGATTATAAGATATTCAAAACAAATGTATAGAACTAGTTACATCACTCAATATTTATCTTCTTCTTTTAACATTCCTACAACATTTGCGTTGAAGCACCAACAGGCACCATTGATTAATAAAACGTGTGATAGTAGGCGTCAAAACCAATAACGTACGACTTAACGGCGTCCATAATTAAGGCATTTCTGAAAGTAGGAAAAGATGTTTTGAGACATTCTTTAGTTTGTGTAACATTCTCTGTATAAATAATCAAGTTCTCGGTCTAATGGTCATGGCTACTTTAATGTATTCTTGAGTTAATCATAAGTCATAACAGTTCTTCGGAGTGTTTTGACCATGATAGTTTTGCTTATAGTCGAAGAGCTAATGAGTAATTTCGGGAATGTAAAAATATTTATTTCGATATAAACTTGAGGCAACTATAGGCCGTTAAAAACCGTCAAAAATGACTGAGAACTGCTTCAGATTACCTATAATTAAAAATGTTTAAGGCGTCAAAATTTTTATCCCGTATCATTGCTAGACAAAGTCTTTCAGGAATAAATTTCCTGCGCCTACAAGAAATAAAATGGTTAAGGAAAAAACTTCTATACAGGGTCTAACTAGCTAGCGAAACTCCGCAGACTTGATGGGTTATTATACCCAAACACGATAAAACAAAATGCGCCTGGTTGGGCACTAGGTGCTCTAAATCTACTTTCCAGTAGGTACAGAGCGACAGTTATACAAAAGGTGTTGAAAATACCTTCCCAAAATAAGTCACCAGCTCTTGTTCTATTAGTCAATAGTCCACGATAGCGCTACTATTTATGCAGCGCCGTTTTAGTATAGGAGATATCATTAGAACATTGTAGCCAGTGTTACAAGTTTGCCGTTGAATTTAATACCTCGTAAATATTAATAATGTTTACGAGGACTTGTTAACAGTATCTGTAATTAATTTTATATACAGCAAGGTGCACTATTATGCTTGTGTGAGATCAAAGGAATTCCAAATGGAGTTTTCATTTTTCCGTTCGTGGAAGTAAATAAGCTTTCCTATAAAACAACAAAAACAAATGGCGACACATGAAAACGAATAAGGGATGTCTTCACGTAAAACGTTCACTATACTAACAAAAGGGACACAGCCATTCTTAAAATGTTCACCATGGGATACATTCCCGTAAAATGTTCCTCTTTACAATATCCTCAGGTTATATCCCAAATACGGCTTTCTCTCAATACGCTGGCAGCACAATATCAAACAACTTTCCGGGGTCGTCGAACTTTGTCCACCCACGCATATTAAGCCGTACTGTGTCAACATGCTGCAGTTTGCCTTTCTCCATTCAAAAATACTAACCTAGTACCATGAGTCATTTTATAGATCCACTTAAAGCTGACTCATTACCTTAATAATGATAGCGATACAACCCTAGAGACAAGATTAAAACTAACTCATTTTGAACTTTATGTTTACAGCAATAAAGGCGATGTTAACAGCATAGATTAACAGAAAACAATCCTCTAGGGATGCATGTTCTTCAGTGAAACGTCACGCTATCAACGGCGCCGGTCCCTGTTTTAACCTAATGATAATCAAATGAATTTCGCCGCTACATTTTGTTGTTTGTTGTCCTCGTCTTTTATAGCTATGTAGATAGGGAAGGGAATAGTGTTCGTGTTTACATTTTGGCGAGTCCCTTGTTTTATTGATTCCCATGTGAACAGCGGGCGAGAAACATTGGGTTTGTGATATAAAAACTGACGGGAACGGGTCTGGACACATATATACCGGGAGTTTCTACAAGCGTAACTTTGTTGTGGTACAATGTATGCAAATACCGTCTGGCTTTACATCAGCTACGAACGTTTTCTTTAATTAAAACTCAGGTGCGGTTTCGTACGAATATAAGGCATGCCGTCTAGAAATACTTACGCGAATACACTGTAGACTTTATTAAAGTTAAGCATGGCATGAAAAGAAAATGCAATTTGTTGCACAACAAGTACGGAAAATGCTAGGAGTTGTTTGAATACGGAATAGTACAATAGCTCCCGTCACTGCTTGCTATTTCTTGCAAACAGCTCTATTATTCCAGTTTTATTTATTCACGAAAAAATTGAAATGAAAAAAAAAAATTACGTTTCCACAGAATATATATTTACAATTCAACACTGACAAAATGTTACAAAATTTGTAATCAGAGAATTTAAAATGGCCACTTATTGTTTACAATTTTGTGTAAATCTAAACTAATATTATAAAGAGAAAAGATTAGATTTTTTGTATATTTGTTTGTAATGATTAAACTCAAAAACTACTAGACTGATTTTAAAAATTCTTTCACCAACAGAATGCTATATTATCACTGAGTAGCATAGGCTATAATTTATAAAGATATCACGCGGGCGGAGCTGCTGGCGGAAGCTAGTAAGTAATGTATGCAAATAAGTTATCAATATAGGTGTACTAATAGGTGTACCTCTGACCAACCTGTCGAGGAATACAGGCGTGATGTTATGTTATGTTATCAATATTTTGGTAATTTCCTGCGTGCTCTCCTCAACTACAATTTTTATCTATCTTCGTAACAAAAACTAGACATAAAAAATAATTCAAATAGAACATTTTTTCGTCCCGCGGAACTAAAGAAAGTTCTTCAAACAACAAGTTCGCTCGCCGTCTGATTCCAGCTCTTTCGACAGCGGCGTCAACTCGACAGCCGCACTTGAATCCACTCAAGTATTCTTGCCTCTTGGTAACAGAATGATATCTTTACTTACAAGAAGTACGTAGTGTTGAAGATTTTTGTTTTGGCATCAAAATAGATCCAGCTGAAACATTGATCGTACGAAAATGAATCATATTTGCTAGTAAATACAACTCTCTATCACACTACTACATCCATGTAATCAGTCAGTGTCTTTCGCTTTAATAATTGAGGAGGTTAGGATCTTAAATGTTTCATGCTCAGTTTTCTTATTGGTTCAGACATCGAGCAAAACTATTTACGAGTCGTCGAATTTATCTCAAAACACAATGAAAAGAAGTCGGGTCGAGCCAAAAGAGTAAATAGCCGTTTTGATCCTGACCCGGTCAATTGCTTCATTAATCATTAGTAGTTACAGTTCATCAAGCTTTGCATTAAACCCTTAAAACATTCATCAATTACCCAGAAAAATAAATGCAGTTACATAAACTGGGGATGTACTCGTAGAATCTAAACCAATCCATTCATAAAATCTCTCCGTGTGGATGCAACTGAATGGACCACATGGCGTAGCTCTAAGCTGTTACACAGCAGCTGCTCCAACTTTATTTATGCACTTAGCAGATCCTGCGATTTTACGATCAATGTTACATATAAATCGGACATTGCATTAGGAACTTATGCTTGCAAACAAATCTCTTCGAATCTTGAGAACAAATTCTATTTAAATGTAATCAATACAAGGAAACAAAACATGTTTAGTCTCTCGAGATTTTATGGCTGAAAACATCGAGTGAAACAGCCTAGGTAAATCGACACCAAGCTCCTTAAAAAGGTACCATGTGGTACAATTTCTAATCCGACTGCCATAACTAGTCACCATGGCTAACAATAACAAAAGCCGTCATATCTTTCATCAAACTCCTAACGACACAATTCATAATAACCACCAATTTATATTTTTTATCGTTGTTGTCATCAGAATGTTAACTGCTATCGTAACAAACGAACTATCATAATTTAATAATGTCCGCGCCATTAGCACAGATAATAAATAACATTTCGTGACCGGCCTTCTGGCTGAAAGCCAAAATACTGTCGCCTAAACACTGGTGAAAAAAAAATGCATTTATTTACGATGCTATTTGGTTATTGCAGTTGACTAAAAGAACGTTTCTTCCGTGCCAATCGACCGTTGAAACCAAAATGCGCTCCAAATCGAGACATAAACTGTTGCAATTTGCCGATACTGCTGAATACAGGGTGTATTTGAAACTAAGCTAGAAGTTAGAACAAAGGTTCGTTCATCTATTCGAAAACTAAAACAATAAATAGAATGGTTCAATCTAGCTTCTTGACTTTTACCAAGAAGTATTTTATTTTTATTTATTTTATCGTCATGTCTACAGGGTGAAATTATATGATGATGTTGATACCTGCCGTGTGTTATGGCGACCTTTTTTATTAATTGCAATGTATTACCAATTCAGAACTATAAAAAAATAATTAAATTACTTCAACGAATCTCTCTTGGAACTTAAAGTTCATCATCAACGAACAAGGCATAACCCGGATAACCATACGAATAAGGTCTTAAATATATAAAAAAGGCCATAAACACTTACTAGGTATACTTACTTTCTTAGCCCGCGGCTATCAGCGAGCCGGCACGAGCTTGTGATTTGAGAAGCAAGTACACGGCTATTTCAGCAAGCCATTTGCTAAAGGGCCTGTGAGTGACCTACCTTACAGCAGTTACATGCTTGCTTGATTCTTCGAATTTTGTTAAGAGGGAACAGGGCCTGTGATTCTCCATACAAATGTATACCCCTTTTTTCTTCCTGAATAATGCCTCTAGAGCAATCTTTTTTTTTTCATAATATTAAGGTCTGCTGTAGACACGTCCCTGTTATTTCCTTTTTTTCAGCAACTTATTGGTAAAGAAAATATGACCCTCCAAAAATTACAAAAATGCCAATTATAAAAATGTTTTTACCGCCGTGATTAGAGGACTACCAGACAAATTCGAAAAGTCTTTAACATAAAAGAAAATGATAGGCATACTCTTTCTTAAAAATTTAAATTAAAAAAATATTGAATCGGCTCAGTTTTTTTCGAGGAGAAAAAAGGGGAATACGAAACGTCGATCTCGTAAATTTGTTTTGTGATATAATCGGTCTGAGTTGCAGCTGTTCTTATCGCACTATACGTAGGCAAACTTGAGGTAAGACGACGGCAATAGTTTCTTCAAATACCTATTTTTCATATTCCTCGCAGGCCCTGTTCCCTCTTAAGAGACCTATGATCGATAGATATACTCTATGATAGAGAGTGTATCTATCGATCATAGATCTCTCTCTATACTCATAAGGCTGGTTTCACAGCTGTCCGGGAGACCCGTACGGGCCGTCCGTAAACGGAAGACCCGTACGGGTAGCGCCTGCAGTGCTCTGAAACGAGGGAGTAGTACGATACGTTGTACGGGCTCTACCCGGAGCTCCCGAAAAGTTGTGAAACCAGCCTTATAGATACTCATCAGTAGATATAGCTATACAATATGTAAAAAACCCTGTAGGTAAGATCCGAAAGAGGCACATACTCGTAGGTACGCAATATAATTACCAAAAACTTTTTTTTTACCTGTTTTTCTAGAAAATAAAACGTTATTGCTATTTAAAATTCAAATTTTTGGTACCAAAATTATCCCAAATCCATTAGAATTTAGAAAATGTTCAACATTTTTTTCGATTTTTTTATTCTTTTTCCTGAAAATTACTACATACACAAACTCTCAGTACGATACCTAAAAACACCCTCACGGGTTGAACATGATGTATATCATATACTTAGTCATATTATCTGTTAAAAAAAGGAGAGAGGAACTATTTTCCTAAATCTTGTGTTATTTAAATAAGGATGATCAGGTTCGTCGGGTTCCCAAATAACGGTAGGAGGAGTTCACATCGGCGTCGAGTCGACGATGAAGTACCTAGGACTCGTCCTCGACAGCCGGTGGAACTTCGTGGAGCACTTCCGACGTTTGGCTCCCAGACTGGAGCGGGCCGGGGCTGCTTTGAAGCGGCTCCTGCCCAATCTAGGGGGTCCAAACGCCTCCTGCCGGAGGCTATACGCGGGGGTCGTGCGGTCCATGGCCCTTTACGGGGCACCGGTTTGGGCGCGTTCATTGAGGCGGCGGCCAGCCCGCCGGTTGAACGCGTCCCAGAGGGTCATGGCCACCCGGCTGGTCCGGGGATACCGCACGGTCTCCGGTGAGGCGGCGAGCCTCCTTGCCGGATTACCGCCATGGGATCTGGAGGCAAAAGTCCTCGCGCACATTTGGGAGTGGCGCGAGGAGGCGAAACGCCGGGGCGTAACTCCGCTGCCGCGAGAAATCGCGGCACAGCGGACAGAGCTCCGGCGAGATCTCATGGCGTCATGGAGAGTGCGATTGTCGCAACCCAGTGCTGGGCACGCCACTATTGCGGCGATAAGTCCCCTCTTTGAGGAGTGGCTAGAGAGGCGCCACGGCGTCCTCACCTTCCGCCTGACGCAGGTCCTCACCGGACATGGTTGCTTCGGGAGGTTCCTGTTTCGTATCAGGCGGGAGGAAACGCCCGGGTGTCATCACTGCGTGGATCGCCCGGAGGACACGGTGGAGCATACGGTGGAGGTCTGTCCGGCTTGGGCAGAGCATCGCCGTGTCCTCGTGGAGGCGATCGGCGGCGGGGATCTCTCGCGTCCGGCCCTAGTCCAGGCCATGGTACGGAGCGAGAGGGCATGGGAGGCCGTCACCTCCTTCTGCGAAGCAGTAATGCTCGCGAAGGAGGAGGCAGAACGCGTGAGGGAGAGGCGAATTTCGCGCCCAGGGCGTCGGGAATCACAGGCCGATTCCCGGCCACCGTAGGCGCGGGCTTGCAGACGGTGAGCAATGGGTAGCTCGCCGTCCGATAAGGACCAGGCCCGGGTCGACGGCGCGTTGTGTTCCACGCGCGCCTCAAAGAGATGTCAGCAAGTGAAGGGGTCCGATAGGACCAATGCCTGCCGGGGTTGCGGGAAAGTCCGAAAGGGATACCGTGGCCCCTGGCAATGTACAGGCAACGGAAGGAACACGGGTGGGTTTTAGTCAGTAAGAGTCTGACACGCCCTCCCGCTCCACCCAGAGCGGGAGAAGTTATTTGATAATTTCCCACCCAAAAAAAAAAAAAAAAAAAAAAAAAGGATGATCAGGTTGATTTTACGAGTACAAGTAGGTCAAAGTGAAATTCTCGGAAATTCAATAAAATCCAGGTATATTCAGAATTGTGTGTGTATTTTTTAACTGGATTATTTAAATTTCTGCTAACGTAAACAAAACTGATATATTTTTATAAAAGAGACATGTAACATGTAATGAACCGAAACGAGATTTTACTGAATATCATGAAATTCAAGCCCACACACTGTATAGATAAATGACAGTATTTGAAACAGCGAAGATACTAATGATCGTAATTTTTCACGCTCCTACGCAAAACAAGTGCCACATTAAAGAGCACATGTACTTACAATAATAACAGACGTTATTGACCTTATTAACGATGTAGGTGGCTTCGAACCGCAAGTGTCGAGAGTGTTGCATTACAAAAACGAAGACAACCAGAGTCCTTTAATTAGCGAATGACGTTCTTTACTGAGGAACACACGCAGATAAACATTGTGGGTGTATGCAAAACAATTCATGGTTCCGTAGATGATAAAATTATAATACGCAAGAGGTAAGCATGATTTGAGAGGTAAGAAAATAAAATAGATTTCGAAGGGCCGGCTAGAATGAGAAAAAAACATTGTAATGTAATTGAATTATAAAGTCTCTTAATAGTCATAATGATACCGAAAAATAATAAAACAAGAACAATCATGGAAAAAGAGCTGATACAACAATATGAGCCTTTCCGTGTTAAAAAATCCAACACGTGTCCCAACTCACGCAGCTGAAACGAGGCAAGAATACCGTTTGAACATCATATTACCTTTCTGCTCACCCAATAAAGAAAAAGAGCGTGACGTATACAAACGATACGAGGCGAGACGAACCGCGTTACGAGCGAACAATTTGTCAATGGGGCACAGTGGGAGTTAGAAACACCAGTGATACGTCTCAGTCACAAATTAACGCCCGGGACTGCAACTTTGACGCAAACTAATGGAATTTTTAATAATAGTCTGAACTCTCAAGTGGAACGGGGCCAAACATATCGACACGAGTAAACGGCTTCAATACTAATATTTGTTCCGGAGCAAGACCTTGCAAGTAAACCAGCCATAAAGACTGGTTGACTTTACGAACTGCGGTGCGCTCTACGGAATTTACAGCTGGTGCAGAAACAGACGATGTATTTTAGCTCTTTTCTAAATAGAACGAAGAAAAAGGTTGTAGTTTCTTAAAAATTCTAAAAGGATTTTCTTAGCAAAAAGCATAATCAGCCCTTATTGTTACTGCTGGGATACAACCCCCCTCTTTGTCAGAGGCCATAATCCACAAGGCAGGCTCAGTGCGGGCTGGTGGATGTCTCACGTCTTCAAATTTTTTGGTTCTTGGACATGCCGGTTTTCTTCACGATGTTTTTCTTCACCGTTTTGAGAACAGTAAAGCGCCTGCTTGGGTTCAAACTCACGACCTACAACTCGTAAGTCGGAGCCAGTATCATTGGACCACCACTGCTCTGCACAAAAAACACGAAAAACAAAAATAACTAAGATTTGAGATATAACATCTGTTAATTTTGGCCTCAGTCAACAATTTGATCGCATTGACGCAAAACTAACGGAACGAGCCGTCTTCATCCAAGCATATGACGTAGACATCAAAACAAACCTCATTAATCAGCCTCTCGTCAAAACAAAACACAGTGCCACTTAGTTGGAAAACGTTAGAATGGCCAGAAGCAAGTAAAGCAAACCCACACACAGACACAACAAATTAACGCCCTTGTCCGTGATGTTCCTTTTTATCCTCATTCATTCACTTACACGCGTGTCTTGTGTTTTAAGTGAATGTTAATGTTCTTCATCATAAAGCTAATTTAATCTGTCACTGTTCATTGTAGCTTTTCATATATTTTACTTTCTTGTTCCACTTCCGTTTTCTTTATGAGTTTCGAAACGTCTGCGTATATCAATGTTATTTATGAGTCTATAATTTTAGGTGCCGTGTTATTAATTTATTATATTTATCATTCGTCATTTTTTTTTAATCCTACTATTTTGGTTAACCTTGGTTCATTTTTTGTGGTTAATCTTCACGATGGTGAGGATACAATTTACGTTAAATAAAATGTAGAAGTAGACAGACCACTCCATTCCTTCACCATTTTGAGAGTAGTGGTGATGAAATAATTTACACAAAGTAAAACGCCTGCCTGGGTTCGAAACCATGACCTAACTCGTAAGTCGGGGCTGTTACCACTGGCCCACCACTGCTCCGGCATGTCCTAGAACTGAAAATTCGAAGACATATGACATCTACCAACTCGCACTCGACCCGCGTGGTAGATTATAGCCCAATCCTTCTCAAAGAGAGAAGGCCTGTGTTCGACTCCCAGTAGGGGAACATTATAGGCTGATTATGAATTATGATAATTGTATACGAATTATCAAAAACGTGTTCATAATCATTTTGAGCTGTAGTTACAGGGATATTTATAATTTATTAAGTATCACCGAATAGTACATACCAGCCTTAATTAAACTTTCGATGGCAATGTAAATTCATTTATCTTCGTTAGTCGCTTCATTAGACATCGTCGCTCTCGCTAATGCATCACTTCAAACAGCTACAAGGGTATTTAGTACTATTAGAAAGGTTTTCTTATATTTAACTAAAATACTGTTTAAAGAAATAACTTTAGGCAAGAAATTCATTTAAAACCAAATAACTAAATATTACATAGACGTAAAGTCTGAAGTTGCAAACATAAGTTTAAAGCAAAGCTGACGAAATATGTATAGAAATATATTAAAGTTAGAAACGTATGCTATATTGAAGAAGACAACACTACAAAGAGTATTAAATTCTATTCTAAAAATTATGAATATGAATTAGACATTGATAGCAACAAAAAGAGTGTCAATTCATCATACAAAAATAATTATATTACAGTTAGTGTCCCATTGCAGGGCAAACCTGCATTTCCTCCTTAAATTTATTAAGAAAAATTACGTGCCAAATATCACAAATACACATACCTAACGAACTACGACCCGAACCTCTTATGTAATTTCTAACTCGATATTATCATCCTCGCCGCAAGCCACAAGTAACACGAGTACATAATAAACGAAATGAGGGTAACCTTCGCGCCTCGAGTGGCCTGACCTATCCGACTTATTAAAGGGACCTTCCCTCCTAGATCTTATCTCAATGTCTCAGGATTATTGCAAACCAGACCCTCCTGATTAAGGACATAGCCGGCCGTAACTTCTATCTTATTCCACTTATTTTTAAGGGTGTCGTAAAGAGATTTATGTGTGAAATTAAAATCTAATTAGGTTGGGCTGTTATTAAAATTACATCTATTTGGGACAGGTATTACAAAGCTTTTAGCCATAGTCGTAATGACAGGGATTTTTTTGTTTAACTTTTTACCAACTTAAATTGTCCTTATTTTCAAATAATAACTGTCATTCTTTGACAGTCAACAACTGTCATTTTTTGACAGTTATACGAAATAGATACAACACGGAAAATTGATGTAGTGTGTTAATTTAACTAACAATTCATTTCCCGACTGCTTCTTTTTCATCATGTACACTCTGGGTGCCCACAAAATGCACATACACATGTATGTCTTTCTTAATAGCAAAATATTATCTTCAACAGAATAATGTATAAATGACAGAAGTGACCCAAAGGCAAAAGACACTCCTGGAACAAATGGCCCAACAAACGACAGATGCGATTAATTGGGATAAGTGATAGAAAATTACGAAGGAAACACTTTCTAGTCGAAGACAATTTGTGCTAAAGTATTTTTAACGAACAAAGTTAGTCATTAAAATTCGGTTATCTCGGCTATTACTTCACCACGCGGCAGTTGAAAACGTAATAACATGTCATTATTTAGCTCTTAATTCTTTTTTCGAAATAAAGGGCAGCCCGCGTGTTAGAAATGTCCGTAGGTACCTACCTACTTTCGATGACTGTGTAATTACCATTTTTAAATTTAAATTTAGAGTTCCAAGTGAAGTTTTTATAAAGGCAGCCAGTGTTACGCAACAGGAATTCGTGGATTTATTACCTCTTTCTTTATTATAAAAGACTGTACCCAGAATATGTTTACTGCTATTAAGCTTGGTGAATAAATGTGGGAAATTATTGATTCAAGTGTTTCGTACCTACTACCTACTCACATTCCAATTTGCCGCGTGTTTTGAAATAGGTTCTATCTAACCCAACCCATCTATTAGAACGTTGACATTTAAACCGAAGCAGTAGTGAGATCGCCAAGTGACATGAATGAATAATTTCCACGAACACTAAACCGTCTCGCCTGTAGGGTACAAAATGCGCGCATTTCAATTAACACCAGAAATAATAAATTGATGACTTCATAATCCTCTTCCCGTTTGATTCAACCAATGTCTATATAAAATGTGTAATGGAAAGGTTATCACAGGTCAACAAAAGAGTTCACAAAATCTGAGTGTTAATTAAGCCTGCTATGATATCCGAATAAAAAAACGAAAAGTCGAGCGCGTTTTGCAAAATAATCGCGAATTCGAGGCACATAATAGCAATCGCAACGTTCCGCTCGAACGATCGGTATAATTATCCGAAATTCTTAATTGCGACACTATTGATTTGGACGTATTTTGGAAGTGAGACCCTTTTTGCTTCCATATCGGCTCGGCGGGACTGTGAGCTTTAATTAATCCGTTAACAGGGCCTTAATTATGATCATATCCAATTTACAAAAATACTTGTGATAGGTTTTCCTTAGGCTCTGTGTGAAATATTTGATGTACCTAAAGTGGAGTGTTCCAATTATTACACTGAACCTATTAAAACACTTGATTGGATACACGATCCGTAATTCCGATTGGAAGAAAAAACCGTTTTCGTATTAGTTGCACAGGTGATGAAGGTGTTCGCTGTTACCACATCGACATACGCTGCTTCTCACGTACGACGATATCGATTCTCTGAATAGTTCTCGTCCACTCGATGGTGACTCGCAGCTTTTTAGCCACAACACTATTGTGATGCAATTCGACTGCATCTACCATCGACCTCCGGCGAGACGTAATTTGATCTAACATCAGATAACTAATTGGTAACGGCGACGCGTACAGAACAGAACAAAAAATATGGTAAAAACGACCCTCTGTAACCACTTTATGTCATAACGTGATGAGGGATCACGCATTTTTCATCACACATTTCTCATATGTAAAACGAGATTAATTCTGGAACCATGATTCATTCGAGCGAATAACTTTAACACTCCGAGGTATTGAGTAATATAATTTACCGTCAAAGTCTTGACATTCAATTTTCTGACTGATAAATTCACAAAGCTATCGACCCGAATGTATGTTTTGATAACTTGAAAACGAATGCCAGCCATTACTTTAAGCCGTAGTGTGCAATAAAGAAGTCTCCACAATGGGATCTTAAATCTTGTGCGGGGTCAGACGGGCAACGCTCCCATAGATTCCGCTTAGTCAGTCGGTCTAATTACACGTTGCAGAGATCGTACACAGATTATATCAGAGCCAGCTTTACCATTTGTCAAAACACCGTTCCGCGTTCACAAAGCTTAAATAGTAACAGTATTTTGCATAATGTTTACAAAAGATCGAGTAGATGACTCGTTGATTCCCGACACTGTATAATCACGGTTGGTTAATTGGATAACCGCTGACAGCGGTAGATAAAATATGGATAAAGATTATAGCAATCATAAGCGTTTTGCGCATCGTTATTTATGAGTTATAACTGTAACCACTAAATAATACGACGCTTACCTCCCGATTGACATTGCGTTTCTCTTACACGTAGATTATATAAAACGACAAGATGGAGAGCAAAAACCTGCCTTTGAATATGGCCTAGAGTGGGAAGACACAGCCGCCAATAACGAGAGTAACCTATACTCGATACACTAACGATGACACACATAAGAAACCCGTCGCATTAGCCGAAGCAAATTACTCGTAGACAGTCGTTTGTGGTCGATTGCATCGTCCAATATAATAAATGGTTCCTAGAAAACTACTTAGACAGCTAGAGTAGGACTTCCCGAAGCGGTTACTTGTAGTGTTTTGTTATCCGTAAAAGTCGCGTGTCGCAACAGATCGATAACCATTGCTGCTTATTTACGTCTAGGTAAGTGGTCAATGGAAACAAACAACTCGATCTATTATCCAATTGAATTGCGCCCACGCTGAATAATAAATCCAAATTTGTCTCGTCTAATTGGTGTGCTCTTGGTGGCTCGCTCAAGGGCCGGGTGCGGGCTGCAGGCAAATTGCACTACTCTCACAGAGCGATGGCCCTCGACTCCAGTAGGAGCTCGCTCCGTGCCAAATTGGCTGGGACCTTTATTATTAAATTGAACAACATAATGCCTTGTCTAGGTGCTCGCTAAACTATGTCTCACTAGGCGAGCATCGCCGAGGAAGTTGTAGTTTTTCATATAAGCGGCACATATTCTTGCAGCGACGCCAACGCGGGCAAAGAATGAAATGGAAGATTGGTCTAATAGTCTTACATCTTTCACAATGTTGTTTAAGAATGTTTTACCTATCCCACGCTTTGACGGTAAACAATTGTGAAAGTTTGCCTAAAATCCGTTTCTATATTTAGATTATTCACGATGTTTTTTCTAAACCACCGGTTTGATTTCGTGTAATATGTTCTGAAAATAAATGCTCACATAAAAAGCCATATGCTGTAACACGAATTCATCACTCTTTGTGAGTTCGACAGCGCTTTTTGCTTTTTCACAAATGGTAGGTTTTGTCTGTACTAACGTCAGATACAGTGGCAATATTCATACTGAAATATACTTTATATTATTATACTACCGAAATTGAGGCCGAGTTTTAGCTACCTTCATATATGAATATTTACTTACTTCAATTATCATAATGTAAGAGCGCTGAAAGATTCATGGCAGATGTTCATTACATTGTATCTTACCTACATAACGTATTTCAAAGTTTTGCAAGATATTATGATGAAAGCTTGTTGAATTATAATGAAAGCTTGTTGAAAGATCCTTCCTATACCACAGTTGGATACTGTTACAAAGATAATGTAGTGTGGGGATCTCCAGGAAAATGTCAGGTATCTCAAAACAACGGTTTATTGATATCCTTTTCACCTTAGACCAGTCGTTCCCAAAGTTGACTGAACCGCGACCCACCTAACAAAAACTTCCAAATTCGGGACTCACCTCTTGGCTGTCATGGAGAAAAAATGGAACAAAGTTTGGGAAACGCTACCTTAAAACGTCTCTCTTATTTTCTATCCAATCGCCATCTTGCCTTCTTACTTCACCGTTATTCGTTCAAAGACATACTTTTTTATAGTTTAGAAATGCTTCGCTATACAGCGTATGAAGTATATAAATCTTAAATTAATCCTACATAATACATAATCAACCTATAACGTTCCTACTGCTGACACAGGCCTCTTCTCTGTGACATTGAGTGGGCCGCAATCCACCACGCAAGCCCAATGTGGGGTGTGGGAATTTCCGAGTAGAAATATATACCACTGTTCCTGCATACATACCTACTTACTACATATTTTGACTGCAACCTGCGTCTGCATTAGCCCGATAGACCGCCTTCAAAGTACACCAAAGCACTGGATCCAACATCCACATCCATGGCTCCAGAACTTCTTCAGGTTTGCTATCCATCGGGCTGGGTGCTTTCCCTCTGCCTGACTCCAGTTTTTGTCAGGATCCGACATTCTAATTATTCAAAAATATTTTAAACAATGTCATCAAACGAATTGATATATTGTAACAATTTTTTAATTTCTCCTAGAGGTATTTTATGGTACATTGAGTGGCCCTTTGTAAGACGGCTTAAATGTCGCGGTGTATATGATTTTTTTTTAATGAATGTTTTTTAGTCATTGGACACATGAATCCAGAGAAACCTCACTCAATGTAAAAAACAATGCAAGGGGGTGAGATTTCTCTGCAGCCCACTGTACCACTATAGAGGTATGAGGACCAGGGTTCACTCATCCTCTATAGAAAAGGGAGGATTCTCCGACCGGCAACCGCCCGACGATTGATGTTGGGACGTTGTACATATGCTAGTCGCGAAGTAAACTATGTTTGCGCTATGCAGGATTTTGCGTGTCGTCAGTGTGACGCTTAGTTCGTATGTGGCGTTGTAGATGTCGCTACACCACTTCTGGCACGGACTGTCTCTTAAATCCGTCAGTTTATATGCGCCATGTGTCGTATTGCGGGTAAAGTGAAACATTTGGTTTAAATGGAATGTGTTGAGAATGCCGGCTCTAGCAGCAGCCGCCGAGATGTCTCCGTGCTCTATGCTGCAGATGATCAAATAAAAAAAAAGAAGATTGTCCGACCATTAATCCTCCCTACATGAAACCGTACTTACTCGCACACATAAATATTTTACAAGACACTTTTACATCAAGCCCTACCTAGGATATTGCAAATATCGACGTAACATAAATCCTATAAAAATGAAACACAGTCATCTGGCATGCGGACGGTATGAAGGGTCCTCATAAATAATGGTTAGGCCGCACCTGTCTAGGAAAAACGTTCGTATTGAAGGAATATTACCCTTTTATCTGTTTACTTACGACTAAGGAGTTTCAGGACAAACATCGTATAAATATGTGTTTGCTGTTCAAAACTCGCCTTTGTTTTTAAAGGACTAGGAGCTGTGTCCTTTGAGCATTGATATGTTGTCTTAAATGTAAAATGTTCAGGAAAAATAAACAGAGGAAATATTTATTATCATTTCAGCTATTTCTCTTGTGTTGGGGTCGGAAGAGGTAACGAAGTAGCTAAGGGGATTAATTAAATAGCTGAAAATAAATGTTTGATCAAAAATAACGGGTGTAAAAAGACGCTTCTCGAAGCCTAAAGTAACTTTTACTTCCCGTCAATGTGTTTTTTTTTGTCCTGAACCATTCTTGGGAACTTTTTGGTTACGAAGATATTAAAGGTCGAAGTGCTACCTTTTCTTTGCTTTTTATCACGAAACCAAGTTTTAAATGTAACTTTAAATACTCCCACAACTCCTGCACTGTCACAGGCGTGTCACTGACTTGACACTGGCATGGCCACCATCAGGGATTAGAATTTTGATAACACAAAAAAATTGTCGCTAATTAGTCGAAATTTGTCGCCAAATATCAGAATTTGTCGGTCAGTGGTTCAAAAGTTATAAGGGTTAAAGAAGGCCGATCTGGCGAGCATCTCCCCAGTTGGGCCCCGATGGTAGCCACGCCAGTCACACGTCACAGGCACCCATAATCACAATATTTAATTGCGCGCTGCCATACACAGTTTTTTTTCACTCCAAAAATAAAAGTCGTTTCCCAGAAATACTTTTCGCTCATGGTACTTAGGTTACAAAGTACAGAATGTGTAGATAACGGTTATAGATAAATACAGGCTATAAAAAGACCCATCAGTCTACACAATGTATTTCATAAAAGGTCCGATTCGCACTTGGCTGGTTTTTCATTTGTTCCAGTAGCACAGAACAATTTCCAGTTCCAAATGTTACACAATTGGACCACTTTCGTCACCAGACACAATTGACATTCCAGTCTAAAATTAAACACTGTCTTATGAAATATCGTCCTAGCTATAACTCAGTGGTTACAGGACAGAGCCCGTCGTTTGTGACCATCATTAAGTACCCCATTCCTTACAGCTGGCTCTTTGAATTGACGCTGGAGACACAAAATAGATAGGTACAGAAGGTTAGCTCTGTACACACGCAAGCACATCAACCTACTACAATCTGTCAAATTTCTTTAATAGATTTTCAACTTTATCACTTAAGCGTAAGGTTCAAAGTTGATTGGGAAAATTTGACAGTTTCGGGTAGGCTGACCTGATTACAGACGCGCCGCCGCCGCGCCGCTGCGCCGTACAGTCAGGAAAATTTGTTGACACCCTCGACAATTTGCCGTGTTACAACTGTCCTAGAATGACGATTGTGATTTCAATATACGGACAATTTGAGTTGGTAGTCAATTCAAATTCAAATTCAAATCATTTATTTCAGACAGGAGTCCATAGGGTTAGTATAACAAAATTACTTAAAAACTAGTGTTAGTAATAAAAATAAGAAATCGCTTAACTGGTGTGGATCCTCATTCAGTGGCGCAGCAAAGGGGAATCCCACCGATCTCGGAACACGCTCAGGAGACTATTAGTGGCGGTACGCAGCCGGCCGGCCATGGATGCGGTCCTTTTTCTAATTATGGCGTAAAAGTCATCAGTATGCGCCTCCGCAAACATACCAGACGCACTACAACGCCACGACCGCCCCAACAGTATCCTGAACGCGTTATTGTATTGGACACGCAGATCGCTGTATGTCCTCTGCGTAAAACTGGTCCAAAGACTGCACGTGTAAAAGGACTGGCAGAAAGCTTTAAAAAGCGTTACCTTTACGTGATTTGTACAACGTGCAAATCTTCGAACCAGCATGTTACATCGAACAGCCAGCGATCTGCGCTCCCTCTCTACGTCTATATTGTCCCTAAGATCCTCAGTGACCCAGTGACCCAAGTACTTAAACTTAGTCACCCATGATAAAGGAGCACCACATAGCGTGACACTCGGGACATCTGAATAATTTATGTCACGCGCTTTAAACATCATCAGTTCGCTCTTCGTGACATTGTACTTGAGCCCATGGGACACTACATAGGACTCACATATCGCAACTAGCGTCCTCAGAGCGCCGATCGACGGGCTCAGCAGCACCATATCATCGGCATAGCTGATATTATTCATACAAACTCCATCAATATGACATCCAACTCTGGTGCTGCTGAGCTCACCGATCAGCCGGTTTATGTATAAGTTGAAGAGGCGGGGTGAACTTAACCCCCCCTGTCTCACCCCACACTCCAGCTCATACACATCCGATTGTGTCTCAGCCCACCTAACACTATTCTTCTGGTTATAATACCAGTAGCGAAACAACGATGTAATTTCGTCTGGTAGTGTTGTCTCACTCTGTAATTTGCCCCATAGTACCTCGTAAGACACAAGATCGAATGCCTTCGATAGGTCTAAAAAACAAGCAAAAACGGGGGTTTTTCTAGAGGTATAATATTGAACAGTTTGCTTGAGGCACAGGATGGCACTCTCCGTGGATAGACCGGGTTTGAAACCAAACTGCGCATCGTGGATTTCAAAGTGTTTAGCCAACTGTTGATCAAGCAAACTGTCCAAGACCTTGGCGACTATCGTGGCCAACGAAATAGGCCTGTAATTGGTCACCTCAGAGGCATCCCCTGTCCTGTCCTTAATAACCGGTACCACCACGGTGTGCATAAGGTCTTCCGGTAGGTAGCGGTGTCGGAGACATAAATTAAAAAGCAGAGCAAGAACCCTATACAGATGTGGCCCAGCATTCTTGAGGTGCTCGACGCTGAGGCCGTCGTGGCCTGGTGACTTACCTCTTGTCATTTTCTTAATAACCGTAGCAACCTGTTTAGCTGAGAATGTTACGGCAGTCTCCCCAGATCCAGACAGTACCCTTTCATCGAGCATCCTCCTACCTTTATGCAAGGGGGACTGAACTGTAAAGTGTCTTTGAAAAAGGGTGGCGATATCTCTCGGCTCACTCAGACCTGCCACACTTACAGGGAGACTCGGCTTAGCATTTAATTTACTAGTAGACTTCCAAAACTTAGCAAACTCTTTTTTGGAATGACTATTTGCCAAAATATCTAATTTAATTTGTTCTTGATTGTTTTGAACAAATTTTAATTTACTTTTAAATGTCCTGCGTGTTACACGCATTTTCTCATATAAAACCCCCTGAGTAGGTGCACCATATGATAGCCACGCATGATAACATATACGAGCCTCCCTATGAGCGTCGCTGACATGTTTATTCCAGCCTGTAACATATTTTAGCCGTTTATTACGTTCACCACCTACAAAAGTACACTGAGCACCCGCTTGGAGAGTAGATATTATTTTTAAATACATTTTATCTAATAATAATAAATGGTCTTCATTATTGCACATTTTGTGGGAACATGTAATACATTGTTCAGGTAAATCTATTAATTTTAATTTGTCATTACAGTATTTAAAATAATTATTAATTTGTTCAACATTTCTTTCACCCCACCGCACTTTATTACAAAGAGGATTTTTGGCTGATACCCTCTGATTAATTTTAGTTACATTACACTTAAATAAAACCGGATAATGATCAGACTGGTAAACCCCATATGAGACTGATGCTTTAATAATCAAGTTTTTGGCTGCGCTTGTTATCAAACAATGATCTAGCCAACGGCGCGAGCCACTAGCTTGACAAACAAACGTATGCGTATCTTTCGGCAAAAGCTCATAGTCGGCGCAAAACCATGTCTGATCGTTACAAACAGAGATAAGTTCACTAAAAAACCGCGAGCCAGGGTTGGCATTAAAATCCCCTAGTACAATTACACACTCAATACTAGTACTTTCAGTTATAGCTATTATCTCACCAAGGGTTTGTGTAAATAAAGTCAAATTGTCACTCTTACCGTTATCGTAGGGCATGTACACAGAAAATATCAACATTGGCCGGCTTTCGAAATCAACTTTTATCGCAACTAACCGATCACTTGAACACTTCACTGTTGTTACAGATGAAAACACTGATTTTCTCCATAATAGTGCCACTCCTCCATATGGTCTTCCCGAGATCACTTTGACAGACGTGTCAATGGCAGACTTGCCGGTGTACGCGAAGTCATCATCTAGGTTTCCTAGGAACCGTATATCATGCGGCCAAATCCAAGTTTCTTGGAGAGCTATAATGTCTGCACTTTTGCATACGTTTCTAATGCAATCCACTGACCTGTTCACACCTTTACAATTAAAAGTACATAATGTTATTTTACTTTTGTCAATCAGAGCCATTATTTGTAGGTGTTTTGTTTGTAGCTGGAAGCTGAGTCTCAAAGAAATCCTTATTCTTTTTAAAATACATAAATCGTCTAAAGCGTATTCCTGCAGGCCAAAGACTGTCATCCAGGAAAGTGTCTAACTTATTTTTAGAGACGAATATCTTAAACGAATTGTAAGCCCTTTCTGTTTTCATATTAATTTTTTCTAGCTTCACGCTCACCTGTGTCTTAATTTTAATATATTCACAGATATCTGTTTCAGTTGTCTGTTTATCAACATTCGACACGAAAAGCGGGACAAACGATTCCGCTGCTTTAAAATTCCCTGGAACAGACTGAGCTTTGCCAGTCCAAATTAGATTAAAAATTAATATCCATCGCTTAAAAATAAGCCGCACGTCAGTGGGAATAAAACCAGTATAAGCTGACCTCTTATTCTACTGAAACTCCGTACTACGCTTGACCAGCGGAGTAATTGCGTAACACACATAAAATGACAATTTATTGCAATGGGCTTCATTTTGACATTTCAGCCATGTTCATTCCGTTATTTATTTTGTTGAGCAGACGAATTTTTCAAACCTTTGAAGCAATGGATTAGCCATTTCCTCAAAACCCTCGGATTTTAATTGAAAGTGTGTTACGGAATTAAGGTGCTGCTCGAGGTCAAAGTGTTACCACCGACGTTCGACCTACTATACGTTCCCGTCTATATGCGCATGCGCCTGTTTTCACTCTTTGTATGTAACTAACTCGCCTTCTGTACGTATCTGTTTTGTGCTAGAGATAAACCACGCTGTTTTTGTTTCAAGGTCGTTGAGGAGATATGTAAGGAGCAAGCAACTTGGTCTGGGTTTGTCATTCTCGGGACGCAAATTACTATTGCCGATTGAGAAGATTCCTGGAATGAAGTGTAACCTAACCCAAGGTTGACTGGCAGAATATATGACTTGTGGCATTATGTACCACGCTTTGTACATGAATATACTTCAATAAATAATTAAATGAAGGTTCGCTGTTACTTATGTTTACTTTTATTGACAAATACACACATCAAAAGTGTCTAGGGATCAAGTACGTCTAAGAGTTTCGCCGCAATTGACGAATATTATTTTAACTTTTTTGGATCGTTATTGATTCTTTGTAGTGAATTTTACTATTTGAATAAAGAAATTTCTTTAATTTTTGCCAAAAAATTGAAAATCAACTGTCAATCAGGATTCCTATAAAAATCTGTAATAGCGTTTTTACAAAACCATCACAATTTCTGCTTCATCGGAACTGAAAAAAATTGCATCTATATGGAGCGACAACATCATTTGATACGAGAAGAGATGATGAGAGCCGTCAGAATGTTGCAAGCTGGTTTCAGGCAACGTACTGTGGCTGTCGCTCTTCGCACTACACAGAACGTCATAAGTCGCCTCTGGACACGCTATCGTATCACGGGCTGCATGGTCGAGCGACATGGAGGACGATCTCGCACCACTCGCAGACAGGACCGGTACATAAAAATACTGCTCGACGGAATTTTACCATGACCGCCATGATGTTGGCTACGAGGCTCCACAGCTCTTCAGGCTTGCTGATAAGCGACTAAACTATCCGAAATCGTTTACGTGAAGTGGGTCTGCGTTCCCGAAGGCCGCTGATAGTTCCACCTATAGCACCTCGCAATCATAGGGCCTGTTTACAATGGGCTCGCGAACACAGAAATTGGGAGGAAGAAGACTGGCGTTGTGTTTGCTTTTCCAATGAATCTCGTTTAGGTATGAAGCCGGATACAAGACGTACTTGAGTTTGGAGGACCTCTGGACGTCAAGAACGGAGGGGGAACAATAATGATTCGGGCCGGTATTTGGATCGGTGGAAGAACCGATATCATTTGGATCAGGGGCAACCTCAATGCTCAGATTTATGCGGAGAGGATTGTTTCAGACGTGATCATCCCTTTCCGAATCCGGTTGGGTGACTCGTTTCGACTTAATGCACGACAATGCACGTCCAGACACGGCTAGAGTCGTAACACGCACTCTTGCCGATGCTCCCATCAACGTACTGCCGTGGCCTGCTCAATCGTCAGATCTCAACCCAATTGAGCTCGCATGGGATATACTATAAAGAAGAGCTCTGACGAGTATGGATGCCGTACAACAACTTTTTGACTTGTTAGAAAGAACGTGGGCGGCCATTCCACAAAGTGATTTTGATAAAATGATTGTAAGCATGCCAAATCGCTGTGATTGTGTGATTCGTATCAATTTTTTTTTTACCTTTACTATATTTTTTTTTTAAATCCTCATTTCTTCCTTTTTTGCCATTTAATTGACGACATTAACTTAAATTGGCAAAAATTTAAATTTTTCTTAATTTTTACAAAATATAGGGATAAGTTGTTAACTTAAACTTAAACATAGGAATTAAAGTAAGAAGCCAGTCTGGAAGACTAGATTTGGTAAATATTAATTGGATATTTTTTTATAGTTAAAAATGTACTTGATCCCTGGACACTTTTGATGTGTATATTATAGCTATTTAAGAGATTCATAGAAAATTTAATCAGTCTCGCTCTTGCTATTGATAAACGTGCGAGTGATTCAAATCATCGTCGGTGGAATTCACAAAAACAGAGCACTTAAATTGGAGGCTAATACATAAACATTCCTTCATTTTACAACTATAAGAATATTGTAAGATTTTCTTTGAAGACGTATGAAGCACACTATAACTTGTCGTTAGTGATAAACACATGCTCATAAGACTTCCCCAGCACCATTTCCACTCAATCCTGCAGCCGAGATTGGCAAAGTTGTAACTATTCCCGTGGCGGTACATTACGGGGAATATGACCACAGAGGCCCGTGACGTCACTCGTCCCCGGAATGTGCCACGTCAGTCATTGACGATTCTCGGTTATGAAACCACGCTACCGACCCGAGCGAGAAATGTGTCGGAACGAATTTGCAATCTGCTGACTTTGAACGGTATCCTGGTATATATTTAGATTTCCGTTTTACCTGGCAGTGAAATGTTTTAGTTAGAGATTAGGTTAGGTAACTTGTTACCGTGAAATATGCCAACATTGCCCCCAAGGCAAACTTTGCCCGAAGAACCATTTATAAGCATATCTTTGATGTGCAAATATCTTACTAATATGACAACATTGATTGACTTGGGTGGAAAATAGGTTATATGTATGACAATACTGACTATCGTGTTTGTTGCTAACTTCGCTTAGTAACTTGTTGAAACTCGTCGAATAAGGTGCGTGTTTTTGCGGGAAAATTTGAGTGCAATGTCAGGGTAACATTGCCCAGTCATTTTAGTAAAAACTTTTCATTTTGGTAAAGATGGAGTTTACTTTAGGAATGTACACGAATACGTTTACATTCCAAAATAAAGCCAGCTTTACCAAAATTCTAGTACCGTTCATGTCATCTGCGTAAAGGCCATTTGCATCAAATAATCAATGTGGGCAAAGTTGGGTAAAAGTCCACATAATTTTGCCCGCCAAAAAAATCGAACAGATATTGAATTCAATGTTGAATAATAGTCAATTTAGCGATACTAACACTTGCACATGATGTTACAGTTGTAGCCGATGAAGGAAAATACTTACATCTCCATAGATAAATCCAAATAAATAATCATGAAACTTCAACTCTTCATTAAAGTAACTTTTGTGGAAGAAACACCACAATTTTACCAAAAACATTCTAAGAAGAAGATTTCCAAATTGAATAAAGTCCATCTCTGAAAAGCCATTTTTTATAATGTAAAAGTTCTAAGAACTTCTTATTTCAATTAAGAAAACAAATTGCGCCGCGTGTACAAAACAGTCCGTGCGGGCAATTTGTCCACAATGCCATACATTTCACTGTGAAGAATGCCGGGCGTATGTCGGAAGCTTCGAACCAATTGTGTGCCCAGAATTGTTTTACTTTATGTGTACAACATCCTGGGAGGGCTTATACATTCCTACATTTTTTAAATTTTTTAAATGAATAAATATTTCTGCAACGTCGTGTATCTCTGATACTGCCCTGATATTATTCTTGAAGTCGTAAATTTTCCTTGGGGACATAATATCAATTTTATTTCTGATGAAACGAGTAGGTACAGGAACCGAATTCTCAGTTTGTAACTAAACATTTTTCATTTTCGTTCCCCGCACACAAACATACCTAATTTAGAAATAAAGAAAAAAGCAAAAAGAAATATCCATTGCTAACCTTTAGTATCTAAAGGTCATACTAATATTTATCTCGTTGTGGGACCAACTCATTCCCCTTTGCGTAAAACAGGGGCGCTCCCATGCCGACTCATTCGAGTTATAGCGGCGGGCGTCTAATCAACCATTAATTTCCCTCAACATTTGTGTCAAACGCAGAGAATCAGAAGCTGGAGTAATAGTTATCAATAACATTAACATAAATAATTAACAATGTATTCCATCTGCGGCAGACGTAGGCGGAGCAGGAAGCAACGCCCAGTGCGGAGCCCCATACAAGTACAATGAGATAAGAAGGTACAGAAACCTCATTTTGTTGAAGAAGTTCTGGCTAAATAGCTCTGACAGCCATTTAGCTCTGACGACCTACGAGAAGGTTTCGTAAAAACAACAGAAATATTATATCTGAGTGTAGCGGAAGTCCTTAAATCCAGTCACCGTGAGATACGATTTGAAGGCCACGTGAATCATTTTGAAAACCGCCTTTCTAAACACAATTTCTGATCACTGTTTTAATCCTGAGGTCTATCGCTCAGTGTAATGTACCAGTGTCTTGTCGACCAGATTCTGATGTACTCTTAGATGTAAAGCTGGATGATTATGATGTCACACGAGAGACTTCCAGAAAAATTACTCTATGGCAACAACTGTTTCGTATCTCGAAAACCTTCATTGAGTGCTGCCAAGCACTGAGACGTCAGGTTAGGGCCTGTTAAAAGTGTCAAAGCGCCTATATTTTCTTTCGTCGTGGCTGAATTTTGAACGAATGAATGATACGAACGATGAACGTCATCATATATTTTTTAATCATTGTCGAAATTTAATTATTTTTGTGTGTTTTAGATAGGTACCTGTTATTATGATGAGTGTTATTGTTTTGTAATTGTATAGTACTAATAATAGTTTCTAAGTTTTTTTTTTTGTATAACTAACCCTTGGATCTAGTTGTCCCAAAATAAATATATTTGATTTGATTTGATTTGATTTTGAAATGGAAGACCTCTTGTCAATGTGGCGACAACTGGTGGCGTTAATTTTCATGAAAAACCTCTCTGCAATGCGCATATTTTAAGCTCTTGTTTCGTTTAACTAGTATCAAAGTATGTTGTTTTGACACTTCGTTCAAAGTTTACCTCCTGCACTTATCTTCATTATTCTACTATAACTGTACCAGTTCAGTTGCAACTAACTTGTTAACATTACGTATGAGAAATATGCTTCTATTTCTGTTAGCAGACTTAATACTCCTTTATAGATGTATGGTCACGGAACGGTAACACCTACAGGAAGACGTGTTGGTTTTTGGAAGTGTACTACAAGTAGCACTTAGCCACCTACGTATGACCTAGTAATCTCATTCTGTACGTCACACTTACTTATTCATATCGTGTTTTTATTCGTATAAGTAATTATGGTGGAAAAGCAAGAAACAAACCTTCGAAAAAGTTTCCATCATGGCCACCCATGCACGGACCAACCGCGGCAAGCGTAGCTTAACCTGATCGATCGACCCGACTGGGCATTATAGCCGCTTTAATCAGAAGCAAATAAATGAACATTAGGTATCATGATTATCCTAACTGTCTAGTAAAAGCATTTGCTCTGCAATCCATCAGATCTTACAATTACATCTGTATAGTTTCACTTAAACGATTCCATAACAGTATCTTCTGGCTTACCAAGATCTACACATACACCAGATATGTTCAGTTCACTTAATCCATGCAACATTGATACAGCAGAGTTTACTGCATTATAATCTTAATCGATTATCTGTTGTGCTCCAAGCGTTATTGTTCTCGATACAGGAGTACTAAGATTATATCGATTCTCGATTCTATGATGCAATAGGTAATTGTTGGCATCGGACACCGCAATAGATCGAGAACTCGAGTGCTTGCATGATATAAGCGGTGATTACGAATGTTCGAATCGATATAAGCTCGATACAAACAATATGGGAAACCTTCGCCTAAGTTGTTTGTTTGGTTTGTCCTGTGATAAGCTGCTTTGGTTGATAGATTGAAGCTTGAGGGAAATAGTTGTTTACGTGGTTCTTGATGGTTTAACCGTGATACAAAGCTGTTTAACAGAAAAGAACTGAATAAAAACTGGTGCCGTATTAGAGAAGTTTAAAAGAAGGAGACCAAAGCCTCGCAAGAGACTGATTCCAGTTGAAAATAATGGTAATGTCCTCCACGAATGACGTGTTAGTTACACCAATTTTTTTTTAATTCAATTATCAAATAACTTCTCCCGCTCCGCCCAGAGCGGCAGATTAAGTTATTTGATAATTGAGGGCGTGTAAGACTCTTACTGACTAAAACCCACCCGTGTGCCTTCAGTTGCCTGTACTTGCAAGGGGCCACGGGAAAGGCCGAAAGGTATTTCGTACTTTCCCGCGACCCCGGCAGGGAGTTACCTACACCTTAACTACAATTTTCTAGCTAGCCTTTCTTTTCCAAAACTAACAATGGACAGAGAGATAGCTGATAATACAGGGGAGAGGTCATTTACAACCAAATGACCCCTTATGACTCCAATGCAATTGTCAACCATTTTCGAGTAATTTGACATTTTATATTTTTATTTCATTCATTTTAAAATAGTAAATGTCAAATTACTCGAAAACATTACATTTTCATAGGGGTGATAAGCGGTCATTTGGTTGCAAATGGCTTCTCCTACATCCCCTTAATGGATTGCCGACATATTCCCTCTTATTCATAAACGTTGCTTAAAGTTAAGTGATGTTTAAACGTCAAAAATGTATGGTTAAACAGTTGCTAACCATTACTTAACTTTAAACAGCGTTTATAAATAAAGGGGATTATCAACCCTGTATAATCATCCACTTCAGGCTGCGTTTCCGCCAGAGATGAGCTTGGATGCGTAGCGTGTGTGAAACTAACCAATCACATCGCTTCACTGTCGTAGTTTGAGCTAAGCTAGCGATGTTATTGGTTAGTTTCACACCCATCCCTTGCTACGCATCCTCGCCCATCTCTGGTGGAAACGCAGCCTAACCAGCCACTTGATGAGCAGTGTTAACCAGAAGTTTCGAAGGTTAATATTTCTCAGCAGAATTTATTACGTTCAACATCAGACAAGGTTTTCATAAACTTTCGACTTTCAAATGTTGTGTAGTAAAGTTTCGCTTGAAACAATTTCAGTTGGTCAGAAAAGTAAAATGGCGTTCACAACTGGTCTGGTATTAAAACTTTGAGCAGTGACTGCTGCCCTACTTTATACTTTAGTCAATATTATCCAGGTGTTGGCCTGACCCGTCGACTGGTCATGGTCATTTATTTGAACTACCTGATAAAATTGTATTAGTTTTAGCTATCTTTTTATAAACACGCATAAATATAGCATCACACCCTGTTTTTAGCAGTGATAGCGTAGTGGTGTGACCGTCAGACTGCCAAGTCATAGGTCTCGAGTTCGAACCCAAGGCACGCACCTCTGACTTTTCAGATTCATGTGCGTATTGTATAAAATTTAACACTTGCTTCAAACCGGCCATGCCTGAGAGATATTTCCCGACGACATGTGTAACCAATTCAGCCCATGGGCGGCATAAAAACTGACACTAGGTTAGTCACTATTTACCACAAGATGAATAAAGAAAGAACACTCTGTTTTCCCCGAAGGGTTAAGCAGAGGTGTGCCTAGTACATCCACATTTCGTACGCTACATTTAAATAGGGGGCGAGCCTATTGCCATCAACCGAGCACAAATCCAGGCTCCAAACTGCTATTGAGAAATTCCAGATTGAAAACCTAATAACACTTTGCCCGACCTGGGGATCGAACCTCACGCTTAGCAGTCGCACTTGCCACCATTATACCAACGAGGCAGTCGTATATTATTAATACTGTCGTTTTAAATGCAGGAGTAGTTGTAATGACCTTTTAATATGACAGTTGGAAACAGTTTTGTCGCCTCTGGTGACAAATTGAGATTTATTGCAAAAACAGAGAAAAACAATATAATTTCGCTTTTCCAGCAAGTAGTGGAATCAGAAGCATAAAGCAGCAACTAAAGTATAAACTTAACATTTTAATATGTATAATGCGTTACCATAGACTACGGACTAATCTAATGTAAATCATTTATTAAACACAAACTATGTCAAAAAGGTTTCTACAAAATTAAAGATTACTTAGACGACAAAAAGGCTTGGGACTAGCTCTATACTACTCCATACTAATTTAACTGTTTAGTTCATTTTATTTGACTGTATAAGTCAATTTATTTAATTTAAATTTTGTTTATTATTGACGAAATCTACTCTTTACACAGTTTTTGTTTTTTATTTTTATGAAATATATTGTAATATAAATGGTCAGCTAGCGACCTCGAAAATTGATCATACTAATCTTGTCTGAGCAACAGGCAGCAAGTTCGTCATGCTCCCTCAGATGTCACTGCTTGCGGTAGCGTCGGGGGTCGGGTTGCCTCCTTCCCTCAAATATGGCGAGGGGAGTAATGGCTGACCTTTGCGTTATACTCGTGAACGGGTGCTGCTTGTGGTGACTGGTCGTCTTGCTGACCATGGTTTTTGTTGTTGTTATTAGTAATTAACTGTTTATTTATTTTACTTCGATTGTTAGCTAGTTCGCTAGTTTATCATTTGTGATTTGGCATGCCCTTTATGCCTGGAGGCTTTCATTCGGGTATTAAGTTCTTTTTACTTTTTTGTTGTTGGTATATTGGCGTGTGCTAGGTGACATATAGAAAATAATTTAATTTAATGTTTTGTGTTGCGTAAAGTAAATTATTACTATTGTATAGAATCATGTTCTTCTAACTATTCAGACAGCTGTGCTGCTGGGGAGTTTGTTGCGCTACTTCTTCTTCCCAGCTAAAGCACTAGGAAGTGGTGAAGGGTGGGCGTTTTTGGGGGACTGTCTTATGTAATTTTGACGTTCGAAAAGTGCTGATTTTCAGCCTAGTTTGAATAAATGACTTTTGAATTTGAATTTGAATGAATTAACGAAACTAAAATCCAACTCTGCAGCTAAGGTATGCAAGTATGCAACTGAAAGTTGTTTCTAAAAAGTAAAAAGTTTTGACGAGATTACTGTTTTAAACGAATTTCGCGAATATTCTCGATACCCTGTTGACAATCGGGGAAAAAAAAATCCGTTCGTTCACAGTGTTGACGAATGGATTTTTTGTTACCGATCGTACATATTTATGCATCAGACCAAATAGGTTTTTTATTTGGTCTGAGATTTATGCTTAGTTCAAGAGTCAAGGTGTAAAAAAGTGCAGTTTAATTAAAGATGACATGGATTTTTAAAATACATACTTTAATTACGACTTTCAAAGCAAAAAATTAACATCAAAATTAAAAATATTTGTTTTTTTGCTTTATAATCAGCGTATCAGGCATTTTGCAACACAGAAAATCAAATACTTACCGATGTTTGTTTGTATGTATGCGGGATTTCGGTGTATTGAATACACCGCAGACAGCCTATTTCCATTTATGACCTAATACCAACCCAATCTCGTGCCGTCTGTACTCGGTTCGACTACTAACAACATCGAACGAATTCATAACACATTGCAAATCGATTATTATGATCCAAGTACTGGTACAATCGACGGCAGCGATCGTTGGCACGCCCGGTGGCCTAACAAAAACTCTTCGCGCGAATAATCATTCACTATGGTACGAGCACGTGCCAAAATACTTTACCACGCGACTGTACTTTCCAATCACCGAGTCACAACCTTTAAAGCTTCTTTGATACGGTTGAATTTTCAATGGCATTTGTTTCAGTTTCTACAGTGTGTAGTTGGACCACCTATTTACAAATTGTACATATAATATTTTTTATTTCATTGGATTAACTGGCACGTTGTTTATTTTAGCTGTTAACTACAATTGTGTATGAAACTAGGATTGCTTTTTTTAATTAAAATCTACAGCGCTATGTAGGATTTAAAAGGATTTGGCAACAAATAGTTCCGAAAGGTTATCAAACCATAGCATTATCATTCCGCATGTAAAATATAAGCAGGGGCTCGTGGCTAAGTAATAACAGCCGCACGGGTCGATCGATCAGGTTGAACAACGCTTGCCACGGTTGGTCCGTGGATGGGTGATCTTTACATACCGAAACCCTCTGTGGAAACGGGCTGTCATTCGTGAATCTTTGACAGTCGTTACAAAAAAAAACCCGAAAGTCTGACAACCAGTCTTACCAAGGGGTATCGTATTACCCAGTAACTGGGTTGTGAAGGTAAGATAGGCAGTCGCTCCATGTAAAATACTGCCATTTAGCTGCATCCGGTTGGACTGGAAGCCAACCCCAACATTGTAGGGAAAATGGCTAAGCAGATGATGATGATGTAAAATATGAGTAATCGCTCATTCATTTATTTGCACTAAAATACAAAATACCTACATTTAACATTGCCAACACAGGCTATTATTTTAATGACCGAATAAACAAAACACGGTAATGTTACCTAAGTATGCCTACCTATTATACTTTCAAAGCAAAGATATGCCGTTTACTGCTTAGTGCTAGACAAACGTTTTCTAAAAAGAAAATAAACCAGGTCAAACATAGACACAATTTACGAGTATACTAATGTTCTGAAACACGACACCTAACTACTACAACCAACAATTTATAGGTGCCTGCAAAGTGGATACATATTTTGTATTACGTAGTTAAGCATGCATTAAATAATTACTACATAATTATAACATTTTGTCTAGGTACATGAATACTTTTTTTATCTTCTACCAATCATTATTCTAGTCATGTTAAAAAAAAAAAAAAAATATCGAATTCTTATGAAGTATATTATTGAAGTATCACAATTATCAATATTTCGAGCCACTATGACCAGCTATTTAATTACGCAACACATTTTCGTAAACGATTACGACAAATTTGTTTCATTTTGACAGTTCAACAACATTCATTGCGTTATTTACGTTGTTGAGCAGTTTTTTTTCGAACTTATGAAGCAATTGATGAGAAATTTGTTTCAAAACGATTCAAATTCCGATTGATCGTGTATTACGTAATTAGGGTACAGAAGTTATTAAAGTTCAAAGGGTTTAATATAAAAAACTTAAAACCGAATAAAAATCGCGAAACATAACATAGGTAGCTTTGACGGTGCTCTACCTCTGAATTAAACTATTTTTGGAACCTATTTTTGAATGTTTGTAAGTTTCTGTTTGTTTGTTTGTTACGATTTCACGCTAAACGGCTGAACTGATTTAGATTAAATTTGGCACATGGGTAGACCATGACTTGGGTTAGGACATAGGATACTTTTCATCCTGATATTCCCAAAGGATCGAGACTTATACGGGTGAAACCGCGGGCGCAGCTAGTATGAAATAAAACGTTGAAATTCCAGACAATTTTTTACCTACACTTCATGTGAATAATAAATTTTATATACGTTACGTATTATAAGCACGAATGTCTTCTCGCTTTGATAACTGTGACGCAGCAGACAATGGAGAGCGATCAATTTCATGTTTTTACAATAAAGGTGTTATTCAATAATCTGACTCTTTACTTATGCTGTTCCTTTATGCTTCTTTATAAACACCTACCAATTCTCGATAAAAATCTTATGGACTTGGTTACTAGAAAATTCACACCATCCAGGTTTCTCAAAAACCTACCATACAAACGTAAAGCGAGTCGTCAATATAAAATCCGTAGTACATACGATTTCATATGTCTTGAGAATTTGTAATTAGGATAAAAAACTTCGGAAATTTCAAAAAATGCCGCAGATTACAATCCTGGCCTGCGGCACGAATTTAAAAAAAGAACAGATTTTGAGTTTTGCACCTCTGCTGTAATGTATGAATTTTATTCAAATGAGCAGAATGCAAGCTATAATTTCCAAGAATGGCCGGCTATAGTTTTGTATTCGATAAGGATAAAATGGAAGAAGGATTGTTGGCTCGTGGCGACCACGTGACCTACTCAATATGCGAACCGTATTGAAAACAATAGCCAAATATGCGATTTACCGAAATGCCTGGGCAATTTGAATAAACGCTCGCGTTAAATTTTAACATTCGCGATGGTGATAAGAATCACTGATTATTTGAAGTGTGTGTTAAATGTCTAATTCCTCCATTGTGAATCATTAGATTTGGCAACTGTAGGCAAGTTTAATTCATCGATGAATAAGCAATGACGCAGTCCAAAGCAATAGAAATCAATAGACTTCTATTACCACTAATAGGTAGGTCCATATTCCGAGAGGACGTTTACATACTCATATAATAAAATTAGACATTACTTACTCCTTGTTGCTACGCTCTGATGACAATACACTTTCGAGCAATACACTGGCTTGCCCACAAAATACACTAGGCTGGTAATCCGCCAGCATCGTCACCAGTGAGAAACCAACGTTGACGCCACCGCAACGGTGCGCGGTGGCGGTGCATCACCGGTGTTATAATACTGTGGTCCACAGCTTACACTACGAGGCTACGAGGAAGCTACGGATGCTACAAAAATATCTTATTTTAAAGGTACCATTCCGTACCCGACCGCAGGCAGCAACTGCACGCGACGTGTCGTGGCGTCATGTCGCTACAGTCATGATTCTGAACCCGACCCCAGGCGTCAACAGCCCGTATTCCAGTCGGTAGATAGAAGATAGAAAAACGTGTTATCGCTCGAGCGTTGGCGGCACTACTGGTCTGCGGTCGGGCTGCACGTGTCGCCTGTCACTCGCCCGTAGCTGCCAACGACATGTCGTTAGCTACGGAAGGTATTTCATAGAAATTCATAGAAACCACTCGTGTCGCGGCGACACGTCGTCGACTGCAGTTGCCTCCTGCGGTCGGATATGGAATAGTACCTTTAGATACCTCTTTGAATAACAGGTAGTAGACAAGCTTATTTTGATCGCGTAGCGAAACAAAGTAGTGCTTACTTATATTTATTACAGTTCTTATTTTCAGCATACGAGTATAATTATTCATTTCACAGAAATATAACCATTGCGAAAAATAAGTAGATGAAATATGGTATTGTTTTCGATATTTGGCCATAATACTTATTTCTTCCTTTCTTAGTTTTATTGTTTCAAGCACCATGCAAATTTAATGAAAAGGTCATCGTAATAACTGCAAAAATAAAACTTAGTATTTTATTTCATTAAGTTTAGTTATTATTAACCTTCACAAAGGCAGCCATAATATTTCTGACTTCTGACCGATAATGAAAAATAACTTCCTCAAAACTAACTTACCGATTGCAAATACCATATTATTGATATTACAGTAAGTTGATAATCTCGCAAATCGTATCAGTTGCAAGTACTTGCAAGGCCTATGCAAGGGTTGGTAGGCCGTCACCTCCTGCGAAGCAGTAATGCTTGCGAAGGAGGAGGCAGAACGCGTGAGGAAGAGGCAAATTTCGCGCTCTCACGCCCCTAGTCGCCGCAGGAGACGCCCTGGGCGTCGGGAATCGCAGGCCGATTCCCGGCCACTGCAGGCGCGGGCTTGCGGATGGTGAGCAATGGGTAGCTCGCCGTCCGATAAGGACCAGGCGCGGGTCGACGGCGCGTTATGTTCCACGCGCGCCTCAAAGAGATATCAGCAACTGAAGGGGTCCGATAGAACCGATGCCTGTCGGGGTTGCGGAAAAGTCCGAAAGGGATACCGTGGCCCCTGGCAACTTACAAGCAACTGAAGGAACACGGGTGGGTTTTAGTCAGTAAGAGTCTGACACGCCCTCCCGCTCCGCCCAGAGCGGGAGAAGTTATTTGATAATTTCCCATCCAAAAAAAAAAGGTCTATGCAAGGGTATGCAGTCAGTAATTGGAAGCAAGACCACAATCATCAGCAATTCAATGTATTATTAGGTACTGTGAATCAGTTTAATATACCTAGACGCTATGAGATAATATTATTAACTAGCTTTTACCCGGTTTCGCCCGCGTGGAGGTCGGAAAATAACGCACGGAAACTTACTACCGGGATAAAAATTATGCTATTTCCTAAGACAGGTCATCGTCTACCTGTGTGCCAAATTTCATCCAAATCCGTTCAGACGTTTTTGCGTGCCTGTAAAGTGAAACGATTACAAAATCGAGTTTGAACGATATTATTCAACTACAATGTTAAGTTGGTCCTTAGGATAAATTCATCCCAACTACGGAACCCTTTATTGTGCGTGTTCCGACACGCTCTTGGCCGGTTTTTTTACTTTTCATTTGTTTCTGTTTGTGTTACAAAATTAAGTTCGTGTTATTGTCTTCCTCTGCGAGTCCTAATAAATACTTTTTTATTATTTCTTAAAATCGTCAACCTTCAAAATCACCAAACAGAGGCCCTAGTGTGAGTTTCTTTTAACCATCTCGATGCGTAAAGTCGAGATGATTAAAAGAAACACACTAGGGCCTCTGTACTGTATTGAGCCAAACAGCGCACTGATATGGCGTAAACGCTCTTCCTTGGCGTAAACACATCTTTGTGTCTTGAAAAATCTCGCTTTTTGGGCGAGACATCTTAGGTAGGTAAGTATTATATCACATAGTGGATATTGATAGGCTAATCAAATAAGGCGAGGAATGCTTTTGTAATCTTACATAATTAAGCCGAGTTTTCTTTATAACATGGTGCGACAGAAGTACACGATGGCCCAACATTGTCAAAGATGAATACAGATGGGACACTCTGCAGTTTAGGAATGAAGCAACAAGTACGCAGCGGGCTCATCTTGTTGGGCCAATTCAGTGAGTGTAACGTAGTCAGAAGATCTAAGAGTCAAGCGATAGAAAGAGAAGCAACTTCTAGGTGAATATAACTGTAGGTGATTAGCGCTGTGCGACCTGAATTGCACTTTATTGTGTCGTAGCAAGTCGCTTTTTATTTAAATGATTTTGTGGAGTTTCCCATCTGTATTAATCTGTGCCATTGTGTAAAGAGGCCTACAAGCAATATGTGCGCTCGTGTGTAACAGGAAGAAACTTGCTAAGGAAAAGAAATGAGCGATGACATTTCCGAGTTCCTTTGTTCCTTGTTCAGAGGCTGTAAACGAGATTCTTTTATTAAATATTATTTATTCCATATAAACAAAGAAACCTACCTACTGATATTTAGCCAAGAATTTGACTTCAAAATCTGTAATTTTCACGTGAAAAGAAAACTCACAACATTTTTACATTTTTATATAGTTGACAGAAAAACATGCCTTTGTTTTTTGCGCTACGCTGGCCGTACTATCGGAGAAGTTCATATAAAAGCACCTTAAAGACTTTTTTCGCTTGCAGCGCTCGGCCGCTATAGAAATCTCATCAACCAATAGCATTGCACAAAATAATATTTTATAACCAACATATTTTATATAATTTACAAAAAAAAAATATTTTTAGTAAACAACAACATGTGCTATAAAAATATTATTCATCTATGGCTCCATACCTTCTTTCATCCCCTTTAGTGATCGTAAAAACAGAAAGACCCCACTGCTTTATTACGCATTACATATGGCTAATAAAAATCATACATAGCTAGTTGTTTTTATGTATATTTATGTTCTTATTGCTGTGACAATAAAGTTACTTTTCAACTGATGCGTTCAACAGTGGAGGACACCCGCGGCGCTATAACGTAACGTAACTAGTTTAGTTAAGTTAACACAATAAAACGTAACTCTAAATTAGCTGCTCGTTTTACAAGCAATAAATTTAATAGACCCCTGCGAGGGGGTAAGTCACGCTCAAAATTTTAACTCGGCGACAATTCGTTTATAGACTCGCGAAGTTGACGCGAGATTGAAAGTTACATCAAGTTACGTTTTGTAATCGACTTCGACTTAAGTACTTATAGTAGAAGTAAAATTGTATTCTTTACTTAAATGGCTAAATGTGAGCAGCTCTGTTGGAACTTTCAATGTAGATACTGGTAAACAATTCTTTTTTTTAATGGAAAATATTGCATAGCAACTCTCTGGTTACCCTGCAATCTTTGTAGCTTCTTGCATGATTTTTGATACGCTACGAATTACACCTATATGAAACAGTAGTGCTATACTGTAAACATATTAGCGTGAACTTAGGTGAAGTGAGCTTAAATTGAACAATCAATAGTCTCACTGCCTAGCATTAGGTGGTATGACAGTTCACTTCAAGCTCACTTGAATAGCACTACATATTGTTATATATTGCAGGAGTCACCAAATAGTGGACCGCAGGCCGGATCTTGACCACCGACCTATTTTGTGCGGACCTTAAGTAAACAGTAAAATTTATAACTAAAAGTTAATCTAGATATATTAAAAAATAAAAAAGAGTTGCACCTCTAGTAGCTTGCACCAACTTTACTCCAGACTTCAGACAAAGTTTAAAATAAAAAAAAACATTCTTCAAATTAATTTATTAATAGGTAAATTAATTTTTAAATTTTTTTCATTACTTACTATTTGTATATTACTTAATAAAAAAATATTCCGTTTTTTTTTTAATCTTTGTTGCTAGTACCTAATCGTTCTACCTAACGGAACGCAACAGTCATATTATTTTAAAAAACGAACCCCCAATAAAACTTTTTGATGATCCCTGTTATTGCATACATTGCACCTGCGCTGCGCTTCGCTGAACGCCTTCATTTAAATAAATGCTGAATGGCATATTTCGCACATCTGACGTCACCGCACGCATTAGCCATGCATGACGCGTAGGTACAGTTCGTCTGTCAGACATCTAACGGATTGAAAGCTATAGCACTTTGTATGCAGGCGATCCGAGACTGTTATGTCATTCGGCTAGTCTTTTGATTGAGCAGTTGAAAGACCTCTAGCAATCGAAATCAATATGCAACACTATTTTTTTATTTTTTACCTGACCGTCTGATACCCAAAAGAATATATATTTAGATGCCACAGAATGTTTTTCAGTAACTTTAAGAAGATTGACTTTTTAGGCAAAAACTGCGACAAAGTATCAAGATAGGTACAATTTTTATTAGACGACTTAAGAGTACCCTAAGTAAAGCCTCTTTTATTTGTTCCGGAAACTGCATAAACATAAAATATTTCATCATAAAAATATTATATTTGCTGATGTAATTTCTTCAATGCATAGGGGCTAGTCAAAAATCATGTCGAATAATCAACTTTTACTGCATATATTGGCTTATAGCCCGAAGGATAAGGGATATACGTCGCAGGGGGCCACTTGGCTATGAGTGGCTCAATTTGTATTGATGAATGAAGATTAAAGTTTTTATATTACTTTCCCTTTAGTAGGTAAATAGAACTGTGTCAACACAAGGATGTCCAATTCATTGGCGGATGATTGTCAGCATATGTTTGTTCGGTTATGTGTTTATATAGCATGGTGTTTGTTTACAATAGATGTAGATATGCTTCTGTCTTTAGTGTCCGTTGATGAATGGTAGATAATTTGTTATCCACTTACAGTTTAGCCTTTTCTCTTAGCTTCATTATCCTAATTTCAGACGAAACCAACATTGCATTTCAGTACTGCATAATCAGCCACCTCTAAAAATGTAAGGCTACAGCAAACAGCGCGACGCGACTCTGTCTGGTGGAACAATTTTTGTGAAAACTTCTCGGAAATTGTTATATCGGTGTCGCGTCACGCCTGTTTGCGGGAGCCTTTAAGTACGTAAGTTTGGTATTCAGCATAGTCGGTTCAGCAAACTGATTGGTGACTAGAGGTGTCAGGTCCCACTCAATTCGACAACATTTGCTTCGTAAGTAGAAAATATACCTGCGAAGCAGTTAAACAGATCCTCATCATAGTCTTGTTGCAGTCAAAAGATTTCGTACTTACCACAAGTTTTTATCTACTATCTTCATTCTTTTCGTGTGGTTAATGACTAACCAGAGAGTCTACTAGCTAAGCAACATCCGTAATATCGGCCGAAGATACGGGTGCTTCCATTCCCGTCTCACTTGCGGTATGTCTGTAAGTGAGAAGGAGCTCGAAGCGCCCGTAACTTCGGACGATACTACGGATTTCACTTAGGCTGTAGATCCCCTGGTGTCAGAGTTTTAAAGCCGCCTATGGGCCTCTGACTTGGCTTCACATGCCCTCGAGAAATATTTATTTATTTATTTATTTATTAGGGACAAAAAAACAGTTACATGTTAAGGCGATACAATAAGATTCTTAAGATAAATAGTTAAACATATAACCCACACTATTGTCCACGGATTAATCAAATAAGTGAAAAACGGAAGCTAATTTTAAGACTATTGTTGTAAGTTATTTGAATTAAGTGCTAGTTTAAAATTTTGATGCTAATGAAGTTATAGCGAGAGTTTTAATTTTTTTATTAGAGAAAAAGAAAATGTCTATGTCCATGAAGTGTGCGTTATAAGTTTCTACAAGGCGTCGAAAAGGTACTCGTGCCCCGGCATTGGTCTTACATGAATTCACGTGGAATAGGTGGGGCACGCGAGTCCCACACCAGATTACATTTCTGGGTACCGTGTAACATACTTTATTTGTAATTTCAGTGCAGTCAAATCTATTGTGGCAGAAACTATGCAGCATCATTGCATCCAAAAGTAATCGTCTAGATTGTAGACTTAGAATGTTGTACTTACGTAATAAATGTGTGTAGGGAATCTTCGAATGAAAGCATTTGTACTCGTAGTATCTCTCAGGCATGCCGGTTTCCTCACGATGTTTTCCTTCACCGTTTTTTAAGCAAGTAGTAATTAAACAATAATTATAAGTCGATAGCCAACACAGGAAGCTGGCAGGTTTGACGAATTACGAAGCTGAATATTGAATGCTTCTTCCTCGAATCCCTGACAATTATCGTTTACCATTTTCTTTAGATTTTTTTTCAAAAGCTAGAATACATTACACAGATTGGTAGGTACACAGTCTCCTAGATAGATTGCTTGTTCGTCGGTCCGTCGATTCCATAGACGGCCGTAATAATTCTACGGAACGGTTTATTAATTCTATGTAAGTCTAGCGCGATGTCATAAAAACTTTTAATAGCATTTCTATTGGCATGAAAGTAATGAATAGATCATTAAGGACAACAAGATATATATCCAGTATTTATAACCTTTCTTGGAAAGGTTATAAATATTGAATACGTGTTTATACTACGTAATTACGAATCAAAGTGCCGACAGGTATTTTATTGAGTTCGTTTTCTTTCCCGATTATTTTCAAGTTTTTGGTAACGTACCTTCTGAACGGAACGTTTGGAAGTATATACAGAAAAAAATAACAAAGTAATAAAACGTTTCTAACGCTGGGGAACGTTTTCCTACTTTGATAAGATTATAAAAAGCATAATCAGCCTATAACGTTCCCACTGCTAGGTCTCAGGCCTCCTCCCCGTGAGAGGGCCATAATCCACCTCGCGGGCCCAATGCGGGTTGGATAAAATTATAATTTTTCATTTTATTTAGGATTTTTTTTTCGTATTTTTGAGAGGATAGAAAGCTATATTTAGCGCTAAATCTGACAAACTGTATTCGGCATTGAAAATTGAAAAATCGATTCGTAACCTTGAAATTTTATTTTAGGATAGGTACCTTTATATTCTATATCCTTCCTCTGTTCATTATACAATTAAAAAATACGAAAATATTTGACTGATTAAAGTTATTTTATTTTAAAAATTACCCAGCTTTACCGACACCAACTGCCTCTACCTACATTATAGAGCCCGTCTATAAAACTAATTTATACTCCTTATTACCCATTCCTGAACCCTCTACATAATATTTCCAATAAGTGCCTCTACCAGATTCCTCTCAACCGTTCCTTACAAGCGGCCTTCATCCCAAAGCTTCAAGTACTTACCTTCATCGTGACAATAACTATCGGAAAGACATTGTTGTTCAAAGGTTTTCTAATAACGTTACCCAAAAGTTTACCGTGAAGTCTCTGTGCAAACGGTAGGATATAAAGCTGGGCGCATGTAGGTATAGAACTGTACTACCAATCGATTTTAAGTTTCAGGAAAATAAAGTTAAGAAAAATAATAAGTTTTTTTTCTGAAGCAGTCTGCTGTCTGTATTTGTACCTACGGCAATGGACTCTCTCCTATAAAATTTTTATTTATTTATCTCCTATAAAAAAAAATTTTTTTTGCAAATTTTGCATTTCGGACTTTCAGCTACATTTCATGCTGAAGTATACTTTGACAATTTCAACTTAAAATTCACTTGGTAGCGGTTGTGAGGATCGGACCTGTGTTTATTAGAAATATTGACTTTTTAAAGGCCTATTCAGACCTGAGCGGTATTCGCTACCGTCTGCGGCAGAGAAAACCCAGTAGGTATGCGGTAATATTACTGTTCACACCAAAACGGATTTCGCTATCCTTGTGGGTAGAATAACGCGCGGTAGTCGAGTTTCAGTTATAAAATATCATGGGATTTAAGACGCAGATATATGCCAGTGACCTTGAGTAGTTAGCTTGCGTGTTCTGTACTGAGCTCACGCAACGCATCATTCGTCCAGCCAGTAATAGGACTTGCCCATCAAGGAGCGCTGTCCCCAATTAGACGCATTATTAATTTATTATACATAAAACAAAAGGTATTTTAATAAAACACGTATACTAAAAGATCAATAATTAAACATACATACAATATACACATAATCTAAAATATTCTTGCATCAACTTATTAAAAAAATGCTCTAATTTAACATATACTTTACTTACTTCTGTGACAAATAAACCTATTTTTCTTTCTTTTCTTACTTTCTTTCATATATTTTTTCCAAATCATTAACACTACTCGTTTAGACGTGATCTTCAGTACGAGTATAAAATCATTACAGGTCGGTTGTCGTCGCCTTAAACGTAACTGGCAAACGAGGAAGGTAACATAGCATAACATCACGCCTGCATTCCCCGAAGGGTTAAGCAGAGGTGTACCTACAGTACACACACATTTCACATGTTTAAGTCCCATATACATAATAGGGGGCGAGCCTATTGCCATCAACTGGGCACAAATGAAGACTCCACTGAGAAATTCTAGATTGAAAAACCCAATAACACTTTGCGCGACCCGGAAATCGAGCCCAGGACCTCATACTCAGCAGTAGCGCTTGCGCCCACTAGACCAATGAGGCAAACAACTATCGATTTTAAGGATAAGAAAAACAGGCATACAAGAATTTCTCCGAAGCAACCAGGGGGCCTACCACCACCTCTTTAAGCAGTATTATTTTAATGTTACTTCAGTGGGGGAAAGAGATGGAGCAATACGTCCTGTAGAGCTTCATCTCTTTCCCACACTAAAGTAATATTAAAATAATACTGCTTAAAGAGGTGGTGGTAGGCCCCCTGAAGTCTGGATTTATGCCTATATAATGGCAACGGGCTCTCTGCTAAGAAATGGGACTTAAACGTAGCTAATAGGGATGATGCCTGAGTCAAAAAAAAAACTATTTAGTCCGTCAGTAAGATAATAAAAAACAATTAAACACGTCTTTTTTGCTTTGTTATATTAAGAAAAAAATACTTAGATGAAACGCATTAAACTTGGGTAGTGGGGTTCGCTACGTCACAAGCAAGTATAAAATCTACATACGCGTGACACCATGGCATATTTTAACTCAATCCGTAATCCTTTGATAAGGTAAAAAAAGAAAAAATATGTGTACAAGGTTTTCTAATAAATAAACTGACGGACAAAAAAAACAATTTTGTCATCATCTCTGTTACATGTAACTGACTAAGAAGATAAGGTAAATAAGGTCGTCAATTTGTCTAGTCATGAAAGAAAAGTGACCAGTAACTTAACTTCAAAGAAACTGGATAACTACCTTACATAGTTTCATGTGTATGTAAACGTACAAAGAATGAATGAAAATGTTGAACGCACCATCTGTTCTCTTTTGTTTTAAGTTGTAAACGTCAACTTGAAGCAACAAGTTTAGGCTATTTTTGTGTCCATTCACAAACGTTATCTTTTTTGTTACTATTTTCAACTGTAATAACGCGACTCCTTAGGATTTTCACACAATAGGTACAACATAAGCAATCAATTAATGGTTACTGAAAAATCGCTTGATCAATGCTCAAGATTCAAACAATGCGTTGGCTTCCTACTTATACTTTTTGACAGAACTTCCATCATCGTACACACGCTGTAAGATACAATCAAAGAACTTCATATCTATACATTGTAAGGACTATTTCTGCTTGCGGCGATCGGCGGCTATAGAACCGGGGCGGTAACAGATGTGGTCATCGTGTTCACGGGATTTTGTTTTCAAACTGCTTAGATATGAAGTTCTTCTACAGTACATCATACTAAATCCATGGTTAAAGTTTTAGTGATGACCTTATTATAACCCTTACACTGTGTATAAAAACGCCTAAATGATTACCAATGCATCCACCAAACAGAAGTAATAACAAAATTCTAACAAATCCTCTATTATACTTAACAGCCCAACAAGACAACCTGACCAACTACCTTGACACAATTATAACCAAACATTCATTATTATAACACAATGTTTTCACTCAGAACTTGACAATGAGTTGCAAGTACGTCCATAATGGAGATGTAATTTAGGGAAACGGCCCGAACATCCGGGCTGTTTAATTCAATATAAGTACATGTAAATAAAAAACGAGTATTTATAGTAAATGGACTATAATGGATCGTCAGCGAACCATAAATAGAATGGTAATATGGTAGGAAATCGTAGAGTTTGAGGACATGGGAAATGCTGTGTCAACTATGAGAATTTTGTTGAAGTGTCGTCGAACGGTTTCTAAGTTAATCTCAGATTGATCAATGACTTAGCGTGGAGGAAAATTTCGTGAGGAATTCTCGACTTATTGGCTTGAAATCGCCAAATCGTAAATCGTTTAGGTACGTGTTTACGTTACATTAACGTGATGTGCAGTACCTACGTTCTCGTTTATTGTCGGAATGAAAAAAGACGTACGTAACTTGAATAAAGAACGACCTACCACACTTAACACTTTCGACTCCACCCACTTTTCATAGAAATCATACGCCATGCCGCCATACATATTGGAAGTGAACCCTCCGGGAGGGTTACCGGCATTACGTTTGCGCTAAAGTTAACCATCGCGGACGGTCAACGGCATTAGGTTTAAAACCGTGTTTTAAAACACTGTAAAACGAAGTAAAATAGTTGTACGAGCATCGCCACATGAAATGTATTGTTTTAGTTTTTACAACAAGCATTTGCTTATTCGCAGATTACTTGTCCACATTCGCTCAATAAGCTATCGCGCCCACCACAAGTCACCTACTTTACGTGTATATATTTTAATTATTTTTCCAAATAAATCCGTCAATCAATAACGGACACAAAACAGTGATTTTATTTCCTGTACACATCCCGTGTGATTCGTACCCATCAACAATCTACATCTCAACCTGCCCGTACATTTTTGGTCCTTCGAGCCGGATCGCCACTACTGGATCAAACAGTCCTGCAAAGCCTCACAGGTACAAAGTGTTCTATTTACGACAGCGAATCGGTTTGGCTGGTCTTCCACAAGCGGATCGCCCCAGTCAGATTGAGAACGACGCAAAATATCGTACGTAGAGATTCCTTCGGACATAGTGATCATTTTCAGGGGGTTTTTTCGCTATACGTAGTTTCCAACCTTTAAATTTTTTGTGAATGTTTAAAATCGTGAACAAAAAGAAAAAAAAAATTACTTGAATTTTAAAATTAACGCATATACTAATAAATCTTGTTAAAATATACATCATTTTATTTTCATAGTTTATTATGCTGTATTCGCTAAGAAAAACATTTAAAATGAGCCCTCCGCGAGAGCTCCCGGCATCTCATATGCGACTAGGTGAACCCTCCAAGAGGGCTCCCGGCACTGAACGTGTTAAGAAGTATAAGTTTATGTAGGTGTACCATAAGAAGCTTTTCGAATATTTCGAAACTTTGCAGCATAAAAACCATTTAAGGTGCAAAAGGTGTAAACAAAACTTGTAAGGTAGATGTACGTATGTAAACTTTAAGGTTTAAAAAGTTGTATAGGCGTTAAGCTTTCACATTTCTGCGACCTTCGACCCGGCTGTACTCAGACCCACCAAGATGTGAAATTCCGATAACACTGTCACCATTTCAATTCCGTTATTCCACACTAAAGTGAAATGCACACCTCATCACAATATCACGATTCACGCCATTGTCCCCTAAGGGTTGGATACCTATGTATAGGCACTCTATTGTGTACCAGTCTTATGTAAGTAGTCTACACATACTAACATTTTTATTATAAGAAAAGGTAAAAAAAACTCACTGTGGACAGCTTCGAAATTCTAAGAATTTTGTACAAAATTCAAAACTCTGGGCGTTGACTTATAGCCTCAATTTCACGGTAATCAAAGAGGCCGTTTATATTCTATTCATAGCCTATTCATGAACATAAATGTACGACACTAAGATGCCTTAAAATAATCAAAGTTTGGACACTAACGACCTAGCCTAACAAGTCAATCAGGTCAGGTTTAATTACTTACCGTTATTCTGGCCATTCGAACATCCTTTTACAGCTAGAGCCATTCATAGTCGTATATCTGCAAAAGTCAATGAAAATAGAACTGCCTGAGATCTAAAATTAGCTTGGAAGACCGGTTACTACCGGTCTATTTTGTAAAAATCTTATCGTGAAAACTCTGGTTAAGTGAGCTTGAAGTGAGTTGTCATTCCACCTAATGCGGAGACGAAACGGGATGCGTTCATCACAACATCCAACGCTCGCCGCACGCAGCTCAGTTCCGCTCCAGCCAGCACATATCGCCGCTCTAGCCAGCACACATCTCCGCTCCAGTCTGGCCAGTACGCATCTCCGCACAGCTTCGGTGGATACACTTTAGCTGAAAACATATCTTCTCGTCTCCGCTTCGGACATCTCCGCACATCTCCGCTTTGGTGGAGTTCGGGCCTAAGGATTAGGGATTAAAGAAAGAAGGACATTATTGACAGCAGCGTAAAATTTTTACTAAACAGCACGTTTTCAAGCTATAAATAAGTAGTACAACAGCTTGTAAATTCATGAGTTGATTCATGCTGATAAGGGTGCAAAACGGCGCTATGGTGTATTAGCTAGTTGGTTGGTACCAAGCATAAAAAATTAGTTTAGGCTAGGCCAAATTAATTTTAGGCGAACGGCCTTTTCTTGTAGGCATTAACAACAGACAGACAGAGACATCTGCAATTAAAATCATAGGAACGAAAACGCAAGATATTCTGATTAGAAGAAGAATGTCTTCAGAAACTTGTAGATGAAGTAACCACAAAGACGATTCCAAATATGAAACACATCAATCCTAATTGGTGGGACGCTAGATTGCATGTTCGTCTACCTACCGAAATTCAGTAGAATCTCATAACTGACTTGGAGCCATCTACAATTAAGGATAGACTAGACTGGTGAATGACATCATGGATTTAAACTGATCGAATTTAATATAGATCACCAGTGTGATGGTGCCATTGACCTATTAACACAATCATGATAACACTGTAACAAGACCTCATTCTTTTATCGTCGCGTCGGTACCTACAAGCTATATGAGAATACATGCTTAATGAGCTAAATGCTCATGCAGTAGCACGAGCAGAATCAGAGTCGTCTTTTCCATTGACCACTTAGGGCAAGTGCCCAGGGCCGCGCGATCCACCTAGTGCCTGCCAGCGTCGTCGTAGTTCTTACCTAAACTATCCCAGGCGGGGTGCTAAAACTTTCGAGCTTGCTTCGCTCACTCATATACCTACATCCCACATTTTTTTCACTCTAGAACTTTTCTGTGCAAGTCGACATAGTACCGTCTGTTTCTAACATTTTAACTGACGCCCCTTAGGATCCTCGCGTCCAATACGATAAAGAATGCCCTGACATATTGCAGCAGCTTTGTAGGACTGACCACGATGTGCCAAACGAAAGCTTGTAGTCGGCATATCTGGTGACTCTTTCATTGCACCCTAACTGCAAGATCTTCAATGAAAGCACACACTTTTACATATCAAGCTTTACATTTCCAGTATAAGCTGACCTCTCATTGTACGGAAATCGTATACAATGTGAGATCAGCTTATACTGGAAATTGATGTGTGTGTACACCACAGGGCAAAAACCCAATATTGTACGCACTATCAAAGTACCTATCAATAGCCCAGGTTTAACCTACTTATCGGTTACTAATGGAAGTACCTACTACATTATCAACACACAACGACACAAGGGTTTATTTACTAACGTTGCTTAAAGTGACGTTCAAACGTCAAAAATGTATGGTTAAACAGTCGTAATCACGGCGGTAAAAATGAGACAATTAGGTCATTTTTGGAGGGTCATATTTTCTTTACCAATAAGTTTCTGGAAAAAAAGGAAATACTACGGACGTGTCTACAGCAGACCTTGATTTTATAAAAAAATGATATCTCTAGAGGCATTATTCAGGAAGAAAAAAGGGGAATACATTTGTATGGAGAATCGCAGGCCCTATTCCCTCTTAACTTTAAGCAATGTTTATAAATAAACCCCACAATGATTAGTGATCTAACAGGCCAGACACGTGTCGAATTATATCGAGCTTTATCAAATTATAAACTTGTCCCTACATGCAATTTTAGATTGACATATTTATGGACCACAAATTAGGTCATGTTCAGATAAAATCGCTATGAATTTGTTTCACTGACACGCATTCAAATACACATATGCCCGTTTTCAGTAACACTAAGCGACACACAAATGAATGCTTGAATGAAACCGCGCTGTTTGATTTTTAACTTTCGATGCTGACCCGAGCGTTGAAAATCCAGCTTTTATTAATTCATTAATTTAGGTGTCACCTAATGTTTACGTGAAGTGAAAACGGGCAATAATCCTAGACTAGAGCATTTATAATAGGGAATGTGCATGTCGTGCGTGTTTACTGTGTTAAGTCAGCGACACGACCGGTCAGAATCTACTGAGACCGTGCATGCTTCTATAAATTGGCACAGCTGTAGCAAAAGCGAAATTGCTTTTGCAAGTATAACCTATTACAGGTGATGTTGCGGAGTACAATCACCTTACCTACCTTTTTCTGACACGAAACAGCATTGCTGGATTTTGATTTCAAGAATTCCTACCCTTTAAACCTCGCACGCCTCGTAGTGTAGTCGTGACTTTCGAACTAAGTAAGTTGGCAAAAGACCTAACTGCCAATGACATGACTCTTGGTTGATCAAATAGAGTTAAACTGACCAAAATTTAAAGTCAAAGTACTTAATTTACTTGCCAGAAACACGGTACATAAGACAAACCAAAAAAAGGTGTTCCGCTCCGAAACAACCAAAAACATTCCCAGATTTTCCGACTTAATTCAAAACAACAATATTGACAATACCAATTTGTCTATCAAAGCGCCCAACCTAAACCTTGATTCACAAAAACCCGTAGTAAAGTAAACAAACGCTTTTAGTACAATCACTTCCCAACCTTTGGGTGAAACAATAGATCGCGACCGAACGACGACACGGCTCAGTAAGCGAACAGAATAATCAACTTCTGTCTATTTTCGTTCGGTCGGCAAAATAGATAGGTACAAGACTTTCGTATTTCCCTGTTGGCGTAGGAGGTAAGATAAATGAAACCAATCACTAAATATATTGATAAAAATCAGGATTTACATGTTCTTGGAAAACGAAGAGCTCTTTTAGTACATATTTTGGACAGGGCTTTTGATCATTCGAGTCATTAAAATTGTATTTTTATAAGAACTGCCTTATTCTCAGAATGATGATAACTATTTTGTTCTGAGCGATCAATCTCTTCTGTCTTCTGTAGTTTATTGAAGTATTTTTAAACGTACTAATAAATCACACACTCTAATTGCTTTATTTTTGGTGTCTTGTCTCCATAGACCACTCTCCACTTCTCATCTCTTTTGCAATGCATATCGGATTTCTTCATAACCTTTTTCGAAGAAACTCTCAAGTTTTACATGTTGCTATGGTGTTACCTTGATCCATTTACTTACACCCACGGAGATTAACACCCACCCACGGACAAATCTGACTTGAACTACTCAAAGAGAAGTACCTACACAAGGAAAACACTTACCTATATTAGAATAAAAAACGTTGAGCCATCTCAAGAATACTTCCACTAATTTTTTTTATGAAAATCCTCTTTTATTTCCTAAATAAAATGATCCGCTGTTCTCGTCTTATCAATAATACTATTCCGATATAATCTTATTGATAAAGCGAGAAGGGAAATATATTTTAATGTTAATTTAGATAGGGTTATATGTTATCTCTCTGGTTTTGTGAGGTCCCATTTAAGAATATTGACAGTTATGTTGTGTGTAGAACTTGTAATCGTTCAAAGCTAAATAACTTTCTGGAGTTGTTGTTTCTATATTGTTATTATTACCTAAGGTCTATTCAAATCCTTGTTTCCAATTGATGTTATTTCCATTTAAACAAACATCAACCTTATACAATTATAAATAAATTTGATTTTAGACTGACTAGTACTGTTGAAAGTCATAAAAAATATGAAGTTGTAGCGCATGTGTAGGCATTACAATTGTTTTTCCTAAAACTCGTGTTTGTTTACATGTTTGGCAACTAGATTGCGAACGCAGATTATATAAAGCGTGGCGTCTAGGACGAAAACCGCTCGACTTTAAGCACCTGTTGATTTGAATAACGTTTTTTCCTATCTATAACAAGATAATGAAAATCCAATTCTTTTTAGGTACTTCTAAAACCATATCAATCCATCTCCAACTTTAATCTTTCGATCTTCTGAAGATAGAATCAAAGTGAAAAAGTTTAAAAATCGTTACAAATCACCTCTTCTTAGATGCTATCCTATCTTGCCCCTCCTTGGAACATTGCAACCTCCCTTGCCACCTTGAAGACAGCGATAAATACTCGTTACGTAGAATCCTCGTCTAAACTGCAACGGACGACAAACATTCTACCCCACAGATATAATTTTAAAAAGCTCGAAAGCACTTTGACCTCATATTCCAGTCATTAAGTTAACGCCCTTCCTGATTAATGTTAATGAACGGTTCAAAAACTCGTTTTTAGCCCTCCCTGTACATCCTTTGCGCCATACTTGTGTGCCTCTACCGCAAATAAATTACATTGTAATAAAACACATTTGGGAGTTCGAGGTCCACAAATATAAGAAAAAAGAAATCTATTAACTGGGCACAGACAAGTCTTATTGTCTCATTGTAGCTGCTGAAGTGAGCCAAATTCAATCATGTAGGTGCCTAACCTGCGTCATCGCACACTTTTGTACTCTGCTCACCACGCTTTGTATATAAAATTGTTACGTAACTGTACACAAACGCTACAAACCGTTGTTGGTGACTGCAAAAAATATAAAAATCGATACAGTTTTTGTTGTCGCTGTCTCATCGAGATGTTCTGTTATTTATTGACCACCAGATTACGCACATTATATGTATAACGCGGTTTTCCTGTTCAACATAATATTTCCAAAGTTTATTTATTGTCTGTTTTTTTGTGGTTGATGTATTCTCGAATATTGTGTGTTTTTGCTTTTAACTGTTATATTTTATAGCATGCAATCTAGGATCGATGCGGACGACCTCTAAAGACTTAAAATGACAAGTATTCAATTTGAGACAAATTGTAGCACGTCGCTTACAGATTTTCCATTGTTCATATTTATGACAGGCGCGAAACGAAAAGCAGCTTCAACACAATGGTATTCAGGTTAATTCAAAGAATAAAGTGATAATGGGAGCTATAATAATAGTTTTAAAAGTCATCTAGTTTTAATGCTCAAAAAGTCGTGATTATGTAAAACTACTTTCTTTTTAACAGTGTCGTTTTGTGCTAAATAATTACAGTCGGCGGTTACATTGCCGTGTTCACCTCGCACACCGGCAGAGAAAATTGAGAAAAACTTTTAATGGAAATGAGCATTTCAAAGCGAATGCAAGCAAGTGGGGCTTATTATATAGCCGCCTATTGAAGGCATAGATGTCGGCCATGTTTGCCTCTCATTTTTATTCTGTTTACATGGACCAGCTGCTCCATTTCTGGCTCGGCTCGTAAAAACTGAATTGGAAACAGAATAAAACATGTATTTTTAATGTCAGTACTCGCGCAATTTTACTACATCTTCATATAATGGCAACATTAAGAAAGTTAAAGGAGTGCATTAAAATCATCAAGTTCGTTTATAAACTTCTTTAATTACATATCTATACAAACATCAGCCAATTGAATTACAACTACACAATAATTTACAGTCTTTCCGAATAATACTTAAAACATTTTTTTCATTTAAAAAAGTAATAAATACGAAGAAGCAAACCTTTTCAAATGCGAAAATTTGGTATCGTTATTGTACAAAAGTTACACATATGCTATTAAGAATACTCGTAGATTATAAAGTTCTATAAATATTTACAAATTGGGACGATTTTCGTCTTTAACAAAACAAGTTCTTTAGCGTTCGCCTAATGCTAAGACTAAGGCCTACAGATCAATTATTTAAGAGATCGTTTGGGTTCATGTTTACTGAGGTTCTTCATACCAGGTATGTTTGAACAGTGTGCTGAAATACCACGGACTGAGGTTGGTTGTGCCGACCTTGGAAGTCGTTGGAGGAGTAATCGGAATCTATCGTGGAGTAGATGTGCTCGGACAGCGGCCGGTCGCACGGCGAGCGTTCCGCTGAGTTGGCAGACTTGCCACAAAGCGTCTGGCAGGTACTGTTCAACACAGACGCGTCCATAGTATAAGTATTAGAATTTCTTCCATAATTTAGTCTTTTTAATTTCTGTCCCTGTCGCTTAGATGACGGCATAGCATAACGTAACCTCTCCCAAAACCGTTTCTCTTTCCACGTTATCTCCAAACCCGTTTTGAAATATGACTTCAACTCCGGATCTCGTGGGATGAGCCCTACGCTCACTATTATTAATTTATGTGGATTCTTTTGTAGCGCTTTCTGTAAAGCTTGTCGGAACTCTATCTGTGACCACTCGGTTAAGATAAAATTCTTTGTTAAAACTACTATGATACGCCTCGACGCCTCGGTGGCCTCGACCACCAAGTCGGGGAACTGAGCGTACGTCGCTTCGAACTGCGGAACGTCTCGGTAGTGTAGGCAGAGATGGTACGACGGATAACCGGTCTCTAATTCACGAGCAAGCGATTCTACGACAAACTCCTCGTCTTTAGGGCTATAACAAATATATGCGTCGTAAAGCTTATCAGCATCCTTAAAAGCGCCCGCTAGAGGGGAGAGCTTAATTCCGCAATTCGAATACAACCACATCCTACAAGCGTATCTAAATGTGAATACTAAAGCTAATATTAATAAAATAAGCATGAACCCAGTCAAAGCCGAAGCCAATAATGGCAAATTGTGGGAGACGAAGAACGCGCTTATCATCGAGCTATCGCTTATTTCACTGCAAACTGTCACATTTAAATTCAATGGCTTCTTTGCCGGGTTCATGTTCTCATTCACACACCACAGGTTGGGAATGTCGATAACTTTCTCAACGTTCTGAGATACATAAGTTAAAAAACCTTGCAAATATTTACAATCACAGGACCAGTTGTTACTGCCAATGTACAATGTTTGTAACTTCTTGTTATTGTCTAAATGCCACAGACCGTAATTAACGAGTCTGTTTCCATCCAGACGCAAAACTTCTAGCGCTCCCAAAAGGGAAAAAGTTTCATTAGAAATGTACTCAATTAAATTACTTTGAAGATACAGTTCTTTTAAGTTGCTTAGCTTTGAGAACTCAAGACCCAGTAATTGTTTCAGTTTGTTGTTGTCCAAGTGGAGGATTCTTAGATCTCTTAGTTGACTGAATGTATTGTTATGTATGTTTATAATATTACTTGAATTTAGATATACAACCACGGCCTTTCGCATAGAATCGAAAACAGATTCGTTAAGTTCGCTATAAATATTACCATCTAAATATATATGAGTTGCATCTACAGGAAAATTCTGAGGTATTGCTTTCAATTGTTTAACAGAACAATCAACAACGCTAGTACTTTTCGCCGAATCGTGATAACACGAACAATTAATTGGGCACAATGTTTTGCAGCTACAGTTATTGAAATCGCAACAATGACAGCCATCAGGGCAGTAACTATCGTATTTGCACAAAAAGTCTTTGATATGGAGAGAACTGACCGGGAGATATTTCACGCCGCGTACGTAGGATTCCTTGCAGATTACATTTTCCAAGTCCATCACGCGCGGGTATTCGCGAGACGTAATGGAATTGATGAGTAAAAGCCATTTCATTGTGCAATCACAACGAAAGGGATTGCCACTAATGTAAAACTCAGGCAACACTCGTTCATCTGCCACTCTCGAAACACGTAAACTATTTATGTCCAAACTTTCAATTTCATTGGCATACATATCAACTCGAGTTAAATTTGTCTTCTCAAGGAATGTATCGGTCTCTAAACTTGTAATAAAATTGTTGTTGATAAATAACAGCTCTACGCTGTTCGGAATTGACATCGGAGACAGGGTCACTAAACGGTTATGACTGGCGTCTAATGTTTTGACGTGAAGCTCGTTCTGAATTTTATAGTAATTACCAAGAATCTCAATGAAATTCGCGTGGATATCCAACCATTTCAAGCTTCCCGGAATGAAAGCGTAATCAAACCATACCAAATGATTCTCAGATAAATTAAGCCATAACAATTTAGTCAGCGCCACAAACACCCCGTTAATGTCAGAAATGAAGTTACCGTCCAAACGCACGGCTTCCAATTGGGTGTTCTTTTGAAAGGTTTCGGTCTCGATTGACTGTATTTTATTTTTGGCCAAATTGAGTACTTGCAGGCTTGGCAAGCCCCAGAACATGCCCGCAGTAAGGTTTCCAATTTGATTGTCGATTAAACGTAACCCGGTCAGTTGCGATAGATTCTGAAATGAACTGTTTGCTATCTCTGTTAATGAATTTTCACCTAAATCTAGCGATTTCAAGAACGGTAATTGTATAATTGCATCAGGGACTTTCGCAATCTTATTAGAACTTAGATCTAATTCTTTCAAATCTGAACAATTTCCAAATGCATTCTCACTGATATAAGATAGCATATTATTATTTAAGTTTAGTTTATTTAATATAAATAATCCATTAAATATATGGTCTTCAATAGCTTGTAACTTGTTCTGACCTAAGTTCAAAGTGTGTAGATTAAAAAGCGGTGAAAATGCATTATCCTCTATGAACGCTATGGTGTTGTTGTACAGATTCAAAATTTGTAAAAAGAACAAGTCTTTGAACATGTTGCGTGTGACCCGGACCACCGTGTTATGGGACAGGTCGAGCACGATTAATCTTATTAGACCACCGAACGTTTCATCTTCTATGTGGTCGCTCCTCAATTTATTCGCCGAAAGATCTAAAACGAGCAATTGTTCCAACCGATTGAATATTCTCTTAGGCAAAGTTTCCAGTTCATTATTTTGTATATAAATTTCTCGAATTTCTCTAGTATTATAAAATAAACCATCTGGTAAATAACTAATAGCATTATCCGAAAGGTTTACAACTTTTAACGACAGTAAGTCACTAAAAACTTCGCCTGGAAGCTCGTTAATTTTATTATTTTGAAGGAATAACTGTGTCAACCGGCGCAAATGTAAAATTTCGGAGTCAGCTGGCAGCGACATGATGTCGTTATGACTTAAATCTATAGTTTGCAACGTGGACCCGCATTTATGACCGAAACCCAGTTCATCGACAAACTTGATTTTGTTGTGCGTTAAATTAAGTGAAATTATGTTTTCCAGCGCGCAAAACAGGTCCGAAGGTATCTTTCTTATGTTGTTGTGACCCAAGTCTAACGTGTGCAGCTCCCTTAGTCCGTTGAAAGCTCCTAGAGATAGTTCCAATTCTTTATTGTTGCTCCACTCGTTGTTCATAGAGCGAATCTTCAATGTCTTCAACCCTCGCAGTCCCTCGAACACATTGCCAGGCAGTCGTAGTATTTTGCAGTTATCTATGGTTATCTCTGCCAAACCTTGCATTCTTCCGAAGTGATGGTCTCGCAGTGAGCTCTCCAGTAGCAGCGGGCTGCACCGGATCGCAAGCCGCTCCGCGCCATCCGAGTGCATCGAACCGGCGACGTCCCTGTCCGACGACAGTGTCCGTACGTTGCACTCCACCACACCATTCTCACCGGACACACGGAAACAAACATCTGCATCGTCAGGCGCTTCCGTAAGCGCCGCGCCCATCACTAAACAAAAGAGTATCGCGTTAATTATCATTTTAAACGGCACTGTGTCCATATCATTTTCGTCACTTGTCAGAATAGAGTTTTGATGAATGAAAGTTGAGTTCGTAAGTCGCGCACGGTCATGTTCAGCTGTTGTCTACGCGTGTACTACACGGAAACACTTCGATAACGACGATTATGAGCGGTGTAGTAAATAGAGCAGTGTGCGTGCGGCACAGCATGGCAACGCAACAACGCAAGCACGCGATCCCCCCGCGGTGGCGAGGCCGCGACTGCCGCGTACTATGAAATGCCATGAATGCGCGGCGGCTTGGAGGGAACGGACCGCACCAACATTTCTATTGCCGCATAATAAGTAACCCTCTCGTTTTGACTTTTGTACGAAACGGAAACCGTTACGTGACGTCGTTTCCATAAATTTTATTTGGGAATAACCCTTTTAAAATTCAAATTTTAATGAACAAAAACCATTGCTCTAGCTCTACTAGGAGTAAGCTTACCAAAATTTGAAATGTAATTTGAAATAAGTAAAGTACTTTTATTTTTTAATTTACATTTATTTGTTTATTTACACAATTTTGCTGCTTTGTGATTTTTCCAGAATCTGTGAACATCTTATTTAGGTACTCTATTTACCAAACTATTATTTTAGTTTTGAAGCCTTATCAAAGTTTTTGTGCTAGTTTGAGCTTCTAAAAGTTTTTATTTTACTAGTAGGTACAATGATGCGCTGAACAGTAAGTCAGTATGCGGATCCCAGTCGTCGGATCTAGGTTCGAGGACATCAGATAACATTATTAAACGATGACAATACAACTTTATTATAACTTTAATAAGTAATGTTAGCAGACATAATATGTGAGCTTTTGTGAGACTTTTATGTTTGTATGTAACCATTGATGCAACTTAGTATAAATGCAGAGGCTTTTTTTGCAGTTTGTTGTAATTTTTATTCAGTACTCAACAGGCTAATGAGCCCATCTATAAGACTTTTTTTATCTTTTGACATGTCATGCCATTTGTGTTTACAGGTTTTGTTAAATGGGTATGCAGGGAGTTAATTCCGCAAAATATCTACATTTTTTTCAGAGCCGTCGGCTGTTTATTTTATCGATATAAATCATATAGAAAGCAGGGCCTGCGGTTGCTGGTTCTCCTTTATCAAAACATCCCGTATAGCAACGCACAGGTAGCTGCCGGGCACGATACACATTGTGTTACCGGTTGCAGCTGGTGTGCCGGTTGGCGGTTGTTGACAAAACTGGCGTAGAAACAACTTAAGGGTACGCTAGTCGGTCATTCTTCCATACAAACATAGTATGGTGATTACGTGTCTGTTTGACAGTGTACGTTCAAAACTAAAAATTATATCAATTTGTCTTGTCATTATCTAGCCCTGTATGGAAGCAGAATTAGAAATAAAAAATGGTTTAGAAGTTACGAGCGTCGAAACTTCCATATTTTAAAACTAATTTTAACTCATCTTTGGGCGTAAATAAATAAGTTATATAATAAGAAAATGGCAAAAAAAAACCGTACAGGGATAGATATTATTCAGTAGTTCAAATAATTTTATTTTGAGTAAATAAAAGTAGTTTTTTTATAATATATATACGCCCAAAGATCTGTTCATGATATTTTATGCGCTCGTTTTCGTCATAAATCATCGTCAGGTCTATTTCAATAAATAAATCTAAATAAAGAATTAGACTAATTAGCATGCATATTAGTGACGCCCACCAACGAGTTCGAGCCGTCGACTAGTGTACCCTTAAGGCAGGGACAAATCTGAGTCCCCGCTTGACCAGACGGAGCTCGCAGAGGCGAGCAGGCGCCAGTTAAAGAGTGCTTATGTGCCCCCGTAGCCCCCTGGTGCAAGTGTACGAGGGAACAAGAAGTGGTTTTAGTCAGTAGAAGATCTGACAAACCCCTCCGTCCGCCCCAGGACAGAGAACATCCGTGAGGATTACCATGCCGTAAACAAAAAAAGGCACAAATCTGCGGGGCATAGACCCAGTGCAAGTATCGCGTCAAAAACATCGTTCCTGACGGGATTCCCGCGACCGCACACTTTTTTTTCCGTGCGGGAATCGAACCCGCGACTATCTATTCTGTAAAAATCTCATGGTGGCCCAGTGGTAACGGCCACGACTTAAGAGTTGAAGGTCGTGAGTTCGAACCCTGACAGGCGTTTTGCTTTGTGTAAACTATTTCATCACCACTGCTCTCAAAACGGTGAAGGAAAACATCGTGAAGACAGGAATGTCCTAGAACCAAAAATTCAAAGACTGTGACATCTACCAGAACCCGCACAGGGCCCGCGTGGTGGATTACGGCCCACTCCGTCTCAGAGAGGAGGACTGTGTCCCAGTAGTGGGAAGATTATACGCTGATTATGCCTAAGGTTGAGTGTCACTTTCACGTCATAAACAACAAAGTCAATTTTATACTTAGCCCCGATACGCACGGGAATTATTAACGCGACGACTTTTTATGGCGCTCTGGATTTTCAACTCTCGGTGTTAAGCCGAGCATTGTGAACCAAACAGAGTGCATCCCAGCCTGTCAAAAAAACACACTGTTGGATTTACAAACCTCGCCGCTAAGCAGTAAGCTGAAAAACCAGTTTGAAATGATAAATCGCCCGTGGGTACGAGGGCTTAGATAGTTTCAACGACAACCTAAGTGAAGTTTTAATTTACTGGGAGTTTCTTTCAAAAGTGGTAAATTACTAATGAAACTATACCTAATCATAGTTTTAGGTATGCAGCATTTATTTACAGACAGCGTGTAAAAAAATCAGCTGTTCCCTACATTTTGATTGCGTAGTTATCGCACTTTGTAGGAAGCAGCTGTTTTTTTTTCCATAGTAAAAGTTGTTCATTCTCATGAGCACTACACTCCCTTATACTACGTCCCACGTTCAACCTACCGATCAGCATTTTTTTTCTTAATTAAACACAGATCGCCCAGACTGATAAGCGTAAGTTCGCGAGTTTGATCGCGATTCCTGACCAACGCCGCGCTACTATAAACGTGATATCAATGGACGTGAAGTCTATTTCAATTGTTTGACTTTATTAGAAATTGCAAGGGTTAACATGAATAGTAGTGGCTAATATAGAGATTCAGTTCAGATTGCTAGCTTTTACAAATGATTATTTTTTTAGTGGACCGAGTACTCGAAAGATTTAATTAAATCAAAGTTACTTTTTTTACTGTTAGTAGTTTTGTATAGTTTGATCTTCGTCTGCTTCTGCGTCTTTTTGAGACATTTCATCTAAGTACTGTCAACCACACTTATAACATTGATATGGACAGCGTCGTTTTCGTAGTACTTAAAATGGTGAACGTCACTTATTGCGTAAAACTTAGTTATAGTCTCTCAAAAAAACGAATAATAGGTATATGTAGTGTCAAGCGGAAGTCTAGAGGTGAAGCATCCATGGAGGAAGTCCGTAATCCAGCTTTGTACCTAAATTTTTTGTTTTTTTTTTCTTATATAAAAAAATAAGGAATGAAGCATTAGCGTAGGATTTTAAGGTTCGTAATACGTATTGATCTAACCGCAACTAGTTAGCTTTGGCCAACATGCTATTAGAAATATTAAGGCACCAACATTCTAGTTTTTTAAACGGATAGTAAGGCAAACTAGTAATCGTTGCCGTGTGAATGAATTATGAATATTTCGTTTGATTCCTTTTTTTTGTCTCGTGGTATTTAATGCTAAGCCAACATTTCCGATCCGAACCACGCCATCTATTGTCGTCAAGCGTAATTTATTACATCGCTTATCGTCGCGCAGCGTTGCTTGCCGATTTAGGGCCAGCGCAGGCCCGCAGACCTGACGAAGCGCAACGCAGCTCGGTTTTCACTGGCAAACAAACATCAACCATGCGACAGTTGAAAATAAATTAAAACTTGCATTATTAGCCCGAGAGTGCATCAGAGCGGAAAAGTTGGTGTTGGTTTTGTAGAAAACCGCGGTGCGCATCGGCAGCGCACCAACTCTCCGGGCACCATAATATCATTATAAAAATTTGCTTACCATTGTTTTAACTTGAAGGACATCTAGGGATCTTTTGAAGCAACTAGTCACTATCGATCCGCTGGTTGTGGTTGAGAACTAAAATCTGCATTATTCTCCATGATGATGGTGAGCGTTGAGCTGATCCACATTATCCTAGTATTTCTGGCAACACATGAAATCCTAGAAATAATGAGGAAATAGGGAGGAGGAATGTGACTTGTTACGCGAATGGATAGAATGAGAAATTAGTATACAAGACGAAGTCCGAAAGTGGCACCAGTGACTGAAAACTTGTGTGAAAATGCGAATATGTTGTCATGGTATGGGCATGTAATGCGGAAGAATGAGGAAAATGCCGTAAGGAAAGTTTTGAGTATGAATGGATGGCTATAAGAGTAGGGGAAGACCAAAGAAACGATGGATGGACTGTGTGAAAGATGATTTATGGCTAGAAAGGGGGGTGACTACCGAGATTACGACTAATAGAGAAGTATGGAAGAAAAAGACACTGCGCCGACCACAAATAAATTGTAATAAGGGCAAGAGAATGATGATGAGCGAGTCAGGAAGCCGGACACACTCCCTGACCAGATCAGTTGCAAGTGGACGGATTCAACAAATCACAAAAAACGTAATGCCTGTGAGGTACAGTATCTGTCTGCCTCAAAAAGATGTATACACGGAAAAGGAACCCTAATTGTCAACAACTATTGTTTAATAACATTGTATCCACCGTACAAGTACAAAAAATAGTATACAATTTATTTAACCAAAACAAAGTAAACATTTTGTCCCAAACCATCTATACCTTATGACCAAAACATGGTAATCTACATAAGTCTCACAAATATGTTCTATATAACGAAGCTAAAGACGTGTCATTCGATATAAGTCGTTGTCAGTCTAGTTTACCTTGTTCTGGAACTATCACTGTGAACTTTGTTTTGTTCATAGGGTGTATAGATGGCGGTGATTTCTCGCGTCCGGCCCTGGTCCAGGCCATGGTACGGAGCGAGAGAGCATGGGAGGCCGTCACCTCCTTCTGCGAAGCAGTAATACTCGCGAAGGAGGAGGCGGAACGCGTGAGGGATTCCCGGCCACCGTAGGCGCGGGCTTGCGGACGGCGACCTACTCATTGCTCCGGAGTTTCGCCGTAGTTACGAGCGCTAAGCGCTCCGTCTAACATACGGTAATACGATAATTGAGACAGAGAACGAAGCGCCCGTAACTTCGGCCGAGACATGTATTCTGCTTATGAAGTAGACCCCCAGGCCCGGGACGACGTCGCGCTGTGTTCCACGCGCGCCTCAAAGAGATGTCAGCACAACTGGCGGGGCCCGCTAGGACCGATGCCTGCCGGGGTCGCGGGAAAGTCCGAAAGGGATACCGTGGTCCCTGGCAACGTACAGGCAACTGAAGGAACACGGGTGGGTTTTAGTCAGTAACAGTCTGACACGCCCTCCCGCTCCGCCCAGAGCGGGAGAAGTTATTTGATCATTTAAAAGGGTGTATAGGTGGGTTTGGTAAAATAAATTGTACACTATGTTTTGTACTTATACGGTGGATACAATGTTATGGAATAAAGGTTATTGAGAATAAAATGGTTCCTTGTCCGTGTATATATCTTTTTGGGGCTGACTGTGCCTTAGACTACTTTCGTTTCATTGCTGATTTTCGCCCTGAAGTCATCTCAAATATTCTCCTGTATATTTGTGCTGATACGCCTTGTCGAATAATACATTTTTCTGAGTCTTATCAAACCTATATTTTATCGTATTTGATCCAAATTATTAATTTGTTGATTCTGGAAATAACGGGAACGAAAAAGAAAAATAAAACCACAATACATTTTTCTTTTTATTCCATAATAGTCTAGGCTTAATTACTATTTACAACAAATCAGCAGACAATGACAACACAATTGGATAAGTCATATTTATAGCCGTAACATCTTACACTACTGTATCGTCATTTATTGCGAGAAGACAACAATATAGCCTGTTTATTTAGACAAGAATTTCACGAGCAATAAATAAATAATTAGCTGAGTTTATACCAACCTCACTATAATGCTCTCTCCCCTCTAACTTTTCCAATTAATTTAGACATTACGATTAATTAGTACAATTTTGAAGGCTAAAACACCTTAAGTAGATTCAGAAACTACTTTATAATATTTGAATAATTATAATTATATAATATGTCGGCGTGAGCAAATTATAACGTAAAACTTTAATCATTATGTTGTTAAATTAAATTCATTTTGCGTTAATATTAATTTTCTTTTAAATAATTGCGAATGAAAACACAAAACCACATGGACTTTGTAAAAATCAACAATAAATCTACTTCAATCAGGCCACCCTCGCGTCGAAATATAGCAATATGAATAAATGTAATTCAAAAACAATCATTCAACACAAAATACATTTTATAAACTCATCATGCAAAATTTAAGGTCAGAATACAAAAAAAAAATATTCCAAAATAACAAAAAAATATATTATTTACAAAAAAAAACTTTTATTGAAATTAAATTAGGTGCGTTCACTGAAAATCTGTGTCTTAAAGTATTATAATCGCTGGGTAAAATTAGTCTAAAACTATATTCGTTAAGCATGGCCATTTTATAATAGTAATGTTGGTATCACAAATCATTACTTAGAATAACACGAGTCCCTTATAACACTAAATGAATCGCCATCGGCTTGCAGCGACAATAACTACAATTGAACTAATTTATTAACTGTCTGCACTGTTAGTGTTCCGGAAATTCAGTCTTACGTAGGCTCCGGTCTGGTTACATACGGCTACATGTTTGGTGTAACACAGAGACATAATGTTCCATTCTTCACAGTACAGTTTAAATAACAACTAATTATTACTCATAACTTTGGCAAATGCAATACAAACACAATGGTTATATAAGGCCTCATTAAAAACGACTCTATGTTATGTCAACTTCCCTATCTAGTTTAGGATGTAGCACATTATAGTCTATTTATTGATATGAATCAATTTAAGTTTGAAGAACTTCATCTACTTCTGTCTTTTATTTGATATTTATATTAAAACGGTTTATTTGTTTTTTCTAGAGGTAATTCAGGATTCAAATTGACTAAATAACTAGAGTTTTGTAACATTGAACTTGAATACAACTTCTGCAAAACAACTATAGTTATAGCAACATAATTATATTTAACTTATACCATTTACCCGTAACATATTACACAATCCTGTAATATTTTACAGTTATCAAGGGCACTTTACTACTAGTTTTTACAGAATATTATTGCTCAATATTTATTTTTCACACAGTTCTGCTTGAACTTAACCAGTATTGCATTCGTAAGATTATATATAGCTAGGAAGGAACCTTTAAGCGCACAACTACAGATAAGGAAGATATCGAGATACACGAAAACTAGCAAGCATACATTCCATGTTTTAACATCCGAGAGCCTGTTTGTATAGTAACTTACCGTAAGTTAAACGTTGCTAGGTCATGGTCAACTTCACTGATACACCATCGCCCTAGGAAATTGTCGTATCAAATCCACAAAGGACGCCTTGGATACCGACCCAGTTTTCAACCAACCAAATTATATAACATACAGAATTTGATTGGTGACCTAACGGGCGATGAAGGGTAGATCAATGTCTATAAAGTACAATTTCATTAAAGTACGACTACATTGATCAGGTCGACGCCGCCGGCTGACCATCGGAACTAAACAGAGCTCCCAGCTCATACAATTAATATCACACGCAGTCCGCACTCGGCTTGATCGTCGGCACTCACTAATTATGACGATAACTTGAAAACATTCTAACTTTCACTTACTGGTTCACTATCACTTAGCACCATCGGCGTTTCTTAGATGTCCCGTCATTGTTTTTGCCGGTGCGAACCGCAGTCTATTTGTCCGCCTTTATGTGATCAGGACGGTCACCGCGTGCGTACCTCTGCCACATCTTATTGTATAACATTTCTAAACCGGTGGCATACGCTTTGCAGTCGAAGAGCGGACTGTCGGAGCGCGCTGCCCACACCTTAGCTCGGATGCCTTTTAAACTGTAAAGATAGAAGGTAAAGTATTAAATTTGACCATCCAAAATTAATATTGTCAAATTTTTCGTTGTTGATATATTTGGCAGGACATCATATATTTTTCGGGCCTAAATGTTCCAAGCCAGTGCTGAGTAACAGTATGATTCGATGCTTTCGTCGACTGCTTTCAGCATAACGAATAAGGGAACTTCTTAGGGACCAGAATAATGCCCAACAGCAGCCTATAAGAGTGGAGACTGATTTGATAGTAGTCTGTTTGTAATATTATAAAATACTTACTATTCCCTATCAGTTCCTAGTCTTACAGCTATGTCTTGATATTCTATCCTCGTTCTCGCGATCAGCTCGGGACAGCCGAGCGTGTTCAACTGAGATGCTGCCACTCTGTAACAATAACATAAACGAGTTTAATATAACGTTTGCACTGCTACATCACATGGCATCTTGTACTCCTCAAACGGTCAACAGTGGTAAAATCAATCGAAACTCGTGGGTTTCTCTGAACTTGCAACAAGTATGTATTACTTGCGATGCCTGCAAGCTTGCAAGTTATAGGTGTCGAGGTCGAACCCAAAGCACGCAACTCTAACTTTTCGGATTCATGTGCGTATTGTATAATTAACACTTGTTTCAAAAACCGCGAAGGATAACATCGTGAGGAAACCGGCATGCCTGAGATAGTTCTCGACGGCATGTGAAGCCAAGACAGAGACCCGTGAGCGGCATAAAAACTTTGAACACTAACCACACGAAAACGAAAGAAAGACTTGCGATGAGTAAGTACTAACAGTGGCACTACAAAGTGTCAACAGAACTAACAAACTTTAACAAGTTGCAATTTTCTGAGTAACTTCAGTACATCTTTGTCACTAATCGATGTGGGTATCAAAGAGTGGGTAAAGCCGACAGATACGTTGTGGGTTACGGCATAAACAGAAAACCTTGGGCTAAATATTATGACTTTCTGTATTTTTCTTTATTTTGTTAGGTTTTTCTATTTCACTCCAGGATAAAGGCGCGGAGACCAGTGCCCGTTTCTTCATTTTTCGCTATTCGCGACCACGCCGCTCCTTAATTTATAATCTTAATAATAATTTAATTTACCTGGAAGCCAGCGTCTCCCCAGGCAGCGTAACGACCGGCGTGCCGGTCCACAAGATGTCCATGCTGGTCGTGTGTCCGTTACACAATGGTGTGTCGAGACAAACGTCTGCCAATTGTCCTCGACGCACATGCTCTTCTTTAGCGGCCACGTTTGAGAAAATTATGCGGCCGGGTGGCAGACCTGGGTAAGAATAAGAAGAAATGTTGTTTAACAAAGTTTCTCGCCATCCTGATAGTTGTCTTGCATTTTCAACTAGCTATCAGTTAATCTTCGAGGCTCATTGTTTGTAATTATTGTTTCAATTCTTTCTGTAGCTACACTCAATGGAAGTATGTGTTTAGTTTTGAAATAGACAATGCTCTGTTGTGGCCAGTTTTTATAAACTGACTGGCTGAACAGGGTCATTAATGCGATACGATTTTATACTGAAGCAAGAGTAAGGTTGCGTTTCCACCAGAGATGAGCGAGGATGCGTAGCGGGGGTGTGTGTAAAACTAACCAATAACAACGCTAGCTTCGCTCAAACTATGACAGTGAAGCGATGTTATTGGTTAGTTTTACAGACACCCCCGCTACGCATCCTCGCTCATCTCTGGTGGAAACGCAGCCTAAGAATAGAATACCAGCCTATTGATTTACAGAGAGACACTCTCTGTCAAGCAAAAGCCTCTTCTCAGACAGAGAAGGCATGACCATTTAACACCTTGCCCTGAGTGTGGTTAGATTTTTGCTTACCTAATTGTTGAGCCGTATTCTGAAGATTCGGCTCTCCAACAGCGGGGAACCTAAGCAGCCATAAAACACTGTTCGGAACATTCTTCAATATGTACACCCACATATGCAACGTCAGAGGGTCAATTTTGTACAGCTGGTTGAAATTGCAGTACACCACCGCGTCATCTGGTAGCCCGTATTGTTGACGAGTTGTTATTACAATAGACTGTGGCACTTCTTCGCCTGTGGCGGCTTTGTTGTTTGTCTGTGTCGTCGCTAGTCCATTTTGAAGAATCACTCCGTTTACTGATGTCTGTAAATTAAGAATACGTTAGGATACCGAATATGCTTAATTGAGAATATAACGTAGCTACGCGATTGTTTATATGACACACCAAGTTTTACAAAAACACTATCAGACTTGTATGAGTGATAGATATGACACTCTAAAACAAAAAGCCAACTTTCTTTTATATGTTGTGTTCTTACCTGTACTTGTCCTGATGCAATCATAGTCTCAATAGGCGTGGTGGTCGGTAATTCAGCTACTTTCAAGGATATCTCTAAAGGTCGAGCGGCTCTTACAATTTCCTTAATCTCTTTAATGTCAGTGGTCTCCACAAGCGGAGACAAGTCCGTAGCATTGATCACAGCTACATTGTCGGCTACACTTCCTAAGTTATTATGAGTTTTTAGTTTGTCACTGAGAATCAATCGTTCTTGCAAATGCGGGAACATTTGCTTATGATCGCCCACAAAGTATGTATTCGGCATGTAAGCCATTTTCTCGCTGTACTGACTCGCTAATTCTATGGGCGACGTAACTGCATCTGTCACTAAATAGTCCATGTAGCTGGCCCCACTCGTTCCCGGATATCCGAGCCACATAACTTGCACGGGGGCCGGTCGCAACGCAAATATCTCGTTTCGCGCTCCTTTTGTATAACCGTTCATATTGACGAGAATGTGAATACCGTCGCCGTAGATTTTATCGGCCGCTTTGCCGTTACATTGCATCTGTGATAAGTCAATAAAGTGTTCCGCCTCTCGAGCGATCTTAGAACGGAATGTGGTTCCATCATCTGGACTCAGAGCGTAGCAGTAGATCTCTACTTTGACTCTGTCGTGCAAGCCTGGTACAGATTGCATCAAATGCGAGGTTGGGTGATTCCCAAAGTCGCTGCTCACGTAACCGATACGAAGACGTCCTTGCAACTCCCGCGGGAATTTGAACGGAGGCTTGTGTAGAACTTGCACTTTTTCAAGACATAGGTTAGCATGTCGTGCGGCAATTGCCTTTCTGTAGTCGTGAGTAAGTGGGTATAACATGGAATGATGAGGGTGAACTGACGGCAGTCTGTTCTTATCAAGTTGTTCGGCCACAATGCTTACGAGCTTCTTCATTCGGGACTCATAATCGGTCCAATCACATACAATTTGCAAGCAATGAGCCAAATTGCAGTACGCATCAGGGAAGTCAGGTTTTAATTTCAAAGCCGTTCTATACGACTGAATAGCTTCGGGAATGTTTCCAGAATCTTTGTGGATGCTAGCAAGATTGCTGTGAGCATCGGCGAATGCAGGGTTTATCTGTATAGCTCTGGTGTAGCATTGCAAGGCGCCCGCTACATCCTGCATCTCTTTGAGCGTGTTGCCCATATTACTGTAGGCATCAGCGAAAGTTGGCTGAATGCGTATTGCCTCTTTGTAATGCATAAGGGCTTCAGTTAACTTGCCTTGTTGTTGTAGTACTGAAGCTAAATTGCTGTGAGCTGCGGCAAATTCAGGGAACACTTCCAAAGCTTTCAAGTACAAACGAGTTGCCTCCTCGATGTAGCCTTGTTCACGTTTGATGTTCGCCAAATTGTTGAGTGAGTCAGCGTGTGATGGACATAGTCTTAACGCTGTGTTGTAACATTCTTCGGCATCAGCGACTTGTCCTTTCTCTTTAAGTGCATTCGCTAAATTACAATATGCGTCAGGGAAGTTCGGTTGTAACTCAATGGCTCGTCTATAGGTGTCAATTGCCAAGTCAATCAATCCTTGTTCGTAGTAAACACACGCCAAATTGCCGTGGACCACGGCATTGTTTGGCGACAGATTCAGCGCGCGAAGATACGCAGCCACAGCCCTATTGAACATGGACAATTATTGTTAATTTAACGTGCCGACCCATATAATGTGAGTTTACGATATTGAAATGGTAATGACAAAACATTAATATGTAATTTGTATACTTATATGTAAAATGTGCTATGAATATTAAAAGTTCTGATCTATTGTTGTCTATTTGAAAAAATTGTTCTCTGTTTTGAAAAGTCCAATGAAATAAACAATTTAGCTCACCTGTCGAAAATTCTTGCTTCTTTGAGAACATTTCCCAAATTAATGTAGGCGTCCAGGAAATTTGGATCTAATGCAACGGCCTTTTCAAAGTGATGAATGGCCAGCCAGATTTCACTCTGTGCGTTAAACACGCATCCCAAGTTACTCCATGCCACAGCAAAGTCTGGCCTCGTTTCTATTGCCTTCAAGTAACAAGCCTACACACACGAAAAAAATGCCTGTTAATAACTATACAAAAATGATGTTTTGATGTAATGATGTTCTGAAATGTATGTTACGCCAATGTCAATAATTACACGTTCGCTACGAGTGATGCTGGGTGATCGACGTGTACACCAAAAGCTACGATCACCAAACATCAATCGCATACAGAAAACTTTACGCAAACAGCACCCTAGAGAAACGAGACTACGCCGACTGCCACACACATCAGTAGGAAATGCAAACGAAAAACCAGTGCAAACCAAGTGCAAACCGCACATCCATACGTCTTGATAAACATAAAATAATAAATAAATCATACGTCACGAAACAAACGAGCCAACCACAAGTGAAACGCTTCCACTTCCTAGCCGATGAGACAGGATGGTCACGACAATGGATAAGTCAAGAGCACGAGTTGTATCCGATTCCTGTTCTTACTTTAGTTCTTGCAAACCTTTTCCACTTTACCTGCAGCAGACACGGCGGCATCGCGGCGGGATAGCGAGTGTCGTACGAACCATAACCCAGCTAGATACAGCAGCGGTCACACCTACACTTGCCTTACCAGACAACACCTTGTGAAAATATAATAGAAAATTAGTTGATTTTGAGTCAATTTGTTTCACCCGATCGTCTTCATAAACAAATTATATTGCAAATCAAATATTTATGATTTGAGAGGATCATTGTCCAGCTCACGCTGTCATCGAGCAGAGTGTTGCGACAGGCATGATGTGGATGACCAAATCATATAATACAAATAAACTCACTACGTCATACCACTAATGAAATAAACACTACAGACTCCTCTGATCCTCCATTGTAATAAGAAATCACTACAAGCACAAGGATTATAACGTTAACTAGGTTTTGAAGGAAACAGGATTGAATGTTGTCTCAAACGTTTAGGATAGCGACGTGAATTAGTATACTCTCCTTTACTGCTCAATACTCCACACAACATTGTTAATAACAAGAAAAACAAACAATTAGTAATAAACGATTTCTTGAACGAATGTTATGTAGAGAATTGATATTTGAACGCAAAAACGCTGTCACAAAATATTACGCTCCCATCTTTCCCCCGGAAAGATTTTTGTCATAATTGTATAGTAACATTATGTACTTTATTGTGTACATTAATAAAATTCAATATACCCATGTGTACGGCAAGCTTCAATAAAAAATGTACGTGTAAAAATATGTTACGCAGAAATGTCCTTGTACTCAGTCAATGTCAACCATTGATATAAAGTGAATCAAACTTTATCAAACGTAATTTTATCATCAGATAACGATACACATAAGATGTTAAATATTTTGTGACTGTACATATTGTGTGGTGCACCAAGATTGGAAACGGAAGTTGTGTGGCCAAACAAAGCATTCCATTTCCCATCCTGTTTCACAGATTTAATAATGGTTTCAACCAAATAGGCTCTTCAATAACGCATTTTGAGGGTAAAATTTAGACAACAACGAGACCTAATAGTCAAAACCATTATAAGGAAAAGCTGACGCAAGTTGCAAATTATTCTGATGTATATACGCAAGGGCAGTGTACGCTTACAGAGCAGAGAGTACGCTAATTTGATATTGTACAAGGAAACTTTTAGAGAATCCTGTTAACTTCGGAGCAAACCAGAAAGTCGAGGAGGAAATTATATTTACCTTTGCCTCGTCCAAACGACCAAGAGCTTTGAGCAAATTGCCCAAGTCACTCCTAACGCAGTAAAGGTCCTGTGAACAAAATAAATAGAGTTAAAATGGATTTATGATTTTTGAGGACATAAAATTGGCAGATGGATTAGGGCTCCGTCGGAGAGGATTGAAATTGATCTGATTGGTTGATGATTAAGAGTAATTTGCGCAACGAAGGAAAGTCTTCGTTTCGGTTAAACGCCACGTTTGCAAGGGATCTGCTGTGATTGCGATAATAATTATGATAATAGGGATGATGCCTGAGTAAAAAAAAAGAAATTCAATTTAGTCCGTCAGTCAGATAATAAAAAAATATGACACGAATTTTTTGCTTTATCATATTATTAAAAAATTACTTAGATAAAATGCATTAAAGTTGGGAGTGGGGGGTTGCTACGTCACAAGTAAGTATAAAATCTACATACTTCAATAGTGACTCGTGACGTCATGGCACATTTTAACTTAATGTATCGCCGTAATCTTTAGATTACGTAAAAAAAGAAAAAAAAACGTATCCGTATATGTTATAATAAAAAGATTTTTTTAGTCATCATACCTATTATGACATTATAAGAGCAACTAACACATATTTTTGATGTAACCCTCTAATTGCCTTCTATATTATATACTTAATATTAAAAAGAGGTACAATTTTTGAGTTTGTATGTAGGGGCCGGATAATCTTCCGAACTACTGATCCGATTCCGAAAATTCGTTCACTAATGAGAAGCTACAGTATTGCCGATAGTCATACGATATATTTTATGTTAAAACAAGATATTTCACTTCGACTAAGTCGCGGGTAGAAGCTAGTATGGCATATACGCGAAGGCTCACAGCCTTGCCATGCCGGAAATAAGTTTATAAACATACGATTTTTCTCGATAAAGCTACATTATTGCCGAGTGTCATACGATATATTTTATGTTAAAACAAGATATTTCACTCGGACTAAGTCGCGGGTAGAAGCTAGTATGGCATATACGCGAAGGCTCACAGCCTTGCCATGCCGGAAATAAGTTTATAAACATACGATTATTTCTCGATAATCACCAAGCAATATTACCGATAGAGTCGTTTCATGGCTGCCTACGCATTCATTATTGCACTTTAATTAAGTGACAATTGCTTATCGCAGTTTCAATCAATATAGCTGGTTAAGATCCTTAAAGTGCTTAGCATGATCCTCTGTTATATCGAAAATATTGCAGCATTAATTTTGAAATAAATATGTGGTTCAGTGGAGGATTAATATTAAGTACTATATGACGAAAACACAATTCCATAAAATTTTCTCCATAAAAAAAATCCCTAAAAAAAACCTTGAAACCGAACAATAAAACGCTTGTATTAAAAAAAAAAAATACTTCAAATTAGATCATGAAACTTAGCATAAAAACTGAACTAATTATAAAGCAGATACTATATGTATATTTTTTTTTAATAACCATTGTTTTCGCCGTAAAAATAAATTACACTATTGGCGCCTTGGAGCTTTCTCCCCGCCGCCGCTCAGTCTCGCTCTCAATAAGTCCGCGAGTAGTATCGTGCGAGCAAGATAAGGAGTGAAATTGAGCCGAGGTATTGTGGACTCTTAATAGGTAGATATAAATTCTTTTATATTTTGTTAATGTGATAACGTTATAGGCTTAATAGACTAGATTTGTAGACTATTTTCTATTTTGTTAAGTACCTGGTAATTTTGACAAGCCTACAATCCTCCCATACCTATTAACATTGTAATTAGGAAACATTGTAAAAGCCTTTTATTTTTAAAAGAGTAACCGTGGAGATTCTTGCCGGCTCTGCTCCATAGGAAACGACCAATTGGAACCGTGCACCTAGCTTGTGACGTTTCATAGTGCGCATGTAGGTTTATGCGAAAAAAAATATATAGATTTTATATTTTAGATGATCTACAAAGGCGGTGCTCGGGGGAGGCCTATGTCCAGCAGTGGACGTCTTTCGGCTGTAATGATGATGATGATAATCTACAGTTACGAAGCAGAGTAAGGGAATTTAAACCATATTATAGCCTACTCATGACATATAGATATAATAGCGCCAAGTGCTATTTATTCCAGGAATTTCATACTTCAGTTAGTAGTTCCTACGAGTAATGATTGTTCAATACAAAATGAGAACAAAGGATGAGAACAAAAAGAAGAAAGGATTTTCCTCTTGAAGTAATCGTGAGACATTCGAAATCTGTATTTAAAAATAATACTCAGTTTTTTTTTACTATATTAGGTACGGAGTAGTGGTGTTCCAGTGGTAACGGCCCCGACTTACGAGTTCTAGGTCGTGGGTTCGAACCCAAGCAGGCGCTTTAAATTGTGTACCTAAATAATTTCATCACCACTGCTCTAAAAACGGTGAAGGAAAACATCGTGAGGAACCCGGCATGTCCTAGAACCAACAATTCGAAGACATGTGACATCTACCAACCCGCACTGGGCCCGCGTGGTGGATGAAGAAAAGAGGAGAGAAGAGGCCTCCATCCCAGTAGTGGGAACATTATAGGCTGATTATGCTAAGGTACAGTGTTGGCTTTTCTACCATAGGTACGAATTATTATAATAGATACAAGGATTATTTAAAGCGAATGGTCATTATAGTCAGTGGCGGATCCACGATTGTCGTTTGGGAGGGGTTTGCCCCCGCTAAGGGTAGGTTTTAGCAAAGTAAAGACTAAAAAAAGCACACAACATTTTACAAGCTTTCTCGGATTACTTTTCGCAAATTCCTCAATGAATTCGTTAGGTTGTAGACTACCAGAAATATCTCGGTGAATATACATAGCGGCCTAGGCAGCGTGAGGGCAAAATGCGTCAAAATGCGTCAAAACATGTTATAGAAAAAAACTTGAAAACGTGTTATATACTTATTAAGTTAAGGATAATTGATGACAATTGTACATTATTGCTAAAAAGTTTAACTAAAATAATATCAAGTTCACTTTAAGATTTGTCACGGAACAACTCAGACGCTTATCGGGGGGCCTAAGCCCCTTAGCCTCCCCCCTAATTCCGCCGTTATATATTACCTTATGCATAACTTTGATTTATAGTGTACATGTATGCCTATTGCACAATATCTATTTACAAGGATGAGCCCCTTAGCGAGCGCCCCCCCCCCCCCCCCCCCCGATCCGCTACTGATTATAAATTTTGAATACCTTATGCATAACTTTGATGTATGGTGTACATGTATGCCTATTGAATAATTTATATTTACAAGGAAAACAAATGAACTATATTGAATACAAATTAGCTTACATAAATAAAAATTTCATTATTCTGAGGTAAAATTTGCCACGGTTACACTTTGTAGAGCAATTAATAACGAACATTTTAATTCTGGGATCGCTGTTTAATCTCCTTGGTAATAAATTTGATTTACGGTCTGACACCGTTCGCGGACGGTTTAGCTAGATAGCTAAACCGTCCGCGAACGGTGTTGTTACTGTGTAGTGTTTAGATATAGATGTATCTAAAACATTATACAGGGTAACATAGTAAATATTGCTAGATCAACAGGGAAAATATACAGACGCCAGCAGGTCAACCTACCCGAAACTGTAAAATTTTCCCAATCAACTTTGAACTTTACGCTTTAGTGATAAAGTTGAAAATCTATTAACGAAATTTGACAAGATTGTAGTAGGTTGATGTGCTGGCTTCTGTACATAGAAAAGGCAAAGAAAGAAAAATTGTTTATTCTGCACAAACAAAACGCACATTCAACAAAATGACATATCGGAAGCAACGCGATATAATAATAATAACCCCACCGCCGTATCTCTACGTTGACGTCGTGGTGGGGCTTGCGCGCTCCGAACTCCAGGTCTGTGCCGGTAGAGTTTTTGCAGACCAAGAGAGATACAGAAACCCGCAGAGCAGCATGTGGCGAGCTGTTGGGCAGTAGCGACCCCACGGACCCTATCTCCCGGGAGAAATCTTGTTCCTCATCTCTGGCTTGCCTTTATTGGCCGGCTGGAGTAAGCACTGACGAGGAATAGAGCTCTCACCTCTTTCTTCCATTTATTGGCCCGCTTGAGTGGAGATTCGCAAGAGCAAACGTGCTCGGAGGAAGGAAGTATTCCAGTAAGATGCTGGTAGGGATCTTGAACGTACTTCCGGGATTGTCCTGATAGCCGTAGAATACCGCTCCACTCCTTATAAGCACCTCAGGACATGTTGCCCCCTTGTCACTACGTCACTATGTGCTAGCGACAGTTTTCGGGGGCCCATTATTGAATGTGCAAGTCACCCCCTGCCATTTTACTTGTGAATTTTATATAAAATATTGGTCAGGCAGGGGCCATAGTCTTTCCATAGTTCTAGATAACCAGTTCACTTAGCCACCCAAACCGATAATCCAATATATTTGTTTTCATATCTTGCAATAGTCCTGCACCAACCGGGAGTTGTCCTTGGGTGTACTAGCACAGTGCGTACAGGGATAACCGTCGGTTGGTGCCTCGTTTCATTAAACAAGTCTAACGGGCCTCTGCGAGTTGGCTTCGGCCCTTCATACGCCTTGCAAAGGTCCGGGACCCTAGGGTCCCAAAAAATGTCAAAGACGTAAAAAATAATAAAATAAAAAATATATAAAGGACAAAAAAAAAAATATATATATATATATATATGTATATGTTTTATATTGTAGCTGTTTGTGGTTCCTCTTGAATAAAAACAAAATAAAATTAAAATATATAATAATAATAATATAAAAAGTATAATAATAAAAAAATCTGTATTTCTAATCACTGAGGTGAAGTCGTCTCTAATAATATAATAAAATGGGCAACTCGATTAGCATGAGGCAGTGAAGGAAAACATCGTGGAATTTTACACCGTTTAGTCGAGTGCCACATAACCGTAACAATAGGTAATTTCCGAGAATTAGTCCGACATGATATCATAATTGTTATTGAAGGACAAAAAATATAAAACTTTATAATTATCTATCTAGATCTTAGGTACTCTTACCAAAGGCGTATCGTATAACCCAGGGTTGTGGAGGTCTGATAGGCAGTCGCTCCATGTAATATACTGGTATTCAGCTGCATCCGGTTAGACTGGAAGCCGACCCCAACAGAGTTGGGAAAAGGCTAGGCAGATGAATTATCTAGATCTTAGGTACAAAGTGTATTTAAAGCTAAATTAAATATTAATAGTATAACTAACTAGTTAGATTGGAATGATTGATAGGTGTTTACAAACTCTGAATCTCCTTTATACGCCTTGATGGCAACAAAAATGAAGTGCGCAACTTACACAATACTAACCTAAGGTTTGAATTACAATTCTAATTCAAATTTCAAATTTATTTATTTATTCAAAAATCAGGATGTATAAGAACAGATTGGACAGTGACCCCCAAACTAGGCATTTGCCTGTATCTTGGGGGGCTACATTGGATATGTAGAACAATAGTATATGCAGGAAGTTTTTTTTGTTTCTAATCATGTAACTACTCCTTCATTACAAGTACGTACCTCGATATGTTATATTAAGCACATTGTTTGTGTAGGTGTTGGAGTTTTTGTTTCATTAAGAATAATGAAATAACATTGGGATTCATCGTAGAGATAGATGGTGAAAGACATTCTTTTGTTGTGTAATAATAAGTAAAGGTCTATTTGTAACGATGACGGTGGACAATCATAATCTGTCTAGATTATAAACTTTCTTGAAATAAAAAAATAATAATGAAACAAAAAGTACAGAATAAAGCCGCCTGTCCACTGGAGCGGAGAGGAGAGGAGAGGAAAGGAGCGGAGCTGAGCCTGTATTAACCAATAGCATTTAAACTCCGCTCCAGTGTTTAGATTCTATTGATTAATATTGACACAGTTCCGCTCCTCTTCTCGCTTCTCCGCTCCAGTGGACAGGCGGCCTTAAATGTTTAAATAGAAATTTACAATGAGAAATTTTATTGTCTTTATGTACTTTGCACTCAGAGAAAAAACATAGTTTAGTCTTTATCTTTGGATAATTATTTTCTTGGCATTTCTTTTTTAACTTATACTTCTAGATAAAAAGATAAGAACCATTTTATAATGCCTGAAACAACGAAAACCTACAGCAGTTGATATCGTTGTCTAGATTAGACATTCGCATTAAATTAAATGTGATATGATGGCTCATGCAAAGAAATACACTTGCATGACTAGTAATGACTACGGTTGAAACCGCAAGTATACTAGGTATGTCACGGAGCCACAAATGCCACGATATTATCAATTGCGTTTATTACCCGACTTGAAAAAAGGAGGTTAGCAATTCGACACGTATGTATGTAATATTATTGGAACTGCAATACATTAACATATGATAATCTATTAGGGCTTCCAAGCAAATATACAAAATGTTATAGGTATATGCATGTATTTTTATATAAAAATATAGACATACACCGATAATATATAATAATAATAATAATGACTCCACCGCCGTATCTCTACGTTGACGTCGTGGTGGGGCTTGCGCGCTCCAAACTTTAGGTCTAGGCCGGTAAAGTTCACTTTGCCGGAACAGGTCTAGGATGAGGAGCCAGACTAAGAGAGATACAGAAACCCGCAGGGCAGCATGTGGCGAGCTGTTGGGCAGTAGCGACCCCACGGACCCTATCTCCCGGAAGAAATCTTGTTCCTCATCTTTGGCTTGCCTTTATTGGCCGACTAGAGTGAACACTGACGAGGAACAGAGCTCACACCTCATTCTTGCCTTAAATGGCCGGCTCGAGTGGAGATTCGCAAGAGCAAACGTGCTCGGAGGAAGGAAGTATTCCAGTAAGTGCTCGTAGGGATCTTAACCATCTTCCGGGCTCTGGGATTGTTCTGAAAGCCGTGGAAAACCTCTCTACTCCTCAAGCACCTCAGGACATGTTGCCCCCTTGTCGCTACGTCACTATGTGCTAGAGACAGTTTTTGGGGGCCCATTATTGAGTGTGCAAGTCACCTACTGCCATTTTATCCGTGTATTCAGGGGACATAGGCCTTCCATAATTCTAGGTAACCAATCCACTATAGCCACCCAAACCTATAGCCCAATATTTTTTGTTTCCATGTTCTGCAAATAGTCCTGCACCAACCGGGGGTTGTCCTTGGGTACAATGTTCATACATTGTACCCAAGTCAGCAGTAGCTCATGCTACGGGTGTGGTGTCCAAGGGAAAATACCTTAAAACCTTGGTTAACCACAGTACTAAAACTAAAAAGTGAAAAATATTAAACTTTTTTACAAAAAAAAACAACCGTCTTCCAAAAAAAAAAACACTAAAAAGTGAAAAATAATTTTAATTTCGGAAGTACAGATACAAAGACACTGACTTCCGAAATTAAAGTAATTTTTCACTTTTTTGTGTATTTTTTTAGAAGACGTATTTTTTTTTGTAAACTTTCTTTTTTAACATGACTAGCTTCTGACCGCGACTTAAAATTTCACGCGGGCAACCGCGTGAAATTTCTTATTTCCCCGTCCTACCCTGTCGCAGCATTGCCTGCCCGCGTTTTACTTTCAATTACTTCGTTTTCGCTTAGCGTTCTTTCTGACATTTATTCTTTTTGCTCGGCTCCTAAGGGTCCTAGCGTGTTGTTAAATTATAGCCTTGCTCAAAAATTGGACTGAGAAGAATGATGAAATGCAAAAAAATATTACAAATCCAACTGGCAGTTCCAGAGATTAACTCTTCAGCTTTATTATTAGTATAGATTAAAAGCTTTCAAAGTAATTGGTAAAAGCTAAACCTTCACTATGAATAATGTATATTTATTTATATACAAATTATACAGGGTGGCAGGGGGGATATGACGCGAAAACTGATACCATGGATTCAGTACATGATTCTGAACACCCCTGCGTTGAAATTTTACGTCGGTTATTTAAAAAAAAATCTGCTGTTCCATACATTTTAACCACGTAGGTATAGCATTTTTCTATGAAACAGCAGATTTTTTTTTTCAACACAGTCGTGTTCAGAGTCGTATACTAAATCCATGGTATCAGTTTTCGCGTCGATGCCTGCCACTCTGTATAGATAAACCATCCAGACTGACTAAATTTTTAGATTAAGAATATTTATGAGTAGCTATACATATGCCTGTATACATAACATTTTCTTAATCTAAAAATAATACAGTCAAATTCATTATCATTGACATGACAAACAAGTTATGAATAAAATAAGATTATAATCAGCTTCAACAATCTTCTGTATAACCTCTAGCTAGTACATTTAAATATGACTTCAAAACAAATACTCTTAAAGTTGAAACTAATTAAAGTTATTTTTAAGTATCGTGACAATGCAAGATTCAATACTGGTTAATCGTAATGCTTGTCAGACTTATATTTTTTTAGACTGATCTACTTTTTATAGAGACGATGGAGACGCGTAACATGGCAACCTTTTATTTTTGTGTCCCGTTAGCCTCCGTTCGCACTGAACAACGAAGTCAGATCTCTTTACCTGTAAATAAAATGCAGGTGGAATAATTCCCAGAGGCGTCAGTCTTCAGTGACAAAACATTTATGTAAATCTGAATTTGAAGATGCGATGTTCCCTAAATTAAAACTTTCAGTGACAAAGGCTTTCCATGTCTTGTTTGCTAAAATTTGCCAAATATTGTTATGTACTAACACTAAACATTAAGATGTATATGTAATGATGACTAACAAATTGGATTATGATCTGGAAATAAAATGATTTGATTTGATTTTGGAGAGCGATTCTACTCAATACATTTATTGCTTCCACATGTGAACTTAGGTGGTAGGTTTTACAAAAATATGATCATTGTGGACCCTGTCGGGCACAGGAAAGTAGGAGAGAGAAATAGGGCTTTTTATTTTGACTACTTAGTTGTTATTATTCTATATACCTATTGCAATTATTATTTCATAAAATTTGTAAGTTAAAATTTGTCATTTAAATAAGCGTTGATATTGTAATAGCATTTAGATAATAGAAATTGTTTTAATTTATTTATAAATGTATTCAATTTTTGTTCTTTATTCTATTACAGGAGCTGAATCTGGCTTATCTCGATATAGTTTGTGAAAGTCTAGACTAGACAGTAGAAACGCTTTTGAGGCCCTCGTATAGTGAATATATGTATAGTGGTGTATTGACGCGTTAATATCGATATTCTATACCTACCGTGTGCAAAGGTAAAGGTTATAAACTGCATCGCGAGTCGCGACCACTTCACCCGCATTGCAGCATTATCGCTTACTGCAAAAATACGACATTTTCCACAGCCTAGGACTATTGACTTGTTTTATACGACCCGCCCGAATAAGCCCACGTTCGCACGGACGTAAAAATATCGCGGCGGGATTTTATCGCGCACTGGATTTTCAACTCTCGGTGTTGAGCCGAGCGTTGAGAATCCAACGCGTTGGGACGCACTCTCGTCCCAGCGCGTTGAAAAAACACACTGTTGGATTTTCAACTCTCGGCGCTAAGTAGAGCGTTGAAAATCCAGTGCACGTACAAAAAATCGCCGCGATTTTATTACGTCCGTGCGAACGTGGGCTAAGTGTAGGTTTACGACTCTCTCTAAATGTATAAGAGTTTTCCCAAATACTGCCAAAATGAATAATCGTAGAGGGATGTTAGACGTTGCCAATATTACCGTGATGATCGCATGGTCGCGTCTACTGCGTCTTGCTCATCAAGCGGATTCTAGCCTCTTGTCACTAAGTTGCCTTTTACGATACTTGTTTTGCCGTGAGCCACACGGTAATATACAATTTGTAATACAGTATGACAAATGGAACAATTGCCCAACTTGTCAGTCCTAATTCTCTAGGCCGGTGAAGGGCAGCGACATTAGTGCGATTGCACCGACTATGCGGTTACAAAATACGATACCGAGCGTGGCAACTACGACCAATACCTGTTTTTCTGGCATACGTCCAACAATGTACTGAGATAGGCAGAGTGGTATTACCGCATAATAAAATACCAGACTTTATTTATGTTACATATTCAGAAAAAAGATTAAGTACAGTATTTTTATCTCATGAAGCGACGCGACGCTTTACTTGTGATTACCAAGTGCAAACATGTGAATGTGTGCGTGAAGACGAGTAGTGTCAGCACATAACACACACACACATACTTCCGACTTCGCCATTGTCGTGGACGGTACAGTTAGTAATCACAAGTAAAGCGCGAGTCGCTTCGTGAGATAAAAATACCTTAAATTGATATGGCATAATTTTTCTTCTTTGGCGTGTTTTTCTGATGTGTGTACACAAAGTATATTATCGCCTCAATTGCTTTGTCTTTGCATATGCGGCAATATCACATAACTTGTCACCGATAGCAACGAGTAGATGGATGACTCAGAATCTACACGTTTTATAAAGCGCCTTATTAGCATAAAAGTGTGATAAGATTTAATACTAGCAACGTTTTGAATAATGCATAAAAAATATTTAACTTCATACTCAATGTTAGGCTGAACGAGTATAATATGAAGAATGAAATAGCGATCGAAGGTGCCGTTTGCCACGATAGCAGCACTCATCCAATTGCAGTCGCTTTCACCCTCCGCATATTATAAATAGGGTGAGTGAGTGGATAGAATGTAAAGAGCTCTCCGTTCGTCCCTTGGTCGTAAAACGGATAAAATTTTACGGGTGTTTTTTATACTAGAATATTCAGACTTAAACACCTGGGACAAATACCTGTATGCTACACAATCATTTTTTTCCGCGATTCGTAACGTAGAAGGCTCTCCGCATGGCGCCCCAAGTATCTGGACTCGCACGTATTACACGCACAAAACGCGTGCATGTAGATTGGGTGTTCCCTAGTAACTTAGCTTCGCGCGTATCGTATGAGTACGCGCATAAAACACCTTATGAGGACATGCACTTACGCCCGAAATTATACATGTATCTCAACCTCAATCTTGATCCCGATCTTTGTCCGCAACCAATCAACGGCCGAATTTGGCAAGTCTTTGAGAGGGCGAATCACAAGCAGCCATCAAAGGCCATGGATCAAGATTGATTATATGAATTAATGAAATACACCGATCACAGCGTGGTTTAACCAGACTATAAATCGAATGAACCCCAAGGTAGCCCCTGGAGCCTCATGTTTCATGGGGCTACAGAGGCCATTGCATATCAAGGAGTAGACCGGGGGCGCGTTCATGGTTAGGAAGACGTGCCCTTAGGATATGGAAGGATTTGCAAGCCGTACCCGGTATGCATCCTAGAGTGAGCAATGGAATTGTGGAGACAGGTAATATTTATCTATGGCCACGTATCAAGATTGGGATTACGATCGCGATACATTATTAATTTCGGGCGTTAACCAATCGAGACGTAACTACGAAAGCATCTTGAATACTTACAGGATTATACTGTAGGGCGGTAACATAAGCCTGTACCGCCTGCTCCATGTCTCCAGCAGCCACGAGAGCCGCCGCGAGGTTGATGTAGCCATCGATGAAGTCCGGCTTCAGTCTGACAGCATGCCTGTAGTTCTCCAACGCCTCTTGGAGTTGACCCCGCTCTTTGTACACGTTGCCTAGGTTGCTGGTGAAAATAAGGAAAGTTTTGGGATTGTCTTTGGAAGAATTTTATACCGTATAGAAAGTTCTGTATTATTGTGTAGTGAGATTTCTATGTGTGTTTAAATGGTTAATTCGAAGCAGTTGATTGATATTGTTGTAACAGCTACCTCATGCTTTTCTAAACTTATATTATAAAGAGCTAAAATTATTTGAAAAAATGGTCAGAAGCTAGTCTTACAATAGTCGTTCATACTTTAAAGTGTGTGATCGATTAAAAAACTCGTGGTTGTCATAGTGTTAGATTACTAAACTAGGAAAAATACACTGTACAGCACGCTTAGCATGACCACAATAGAAACGGGATTTGTCGACGGAAGACTAGACAAAATGACAAATAAACAATCACAATCTGTCTTTTTGCCTATTATTTCGTCGACAAAACCCGTAGAAAACCCGTTTCCTTTTGTCGTACATTGTATCAAAACTCGGTTTTTCTTGTTGCTAGTGAGCACTTTGCTCTAAAAGGCTCATGCAATGCGAATTATGGGGTTCGTAAAAACTCCCCCATACAATTTAATTTTAACATTCGCACGACTCAATGCGCTCCCCTATTTTCTTAACACCGCTGTCAGCGAATGCTGGGTTAATGACTTATAATATTTCTCTACCTGAACTACTGCAGGTACTATTACACCCCTGCTTACCAACGGTCGCTGATTTTAAGCGTGACGGCTTTACTGGGCATGACAGTAACGTCTTCTACCGTAAGCCTTCATGAAGACGAACAATAAACGGTTTCTTTTTTTGTCAATTAAAAATGTGGCATTGGTTTTGCCATATTTCGTCGAGACAATGATATCTTTACGATCTCTGACCGTCAGAAGATTCGTGTGTTTGTAGGAATTCAACTTTATGGGGATTTAAAGTAGCGCAGTCAATTGTTAACATTGAATTATTGCGGGTGGGGGTTTAACTGATTGAAAAGTAGAGCAGAGGTCAGTTCATTAAAATGAACTATGTTCAGAGTCTTCGTATTTTTAGAGCACAATAACAAGTATGTTTACGCCTATATATATAATAAATTTGTAGGTACCCAATTATTGCTAACATGTACTGATATTCTACTAGTCGAAATCGTGACTACAGTACGTGACCTTTCCGAATCGAATTATGTTGATTTGTATAACAATATGAGAATGGGTTTTACATTCGGTTAGAAAATCGCCGCACGCTATCAAGATCATAACATCGAAATGTAAAATGGTTCTAGTTAAGAATTTCCACTGTGTGTCATCATTATGCCCACATATTATGTAGGTGTCATATATGTGACATAGATGAATGGGCACACCAATGCAGTGGTATTTGCTCACTGATAACTTTATAGTGAAAAAATATGTTGTTTTTTCCTGGATTGCAGTCATCAAGATAATGCCTATTCAAAAAAAAATAACTTGGATATTCCCACCTATATGCTGCGCAAATATGAAAATAAAGAGATTAGAAGATAATGGAAAAAATCATTATAAAGATTTATCTTGATTGCATTTGATTTCATGCAAAATGGAACATCTAAATATACACATCACTTTCGAATGAGTGCAATACACTTCAACAACTTCAAAATGGCCTAATTTTTAATGAGCTGCAGATGCCAAAATGTTTTGTCAGTGACACATCAAAATTATTTTAGCTGGGAGATCTTATTAACAGATAGCCATAGCTTGTACCTTCTGAAATTGAAATAAATTGCATATATTTTGTCTTAGCATTGTTTTGTTTGTCAATGATTTGTTACATATTAGCTGCACCCCGCTGTGTCACCTGTATAAGCTTCGGTCCCAAGGAAATATCGGGATAAAAAGTCCTATGTCCTAACCCAGGTCATGGTCTACCCACGTGCCAAATTTCTACCAATTCAGTTCAGCCGTTTTAGAGTGAAAGCATAACAAATAAACAAACAAACTCACTTGCGCATTTATAATATTAGTTAGGATTATTTGACCTTAATTTTCATTTTAATTCTAGTTCTTTATTTGATTTTTGCATCTAAATGGTTTCCTTTGATTAAGCTTCAAATCCAAGTTAAAACAAACATAGATTTACCATGATATGGGATAACTAATACACGCACATTATGTCGACATAATATAATAATAACATGTTTACAATCTACTTATATTCATGTGAATGCAAACCAAGGCTTGGAGTTTGAACTGTTCCTTTTGTTCAGAACAAGATATGTCATAGCATTGTTGTACTACCAAGCTTGAGTTAATTGTTCATGTAGGTATTATATACACCAAGGTGAAGAATGACACAATCATATAACTACCTGAGGATTTGATTCAGCAATAGAATTATTAAAAACATAATATCACACCTGTATTACCCGAAAGGTTAAGCAGAGGTGTACCTAGTACGATATTTCACCATAGAATTATTATTGGTATGCAAAGATAAGTATATTTATATAAACATTATGCATAAAAATTACCCTGCAAAGGCAGACTTAATGCCTTAGGCATTTAGTACACCATCTACCTTACCCTATATACCTTGGAAGCATTATGTTTACAGCCCCTGCACATATATTGTGAGTGTATTCATACAGGCACAATACTATAGCCATGTTGGTTTTATTTTCAACAGATAGCAAGTTTATCATAACATTAAATATATATAGAAAGTTACCTGTAAGCCTCAGCCAACAGCGGATTCTGTTTGATAGCTAAAGTGGAGAAGTGGGCAGATTTGTCCAGCCTTCGACACTGGAAGTGAATGGAAGACAATAAGAGTAGTACACCAGTGTTTGTGCCATCTTGTCTCCATAGCTGCATGCAGTGCAATTCAGCACTCTCATAGTCTCCAGCTTGGTACTCTCGGTGAGCAAGTTCTAGTAGTCCTGACAACAAGAAACAAATGCTGGTTAATATTTAGTATTTGTTTTATTAAAATAAAGATTCATGAATAACACTGTACTAAGTAACAACACCAAAAAAATATGTTTTCAAAGTTTTAAAAACAAACAGGAGACTTCATTCTTGATTATTCTTCCTTTATTTTGTAATAAAGTTTCCACTCCTATCTATTCAAAGTCATTGGAAAAGACAAACTTTTAAGTTAAACTTTAAAAAAAATAAAAATTATGAATGGAAATAGTTTATTTCAGTTCATAACTTATTTATAAAATAAAGAATAATGTGTGAAAAAAGAGTCAACAACACTATTCATAGGCTGCATTGTTGTTCCACTAGGCTACAGCTGCTGTTTAAAAAAATAAGGCAGCTGCATAACCTTACAAAAAGTAACACAAATAGAAGTCTCCCAAGGATATTATTTTGAATGAACACATATAACATCCACACGTCAGTAATTTTGGTTACTCAAAAAAGACAAAAGCTGATCTTATTTATTAATGAAATGCTAACGATGACACAAAGATTCTTGAAGGCCTATTGATAATTATATTCTTAGGAAAATTCCCAAGTTCATGGAAAGTTTCAGGTTGCTTATACAATATTCACGTTCATAATAAAACACCACGTAATACGTACCAACTGTTGAGATCTGCTGAATATCTGACATCTTCAATATCACCGCATTTGCTGAAACTCCTACTCCAACAATTTGCTGAGACTGTGGTTGCGTCGTGACAGATTGTGGCACGGCGACGTTCGCTTGTGATTGCATTTTGGTTATCATCGTTGACATTTAATCAAATACAAATCTTCGCACAACACAAAAACACAGAAATCCATAAAAACAGTTGTCTTTATTTTCTATTTGCCATGAGGAATTAATTAAAAACGACTGCAACGCTTCTCATCATAATCTGCAATTCAGTCAGCACACGACGCGACGGCTAACGGAAACAACTCAATTTTTATCAATGTATCCTAATATTTTTAATAGACATTACATTGACTACAATTGTTGATGTGCTATTGTGGTCCTTATCGTAACGCGACACTGGGTATAATAGCCTGATTGATTGTGACGGATGTTCTCAACAACGCTTGGTAATTTTTTGTCTATGGTAATTAATTAAATTCACTGAAACATTCACTAAAATACTTGATATAAATATTTACAGCAATAGCGAACCGTATTAGGTATTTCTATTAAGAAGTTATTGTTTCACTCTCCCATTACCTATCAACTTCAATAAAAATATTACATTCTCGCAAAAGCACATTTCCGGTGTATTTTGGCGGAATGTTCAAATGCTAAAGGCGGAAAATTTAAAAGTCAAGATACTGAGCAAAAAGTGGGCAAGGGTTAAACCGGTGGGAATTACGTATTTCTATTATTCAATTATTGTTTCAATCGCCCAATTACCTATCAACTTCAATAAAAAATATTAAATTCTTCGAAAAGCACATTTCCGGTGAATTTTGGCGGAATGTTCAAATGCCAAAGGCGGATAGTTTAAAAGTCAAGATACTGACAGTATAGTGAGTTTCAATGTTTCACTCCAGTAGCACACCTTCGCCACGAAACCGTAGCAGCGAAACCGCGGTTCCGCTGCTATGGTTTCGCGGCGCAGGTGTACTACCGGCGTCAGAGCTTCAGTTGTAAATATCAGAGCAGAAAATAAATGTCAAATAGGTACGGCAATGAAATTACTTTATTGCGATACTGCTTCGATCAATAATGCATTATTGATCGAAGCGATACTGAGTTAATTTATTGTAGATTTAGCAAATAAAACAGGGTAGTTATGGAATAAAAAATGTATATTGCATCAATCAATATCACATAATTACATTTCTTATAATTACATTATAAGGTATATTGGACGGAATACGTTTCTATAAATGCATAAAAATACAGTCTCTTTTACTTGTGTAGGTACTTATTCTAAATAAGAGAGCAAATAAGCTACTTCAGTGAGATCTTGAGGTACGGATTCGTGATAGCATAAATATAATTCTCTAGGCTCTGGTTCACTGAAAACTCGGCTGTAACAAAAATATTTTTACAGTCATTACTTATTTCTAGATTACTCGGTATGCCGTGTTATAAAATGACCACACTGTTTCGACTAAAGGACATTGACGAGAGGAAAGCGGAAGAAATCTCCTAGTATTTTCATTCCAACTAATTTTTCACAAGCAAAACAAAATTAAGGTTAAGTACCGATTGATGGTCTCCAATCGCAACACCTTCTGCTTCTTTACGTTTTCTAAAAGCTACATAATATTTAGTAAAATTTTAGTAGGTATATTACCCGACAACCCAAAACAAGTATGGTTCAGAATTCTTCTTACTGACACCGTATTGACTCAAAATATCAAGAGGCGCCTGAAATAACATTCCATGCTCTTTGACAGCCACCAAAATTTTGTTCAGCGGATTCGAAGGCGCGTGGTTTTTCTTGAACCTGAAATAAACACAGACAACCGCATTAGAGCTCTTCGATCAGAAACAGACATGGACAAAAATACTTTATTGTATAAAAAGATAACTAAAGTATTTCTGTTTTTGAGACTTGTATTACTAAAAAGATAAACTAATTCAAAAAAGTACATAATAATATAAATATAATAATATAAATCGAGAAATTTCATGCAATGTTATTCTATGTTTTTACCGTATACTATGTTGCAACAGCTCATGTATTCGTTTACAAGCTGATCTGAATGTCTTCAATATGAACGAATAGAGTACGTTGTTGGCTTGCATCTCTATATTCTTCACTGGAGCAATCAGTATGCCTTTTTCAGATTCCAGTTGTACAAAGTGGAATAAAACGTTTTCTTCTCCTGCTGTTATTCTGAAAGAAATCATAAATGAGAGGTTAAAAAATATCTCGAATAAGAAAACTACCAAAATATAATTGCCTTAAGTATTAAAAAACAGTAACTCGATAGTAGATTTCATGAATCTGTTACAATTACAACAGCTAAGGGCTTTTTTATGAATTTTTTTTGTTGACCGTTGTTCTTGTTGTTATTTATCTTACCTTCGTGCAGTTACGTGATTTATTTCATTCAGCAAAGACTTCCTGATATCAGACATGTCAACGGTGCCACTTGCTCTGCTCCCATCCTGAAACCAACAAAACAGAAAACGTTAAATGAATCAAAGAAACATTTAAAGCAATGATTAAAAAAAAAAATTGTATCTGCAATGAACCACATTGAATAGTTTCATTTCAAGATGTTTGATCCACCCTCCTTTTTATCGGAATAAAACCTCAAGTTCAAATAAGATTGTTTCTCTAAAGCTTCCTGTACATGACGCCGGAGCCGCACCGGCGCCGGATCGCATGTTTTTGTATACGAATAATTATCGCATATATATGCGGGCGCCGCGTTGATTTTACACTCATTCTGAGATATTCTGAATTTTTTTCATCTTGCGGAACGTCGCCGCTGCGGCTCCGACGTCATGTACAGGAAGCCTTACCAGCCTGTCCCAATCTGAGTCTGAGCCAGACGAGTCCCGACGATTCCTTTGTTCTCTATCCGCTCTTCTGCCTTGGACGCGTTCTTCACTTACTTCACTGAAAACAGTGAGCATAACTCATTTATTTATTAATTAAACACTTGATTGTACACCACATAAAACAAAATAGTATATTATGCAACTAGTGAATAAAGGACGGATTTAAAGCGAGGGCCATAGATGAATCCTGAGCGACGCGGGTGATTCATGGCCCTCGACATAAATCCGTTTTATTCAAGAGTTGCATACTATACTTTATACCATGACTACGAGAAAAAGAAAGATTTAAGCGAAAATATACATTTAATGAAGAAAAAAGGAAGCTTAAATTAATTAAAATGCACATTATACTTGGAACAATTTGTGTTCGTACAACTTACAGTATTCCAAAATACCTAGCGCCAAATTACTAATGACAGCAAAGAACACAAAACAGTTTTAATTCTCATGTTAAACTCCTTGTCGAAAATGTCGACCAATCAAATCTCGAGGAGTTATTTGCACAAGGAGTTTGTATGTCGAGTATTCTTTGCACAAGGTATTGGCGTGTTCTAAATTCAAACACCAAAACAGTGATAAAAAGCTTTTGCTTTTTATTTACTTTTTTCAGTGAATAAAATAAACTTTTAAGAGGGGGAATGGTATAAAGAACATTTATTAAAAACTGGTGTAAAATGGGCGGTCTTATCTCACAAGGCGTTCTCATACAGGCAACCTTTGGATGGAATGAAAGAAAGGAGGATTATTAAATACGTAAAGCAGTCCCAGAAATTATCAGTTCGTATTTTGCATATCATGTACCAAGCTACAAGAAAGCAGTTTGGGAAATCCGACCCACTGTCTTTAGCAAAAAGTTTTATAATGATTAACTTTTCGGATATACAGGCTGTGTTTTTAAGCAGGGTTTACTTTGGCAGCAGATTTCATGTCATAATCATATCAAAGTATAACAGCTGTCATCGTATCAACAAATCACCTTGTAGATAATACTGGTATTGAAAGACAATGGGAACCTTACCTGTTACTTTTCAAGCTATTAGAATCCTCAGAATATCCGCTGACATCTAAGCTCGAGTGTCTATACTTGTGTGCAGTATTATAAGACTGAGCATACAGACTATGATGGCTGCCGTAGTTCGTGAGAGAGTTCATTGAATTCATGTCACTGGTACTAGAGCCCACGTTGATTTGTTCAGAGGAGTTGTGACGGCGTTTGTCCATTTGTAGCTTTGATAGCTTTAGAGTTGAGGTTTTGAGTGTTAAGTCTGGTTTTAAAGCTGGAAGAGTGAAAAGTTTTTGCGATAAAATGTGTTGTATTTGTGGATTTGTGCCCCGTTAATGGCAATAGGCTCGCCACTTATTACATGGGATTTAAACATAACTGGCGAAATGTGGGTATTACTATAGATATACCTCTGCCTAACCCTTCAGGGATTACAGGCGTGATGTTATATGATTTTTAGGGTTCCGTAGTCTACAAGAAACCCTTATGGTTTCGCCATGTCCGTCCGTCTGGCTGTCTGTCCGCGGCTCAGCTCAGAGACTCTTAGTACTAGAAAGCTGTAATTTGGCATGGGTATACATATTAATCACGCCTACAAAGTGGTATTTTTTTCACCGTCAATATTTCTGACCGTCAATAACATGTAAGATTTCAAGCGCTAATAACTACAAGAATTTTAGGCATGCAAAAGTTAGGTCATATTTATAAAAAAATTGAGGCTGGATATGATTTGCCTATGACGTCACATCGCGAGGGCAGGCGCATGCGCGCAACCCTCTATTTTTCACTATATGTCGAAATTCCAAATCGTATAGTGCAAAAATGTGTTCAGCTAGAACGGTGATTCTGGTGTCGTTCCCAAGAGTTAACAAAGGACTACCAGGAACTAAAGAGACACAATAAATATATTTCGTAAAATAGGGTTAAAAATGTATATGAAGTTGACTATAGCAAAATAATTTCATATCGACTCGTATCTGCTCAGAAATTTAAAAAATCTCAATCGAGGAAAGCTTGCATCATAATAAGCAATGCAATGGGCCTAAAAAATCTAGTGCCGAGCAAATACAATAGCAACGGCAATATTAGAAACCGTAAGAAAATCTGTTGCTTGTCTCGTATCGACCGTAAATATGCTCAGAACTGAAAAGTCTCACAATATATGAAAGTTTGCATCATTAGAAATGCAATGAACATTCATTTTTGTAATTCATTTCAGTGTACATTATAAAATAACATCGTTAAAGAAATTTGTTATTTTTTCACGGTTTCACGAAGCACTGCGGCGCGGGCTTTAACTACGAAACTAACTCTTTTTTTTTTAAGGTCACTTAAAGTGCGGATTTTTTTTTCTCGTGATAGACGAGAAAAAAAATTCATAGTCCACACTATGGGATAGACCAGGGGTTCCCAACCTTTTTTTGTCTACTGCCCACTTTAAGAATAAATTATTTTTTAACGCCCCCCTTTACACAAAAAAGAGGGAATTTCAAAAGACTGGTGGGGCCTTTTACACAAAAAAGTGGGGATTCTTAACTGATAAGTGGGGCCAAGAAATATCTCACGTGGGGCCCTAAGGGCCCCATGGGACGGGGGTTTGACATCACTGCCCTACACAATGCCCCCTTTTTTTTCTGGGTCTCTTACCGCCCCCTTTAGGCCTGCAGCGCCCACAAGGGGGCGTTATCGCCCACGTTGGGAAAGACTGGTAGACGGTGTCTTCAGGATTGTATTCTTGTATTGTGTTGGATTCAGGGATCCGTTTGCGAAATATTAAGCTTTGAAGTGTTAATTTTTGTTAGAGTTAAGTGTTCTGGATATGTGAAAAAATTCACGGCCGTAGTATATATTATAACGAAATGAAAAGGAAAACTATTACAGCTAAGTAGGCTCTAGTTACCGAAGAATAATCGACCAACCTACATTTGCAGTTGCAAAAACATGTTCTCCCAAGCATTCCGAATGGGAAAACCTATTTTTCAACTACAATGTTAGGTTTGTTCTTGGGATAGATTTATCCCAACTACGGAACCCTTCATTGTGCGTGGTCCGACACGCACTTGGCTGGTATTTTAAAGAATGGTTTTATGATGCCATTCTACTAAATATTTTTTATTTTTTTTGTGAAATCACCTCACAGGTGATTTCAATATAGGCTTACGGTGAGTACCTACATCTGGTAGTAGACTCAATGACAAACTACAGTACTAATTGCTATAGTGACACTTGAAAGAACCCTGTTGCAGTAAAGTGCAATGTTTTTCTGAAGTAGTTGTTCAGAAGCGGTGATTTTTAATGGATCAGATATTTAATTCAATACACAACTCACTATTAACATCCCTTATTTTCTTCCCATACTTTGTCCGATATTCCGGCGAAGTTTCGACCTGCGGCTGTGAGTTCGAACAGAACCAAGATGCGAGATATTTGTTCAGTCCAACTTCATACAGTAACTCGAGACAACTTTCGCACTCTTCCACGTAAAATGGGGATGGTGGAGTTACTCCAATAGCCTGGAAAGTGTGGAAAGCAATATTAGATTGAACAATATTAAGGAAATATAAACAAAAAGTCCTGATATAAACAATACTCCTGTTTATATTCATATTTACGGTATTATTCGCATTTGCCCGACTAGTTCCGAATTCGAACGGAGTTCTAATGTAGGAATATAAATAATATACTTACGTCCTCTGTACAGCCACCGGCTTCCATTAATGTTGCCAATATGAAGTGACCTTTACCGATGGTAAGCAGGAACCAACGTCCATCTGAAATTCTAGAAATAAGCGAAATTCTTAGTTTTTTTTATTCATTTAGTAGTATACATACATCTTTATACATATTAAGTTGGAGCAATTAAAACAAACTTAAAACAAACAATTAAAACAAACTTAAGTTCTTAATTATAAAATTAAACAGCAACAAAATCAACAACGAGGGTAAGAAGCAAAACATTTATCTATTACTAACGAGCGAATATGGATGACCAATCTTTCAGTTCTACTTTCCAGTTTAAGATTACATCATGAACACAATTATCTTCAACTACAGCTTTATGTATGTGGTATATGAAGTACTTCTTCGTATTTAAGCGACAAACTGGGCGTATCACACGCCGCAATGTTATATCTTCTAGCTTATATGCTATCAGAGCGAATTTTGAACGCGTTCAGGCCGAGTTTCTTATCTACACAAATAATTGATTATTCATATATGGCGAGTCTTCTTCTTTTCGTGTGGTTTGTGAATAACCTGGTATCAGAGTTTTAAAGCCGCACATGGGCTTCTGATTTGGTTTCAGATGCCGTCGAGAAATATCTCTCAGGCATGCCGGTTTCCTCACGATGCGCGTTGTTTTCCTTCACCGTTTTTGAAGCAAGTGATAATACTTAATACAATACGCACATAAATCCGAAAAGTCAGAGGTGTGTGCCTTGGGTTCGAACGCGAGACCTATGACTTCGACTTGGCAGTCTGACGGTCACACCACAAGGCTATTACTGCTCTAAATTGCGAGTCACTACAAGGGAATTACAATACAAGTAAAAGAACAAAGGTACTGTTTATTTATAATGGATCATGTTTACCTGTATTCATTTCCATCATTCTTATTCTGTTTCCTATGTTCATTTATGAACACTTCTCTCCATATTACAAGTTTCTCCAATTCTTTTTCTGTGCTCAGTTTAAGAATGCCATTTAAACGCAAATATGCGTTGATTTCTTTCAAGTCTTCATCTTGCAGGTGTGAACTTAATAAATGTCCAGAATAATATAAACAGGATCCAATGACTGTGTACAGTCTTTGAAAGTTTTCTACATCGTCAGTCTGAAAAAATATTTTACATAACTTAATCATCTCATAATCTGCCTAGCCTTTTCCCAACTATGTTGGGGTCAGCTTCCAGTCTAACCAGATGCAACTGAATACCAGTATTTTACAATGAGCTACTGCCTATCTGACCTCAACAACACAGTTACTAAGTCACAATCCCCTTGGCAAGCCAAGGGGATTGTGTTATTGTGTTACAATCTACAAAAGTCTTGACTTTCGAGCTTCTGACTACCCGTAACGACTGTCAAAGTTCTACAAATGACAGCCGGGACCAACGCCTTAACGTAGTACTTTCCGAGGCTTGGAGGGGTCTCGGTATGTAAGGGATGGTCACCTATCTACGGACCGACCTCGTTAAGCGTTGCTTTACCTTGAAGATCGACCAGTGCGGTTGTTATTATTATAGCCACGTTAAACATCAACGGAAAAAGGAAAAAAAAAACTCTCGACTATAAAAGGTAGCCAAGAAATTGTTAGGATAAAAAGTATTTACCCATTCGCGATAATCAGCTGCTTCCAACTCAGTTATAGCATCGTCAACTTGCACCTTTACCTCCAATGGCAGTGTAACAGAATGAGCTGCCAACATATCCTCAAAATACAAACCAACATTCATAATGCCATCATCTTTATTCCCCTTATTATTAATGATTAAAGTAACAAACATACGGGCAAATAAACTATCCAACTTATCAACATTATTAGGCTTAGTAAAGCTAGATTTAAGAGAACCATACAAAAATTCTAACAGTCTTACTATATCAGCTATTACTTTTTTAGCTGCAAACAGATCTACTTCCTTATTTGGAAATGCTACCAACAGTAGATCATTGTAATGTGATGTATAAGTTACGTTAATGAGAGCATTATTATGTAGAACAGTTGAGTTTGATGGTTCACTAGTACCCAAAGACTTTGGAGCTAAATGATTCAAAGTGACATAAGCCCCTCTGGTGTTGTACAAAAAGTTCTGATTGAAAGGTCTTGGGTAGCAGTAGAGAACTCCTTTGTCGTCATTACTGTTATATTCTATGTCATTGCAGCATATGTATAGAACTGAGCATAGTGACTCCTTCAATAAGTGAGTCAAAGAATTTTCCGGAGCATTTTTGGACCTCAGTAACCTTTCTAAGTCTACATTGTGTCCTTCACTTGGCACTTGGAATGTTAATTTTGGACTATTATGGTCTTCTACAACTCTTTGCAGAATATTATTTATGTTATAAGAGTTCACATCGACTCCATTTATTTTTGATAAATAATATCCCTTTTTAATTTTGGGAGTGTATATAGCTCTGGCTTCTGTTAGGAAATCTGCAACTGTTAATGTCTTCCCATCTGAGTGTGTCTCTAGGTTTAGGCCAAAAAGCTTTTCTATCAGGCAATTTTTTTCACTGCTGAATATCATGCTTTTGCTAACCTGAAAAGAAAGATAAATAGTTTAGAATAAAAACAAATAAACTTTTGCCATTTCATTTATTTTGAGTTAGACTGAGGCGCCATCTCTACAGACGAGAGAATCGCGGTGATAGTCACGCTGTGCCTTCAAATTATCGCCGCGATGATAATATTGCCGTGCCGTGAGATTGATTCATAGAGTTTCTATTGAATTTGATGGCACGGCGAGATTATCGCCGCGATTTTCTCGCCCGTGAAGATGGCGCCAAAAGTTCGTAACAGTGCAGTCCAAATAATAAATTAAATTTAACATGTCAGGAAGACCTGACATATTAAAGAAGGGGAGAAGGCTTGTGGCTAAATAATAACAGCCGCACGGATCGATCGATCAGGTTAAACTACGCTTGCCGCGGTTGGTCCGTGGATGGGTGACCTTTTTTACATACCAAGACCCATCCGTGAAGGCAAATCAACAGATCAAGCTGTTAGTGATCTCATCAATTTTGTTAATAATAACCTTGATAAAAAACAAAAATCTCTGTTTTCCTTGACTTAGCCAAAGCTTTTGATACGATTTCTGTCCCGATCTTACTAGACAAGTTGGAACTGCTTGGAATCAGACGAACTCAACTAAAAGTCTTCAAAAGTTATTTGAATGGTCGGCTTCAGTGTTAGGGTTAGCAAAGTCAATAGTGGAGACCTTCCAGTTACGTACAGGGTCCCCAAGGCAGTATCTTAGGTCCAACCCTCTTTCTCGTCTATATAAACCACCTCACACTAAGGCCCTCTGTGGTAGGATCAGGAAGCTAATTTACATCTTTAAGACCCTCCGACACGTCACCAAAACCTCTGTGCTGAAGCGGATATACTTTGCCGTCTGCCACTCATTACTTAGTGTATTACATCATGGGGAGGATTCCCTAAAACTATCATAAAACCTGTTGAGGTGACCCAGCGTGCCGTCCTATCTATGTTAGGGGGTTTGGTTTCCGCACTTAGTCCGTCAGGTGGACCATTGTGCGTGGGCCATAGCGGCCGTTTGGTGGTTATTCCAACCAGCCCACCTCCCTCCAGAAGCTGATTAGGTCTCCTGGTCTGTTTAGAACGTCTGTGTATGATCTGGGTGACCCGAGGGTTTCTGTTCTAATCTGGGTGACGCCCGTACATTCGAAGAGCACGTGCGCAACGGTCTCCTCAGCCTCCATGCACGCCCTGCACAGAGGACTGTCCGTTATGCCTATTGTGTGGAAGTGCTTGTTTAGCGAACAGTGTCCCGTGATGGTCCCCGTCACCAGGCGCAGGCCGTTCCTGTCCAGGCGTAGCAAACGCCTGGTCAGCCTGCTGTCCAAAGATGGCATAGCCTCCTTTGACTGCCTGCAACCTGGTGTCGAGGTCCACCAACGTTCCGCTTGTGTGTGGGTAAACTTCTGCAGCCACCTGCGTATTTGGTTGAAGGGTATGGGTACGATAGGCTCGGGTCCGCAGACTGCCGTGCTGGATCCCCGTCTAGCAAGTTCGTCAGCCGCGTCGTTACCTAGCGATCCGCTGTGTCCTTTTATCCATTGCAGTGTCACCGTGTTGCGGCTAGATACCGTTATTTGTTCTAGTGCATCGTGACATTCTAGTGTTAGCTTCGAGGTAGTATATTTCTTCCGTAAGGATTGGAGAACTGAGGCGCTGTCGGAGAGTATGCGTATGTGGCTGTCCGTAACCCTCCTGGCTTCTAGGGCGTGGACCGCTTGTATGATGCCCACACACTCCGCCTGATAGACGGTGTTGAACATTCCCAGCGGTCTGGATATATTTATGTTGAGGTCATGTGAGAAAACTCCGACTCCGGTACCTGAGTCGGTCTTTGATCCGTCGGTGTAAACTCTCATCTCTTTTGGGCCTGAGTAGTCACACTGTTCTTCTGTAAGTGTTATATTGTAGTGTCTTTGAAAGTGGTGTGTTTTCGGGGCTTTGTCGCAGGGTGATGCCATCATTGGCTCACGTTTGATCGCATCCTCCTTAATGCGTATGTGCTTAACTCTGGAGTCGTTGCATAGGGTTCCTGTTAAATGGAGCCTAAAGGTGGCCAGGGCCGCCTCCTCCCGCACGATGAGGTGCAGAGGTGGCAGTCCCAGCATTGCCTGTAGAGCGGCGGTGGGTGCAGTTCTCATACTACCAGTGATTGCGACGCAAGCAAACCGCTGTAGTTTTTCGAGATCTTTTTGGGCTGTGCACCGGTCTGTCCTGGGCCACCAGACCAGTGAGCCGTATGTGATAATCGGTCGGATAACTGTGGTGTATAGCCAGTGGGTGACCTTGGGGCTGATTCCCCAATTCCGGCCAAGCAGTCGTTTGCACTGCCACAGAGATATGCTGGCTTTTGTGGTGATATAGTTCGTGTGTTTTGCCCAGTTCAGTTGTTTGTCCAGATAGATGCCCAGGTATTTGGTTTCTGTTGAGAGGCTTAGGGTTGTTCCGAAGAATCGTGGCAGTTGTAGTGTTGTCAGTTTCCTCTTCTTCGTAAAGAGAACCAGTTCGGTTTTTGTAGGGTTTACTGAGAGTTGGTGATTGTTGCACCATTCCTCTACTATTTTCAGGGCATGACGCATGAGGTTGCATAGAGTGTTTTCGTGGGTGCCGTTAATTATTATGGTTATGTCGTCAGCGTAGCCTACGGTGAAATAACCTTTGTCGTTGAGTGTTTTGATGAGGCTGTCTACTACCAGGTTCCATAGGAGAGGCGAGAGGACTCCCCCTTGCGGGCATCCCTTCGCAACGATGGCTCTCGTAGTGTCATTTACTGTGACTTGTACAGCCCTTAGTTTGAGCATGTTGGTGATCCAGCCACTCAGTGTCGAGTCTATGCTGTGTCTGTCGAGGGCCGTGTTTATGCTGTTGAACGTGGTTTTGTCAAAGGCGCCCTCGATGTCAATGAAGGCAGCCAGTGCCGAGCACTTGTGATCCACTGCACATTCAATTTTGGAAACCACGCTGTGGAGCGCCGATTCCGTTGATTTGCCTGTGGAGTACGCATGCTGTTGTTTGTGTAGTGGTTTTACCCGGAGAGGTCCGTCTCGGATGTGCCTGTCACAGAGTCTCTCAAGGGTTTTCAGTAGGAAGGATGTGAGGCTTATGGGCCTATAAGCCTTGGGTTGCGTGTAGTCGGTTTTGCCAGGTTTGGGTATAAAAATGACCTTCACCTCGCGCCATGCGACAGGTACGAGCCTGAGTGCTATGCAGGCTCGAAATATCTCCACTAGCCATGGTGTGAGATAGTCCACCCCCCACTGCAACAGGGCTGGGAAGATGCCATCCAGCCCTGCCGACTTGTATGGCTGAAAGGTGTTAATAGCCCACTTTACTCGGTCATCTGTTATCATGTTGCGTGCTCGTGACCAGTCTTGATCCGTTGGGGTCCATTCTGGCTCAGCCTCCCACGTCCTGTCCTCCAGGACTGCACAGTCTGGGAAGTGGGTTTCGAGAAGGACCTTACTGGTTTCACGGTCAGTCAGTGTGTAAGAGTTGTCGGGTTTTTTAAGCGCGCCGAGGGTTCGGTCCTGATCGGTTGACAGGATCTTCCTTACCCTTGCGGCTTCATTGTTTGTCTCGATGGATTCGCAGAACTTACGCCATGCTGTCCTTCTGGCGGTTCTAATCTGCTTTTTGTATATATATTGGGTTTCTTTGTATAACTCCCAGTCGTCCGGGAGTCTAGTATTTTTGGCTCTGTTAAATTGCTTACGTAGCGCATCTCTGAGTTTACTAAGTTCAGCGTTCCACCAGGGGTTTCTCTCCTTCTTGGTCTGTGGCGCTCTTAGTTTACAGCATGCGTGGTATGCTTCGGTTATATATTCAGATAGTTTTGTTACGGTGTATTCTAATTGTGTTCGGTCTCTTATGGTAAATTGCGCTAGGTGTTTAGCCAATAGGGAGGCCAGGAGGCGTTTGTACCCGGGAACATTGGTGCGCCTTGGGTTTCGCCTCGGATCGGGTTTTCTAGTGTTGGTATTTAGTGAGAAGCGGATTCTTCTGTGATCAGAACAGGAAGGTTCGTCCGATACGTGCCAGTTTGTAATAAGGTTTGTCGCGTTTTCCGTAGCAAGTGTTAGGTCTATAATTGTTTGTCCACGGACTGTGACCCAAGTGGGTTCTGAGCCGCGGTTTATAATATTAAGGTTAGTAGAGAATAAATAGGTGGATAGTACCTCTCCTCTGGAGTTCGGTGCGTCGCTGCCCCAGAGTGGGTGGTGGGCGTTCGAGTCGGTGCCGATGATCAGGTCTAGTTCGGCGCGTTCACAGTGTTGCACTAGGTCGGCCATCTCTTTAGGCGGGCAGTCTAAGTCCTCGCCTGGCATGTATACCGAGGTCAGTACAACATCTGGAACGCTACCTTCGGTCTGGAGCCTGACAGCTGTCAGATCTCTGGAACAGAATTGGGTGAGTGGTGCGATAGGAATGTCTTTGGGTATGTAGATGCAGGTTCTTGGCTTATCTGAGCTGTGTGTGTTGAGAATTAGCTTACCTCCGATGTTACCGAGGCCACATATTCTATTGTTCCTGATCCACGGCTCTTGGATCAGTGCGATGGTTCGGGGCTTGACCTCCAGTGCCCTGCGTAGGTTAGCCGTGGCAGTCTGGCTGTGCTGGAGGTTGGTCTGGATGATGTTGATGGGTGTTGACGGCGATGGAGAGGAGTTAGTCGGAGGTGGATCCATCGGACAGCCTCTCCCCTACCTCCTCTCTGTATTTATCGAGCTCTACCCCCGGCGACGAGGCGAGTAGACGCTCGCTCCAGCCAGGTGATTCGGGCGGATTGGTGTCGGCGTCATCGGCCATGACCGCTCGGGCCATGACCTCCTCCAGCTGGTCGATCTCTGGGTCGTCCGTCTGTGTCAGCGTCGGTTGTGCGGTCTTAAGGTCGCTGTCGGTCTGGACGTCAGAGGGTTCGGCCGTGGGCCAGAAGCGTACGTATATCGACCCGAGCAGGTATGATATACGTCGCTCCCTGGCCCGGACCTTTACGGCTTCCTCCGGTGGCACACCCAGGGTCAAATAAGTCCCGTAGTTGTCGCCACCGACGGTAGTCGCCCTGTACAGTGACCACCTGGCGATGTCGTACCAGGTATTCTGACGGATCAGAATACCTTGGAGTCTGGCTACGTCACCTCTGTAGCGAGGGACAAATAGCGAGACTCGGACACGGGTGGGCACGTCAGTCTGTCTCAGTACCGTGAGTGTCAGGTCTGTATCTGGGAGTCGTATTTTGGGCACGTTCTGGGTCAACCAGGTCAGGGCACAGTCATCCTCGCACCACATCTGCACGGTACCTTCCGCTACCCTTGGGTATCCGCGGAAAGCAGGGAGTGGCGCCGTCGGGTCCGTGTCCATGACCAGGTTTTCCAGTCCAGTCTTGATGAGTTCAGCCTCGTCCTTTGTCAGGTCTCTGGAGGGGGGTGGAAGGCAGATTGCTACGGCCAGCCGCGCAGGGATGTCCTTCGTGGCTCGCGCGTAGGTCCTCTGCTCCCTTTGAGCGGAGTGGATTCTCACCCGTTTGGCGTCCCCCTGGATCGCGCTCGGTGAGGCCGTGTCGTCAGGGCGTCCCCTCTTCGCCGGTCCTGTACCGCTCGGTCCAGGTCGCGGCTTAGAGGTGCCAGGCTGGTTATTTTTTGCCGGCGACGTCTGGTGTGAGGCACCACCCCGCTTGCCCCTGTTGTGTTTTGGTCGAGGTCGGTCGTGGGATCCGTCTTTGTCTTGGGGTCGGCTGTCGGTCCCGGCGGACTCGGTCGCCTGCAGAGGCTTTTCGCGCTGGGTTGCCCCTTCGCAAGCACGCCCCTGCAGGCGTGGTTCCGCGTCCGGCCGCTTTGCGCGCTGAGTTTCCCCTTCGCGCTCTCGCGGCTGGTCGCGTGCATCCGGCCCCTTTTCGCGCTGGGTTTCCCCTTCGCGGACTTGGGGCCGGACGCGCACCTCCCCTTCGACGTCCGATTGCGCTTCGCGCTGGCTAATGCCTTCGCGGATTTTGCGCTTTCGTTCGCCGATTCTCTTCTTCCGGGCCTGGATTTTTTCGCGCTTAGTCAGCAGGCGTACTTCACCACAGGCAGCCGGAAGAGTGTTGGGGTTGCCAGATCCATCATCTTCCCCCGTCTCTGTTTGTCTGTGTTGGTCTGGGTCTTTGTCCGGGTTTGTTTTGCTGTTCCGCACGGTGCTCTGTTGCCAGAGGCTCGTGGGAGGCACAACCCGTGTCATGGGTATTGGCGCGTTGGTCGCAGCCGAGGTTGGGTGTATGGGCGCGTTTGACGCAGCCTGTGTAGTGGGCGCTAAGTCAGCAGCCGGCCGCGCTAAGAAGCGCGGCAACAATCTCTCTATTAGGCAGTTTGATGCCCCCCCCAGAATACGATGGGGGCTGACCGCCGGAGCGGTGTGGGATTCCCCGGCTTGGCCGGGACCCACCTGGGTAGTTATTTCGTCATCCTGCTGCATTGTAACGGGTGGTGGGCTTTTTTGGAATCGAGGTTACCCTTCCTCTGGGACCGACGGGATAAAGGAGAAGGAGGGACGGCGTTTGTTGGATGGAGGGTGTGGGTTCTTGGGGGTCACCCTAGGCTTGGGATTTGGCCTAGGGGTTTAGGATCGACGGGATATGTATGAATAGGGAGGGATGGCTCGGTTTGTTGGTGGGTAGCATAGGAAGAGGTATAAAGGTTACCCTAAGCCTGGGATTTGGCTTTCGAGAACTTCTCTTGTCCGGGATCTTAAGAGAGATGCTCCGAGTGCAGGATCGCCCACTAACGGTCCAATATAACCATCAGTGGTCGGTCCCGCAGCCGAAGTTGGGCTATCCGCAACCTGCCCACCCGCTCGGTTGCATGAGAAGAAGTGCCTGGCAGTCTGGGTCGCCCCACCACGGATGTACGTATACATTTGCGTTGGAGCGATCCAGCCTTCCCCGAGTCGTCCTGTAGGTTTGCACTTTCAAACCAAGATTGTTTCCTACCTCGCAGCTTTACGAATTCTGTGGAGTCTTTTCAGTAAGACAACTTTTCCTTCTCAATATTATATTAATGCATCCTAAGAATATCTTTTACAACCCACTCATTCAAAATAGGCGCACAAAACACTTGGTTTGCCTACAACCCATCGCTTCTAAAACAAAATTTAGCACTAGATTTTTTTTGAGCTTGTTTCACTTGCTCTTATATTCTACATTCTCATAGTTCCTTGGCCTTTCCTGCTTATGTCGAAAATGTAACTCCTATTTCTGTTTGATAATGTAAATCAAATCCTAAGAAAACAGAACCTATTCAAGGCACCCCCCCGCCTTGAATAGGTTCTGTTTTCTTAGCTTTAATTAAAAGTGCTAAAATTTTGAGGCTCGCTTCGGTCACTTATCTTGATTCTTGAGCTTTTCTTCATAAGTCCACAAAGCAAGTAATTCTTAGTTCTTTTGGAATGATTAAAAGAAAATCAAATGTATTCGAAAGTGCTAATTGAGCTCGCTACGCTTGCTCTTGTATTCTACATTTTCATAGTTGCTTGGTCTTTCCTGCATAAGTCGACAATGTAACTCCTATTTCTGTTTGAAAATATTGATCAAATCCTAACCTATCCGAGACGGAGTATTAAAATTGTCGAGTTAGCTTCGCTCGCTCTTCTCACCCTACATAATCCAATGTCCTAATACCTAATATTGATTAAAAAGTCAGCGACCAATTTGGCAGCTTCATAAATTACCCCCCCTACCCCTCCCGCCTTGTTAGATATATAGCTGAATAGCCCTGAACAAAATAGGTAATATCAAGCTGGAGATATACCTCTCTAAAAATATGGCATGTATTCATAATTGAATCGAACCAAAAAAATCATATTTTGGGGTCCAAAAAATACAAAATTGCCAACTATTTGCTTCAGAAATTTAAAAAGAGGTTCAGTTATTTAAAAAGTTTGCAAAACAAAGTTGTCAAAAAGCATCAATTAAATATTCCTCTGCACCCATGGTGACCCATGATGTCAAGTCTTGATTAACAATGTGACAAATTATAATTAAATGTGAATTTGTAATGTTACTCCCAGGAGTTGTATGTGCAGTTATTATGGAATTAAAAAATGCTAGTAAATAGAATTTGAAGTTTCCTGCTCTACTTACCTGAACAATAATTAGTTTTTCATCTGTTGGCACATTCCTATTGGCACTTAAAGCCAATACTCCATCAGTATTTTTTCTTATGCCACTCTCTGAACTTTTTGACTTATGTGCTTTTAGAACTTTAAATATTCTACCTGAAATAAATACAGATTTGACTTGATTGATTTATTACTTGATTAGCTCACTTTTACAAGATACAAAATTTTTGGACATATCAGTATTTTTTTAAAATATTATATCAATAGGTAATGTGTTTAATATTTATTCAAAATCGTACCTTTCGTAGATCGCCTAGTAGAAGATCTTTTGAAGTTGTTTCTGAGTTTAAATGTTTCGCAGTTTTCTAAAAGAGGCGTTTTGATGTCTGTAGTGTCGTTATTGGTTTTAGCTTTTATGAACACCAATTCTCCATCCTCACCAACATCAGAATCCCACTCTGGCACAGAGCTAAAATGATAAAATCTGATAAGTTTTAGGGAAAAATTTTAATAAAACTTATAAAGTAGATAAAAGTTACCTACCTGTCTGAATCTGAATACTTCGACTCATCTGAAGAGTTTGTCCAATCATTATCTGAATCGCAGGGGCTATCGTAGCTTATTTTACTTTTATAATTATTCATAATTTGTTGAAAAAGTTGAACAAAATATGTCGCAAATTTTATTGTTTACTCCATTTTATTTAACTCAATGCAAATTATTGACAAAAAATACAGTTTGACATTTGACTGACTGACATTTTGACAATGACTTTTGAACCGCATTTGTATAAAGCTTCGTGCAAACTAGCGCGACGCAACAACGCGACGCGACACCGGTTGTTGTCATACCTACATTCAATTTATAAATGGTCAATTGCCCTGTTATAAATTGTAAAAACTGTATAAATGCGAGGAGAAAAAATAAAGTAAACGTTTCCTTCCATTGGTAAGTCATTTTGTGATTAATATTATGTGTAATTCATTTTATAATCAATTATTTTTAATCTTATAGGTCTGGTAATACTAAATTTGAGAAAACCATAGGTCAAAAGTAAGCTGCATACTCGTATTACATTGCGGCTTTTACTTGGAGAGCGGTTGATGCGACGTTTTGTTTTAACAAGTGATGAATATCGAAACAAGTGATACTATCGATTTTGTCTGTATGTAGATATTTAGACTGTACCACAATGATTCAATAAATAGTATTCGTACAGTAATTGAGAAATGGTATATACAAAGGCGTATTCAAAATTGAGTTTTCACCCAACAAATCTTTGAGTGAGAGAGAGATGAAAAGGGGTAGAATCCCGTTGCTTTTTGTAAACACTAGAACTAATTTGAATATAAGGTGTCACTAAATATTCAAGTGTTTAAAATGATAAACATACTTGAAATTCTCACTACGAAGACTTTCAACGTACTGCTGGCGAGATCAGCGTGAGCGCTGGCGCTAGGTGGAGGTTGGAGCGAGACGGGTGCCGCACGCGGCGGCGTCTTTGAATCAATTTGATTTTCCCATCACTAAATCGTGCTTGTGACGTCATAGTAGGTAGTCAAAAAATGGCACGCTTGGTTTTCATACAGATGATACTTGCGTTATCTATGTCTATCTATATCTGTGTCGCGCCGTAGCGTCGCGCTGGTCTGCAAGAGCCTTTAAGAGAGTGCCTCCGCTGCCGGCGCACTTGTCCGATGAAACGCCAGCCCGCGCCGCAGCTGAGCGTGTAGTTTTAAATTCCCCCGTTAATAATAATGATCACTCCTTGATCCAGCCTGTCCCTGAACTTGCTGTCCTCCCCTCAGCGAATGCCCTAAGCCGAGGTTCGTACCCCACAGGGGGTGCCCTTAGCGAGCATTCGCTTAGCTTATAACTTAGTATAGTTTGCATTTATGCCCCTGGCTGGAGGCCCTTAGTGTAGAGGCTATTGGCAGCCACAGGAAAGTCCGGCAACCTGCAAGATGCACTAGTCAAAAAAAAAAAAAAAACTTTTTGGCTGCCGGCGCCGGCAGCCAAAAATAACGCCGTTGGGATCCAGCAGTACCATACCCCCAGCAGCCGAGATTAAAAACATCGGCTGCCGGCCCGCCGGCTGCCATAATAGACACCGGCGGCGGTACGGCGTTCATGGAAACCCTTCCAGTATTCAGAAAACAGAACCCTTTAGTATCTTTTTTCTATATATTCTAGTCGTTTTCGGCACTCGGCGGCCGCTGCCGAGGCACCGCTCCTGCGTAGGGGGTCATAGTTCTAACCTAACCTTTTTTTGCGAGTAAAAATATTATTTTAAACATTTAGAGCTTCATATTTTTTTTAGTTTAATGTAATAAATTTTGCGCGATCTTTTCTCGCGGATCATGGGTTTAAACGTGGGCGCAACTCTTTTACCTGCACTAACACAAATTTGAAATGCTTAAGTAGGTACCAATTTTTTTAACGATCGTCATGAAAGCATTAGGATGCTGTATCATCCTAATGCTAGATACACAGACACGGACTTTAGTCGGTAGCGACTCAGAGATTTCAAAAACTGTCATCCACATACATATTTGTCACTAGCGATTTTAAAATCTGTGTGTGGACGTGAGACTATGAAAGCGCCAGCGAGTGGCTGCGCGTGTATAACTATAAGGCCCAGACTCCACCAAAGCGGAGACGAGAGTAGAGGAGATGTGTTTTAAATAATCAATAGAATTTCGTTATTCACACATCTCGTTTCCACTCAGCTTCAGTGGATACCACTGAGCGGAGATGTATCATATTTGTATGGCCCGATCGAAGCGGAGCTGTGAGCTGTGCCTCGCAAGCTGGCAATGGCGCGCAGCGGTGACGAGAAGAGATGTGAGCGGCGTGCAGTGAGCGGTCAACTTCTCGCTCCGCTTCGGATTTCTCCGGACATCTCCACTTTGATGGAGTCCAGGATAATAGTGTTCTGTGGTCCAGGCCTAATAGCATAAACGGTAAACCAATGAGCTTTTCTAAATAAACGGTCTATTGTCTATTCCTACAAAAACGGCTCAAAAATTCAAAAATGGCGTAACCCTAAACCACACCCTAAGCATCTTCTGTGCGTAAATAGCTTACCATTCATTAGCTATTCAGTTTATAAGCATGAATTTATAACAACCAATAGTTTTAACAATACATAGAAACTCACATTGCAGCAATGTTTTAGTTTATTTTTGCACTATTTTTTTACTTTACCTAATGGATGACGGTTCTGGATGTTGCAATAAGCAATACAGAAGTGGATTAATTGACTCTTCAAGCTATATCATTTGTGGACGTAAAGAAAGTCAAGGAACTAAAGGACAAGCGGATCTGTCCAGGAGTCATCCATTGGGTGGAAATATTCAACCGACAGATGTTGCTCTGATGAATGTTCAAGTAAGCCCAATGTCGCCAGTGTTAAAGAAAACCGTTACATCTGCAGAACATCAAGCCACGGACCCTAGGATTGCTAATCCAATTAGAGACTACCTTGAACCTTACTGTCAGGTTAAATTGGTAGGTCTAAGATAATAATTATGTTATTTTAACCTAACTACAGAGAGAGACCTTGTCTAATTGTCTTGGGTGTTGGCCCCAGCGTATGAGCTGACGTCCAGTTAACGCCGCCGCTTAGAAGCTATCAACATGTCTCTTATCATACCAACATGAATAATCAGCATAAATCGGACTCAAGGAAGCTATTTTTTGTACCTACTTGTGACATGAAGTCATAGTATGGATGTGCTGACATCCCGGTCTTCCCGGTAAAAAAAATATACCTACTATTGTTTAGTTTACGCCACAACACTCTGTCTTCCGCCTTTCGCATCTAGTCTGTCACAAGAATGTTTTTAAGGTCGTCGGTCCGATTGCTGGGAGGCGTCCCACACTAAGCTTGCTGATACGAAGTCTCAGAAGTTAAGGTTCCCAAAATAAAATATTGTTAAAAATTAAAGGGGGTCTTCATACAAGAAACATTCGGCGTTTTTGCTAACGGTGGTACGGAACCCTTCGTGTCCGACTCGCAATTGGCCGGTTTTAAGTTTTTTAGGCGTAGTCATAGTTATGTTTTTTTATACCGAGCCTAGATAGGTAGGTCAATTAGTAGTTTTCAATATTCCCGAATCCCGGGGCAAGTTCCTAATGACCCAAAATTGCTCTCTTGAGTTCAACCACTGAATCTAACCGCAATCTCCACATCTGGTCCATCCATAGCTGTTTATTTCATTTCCAGTAGGGACCTAGTCATTCAGTAGTGTTTTATCGGCAGAATCCGTGTTTAGGGTTCAGTACCCGAAGGGTGTGAAACGGAACCCTTTTACTAAGCTTCCGCTGACCGTTCGTCAGTCTGTCTGTCAGCAGGCTGTATCTCATGAACCGTAATAGGTAGACAGTTGAATTTTTGAAGTACTTATTTCTATTGCCGCTATAATAACAAATAATAAAAAATATAAAGTTGATAATTAATAGAAATGTGTTTTTTTCGGCGTTTTTTTGCTCGAACTTACTACGGTACGGAACCCTTTGTGTGCGAGTCCGACTCACATTCAGCCGGTTTTTTTTATCAAAATAAAGCGAAAGTTCGCGCGGGAGTTCAAAACTTTAGCTGGACAAATGCATATTGCGAGAAGTCATATTATATTTGTAACTTCTTGCAGAACTCCACGAGTAACATTTTTATTTATTTCAGGAGTCGATAAACAAGCTTAAAGACAGCACAAGGAAATTGTTATATTTACTAGACAACCTTCAATCGAAAACGTATTCAAAAGATCTTCCAACTCTTAACACAAACGAAAACAAACTTGTACCGTCGTCGACGGCAGAATCTGCTGGTGTATGAATTTATTCATATTTATTTACCTTTTTTTTAAATTATATTTTCAAAGATATGGACTGAAATTGGTAAGAATGATACACAAAAAAAATAAGCGAACCTTACGGTACTCGCATATGATGTGTAACAAACATTAAAGGGGCGGGTCAAACTCTAGCACCACGCGCGCTCATTGGTCAAATCAAATAGCGCGCGCTTCGGCTTCCTGTTACACACTTCCGTCGCCTTTCACGAAATCACTCCCAAATTTTTTTTGGGTAATATTTTCTGTGCACAGATTGCAGGAAAGCGAGAGAAAAGATGTTATACATAAAAAAAAAGAATACCTGTTTTAATATTTGACGGCACGGTTGGCGCAGTAGTGAAGCGATTGACTGCTGCGCGTCGTGTCGTGGGTTCGATTCCCGCACGGAACAAATATTTGTATGACCTACAAGTAGTTGTTCCGGGTCTGGCTATTTGTGTATGTGAGTTTAAATGTTTGTAAACGCACCCACAATACAGGAGAAATTCCTAGTGTGGGGCAACGTTTTAAAAAAAATGGCTTAAGTAGTTAACTATTTAATAGGTGATGGTTTGCTAAATTATACTGGTGGTGATTTTTCCAGAGTCAGACGTTTCCAGAGTTACCTTCAATTACTGACGTAGCTGACCCGGCACTGAAATATTTAGAAACCCAAACCAAAGCATTAAATAATATTTACATAGAGGTAAACCAATTAAGTAATTGATTTATGTTTTCTGTTCAAACTATCATAAAAGTTACATTAAAATCAGTGAATGAGAAGAAATTCATAACAAAACATCACGCCTGTTTTTCCTGGAAGGCCGAGTTAGATTATTTTTCCTACTTCTGTTTTAGGACGAAGATGATGATTGCTCAGTATTCAAAAGACTAACGAGAAAGTGCAATTGCTTAAACCAGCAAGAATACAACGATTTTATCATTCAATTCAATGAGGACACTAAATACTCCACAAGCACTATTGGTGAAGTCATAAAAAATATGCGCATTTTGAAGAAATTTTTGTACATGGGTGGCACGTATACGAAAAATGCATTGATATTTTTAAATGAGGTACCTAACTATTTTTTTTATGCTTGGGGGTCATATCATCGTGATTTGTTTGTATTTGTTGCGATGATAAATCTAACAAAACTCGATACATGATAAGATTCAAAGCCTTCGACACAGTTTACTTCCAGCCAAACGGTTTCAAATTACCTGCTGTGCTTAGTTATTACATAATTCATTAAAGTATTAATCGAAGCACAACTCCTGCCTTAAAAATTACGTATCCCTCCCCCTTCATCTGCTTTGTTTGATACTGTTTTACATCGGAGTCCCCCAAGGCTCTATTCTGTGACTTATATTCAGCTCACGATATTGCCACGTATTTTTAGTGAAGTTACATGTTGTTTTATCGAACGTATTGAAATTCGCATAGTAAAATGCTTAATCGAATTTTGTTTCATAAATTGCAGGGCTTAGAAAAATCAGCGTATGCAGAGAAGGTAGAAATAACGCAAGGTTGTTCGCACTCAGACATGTGCAATATTTTTGAAAACCACTCCATAGTGATTACGTGTATATCTTGGCCTTGCAGGTATATAATCTATGGAGATAACTTCACCCAGGCAGGTTTTTTTTTAAAGCTTCTAGTTTACCTACTCTCATTTAGTTTCTACTAGTAATTTTAAGTTCTAGGTATTTATTATGATATCCATTTGATTAAAGAAACCGAATTTTTATAACATTTAACATTTCAGAATTTAACAGCATCATTTTTGCACAAACTGGCCCAGTTGGAAGAGGGACGACGATACCTGAAATTCACATCAAAAATAACGAATGACATCAAAAAAGTTTTGAGGAAAAGAGGGTCGCAATTAGACGAAGATACTAAAGAATCTTTAAAAGCCGCTTTAAATCTGATTCATCGACCAATGACACAAAATGTTAATTATACATACTACTACAGGCAAAATGACGAAGGTAAACTAAAGAAAATTTCTACCGAGAACAACTGTACCCAAAGTAGAAAATCATTGGAAAGTCCATGTCCCAGTCTAAAGGAGTCCAATGGAGTAAACACTGATGGAAAAGATTGTTCCTATATATATCGATTAAAGTATTGATGGACATTAGGGAGTTTGGATATGTAGGTAAAATCCTGAGAATATTTGTTGATTCAGAGTGTAGAATTTCTACTATGAGATTGTGATTTTCAGGTAATTTGAGCGAAATAATAAATGCTCTACAACAATTTAGAAATTATATGACATTAGCTGAAGTTTTTGTGCATTTAGACTTATTAAACAACTTCAGTAATACAGGAAAAGACAAAACAGATTTAACCTTGCACTTGCCTAGTTTGCTGCTCCTGTTCAAACAAATGCTGAAGGAGTATGACAATAGTGAAATTAATATAATAATAACAAACATTCTCAACAATATTGTCTCTAAGAATATGTTAAAACAAAAAGAAGAGGAAGAGGATGGACCTAAACAAATGTTAGTGGCAGACACAGCTACAGAGGTACAGCGCTCAATAAAAAATATTTTCGATTTTTCATTACCTACTATTGCCCTTTACACAATTGATTAAAATTTTTAGCCGGTTGAGATGAGGAATCAAATAATTCAAATGCCACAAGTGGAAAAATATAAAAAGAAGGCAAACAAATCAAAACTATACCTGGGATCTACTAAATTTCGTCAAGCATCAAGACGCAAAGGTATCATAAGTAATTAATCATAATATTATATAAAGTACTTACTGCGCCCCGCGGTTTCACACTAGATCCCATGGAAATATCGGGATATAAAGTATCCTATGTCCTAACCATGTGCCAAACTTCATCCAAATCCGTTCAGCCGTTTTAGCGTGAAAGCATAAAGGTAAGTAAGTACCATTCCGTAGACGACCGCAGCAGGCGGCAACTGCAGGCGACGTGTCGCCGCGACACGACGCCGCGACACAACTGCACCCTAATTACGTAATATACGATCAATCTGAATTTGAATCGTTTTAAAACAAATTTCTAATCCATTGCTTCATAAGTTCGGAAAAAAAATTGCTCAACAACGTAAATAACGCAATGAATGTTGTTAAACTGTCAAAATGAAACAAATTTGTCGTAATTGTTTACTAAAATGTGTTGCGTAATTAGATACTTAGCTGGTTTCTATTAATTTCTATGCAATACCTTCCGTAGCCAGCGATACATTCCACAGTGGTCTGAAAATCGAGCTCCATACTCATAGAAACTTAGTCAGGAATAAAAAAACGTCTCTGCTATACTTCCCTTTACGTGATATTAACGTATGGACGGTATTACGAGGGTGACACTGAAAGTTCCCAGAAAATCAAAAACTGAACAAACCAGCAAGTTATTAGTTTTATTATAGCTTTTCAAAATAGTGTCCATTTACATCAATACATCGCTGCATCCAATGGAACCACTGAGAAAAGCACTTTGCCCACTCGTCCTTAGGGGTCTCTTCGACGACATTTTGAAATGCAGCCACTGCTTCCTCGGCGTCCATAAAACGTTTTCCTCGAAGTTATTCTTTTATTTTCGTAAATAAATAAAAATTGCGGGCGGGTGACCCAGTAATTCCGTCTGACGTCGCCAAGTAGTGCGACGAGGCGTTGTCGTGGTGAAGGAGGATCCTAATAAACTACTACTAACTAACTACTGATAAACCTATTATGTGTCTGCACTAATAAAAAATTGTTATGTGTGTTCTGTTCCCACAGACAAACCGTGGAAACGGTTTTGCGGGGCATAGTTTTTAAGTAAGTTTTTTATAAAATTTGTTCATGATAAATAAATAAATAATATTGCGAGGTCGTTTCTCCCGAACTTTTTCCAAGACAAGTGGCAAACAATTGTTAGTGTTCCACTCTGTAGTAACTATTTTTCGATCCTCTACAACAATTGTTGCGTAATGACCTGTCCTTCCGAAGAACGACGCCACCATCTTTCACGGTGGAGCATACGGTGGAGGTCTGCCCGTTGTGTCTTCGTGGAGGCGATCGGTGGCGGGGATCTCTCGCGTCCGGCCCTGGTTCCAGGCCATGGTACGGAGCGAGAGGGCATGGGAGGCTGGCACCTCCTTCTGCGAAGCAGTAATGCTTGCGAAGGAGGAGGCAGAACGCGTAAGGGAGAGGCAAATTTCGCGCCCTCACGCCCCTAGCCGCCGCAGGAGACGCCCTGGGCGTCGGGAATCGCAAGGCGCGGGATTGCGGACAGTGAGCAATGGGTAGCTCGCCATTCGATAAAGGACAAGGCCCGGGTCGCGGCGCGTTGTGTTCCACGCGCGCCTCAAAGAGATGTCATAACGGAAAGGGGCCGATAGGACCGATGTCTACCGGGGTTGCGGGAAAAGTCCGAAAGGGATACCGTGGCCCCTGGCAACGTATAGGCAACTGAAGGAATACGTGTGGTTTTTATTCAGTAAGAGTCTGACACGCCCCCCCGCTTCGCCCAGAGCGGGAGAAGTTATTTGATAATTTCTAATCCAAAAAAAAAAAGGCTACCATCTTTTTTCCCACGCTTCAACCTCTCTTCACTTTAGTTGGCAACTCCTCGGAAGGAAACACCCAGACAGCAGACTGTCTCTTAGTTTCGGGATCAAATGACTTTAATTTCTATGAGTATGGAGCTCAATTTTCAGACCACTGTGCGTCGCCTTCATAGAAATACATAGAAACCAGTCGTGTCGCGGCGACACGTCGCCTGCAGTTGCCGCCTGCGGTCGGCTACCGAATGGTACCTACCTTAACAAACAAACAAAGATATAAAAAATCTAATATTCTCTTTACAATATTAGTTTAATTTGAAACAATCTATCATAAAATCATAACATACATGCATACAAATAAATAAAATTTAAGTGTCTGTTTATAATGTCAAAATAACAGTTTTTTACCTTTTTTATACGTCTATGTTTTTTACTAAGTAAATGCTTATGAAAGTACAGGTAACAAAAAACGATTTTTGAAATTTTTGTCTGTCTGTTTATTCTAGCTAATCTCCGAAACGGCTGGACCTATTTTAGCGGTACTTTCACTGGCAGATAGCTGATGTTATAAGGAGTAAATTAAGTAGTTTTATTTTAGAAAAAGGTCCACGTGGGGGAAACCGCGGGCAGCAGCTAGTATAATAAATAAAACTTCATTGCTGTGATTGTTAGATAGTATTAGCATTAGGAATAAGTACCTGTTTTACAGTTTCAGAATTTGCAAGTGTTACTCCCCTAATTAAACCAAACAACTATAGTGGTAAGTTGAATTTTGCTACAAATATTATATAAAGATTTCAAGATAAGGTTTGCCAACCATACTTTATAGTAAAGTACCCTACAAATTTTAATTGTGATATTTGCCCTCACCGTACAGACGCCAGCAGGTCAACCTACCCGAAACTGTCAAATTTTCCCAATCAACTTTGAACCTTATGCTCTAGTGATAAAGTTGAAAATCTATTAAAGAAATTTGACAGATTGTAGTAGGTTGATGTGCTGGCGTCTGTACATACTTAGTCACACGATAAAGTGTCCATAATGGGAAGAGTGAGCTCACAAAATTTATTTTCTAAAGTATACTTTTGCATAAAATAGAGTAGGTAGTTATGCTAAAATACATAAATAATTTTCAGAGAAAAATACTTTTGACAAATGGCAATCTGAAAAATGGATGTACTTCAGCTTTTAGTGAGAGATTTTTAGGTAATGAATCTGAAGTGGCGAAAAGAGAGAAACAGATTGCCATAAAAATAGAAAACAAGTTATTTATTTATTTAAATCTAAATTTTGGTTGTAAAACTAGCTTTGAAACTTTCAAATAGGTACCTACAACAAAAAATTGTTAGCGTTTGCTAAAAGCACCCAAAAACATGTTTTTTAATCGAATGTACCTTAACGTCTCAATCTCACGTTACGTTATTTGTCTCAAAGGAAAACCCGACAAGTGCGAGTCGGACTCCCATACGAAGAGTTCCGTACTGTATTGAGATCAAGTAAAAGACGCCAGCAGAACAAGTTTCTTGTCTGGGGGAACAAGTTCCTTTAACTATTAACTTTATTTAATATTTATTATTTGTTTTTATAGAAAACACAATCTCTATTATGGTTCATGAGATACAGTCCGTTAACACAGCGTGACAGCACAGGCTTAGTAATAGGGTTCCATTTGGTACCCCTCGGCTACGGAACCCTAAAGAGTTGGCATTTGTATTTTTTTTACAGATGGAAAACGTGTCATAGTGGTACCAGTTGAAAAAAAAAAGAAGTTAAGTTGGTAAAGAAGTATATATTACCAGTAACAATATTATGAACCAGCCCACACATAAATCTACAATAACAGAGAAAATAAATTACAACAAATCTGTGTATAAATATAATTATGCTGACTTATGTAACATTTTACATATTTACCATAATTGCCTTTAATACCATTTACATTTTTACTATAGTTTTCTTTAATATACAATTTGTTTTAAACACTCAAAACGGAAATATATATTTCAGTAAATGCAATTGGAATGATTATTGTTAAAACACATTTTTAGTACACTGGCAATGTTATTGCATTATCAAAATAAACTTTTTAGTAAGCAAGTGTTAGTGTAAATCATTTAATTAATAGCCCTATAAAAGAGATCTAAATGTTTTAACAATTCACCAAAACAACATATCCTTACGATAAAAGACGAAAAATAAATAAAGCTGTCAATGAATAAAATTGCACCAGATCACAATTAGTCAAACTGACCATCATCATATTGGTCATTATAAGTTCTGCGAGATCTATCATAGACTCCTATTGTTCTTTTATTAGATGGAACTGGAGCACTTTGTCTGAATAACATTGCCAACAAAATATAAAACCCTCCAACAATTTTACTAAAGAAATCTAATAACCCAAGGAACATTGGTGTGGAGTTTTTTACTAAAATAGAGAATTCTCTTATCAGTGCTAATATGAAGTTTCCAAGAAAATTTACAAATGATGTACTTCCTGTGAAGATTGCAATAACGAAAGCTAGCAAAAATGTTACAAATTCCTTCACATTGCTTATAGATAAAACACTTTTAAGAGTCTGAACAAAGTCAGTATAGGTTTCATTGAGAGCAGCAACACTACTTTCTAATTTCTTGTCAGTGTTTTCAGTAGGATTAGCTTTCTTTGCTGTGCCAGTTAAAATTGGTTCTACTTCTAAAAATGCATCAGAAATATGTCGCAAAGATTTCAACGTCACCATAACTTCACCATCCCTGAATTTCAAACTCTTTATTTGGAACCAAAAGGGGCCGAAGGGTTGGTTATCTATTTCTGTCCACAAGCAGATGCCGGGCGTATATCCCAAGGATTCTGTATCAGTGATACCTATCCAGTGCGTGTTAGGACAAATTGTAAGCAATTTATGCTGTACATCAAACAAGTCCTTCTTCAGTGCCACTTCTGCGGAACTTATTATAACTACGTCACGATATCCGATACGTTTGTCCGCAAGTCTCCTTTCTACGTAACGGCCCAAGAAGATGCGTGACTTCAATCTTTCTTTGAGATAATTTTTAATTTTTGTCGGTTCGGTGTCATCCTGGCTGTCGTATTGAGACGTCGCCACTGATGAGTTCAAAGATAAACTCGGCCGCACAACACTCATTTCAGATTTTTGATGAATTGTTTATAATAAATTGTATAAAATAGAAAACCAAAACAACAAAGGCTTCTTGCCTTCTCAGTAGAGTTCGACAATTTTGACTTGACAAGTCGAAGAAATCAGTGACTAACAATGTGACAATGACATGTACGTTCCTATTTACATTTTTAAAGATTTCTACTGTAAGCCTCCTTTTAGCATCACCACAACGATTGGATCGACCGGTTCTGTGTGGCATTTATTTACATAACATTTTGTCTTCTATTCTTTTTACAAGCACAATAAAATAATAAAGACTCTTTCTACTAAGATGTGTGATACATTATTTTAAGATATATTGTGTCAATTGGAACGACATTATTTAATGGCAGAAATGGGTTCGTTCGGAAACCGTTCCAGTTTATTGCACCAATTCACAATTGCAGCACAGAGGTCAGAAAGAAAGAAAGACTAAATGTCCTCCGTATGAACGATCCAAAATGTTGTTTGTGGTAAAGTAAGACAGGCGGGGTTGATAATTTAATGTTCACATGGCAGTTTTATGGCTGATCTATTTTGACCCGGGTATCTTACCTCTGTTTTAGGCTTGGAGTCCAGCTTACGCCCCTTTTCACATGCGCACATGCTGCATCAGATAGTCAGCGCCGAATTATACAGAAAATATTAAGAATCTAAGAGCGAGCGCAGCGAGCTCGAAAATTCTCGAATAGATTAGATTTAATTTTCAACACTGGACTGCCTCGTTGGTCTTGTGGTCGCAAGTGCTACTGTTGAGCATGAGGTCCTGGGTTCGATTCCCAGGTCGGGCCAAGTATTATTGGGTTTTTCCAACAGGAATTTCTCAGTAGTAGCCCGGAGTCTGGAATTGTGCCCGGTTGATGGCAATAGGCTTGCCCCCTATTTCATGGGACTTAAAAATATAAATACACCTCTGCTCAACCCTTCGGGGAAACAAGGCGTGATGTTATGTAATGTGTTAATTTTCAACATTCAAACAGAAATGGGAGTTACTTTGTCGAGATATGCATAAAAGCTCGAGGGTTAAGATAATCCAAAATGCGAGTTTGCTTCTCGTATTATTATTATAATTAACAAATTTTTTTGCATAATATTTTTGTTTTTATAATGGTTTTGTATACACCCACAGAGTAAATAGCTTTATACACCCACAGCTCAAGTAGCTTTTAAGGTTCAAATAGATTAGTAAAACAAGTAAATCATACAGGCTCGCGACATTTTTAATGATTATGAGGGGGGTTAGGAGTTAAGACCCCCAACCCCCCCTTGAACCACGCCTGGCGGTTGTATGTATGAAAGCTATCATACTTACTACTACGTTATTGTGGTCCAAGCTTTATAGCATAGTAGGCCGTGATCCCGGATAAAATCGCCGGGTAGATTTCACTCATGATCAATCTTGATTCATTATGAGATCCCAGATATAGGGAAAGGATAAAAACTAGAAATAAAACAAACCATAATTTTGTAAAATTTGTACAATTTAATTAAATTGATACTGACAAAAAATTTAAAAGAAGACATGTAGGTACCTTTTTTAGGTTTTAAAATATGTTTTGACTTCTGAGTATTTACAAAATGTCTCCTAGCTAAGGGTATTTAGACAACCTATAGTAAGTTGTTTACTCATCAAAAGCCTCGTTTCTCTAAACATCGTCTTGGAACAGTAGGTAAATTAATTCTTAATTCTTTTCTTTACGAGTCAAGTTAGTTAGTCTTTTAATTTAAAATGCAACAAGCTATCCGAATAGGTAATTTTAATATAATATTATTGTTCAAAACAAATGAACAAACTGTACCAATCTGTCTGTTCCAATAGACTTTAGGGCACTTAATATTTTTTTTACTAAGGATATTTCTGTATTTATCTTCATTAAGAAAATATGTATTTTATATATTTTCTATACATATATAAATCACTAGGATACGCCAGAATTGTAAGTATTCTGTACAATAAAGTACACTCCATTCGAGGAAAATTAAAAATAACGTAATTAAATAACATAAGGTACTAGCATCATATAAGCACAATGTTTTAATATTATTTACTGAAATGTAGAAGCTTAGGTACTCTATTACAAAAATAAATAGTTGCTAGGTGGATTTTAATCATGTTAATCTACCTACAATCAACACATACAGGAACAAAACATGTTCTATCGTTGTTGCGTCAGAAAACTAAGAAAAATACTACTTCTAATTATTTTATATGCCAAGGTCGTCGGCAAAACAAACGCTGCATAACGGCTAGGAAACTGTTTTAATATAATTATATGACTAAACCATGCCGAGCTTATTAAGGCTTTTTTACGCATATCTAGTTATTTTCGTTTTGGTACAACTTTACTCCGCGATTTTTAATAAAGGGGTTAGTGTTTGTAGTGATAGTAATTTAATGTAATGAACTCTTGCATTCACTAATTAGGCATCATTAAATGATTTTTCGTCATTTCATAGGTGAAACAAAGGCATTGTTAATTTTTAAGTTCATATGAGTAAACAAGCCGTAATACTCGCATCAGCGCACGTACCGTTTAAATGACAGAGGTAGTAAGTAATACAAAAAGACAAATAACACATCATCTTGCATTATGTCTAGAAACTTCGTAATGTTATTTCAATTAAGGGGCCTGCGGAGCATGCGTAGTTCATACAAACGTAATACCAAAATAATTTGTAAATCAAACATATTCTTAAGGTGGTGTGTATTTATTCCGATTGGATTACAGAATATCTAGGCTCCCAAATATATATTTTGAATGGACACTGATTTAAAGACGAGTTATGAGAAAAATAAGTTTTCTATAGAAATTTGAAATTCCTCATATCTCGTCTTTATATCAGTCAATTGTTTTGGTATTACGTTTGTATGAACTACGCATGCTCCGCAGGCCCCTTAAGTAATAAAGTCAGGATTTTTTCAGTAGCAGATCGGAGTCTGGATTTGTGCCCGGTTGATGGCATTAGGGTCGCCCACTATTACAATCATGGGACTTTAAACACAAATGTGTGTTTACTACAGGTAGGTACACCTCTGCACAACCCTTCAGGGAAACAACGCGTGATGTTATGTTAAGTAATAAAGTTTTTAATCTAAAGGACTATAAAAGATAAAAATAATATACTTTTACTCTTAACAAAAGTCTTAACTCAAATTGCAATCTTCATGACAATTGTATTAAAAATTGTAAGCATTCAAGTTTATATGACAAAGTTCTATATAATCTACACTTTATTAGAATAAGTTGACAAGATGACAATAATTTGACTAATTTAATAAGACGGAGTAAAACCTGCAATATATATGTAAAGTGCTAAGGACCTTCCTCTTACAATAATGTAAACTCATTGCGGTTTACAAGTGCTTAGCTCGGTAGAAATCACAATTTCTCTAACTAGCAATAAGTACCAAAAGTGTACTCTTCATTTTACTCCTAAGAAATATATAATACCACAGTAAATCTTCTGCATATTTATACATTCACAACCACATTTATAAAATCCATACTAACTTCGTTGTGAACATAACATTGCAGAATGTTAAGCATTGTAATAATAAAATAAACTAATTTTATTCTCAAAATATAAATCATAAGGATCATACAATCAAGTAAAATCACAGCACCCTGTGCAAATATTAGGCCATAATACATTTTCCCAAACAATATAAAATCAATATTGCATTTTTTTCCTAATGGCACCTAAGAAAATGTCATAACAAACTATTCTAGACACAATAGTGTTTCATTACATTTGACACAGCCCAGGGAAGGACATGAAAATAATAAACTTAACTATTAAATATATTAAACATTCGGGTCGCACCAACCGCGCTTGCTAAACAAAACCGAATACCACATATGCACCAATTTGGTTCACGTTCAGTACGTTACGATAATATAGAATCGTCGACACCGCATTTCAGCGTCAAATCCTTGAGACAGGAATTGCGAAAGCCGTTACCCGCCAGCAAAGCTATGATTTTTAATAATTTCCCGGTTATCAAAACCGTGTCAAAGTTATTTCACGATTAGAAAACCGTGTACACTCGCTAGGAACTTGTCAAAGTTATCCTGGAACCGGAGTTTGTGGGTTCTCATACCGTCGAAGAGAACTCCGTTAGTGAGTACACCGAATGCCTCTTCCAGTCGGGGTACATTCGCGGGATCGTTGACGGCAAAAGCTTCAATGAGCTGCCTCGCTAACCCTTCAAGTAAGGCTGGTTTCACACAAGTGAGTGAATAAATGGCGGCTCCAGCCGCGGGGATGGAATCCGGTGGTATTTCCATCTTAATAATGAGCATGAGTAATAATTCGGCAAGAGTGAGTAAGGACAGCGCGTAAGGATTGTCGTCGCCTAACGTTCTCACTTTATTGGAGAGTCCGACTATAGTATCGCAGCATAATGTGGATACATCGCAGGATACAGCTGTGAGTCCCACGCGTAACGCCGTTACTACCATGTTGAAGTCTTCCATGGGCAGATTGGTAAGCTAGAAAAGAAAATAGATGCGATACAGTCGATGGTATACAGCTGCATCCGGTTAGACTGGAAGCCGACCCCAACATAGTTGGGAAAAGGCTAGGCAGATTGATTGACTGAAAATCATAAGCATGGTATCATCGAAGAACTTCATATATACACATCGTAAGGACTATCTAAGCAGTTTGAAAACAAAATCCCATCAACACAATTACCACATCTGTTACCGCCCCGGTTCTATAGCGGCCGAGCGTTGCAAGCAGAAATAGTCTTTACGGTATATAGATATGAACTTCTTCGATGGTATATAAGGAAGAAACTATATCCCAAATATTGTCAACAAAAATGTTTCAATTGCCTATTCTAGGGTCTAAAAGGCAGGTATGTACAGTCAAGTTTTTTATATCTTCGTGAGTTTTCAAATTCTTTGCTTTTATGAAGTCACTAGGCGAAACTAGGCAAAACTATGTTTAATTAATTGGAAACAAAGATCAGAATAGCATACACCTTTGACCAATGTTGAGTTGACATCAACCTTAAACCTTTTTTAATGACTTGGCTTTTTTATCAAATATAGAATCACATTTTCAATTCGCTCTGACATTCAGATGGCTTACTGTCACTTTGCGGTCGACACAACGACTCAATATATAATGCTGAGTCGGTAAAGCAGATTCTATCTTGCAGCTTTATCTAGCAGGCAAAAATATCGCTTAAGGTGACGAACCTATTTAGGCTGTGACTGTAATTTTAAGTTTTTTATATCATTTGTCACCTAATCAAGGTTACTTACTTGATCAGCATTATCCAAGTCCCTCAACATTCTATACGCGTGCTGGGCCAGTGTGGGCAGTGCCAGTAGCGGCGGCGTGATCAGCGGCAGCAGTAGCCGCAGGCCGCGCGCGCACGTGTCGCCCACGCCGCGGTCGGCGCCGGAGCGGGCTATGCTGCAGATTACTTCCATTAGGGCGCAGATATCCTGGAAATTATATTTAAAAATTATTTCTAATACAAACTAGAATTGAACTACGAAAACCGCCATTACGGCTACTGCGCGATGTAAAGGCGCTGCGTTGCGTTTCCACCAGAAATGAGCGAGGATGCGTAGCGAGGGATGGTTTGTGAAGCTAACGAATAACATCGATTTCATAGCTTGATCTAAGCTAGTGTTATTATTGGTTAGTTTTATGCACAATCCTAGCTACGCATCTTCGCAAATGTCTAGTGAAAACGCAAAGTCGTGACGTTAAGTCAAAATATAAAAAAAATTGAGGATACCTCTCAGAAAACTAGCTTTTCTTCTAAAATGGCCGAGCACAGAAGAATTTCAAGATTATACAGGGTGTCCAGTAAATAGTACGACATATTGCAGGGATCAATACCTTCCAAAAAAAAACCATAATATATGTTCAGCAATGTTTTTTTTTTTTTCACCACGGTAGGTTACCACATAAAAATTAACGGTTACAAAGTATATCATGCATTGCATCCTGACAACACACCAAGAGGTGGTAGTGCTGTCATTATAAAGGAGAATATCTATCATTATGAAGAACATAAATCTGAAGAACAAGAAATACAAGCAGTAGCTGTCTGTGTGAAAACGAAACATTGTCCTGTCACCATATCAGCTATATACTGTCCACCTAGGTATTCGCTAAAAGTAGATCAATACAGGACCTTTTTAAAAGGTCTTGGAAATAGATTTATACTGGGAGGCGATTTTAATGCAAAAAATACGCATTGGGGATCCAGACTGACCACAACCAAAGGAAAAGAGCTACTGTGCGCAATTAGAGAAACTCAGTGCAAAACTCTATCAACAGGTAAACCCACTTATTGGCCTACTGATCAAAACAAGATTCCAGATCTTATAGACTTTTTTATATATAGAAATATATCACCAAATCTTCTCCGCATTGAAGAAGGTTATGATATGAGCTCAGACCACTCACCTATAGTACTAACTCTAAGTGAAACTTTAATACCGAAAGAAAACTACCCCACATTAGTAAATAAGAACACTGATTGGGAGAGCTTTAAATTAGACTTGGACTCTGTAATAGACCTAAAAGTCCCACTAAAAAATCCGGAAGACTTAGATCGGGATATTCGTCAGTTTATTACACAAATACAACAATGCGCTTGGAAAAACACGCCTACATTCAAGACAAAAAACAGAGTTACCTACTATCCAGCATACATTACAAAACTCATAGCCGAAAAGAGGCAAAAGAGACGAGTATGGCAACATACAAGATTTCCAGAAGATAAAAGGATTCTGAACAACCTTACAAAACAACTAAGAAGGGCAATTCAGAAGTTCAAAGACGAAGCAATGAACAATTATCTAAGCCAACTAACTAGCGACCGCACGACAGATTATTCCCTGTGGAAATCGACAAAAAATTTAAAAAAGCCTATTATGCATATCCCACCTATCAAAGATACAAACGGGAGGTGGGCAATAAGCAACGAGCAAAAAGCTATTAGGTTTGCACAACATCTGGAGCTAATTTTTAAGCCTAATGAAGATGATGAAGGCTGTACCTTGCCGGATGAAACATCAAATAATGATGAACTAAAAATAAAATTCGTAACACCCAGAGAAGTGTTCAACGAAATTAAGCGTTTTAGTCTAAAGAAATCACCTGGCTACGATCTCATTACTGGAAAACTTCTTAAAAACCTCCCCCGTAAAGCCATAGTTAAACTTACCACTCTGGTCAATGCTACGTTTAGGCTTACATATGTACCTGATCTGTGGAAAATTGCCGAAGTTATAATGATACCAAAGCCTGGTAAACCACCTCACGAAACAACATCATACAGGCCGATCTCTTTGCTGCCAATCATGTCAAAATTATTTGAAAAGCTTCTCTTGAAACGGTTAAAACCCATCATAGAAGAAAGAAATTTAATCCCTGACTACCAATTTGGATTTAGGGAAAAACATTCGACAATAGACCAAGTACACAGGATTACCAACGTTATTGAAAAGGCATTAGAAGAAAACAAAGTTTGCACAACAATCTTCTTGGACGTAGCGCAAGCATTCGATAAGGTGTGGCATGACGGGCTCATTAACAAACTGAGAAATATGCTCCCAAAACAATTTGCTGACATCTTAGAGTCTTACCTATCACAGCGCATGTTTAGAGTAAGACAAGATGATGCATACTCAGAACTCAAACCGATAAAAGCTGGAGTACCGCAAGGAAGTGTCCTAGGTCCCATTTTGTACTTATTGTACACTTGCGATATTCCTGAGCTAGAAAACAACACCATTGCGACATTTGCGGATGACACAGCTATAATGGCCACAGGTGTCACTCAAGAAGAAGCAGTGGAAAAAGTTCAAACAGCCGTCAATACCATCTTTGACTGGACAAAGAAATGGCGTGTGAAACTCAATGAAACGAAATCCGTCCACATAGACTTCACAAATAAAAAGCCTAATTATCATCCGGTACACATAAACGGCCACGTCATACCGTACGAAAATACAGCCAAATACCTAGGCATGACATTGGACACAAAGCTTCGCTGGAAAGCTCATGTCAAAAAGAAACGCGACGAGCTAGAGCTTCGCTACAAGACGATGTACTGGCTAATAGGAAAACACTCTTCACTGTCAGTACACAACAAAATACTTTTGTACAAACAAGTCCTCATGCCTGTATGGACTTATGGTATCCAGCTTTGGGGCTGTACCAAACAAAGTAATATTAAAATCATACAACGTTTTCAAAACAAAGTACTCAGAGGAATCGTCAATGCGCCCTGGTACATTCGAAATGACGACCTTCATCGGGACCTGAAAGTAGACCTCGTCATGAACATTATTAAAAAACATGCAGAAGCTCACGAACGAAGGCTTCATCATCATGTGAACGTCGAGGCTATCCAGCTCCTCGACAACACGGACATAGTGAGAAGACTAAAAAGGACAAAACCTTTTGAGTTAATTTAGTGAAGTGTCAGTGTAGTGTAGTAAAGTGAGTGCTGCCCATAAAGAACACAAGAACAAAGTGTCTTCCCCTTAATAGAGACAATAAGAAAAGTGTTAATGGACACATTCTTAGGATTACTCTACCTAGTAAATTAAGTTAGAACTGTACTACTCATTAGCTTTAGTAAGCAAGCTAGATCGTAGTTATTTATGATGCTACCTTATTGGGTCCATCATACAAAAAAAAAAAAAAAAAAAAAAAAAAAAAACCACGGTAGGTTAAAGTTAAGCGATAAACATTGGAAACATTCTTGTATTTGATAGAAAACAGACTTATCATTTATCAATGTGTAGATTCACGAATAATTTGATGTAAAAAAAAGTACTAGAAAAGGCATTTTTCACTACGAAATGCTAAAAAATCTGTTTTAAGGTCGATTTTTCGATATTTTGGAAAAATTCGTATAAATCTAAATCCGTAACATATTGCTGAACATATATTGTTTTTTTTTTTAAGGTACTGACCCCAGCCTGCTGTCACCCCCTGCACTATGTCGTACTATTTACTGGACACCCTGTATATGTGCAGATCGTTACCTAGCAATGGGACAGCATAATTGGGCAACAAACGGTTAACGGAAATAATATTTAGCACCATTTTATGCAAAAGGTTAGTAACCATGTTTGAAAGGTACCTCATATACTTCTTCCTCAGCATCTTGCGGAATACTTGATATTTTACCGGAGTTCCATCTCATGTATACTTCAAACGTCGTGTTACATATTTCCAGGAATCTGTGAACAGTAGTTTACACATAAGTTTAAAATCGCACGTATGATACGGCCAGTACAATATGCGCCACGAAAGATGAGACTTGACCGCGCCTCCCGCCGCTTTTTCCGCCGCCCCGGCGCAGACCTCATACCGCTAAAGAGACCCATAAATCGTCTACTGCGCAAGTCAAACCACGTGGTGTGTCCTGTACTTCTATATGAAGTAATATTTAATTTTCTATAGTTAGGTTCCGGGGGCTGGTTCTTAAGAGAGTTCAAACTCAAACTCAAAGCATTTATTTCAAATAAACCAATTACAGGCACCTTTGAATTGTCAAGGGGTCGGTCAGTCAGAAATATGAAGCTAGTCGCCCATTCCAAAGCGTAGTAGGTACCTATGGAGAAGAACGGGCAAGAAACTCCACGGACACTCTTTTAAATCAAAAAAATGGTTACATAATATTGGTTACATCATTCAAGTTGAAGTTATACATGTGAGAACGATGCAAAACATTAAAAGCGTCCGTTAGAAATAAAAATATAAATTAAATTAAAATCGCCGTGGCAGCTAAGAGATGACCAGTCCCTACTGACGGCGCCCGTTCACGAACATGACGCATGGATCAGCACCATTCAGCTCAACCATTTTGAAGGGAGCTAAATGATCCAACACACGCGCCACCGTCAGCGAGACATTAGAGTGAGCATGGCATAGGGATGGCGATTTGAGATCGATTAATCGAAGAATCGATTTCTCGAGCCAAAAAAATCGATTTTTTAAATGGATATGTAGTTCTGAATCGATTCAGTGAATCGATATTTCACCCTTGAAAATCGACATTCGATTTTTTCAGTTTTGGTAAAAACCATAAAATTATTTCCAATTAGGAATTTAAATTACGTGCTTCGCGCGCTTTAATTTTTCAACCAATAAAGAATCAGGGACCATATTTTTGCGATAATTCGATACTCAGTTAACTTTACACTTATATTGATTTCATCTATTTTAATACTTATTATTATTATATTATATATATTATAAATCATAAGTATATAATAATAAATAATATTTTTTTATAATTTTTTTTTAATAATATTATATTATAATATATAATATAGAGGATTGGGTGAATGTACCCGTAATATTACGGTGTTGTCGGTTAAAGAGTTAATGGCTCAAAAATTCGCAAGATGGCTTTGTGCTTAGTTTGTAATGCAAACTTAAAAAAATCGATTTTTAAGGAATCGATCTTTTGGACCTCGCTTTTTTTGTGAATCGATTTATTAGGTTACAATTCGAATCGATTTAAAAATCGATCTTTTTCGTAAAGAATCGCCATCCCCAGATGGCATACTCTCAGCCGCCAGGGCACATTCAAGTCAATGAAAGACACACCTAGTACCTAAATGGTAGCTTTATAGTTCGTTTGAGAAAGACCGGTTCGTGCCATCGTGGACGTAGCGAAGGTTTGAGCAAATAAAATTTGATACACTGTCGTGCCATCGTCACGACGAAGAAGATTTTCTATAGTTGTAACTTGTATGCAAGAAAAATAGTAGGCATTGATAATAAGAAATCAAGAAACATACTTATTCACATTCTGCGGCTGTACTGAATGGAGCATCCTCTTAGCGCTTTTCGCGAGTAAGTTCAACGCTGGCAACACTACTCCAGGATAATTGTGATATCTATATATAATCCCAGGTATCTTATCTAAGGCACCAATTAACATCATGAATTGTTCGTCCATTGTTCCGACCTGTGAAGTGAGAAATTCGTAAATTAATAATAAAATCAGTGTTTAAAAATAATAATAAAATTATTATTATTTGTAACACTGAGGTCACAGAATTCTGTGCGGTTACACGAAAGTTTACCAAACAATCTGTACCTACATTTATAGAAAACCCAATAAGAATTGTTGGGCAGTTGCCCACCGGACACAACACCGAAGGAACCTACATTTTCAGCGAAGAAACATGATGCGTTGTTCCCACACCCCCAAAATACCACGATTATCCAAATAGCTAAATAAATATGGCTATTTTCGTGAAACAAGCTTGGTTCCATAATTTGGTGTGAATAATACTAGTACCAAATTTTGGCTGCACGAATACTTTTCTCGCCAAGACAAAAAATAATTTTGAAGTACAGTTAAACCAGAAAAGTTATGCGCTTTGGTAATCTTCGTGTTTCCGAACTCGCACGAACGTCGCGCCACAGAGTAACCCATTTTTTTTTTTTTTTTTTTGGGTGGGAAATTATCAAATAACTTCTCCCGCTCTGGGTGGAGCGGGAGGGCGTGTCAGACTCTTACTGACTAAAACCCACCCGTGTTCCTTCCGTTGCCTGTACGTTGCCAGGGGCCACGGTATCCCTTCACAGAGACTTCACAGAGTAACCCCTCACAGAGGAAAAGATTCTAAGTTTTGTACTGCCGCGCTTTATACAAGTAGTACACCTATTATTGCACGTTTGTATGAAGATTTCTTTCTTTCGCGCGTTCGTATTTCCGATGATAGACGATGATTCCCGACGTGCATACTCTTTTTGGGATACCTGTATAAATATTGATGTTACTTACCTCAAGCACGCCCTCAGTGACTCCAATAAAGCAGTCGAGTGTATCAGCTAGCATGTTACGAACTGGTTCCGTATCAGACTCCATATTTATTAAATTCATCAGTTTATCTTGTAACGACACCGTACTTGATAGCAGACGATTTCGGACGTCACCTGTAGAATAATTAAGTATTAGCACTGATTCAGAATAAAGAAAAAAGAAAGATTATTTTTTATTTTGTATACGTCTATATAAAAATATACAAGTTATAAGATTAGTTACTTCTTGTAGAATTGGTGATCAGAAGCACGACTGCATAAGAAGTGGAAAAAAATCCGCGGGAATCACCACTTAAAAAAAGTCAATATTTCTAATAAACACAGGTCCGATCCTCACAACCGCTACCAAGTGAATTTTAAGTTGAAATCGTCAAAGTGTACTTCAGCATGCTAAAAGCCCGAAATGCAAAATTTGCAAAAAAAAATTAAGAAATGTTGAATTTCGCGGGCTACATTTAAGGAATCACAAGTTGGGTTGGACAAGTTCTTCAAATTATCAATGCAAGTCAATGCAATCCAGCTATAAGAAGTCTCATTTGACATTGTTCAATAAAATAAAAAATTGGGACAAGCGTTACCAACGCCCTCTGTACATACCTTCGGCATAAGTAGCGGCTATGGCGAAAGCTCTATGTAACTCCTTCCTGAGATCTCCCGGCAAGTTACACCCGGCCGCTTCCCATTGCAACAGCGCAAGGAACTCCTCACAACTTGCCAGGGGATTTTGCCTAAAGAAAAAAGAAAGAATATAATGAATAAGGAGTATGTGATGTTTTTGCTGGGGCAAGTACCTATATGGTATTGCCGTAGTTAATTGTCTTCTTGTTCTCCTCGTCTGGGTCACCGATGACCTGGACGTGGACATCGAAAAAGATCGCAGGGCGTTGCCTGTCCGATGTAATATGCTGATCCGCAGATTTGCACGAAAGTAAATATTACACTCTTCAGAGCTTACTGCCAATAATTGCACACAAGCAGTCTATGGGTTAGGTATACCCAAAGGTCATACAAAGACCTGCGTGTGCAGTATCACAACGCGTTCAGGATGCTGGCGGGGTTGCCGCGTTTTCGTAGCGCTTCGGGGATACTTGATGGCTTTTATGCCACGATTCGGGCCAGTACCCACAGCCAGGGACCGAAGGTTTTCGGTCCCTGGCTGTGGGTACTGGCCCGAATTATTTAAATTAGGGTAGAGGTGTCGAAGAATTTTGGTTACTTCTACGACTAAAGTTACCTATCTAGGTAACCAAGCAGAAGAAACATGTTTATTTAGGTTACCGTTTTAATACCAGTTACACACACCCAGGCGATGCGCGACCTTTGACTAATGCCGAAGGCACGTGTAAGATAGAGGTAATTTTTATTTCGGTAACCGTATTAATACTGGTCGTATTCAATATAAGGTAACCTTTAAAAATACCTGTATAAAACATAAATGTTTTAACCGAAAAAATAACCGATTTTTTTTTTCCAAAAAATTCAAAAATTTCAAAATTCTAAATATTTTTATTTCATATAAACCTACATGGGCACTTATGAAACGTCACAAGCTTGATGCACGGTTCCAATTGGTTGTTTCCTATGGAGAAGAGCGGGCAAGAACCTCCACGGTCACTCTTTTAAAAATAATGGGCTTTTACAATATTTTCAAATAACAGTGTTATTAAGTATGGGAGGACCTTGATCATGCCGGTTTCGGTCCCTGCCCATAGCATCCAGAGCACGTTGTGCGGTAGGTGGGATTGTTTAATGTTGCGTTACTGGGTCGGACTTCAGTTTACGAGTACGTACTAAATACTACGTGGATAGTGTGAAGTTCGGCTCGAGACCTAGCATAATATTACTATATGGATACTAACATTAGTTTTATGTTTTATTTACTAACACAACTACTGTATGGATGATCTGTGGTTTGCAGGTTTATTAATCTTGTTAAAAAGACGATATCTTGATCGGCGGCCGGGCTATCGCAGATTAATCATGCAGGCAACAGGAATTGTAGGCCTACGACCTGGTTCCACATCTCCGTACGTTTACGTTTCGGCTAAATTATCTCTATCTTGAATAGATGAATGAATGAAATGCACCGACCCTAGTGTGGTTTAACCATTCTCGATAAATCGAATGAACCCACAAAAATTTGCAGGATTAGCGAGCCGTACCGGATATTTCCAGTACGGCTCGCTAATCCTTCCGCATTCTGAGCCTAGAATGCGTCGTGGGCGTTTTCGGCCCAGTGAGCGTTTTCGGCCTTTTAGCCTAACATATACACTTACTTGTGTTGTGAGTGCGCGAGTGTGGTGAGAAGATGCGTGGCGTGCGAGGCGGCGGCGGGCTGCGCGGCCTGGTGGCGCAGGCAGGCGCCCGCGCGGCCCGCCAGGCGCGACACCACCCACGACACGCCGCGCGACCCGCGACCGAACGCGCACGCCAGGATCGGCGACATCTATAGAATAGAATACTCCTTAATCTTTATTATGTACAGTTGTACACCATGTGTGTGTACAGAAATAAATGTTGAAGTTTTACATAGGGTGACACAATGGTCGACTTTAATGCTAAAAATGACCTTTTAAAGACAACCTTTGTATGGATTAAAGGGAGGAGAGACAATACTGCAATAGTCTGTGGTGTACCATTTACACATAATAGTAGATTATTTACTAAGGGGATAAAGCAGTGTCGTCTTTCACGGGCGCTATATTAAATCCCGAGCGTACCAACGAAGGATTCAAACTCGTCCGAGACGAAGACAACTTTTTATTAATTATTTATTTTCCACACGAGATAATAAAAATCTGTTCAATATTAGAATGCGTTATTTTTGGTTAAAAAAATTCGTAGAGGTTCCAAATTCAAATTACACTACTGACCAGCGGTCCAAAAAGGGCGATCTTTCAATTCAGAACAATATAATTGTCCGGCTAGACCCAAGGGCTGTAATGACTTACTTTAGGTTTAGTTTGCGTGACATATGATTTGAAATTATGGAGCAGGCAGGTGGTGTGAAAAATATATTTACTTGTCTGTATCACCATTATATTATTATAAAGAGGTAAAATTTGTTTGTTTGTTTATAAGTTTGTATGTAGGGGCTCCGGAACTACCAGTCGGATTAAAAAAAATATTTTTGCAGTGGATAGCCCAATTCTTGAGGAAGGTTACGAGCAGAGCAAAAAGAAAAGAAGTCAGAAAGAACGAAGTAATAGCGCGGGCGGGCGATGCGATGCGACGCGGTGGGTCAGGGGCCGAAATATCACGCGGCTGAAGTCGCGGCCAGAAGCTAGTAAAAGATAAAAACAGACTAACTACAGTGTTTTCTGTAGAGAGAAAGAACGCAATATTTGCTAAAGGTCTGTTGATCTTTAGCAAATATTGCGTTCGTTCATAAAACACCCTTATTCTGTAATATAGATCCGGAAAAGAATATCTCACAATTCACTGACAGAACGCACAGTCTATAAACCGCTGGGTCTAGAAGCGTGAAATTTTGCACAAGAGTTCCTTATTATAACGAAAGTAAGCGCTAAGGAAGGATTTTTGAAAAATCATCCCCTAAAGGGGTTAAATATGGGGATGAAAGTTTGTATGGAAATTCGTCATGAGTCCCGATGGGAGATCCTATCCGGCACACAGCTTCCTATGAATACTTTTGTACAGACGCCAGCACATCAATCTACCAAAAAACTGTCAAATATCCCCAATCAACTTTGAACCTTAGGCTTTAGTGATAAAGTTGAAAATTTTAATGAAATTTGACAGATTGTAGTAGGTCGACGTGTCTGTACTTGTTAAATCAAAGATTCTATAATCCACACTGAGCCCGGATGGCCCGAGGTGAGCTATTCAGTGCAGTTGTCCATGAAACTGAGAGTATGTGGTTTATTTGAATAATACTGAGCCCAATTACCCCAGAATACTTTATTAACGTCATACATTCAATCGTGTTATAGCAGAAAGTAGTTAGTTTGAAAAAGGATTATATTTGAAGGCCACATACCACAATACCTAATAAAACCTGTACCCTAATTACGTAATACACGATCAATCAGAATCAGAGTCATTTTGAAACAGATTGCTAATCCATTGCTTCATAAGTTCGGAAAAAAAATCTGCTCAACAATAAAAATCACGCAATGAATGTTGTTGAACTGTCAAAATGAAACAAATTAGTCGCAATCGTTTACGAAAATGTGTTGCGTAATTAGATTTTTGATTTGATTTTAAGCAGTTTGATAATGATACTATGCAACATCCATATTATGAATGTTGCATAGTATCCGTCACGATAGGATACGGATGGTGAGCACTCACAATAGCATGTATAACATAACTTTAACTCTATTGTTATGTTTCACTTGATGCAGAACTGTAGGCTGAAATATGGTTGAAATGTTGTAATGCATTGTAAACGAAAAGAAAATGCATCGGTGCCCGCTAAGGAATTAATAATGTTTATTGATTTTGCACAAAGTTCTATCGCTGAATCTAAAGCCCCATTTACATGCTGCAAGTTTCTTGCCCGTAGCATAAATTAAAATTGAAGCAACAAATGACTTGCATCGTCTAGACATTTGTTGTTGTTTTAACTTATTATAATCCATAGCACAGGCAATTAAACCGCACCGTGTATATGAGTTTCTAAGCTTATCGCAGATTGTCCAAAAGTCAGCGATAATAGAACAGCAAGTCATTAAATACTTTGACGCAGATGTCCCACTGTACGTAGCATAAAATAAAATTGAAGCAACAAATGACTTGCATCGTCTAGACATTTGTTGTTGTTTTAACTTATTATAAGCCATAGCACAGGCAATTAAACCGCACCGTGTATATGAGTTTCTAAGCTTATCGCAGATTGTCCAAAAGTCAGCGATAATAGAACAGCAAGTCATTAAATACTTTGACGCAGATGTCCCACTGTACGTAGCATAAAATAAAATTGAAGCAACAAATGACTTGCATCGTCTAGACATTTGTTGTTGTTTTAACTTATTATAAGCCATAGCACAGGCAATTAAACCGCACCGTGTATATGAGTTTCTAAGCTTATCGCAGATTGTCCAAAAGTCAGCAATAATAGAACAGCAAGTCATTAAATACTTTGACGCAGATATCCCACATAAAAGACACCTTTGAACTTCAAAAATTAACAAGAAAAAATAATTTATTCTAGTTGCCCCTTCCAAAAGGTATTTTCGTATGGAGAAGAATGGGAAAAAAACTCCGCCGTTAGTTTTTTTAAATGTTTTACAATATTTTGTATACATTAATTATAATCATTATATGTGAAGACGATGCATCTACATTAAAACTACTATACCACAATACTTTGCTCAAAAAGCCTACAAAAGTTAATAAACATGATAATATATGATCGAATTTCCCCTTTTAGATTTATGCCGTTCGTGGCTTAAACAAACTCAAGTGATTTAAAGGATTGCCCTTAAGTATTTTGTGATTTGTGGTGCAAGCGGGCCATAGTCTACCGTTTTTCGTCGGTGACAGAGTCGCACGGACAAAAGGCGCTGTTGTCGCTTAAAGATCGGTAGCCAACAAAGGCCCTGTATATGTTTTTTCTGAACCAAGGTACAAGTAAACCAGAAAAGGTATGCGCTTCGGTAATCTTGATGTTACCGTCGAGCCGCAGAGTAACTTCCCCACAGAGGTAAATCTTTTAAGTTTTGCACTGCCGGGCTTTGTAGTAGTGCACCTATCATTGCGCGTCGGTACAAAGTTTTCTCTCTGTTAGTTTACCTACTCCGATTGCTGTCTCTCTGAAGTATACTATAATTTTGTAATCATTGCAATACAACAAATGCAAGTACTTCCATAGTTGTCACAGATCTATATCAGATTGACTCATTGTGCGTTTGTATTTTCGAAGATAGACGTTGAAACCCGAAACGCATACTTTTCTTGGGATTTCTGTATTTATTGGTAACATCAGTCGTCACATTTTAATCAAACCCACCTCAGAATAAACAGACGGTTGTGGCATCAGGTACGAGTTGGCCCATATCTTGAGCAGCCAGGAGATAGTGGCAGACAGCTCTGGACTGAACACACTGCCGAGTCCGGCTTCCAAAGCCGCGCATTCCCATGCATTGATGCGGAGAATTTCACCAACCAACCTGAAGGGAAAAGGGAGTAACATTTACGCCAAGTTAATTCGCACAGTGTCAACGCGAGATCTTTCTTCTTGCGTGTCGATGGCAATCTCAATTGAAACAGATTATTACTGAGGTACAGACGCCAGCAGGTCAACCTACCCGAAACTGTCTAATTTTCCCAATTAACTTTGAATCTTATGCTTTAGTGATACAAGTTGAAAATCTATTAACGAATTTGACAGATTGTAGTAGGTTGATGTGCTGGCGTCTGTACAAGTTTAGTATTATCACGAGTATCCATTACTTTCCGTAACGTGCAAGGTATCAGGGCGCGCAGGTTATTGTACCTACTATCGGACGGAGCTTAGTATACAATCGACATCAAATCGATGCCTTTATTGACGTCGATCGAGTAACCTTTCGAAACCTGCCGAATCCCAAGAGCCACAAAAAAATTATTATTAGGTGTTTGTGTGTATGGAGAGCTCGGAAATATGTTTCAATGCAATATTAACGAAAATGTCTTGCGTCATAATAGAGTAGGCAGATATTTATGACGCAAGACGTATCCGTTAATATTGCAATGACATATATTTTTAAAGTCAATGCAGCATTCTATATTTTGGCGTCGCTTGTCTCGCCTGAGTTTTGGTGATCCTTCGAAGTCACATATTTGTGCTGCCACTTGTATATGCTTTCTACAAATTATCACAATCATATTTACCGTCATATATGAATAAATCATGTAATTAGATATTAGATATTATTGTCTGGACCTATATCTGTGCCCCATCATTAGCCGAGGCTTGGCAGGTTAAATAACACAGAATGAATGATCATATATGATTGCGGCATGTACCTAGAACATGTCAGCAGAATGTTTTTAATCGGTACTTAATTAATAATATAGGACATGCTGAATAAATCGTTTTGGTTGTAAGTTAGATATATATATTATATTCTAAGTACTATTTGTTTTATTTTATTTTGTTACAAACAAATCACTGAACCTGACTTGATTTCTGTACGTGTTTTTCGGGTGACCAATGAAGATCAGCGCTGTGCTGTGGGTCCCACATAGTACAGCATTATGCTGAGTGGAAGCCTTCTTGTCACAGTCATGACGTGCAGCTGCCGACTATTTCTGTTATGTTTATATTAATATTTATCTATTTTGTTTTCTGCTTACCTACTCTTGTCTTTTTGTATGCACGTGTTTCTGTGACAAATAAACCTATTCTTCTTTCTTTCTTTCTTTTCATATAACGGCGAACAGATTATTATTGAGATGATGAGATCTATTTAGAGATACTTTCTCATGTCGGACGATAAAGATCACAAGACGTTATACAGTTGAACAAGGTTGTTATTAACATTTAAAAATCAAGATAAAATAACTCTTATGAATATTTAATTAAATCATGTTATACATTGCATCATGTTATGACAGACATCGACAAAAGATTTTCCTTACATTGTTAGATCAATATTTTACATATGAAAAGAAAACAGTTGTTATGATAATAATAGGACTAACAAAACATCACAATGGCCAGGAAACCGTATATCATTGAACTTAAAACTATGCATTATAGATACTGTTCGCGTCAAATAACTTTGTCGCTCTGAAGTTAGGTTGCGCATGCGAGTAAAATTGACAACTGCGCAGTCATTTGCCTACTTCACAGCGGCAAAGTTATTTGCTGCGAACTGTACTTACAATATGTTGGTTTGTTTATCACGCATATTAGATTTGACACGCGCAAATCCTATGATTGTTTGTAAGATAATTTATAAAATTTATAAATTATATCACAGGATTAGCTATCTAATTCCGTAACACATTTTCGTAAATGATTAAGACTAATCTGTTTCAATATGACAGTTCAACAACATTCATTGCGTTATTCACGTTGTTGAGCAGATCATTTTTTCGAACTTTTTCGAATTAGCAATGTATTCCAAAATATTGATTGTGTTTTAAATTATTCAGATTGTGATTGATCGTGTATAACGCAATTACGGTGCTGATCTAGATCATGTCTGGACTTTAAAAGAGACTGTGACCTCTGAGTTTTTTTCGGCCTTTCTTCTCAGAGTAGTCAGTTAGGAAACGCCGACCTCATCTAGTTTTTATTTTTTAAATATGATTGACGTGAAAAGTGTTTGTCAACCTACCCGAAACTGTCAAATTTTCCCAATCAACTTTGAACCTTATGCTTCAGTGGTAAAGTTGCAAATCTATTAAAGAAATTTGACAGATTGTAGTAGGTTGATGTGCTGGCTGGCGTCTGTACAAACCTACTTATAGAAATATTTAATAAAAATAGGAAGATATAAGAACCTGCAACCTGCGGTTGAAATCATTTATCATAAATATTTTAGGGCTTTCTACCTACTTAAGTAGGTAGAACCTGCAGGTTACGGGAAAATTGAAAAAAAAATCTGTTTGTTTTGCATTTATATCAGCAATACTATAGCTTGGTGAAAAAATTCAGAGGAAAATATTTGAAAAAAAAAACCCAACGCCATTCTAAGATGAACAAGCTCCTTTAATAAACTTGTTTTGAATTTCTACAAAATCACGATTAAACTGTGTATTATTTACTCCTTCGACCACTTTTCTTATATAAAGTCTCGATATCGCCGTGAAATTGGTTTACATCAACAGCAAACGTAAGAAGAAATATTTAAAACTAGTTGCGCCCCGCGGTTTCACCCGCATAAGTCTCGATCCCGTTGGAATATCGGGTTAAAAAGTATCCCATGTCCTAACTCAGGTCATGGTCCATGTGCCAAATTTCATCCAAATCCGTTCAGCCTTTTTTAGCATGAAAGCGTAACAAACAAACAACTCACTTTCGCGTTTATAATATCAGTTAGGATTCACCCTGTTTACTTCGAGAGCTAATGTATGAACAAATAAAACTTACTTGAGTACAGAATCAACGTTTTCAGTGTTGATACTCTCGCCGACCAAGTATCTGAGAGAGGCGTCAACATTGGCGTTTTCCATCAAACTGAAGTAGATGATCTCAGAGGGAATCATCACGGTCTCGCCTTCTGTGCAGTCCACAGCTAGGAAGTGACCTGGATGAATACCGAAAATGTTAAATTCAAAATTCAATTTATTTTATTTCACATAAACCTACAAGGGCACTTATGAAACGTCAGAAGCTAGCTTCCAATTGGTCGTTTCCTATGGAGAAGAGCCGGCAAGAAACTCCACGGTTACTCTTTTAAAAGTAAATGGTTTATACAACGTTTTCAAATTACAGTGTGAATAGGTATGAGAGGACAGTAGTAGTAGTAGGCCTATCAACAAGTACCAGGTACTTAGCAAGATAGAAAATGGTCGACAGATCTACAGTCTTTTAAGCCTACAACGTTCTCACATTCACAAAATCTAAAAGAAAAGAATCTATATAAAAGATAAATAAAATAATAAAAAAACAATTACCTACTTAAACCTATTTATTACCTATTTAAACCAAATGACATGATTGCCACTACAGCTGTAACAAATCTAATTTAATAAAAAATATAGAATATTGTAAGTACTAAGACTTTAAAGCGCTGAGTAGACGATGGACAATTTGTGCACGCACAATTTGGAATCGTATGGAAGTTTAACGCGCGCGTAGCACAAAATGCTGGGATTTCCATACGATTCCAAATTGGCCGCGTACAAATTAAGGCAACACTAAGCGACTTTTAATGGTTTTATACTGAAGATAACGTATAAAAAAGTGGTGTTAAAAAAAAGAGCATATAGTTTCGAAAAAAAGTGTTGGCGTTTTGACTTTTGTCCATCTCATAGATATCAATTACATAATAACGTGCACAAATACGCAGAGCCATAATAACTATTTGTTATGATATACTTATAATTTATCAATGTATTTGTCCTGCGACTGTAGCACAGAAAATTTAAATCGCACCCATTTTGCCAAACGGATTTTTTACCTTTTCACTACCACAAAAAGGGTTGGATTCTCGGTTTTCTACAAAACAAAGCTGCAGCGAATTGTATCTTACCGGTAATCATGAGGATCCAGTGCAGGTCTTCAAACAGGGTGACCATGTGTGTCCCTGCGCTGATTGGCAGTTTGCCCATGTGCATCAACTGCAGTTGACTCTCAAGCCTAATAGGAAGACATATAGAAGAAATGATTTTGCTTTACGAAATAACATCGAGGTAAACAATAGGACAAAAGCAAATATCACACAAATTTGCACTGCATCGCATTTTGATACAAATAATTAATGTTCGTAAATAAATATTTGGAGCGGTAATTATGAAGTACAAGTATAAAAAATACTTGGAACTGATACTTTTAAACTTTCCTGTCGCTTTAAATTCGTGATATGTAGTTTTTGAAATGGCCAAAAAAAACACAAGTGTCAGAATTATTCTGGTTCCAAATATTTTTTTCCTGAAACCAGTTCATTTATTTTCATTCCAGTAAATTAAAATAAGAGAAAATGTGACGGATTATGGAGTAACCACACTTCAGTCACTTCGGCGATCAGAAATTCGGCACGATGTAAATTCGTTTCCGATCGGTGTCGAGTCGCGTCGTCCGAACCGAAACGAGGCGAATGACTTTTTTCGCATCGATAAATGTGGTCACTAAGAAGAAAACAAAAATAGCAAGAAGTTTACCGTTTACTCCTATCCTGTAGTAAAGTAAAAAGCACGTGGCAGCAATGAGCGGGTGCCTTTCGCGCGATCGCACCAATCGTAAGCAACACATTGCTGTGCAGTTTACGTTCATCATCTTCTAGTTCATCCTTTATATCCTCTTCTGTGTTGTCTGAGGCCCTGTTAATGTAGCAGATTAAATGATTCAGTATAAGAAAGTTAGTTTCCGCGGTCCAAGTGTTTGTTGTATGGAATTTACATCATACTCTGATATACAGTCAACAAAAGAGTTAGGTCATCAACTGCCTAGCCTTGTCCCAACATTGTTGGAGTCGGATTCCAATCTTACCGGATGCAGAATTATAAAGAATTTTTATTCAACAAAACAGTTAGTCATTCAAGACCAACTGCCAAAAGTAAGAATTCAGTTGTGGGAAAAACATCACTCGCCACCACCCAAGTTCGCCAAGCCAGGAGGACATGACCTGCAGTGGCCTATATAGAAAGCAATCAATTGATTGCGGACCCAAGTAGGCCGCTGCAAGCATAATCTATCGAAATGGGGGATTATTGACACAACCAACACCCAATGCCAATGCTGTGCTCCTGACCAAACCATGTCCCATAATATATTGGATTGCCCATACATTTGCACTACTGAGGACCTAACAAACGCCACTGATGCCGCGATTGAACTCATGAACTCATCTAATATAATACAATAAGAAGAAGAAATAAGAATAGACATATTATTCCTAAGCAGACATAAATTTAAAAGGGATATAATTAAGATACTAAAGGAACGGCAGTAGGCTCCATAGGTTTTACGCAATGTACTTAGGTATAATTATTAATTGGCTATTGTTAATTCCTGTATGATCACCACGCATGTTTTTCTTTTTTTTGTGTTTGTTACATTTTCTATAGAATATTGTTTTTGTTTTTTTACTCTTTAATTTCTTTTTTATTAAGCAAGCCCTGATACAGTAAACTTTTTTTTTAACTGCTTGTTTTGACTATATAATAGTAATCTGTGGAAAATGTTGTGGGTAGTATATATTTATTAAGTTTAATTTTAAGTTTTTTTCTGTTTATGTTTAATATACTACTGTTTGTTTTCCCTAATGTAATAAATAAATATTTTTACCTTTGCCATCGACTCGAAAAGAAGAAGGTATACATATATACATTATACAGGCGTTTATCCCCTTTATTCTGTATCTGATATGCATGTTAATCGTAGCAATATTTTTTATATTTCACTATTAAGTATCTCAGCAGCGTACAGAGACAATCGCGAGGAGCTCGTGGCTAAGTAAGAACTGCCGCACGGGTCGATCCATCAGGTTAAGCTACGCTTGACGAGGTTGGTCATCTTTATATACCGAGACTCCTCCATGCCTCGGAAAGCACGCTAAGCCGTTGGTCCCGGCTGTCATTCGTGGATCTTTGACAGTCGTACGGGACGTCAGAAGCCCGAAAGTCTGACAAACAGTCCTACCAAGGGGTTATCGTATTACCCAGTTCCTGGGTTGTGGAGGTCAGATAGGCAGTCGCTCCATGTAAAATACTGGTATTCAGCTGCATCCTGTTAGACTGGAAGCCGACCCCAATATAGTTGGGAAAAGGCTAGGCAGATTGATTGCACAGAGGCAATAGCACCAGCCCAAAAAAAAAAAACAAAGAAATAAGGGCAGGACGATGATGACTCTTACCTCGTTCCATCAGGGGGCGCCAGTCTGCACTGTAGGTAAGTGTTAAATATCTCTATGCACGGATTCATCAGCGTTTCATTAGTATAGCCGTCGGTCTCATGCACTAACGAGCTCCAACTATGAAGGAACTTGTTCAGCGACTCTCTCCATACTGTGTCATCGTTCACCTGCAATCAAACGTATAAATGAAAAGAAATATAATAATTATAAGTTCAAAAACTAAAACCCGACGACTGAAAAATTACGCTCTAAAATGTATGAAACAAGAAAATGAAATATTTTTTTATACAGTAATCAAGACATAGGTACAAAAATGGTCAAGGTAAAGCCGTCGTCGCATGCCATTATAATTTTGTAGGTATACCATGGCTTTACCTTGACCATTTTAGACCGTTTGGTTTGGTTAGTTTGTTTTGGGTTTGTTTGTTTCGTCCGTTTTGTTTTTTACCGTTTTTTTTGTCAGTGTTAGATGTAACAAATGAACATACGTACATAAATACCGGTCAAAACCACCCACCTTTTTGCTTCATCGTATAGTCGGGTAAAAAGTTAAAAGTGGCAGAGATCTATCATATTTCGAGAAATTCGGTAAGAAAGCACACCAATAAATATATCCCTATCTGGCTTTACAATTAATTGATAAACTATTAGTAGGTAACATAAATACTTACTCTTTCCTCAATAACGGAACCTCTGATACAATGACATGTCAGCGAAGTCAGATTTTGCAGAAAAGCCGGCGGCGTCGCAGCTATCATTGCCGGGGAGAAGAACTGGATCAGTCTGCGGTATATATCGGAAATACCAAGCATTTCCCTCTCAACCGGCTGAATGTACGCCATCATATTTAAGAAACTATTAACGTAATTCTCCAAATACTGCTGTTTAAGGTTACTAGCAGACACAACCACACCACTGAGACTAGCCAGTTGCACCAAACATGTAAGGGACGGACTTGCCAAGTCTGGATTGGACCTCACATACATGTGTATCTCAAAGAACAAAGCCAGTAGTTCAGGTTGCATTATCGTGTCCCGCCAGCTCAGGCTTAACCGCAAAGCCGGGGCGGTATCACTTTCATAAATAGCTTCGAAAGCACCGATCAACCTCTTAGACAATAATGGAGATACATGGCTCCAACATAATACTGTCTCGACTATGGTCAATAATTGTTTCGTCAACAAAGCTTGGTCGCCTTCCGGCCGATGTCCAGAACGCACAATCTGTTCCAGAACTCCTACAGTAAATCTAAATATTCTCTTCAAATCTAGCGCTTCGAAGGATTTCTTCAGTCGAAAGTGGACCTCCCATATCAAGCCAACGTCAGCCGATTTGACTGTTATAGCAAATTCTTGCATAATAGCCAGTATGAGTGAGCAAGCTAACTTTTGCTGACTTATTGGCGAGCTAAGAATTATCTTCTCTAATTCGGCAATCAAATTCTTCCTTTCTCTTCCTCCATCGTCGATGCTGCCTCTTTTGATAATAATGGCAATAGTCTGAAACATTTTAGGATTTTAAAGAACTTGAAATTGATGACACTTGCAGTAGAATTTTTCGAGCTGCCTAACTATGTAAGCGACGAATCGATTCGAAAATAATTAGCATAAAGAGTACAACTCTTCATCAAAATCCCACTATGAGAGAGGCCTACTAAGGATGTGGTCTATCTTAATTTTTTCCTAACTTTTTCAGACAGTCCTTTGGATTCTGTGATTGGGTGTGGAAAACGTATTTAAGTATAACAATGTAAAAACTCAATAACATTAAGAAGAATAATATTACCTGCAAAAGTTTTTCCCTCAAGAATGGTGGAGCCTCTTTCCTCAATAAATAATTCAATAAGTATTCTCGCAGGGAGGAAATATCGTTTTCGGATAATAAGCTCCATTCTCTGATCAGTGCCGCTTTCAATAAGCCAGCTGCTTCAAACAGCACATAGTCTGATGAAGATTTCTCTAATATTTCTCTACACAACTGATAAGGGTTCTTGGTGCTCCGAAATTCTAGAAATACACTCTCAGCTTGATGACGTTGCTCTGATGTCACCATTTGCGGTGGTGCCTATAAATTAATAATAATAATCAGTCTTTATTCAGACATTGTTACAAATATAGGTTATACAAATATACATTTTTAATAAGTAATTACATTATCACTGAACTCTTTTTTTGGTTTAGTTTACAATTAATGAAATTATAAAGTTGCGAGGTTAAATGTAAAACATTATGCTTCATAACGTTTTATCTTATGTACACATTAGAATTAATTTTATTTAGGTTTAGCAACATACATGTAGGTATATATAAAATTTCATGTTTAAATTTATTTAAAAAATAAATGGGTTGTATTTAATCGAACCTCTAATAATTCCCATTTTGCTCTAGCTAGTATAATGATTGCGGCTCTTTTTGTCAACCTGAAATAACTCCTATTTTGGGGTACTACACAAAAATACTAAATAGCCAAGTTAGCCCACGTTTGCACGGACGTAATAAAATCGCAGCGGTATTTTATCGCGCATTGGATTTTCAACTCTCGGTGTTGAGTCGAGCGTTGAGAATCCAAGGCATTGGGTCGAACTCTCATCCAAGCGCGTTGAAAAGATTCACAGCAATAGTATATATAACGAAATTAAAAGGAAAACTATCACAGGCTTTACAAGTTAACGAGAGATACAAAACCACACTGCCTTGAAACAGATTTCTACTGAAAAAGTTACCTACTTCTTGTGAAGTAATTCTTTCAGTAGAAATCTGTCCACTAGATAAAAATAAAATAGAAATTGGTACCAAAAAAAGACTTTTCTGCAACTTGCAATGTTGCTTTGCAGATTTTAAGCTGATTTGGCTCAACATATTATTCTGTGTAAACGTGTTTTGAACTCTCAGCTTGATGAAAAACAAATCCCTCATGACCTCAGATTTGTCGCCTTAATATATTGATAAATTATTTTAGCACAAAAACTTTACAAGGGTCTTAAGTTTTTTATTAAATTAATATTAAACTCCTAGTATCTTTAGGTTTTGTATAATTTTAATAGGATCTGCCATAACAGTACACAAGTTTTAATTACTAGATGGCCTGCCTGCTGAAACAGAATCAAAATTATGGCCCTACTTCAAAATTGGTTGGGCAGCCTTGGTCTAAAGGCACTTTACATTCAAACAATAAAAATATTCTGCATGGAGATGCAAATAAAAATATATTATTATTATATTTATATATATATATATATATATATTTTTTTTAGTCTATTCCTATATAATAAAGATAGAGAGCAAACTTTTGTAAGTTTGGGTATCCCACAGCTCCTATTTGAAAAATTGTTTAACCATTTGAAAGGTACATTACTCCAGCATGTGTAGCATGACAACCAAAGAAATGGGTTTTGTAGATGGAAGAATAGACAAAATGACACATTGTGATTGTTTATCTGTTATTTATTCTATTCTTCCATCGACAAAACTAGTTTGTATTGTGGTCATGCTAAGCGTGCTGATGGACATAGGTTATATATTATGTAAATATATACAAAAGAAGTATGCAAGTATGAAGTTAGTAATGTTGATGGAGGGAGAGGAAGGCCAAAGAATAGTTGGATGGATTCTGTGAGGATTGATATGAAAGAGAAGGGAGTGAGTCATAGCGTGACAGAGTTGACAGGGGAGAACAAAAGAACAAAAAGGTGTTGTGCCGACCTAATTAACATGGGACAAGGGCAGAAAGATGATGATACAAAATGAAGTGCTTATATACTATCTTGAATTCATGCAAGCCTAGTACTTTTTGTTACTGCTCAGAACTTGTGCAGAATGTGTTGTGAACAGAATACTGTCTTCACATGTACTGTGCGAAGCCTTGGCAAGTCACTAGTTCGACAATAAAATATCTACATAAGTAATGCTAAATGTTATAAAAAGATTCAATACACTTAGGATTCAACATAATCATAATCATAAATCGTTATTTATCTCAACATCATATTACAGGCACTGGTTAATAAAAAGCACAATCTTAAATAGAGAAAGGTGTCTGAGGTAGGAGGGTCCTGAGTTACAGATCACCCGAATCAGAACATAAGGTTGAAATTAAACATTTTGAACCATATACTTACAGTTATAAATGTTTAGGCATTACCACCTACCAAAACCTACGTAATGTGAATGTAAAACAGTAGGTTCCTAGATCTTTACCTTCCCTATTGAACTATAATTGACCCTTGATGTCATACTTCAGATCAGCTTAACTGTATTAATAACATTGAAATATTTATGGTTGACACCCTTGTTGAATTTCTTTGTCTATATCTATCGTAATTGCACTATAATAATAAAGAGGTTTTATTTTTTTGTTTGTTTGTAAGTTTGGATGTAGGGGGTAATCTCCAGAACTACCAGATTTTAAAAATTCTTTTTGCATTGGATAGCTAAATTCTTGAGGAAGGTTATAGGTTGGCGGACGAAGTTGCGGGCAGAAACTAGTAGATTATAAACAGATAAAAATTTGTGTTTGTAAGTTTTTATGCAAGGGGTAAAACTCCAGAACTACCAGTCGAATTTGAAAAAATATTTTTGCATTGGATAGCCCAATTCTTAAGGAAGGTTATAGGCTCGTGGACGAAGTCGCGGGCAGAAGCTAGTGTGAGATATAAAAACACTATGATTTCAATACAGAATGTGTAAAAATAACATGCTTCTGTGACTTTCTGACATGAATAGTTTTTTTTTTTTTGTTTTTCAATTGTGTGTATTTCTAGTGGAGAATAATAATAAAAAAAAACTGAAATAATTATGTCTATTTGATATTGTGGTAAATGTAAGATTTCGATTATCATATGCTGTCGTAGAATTTTTTTCCTTTTATTTCGGTTTATATTCTTTTCATACAAAGTAAGATTTTCTCACCATTAGCATCTGAGCAGCCGCCTCCAATGTTTGTATAGCTGAATTATCCATTGTAACACTTAATTTTTATGATCAAATTATGAGAAAAGATGAATGAGAGACAATACCTAAAACACTTAGGAAACGTGTTATTAAGTAAATTAGCCGAAAAGTCACATAATTATTGAGAAAAACAGTCTAATTATTACGAATTTATTCGTAAATTTTATTACATGTCAATTGTCAACCATTACAATGACAACCACAGGTTATGCACAGCAGCGATCTATCAACATTTTGGACAAAGAAGAAAGTTTTCATGTAATTAGAGCCATAGTGCTCAAAGATAGGGTAGAAATTCATATGAAAAAGTTAGAAAGCGACATCTGTAGGGTGACGTATTTTCGTTAGGGTTGCAAGAAGCAATATTTGTTTTACAATGATAAAAATTACACTGGCGAACTTGTAACGGATTGACCTCCATGGGTTACAAATAATGAGTTGAAGATACTGTTACCATGTTACTGGCTTGACTTGACCTACCAGTTTAATACAGGCCCCTGTATCCCGCCCAGGGTTTAAGTCTTGTACGGTTATAAAAGTACATGCTGAGTCTGGGGCTGAGTAACCACGTCCAAAGGTGAGTTCTCTAGAGCGAATTCCACGTAGTCTTCGGGTGATGTAAACAGGTTACACACACTGGTGGTGGTCGGTTTCGACAGATCAGATGGCTTGGGGGTGCGACCACCTGCTCGGCAAAGACGAAAGAGCACACTGGCACTCTCTAATCAATAAACTGGTATTAACAATCACATCTTATAATCTCTCCATTTAAATTCCCTAGTTGTATTTAAAATATAAAGCATTATAAAAAACATTTAACAATACCAGGAATCGAACCCGGGCCTGGCCGACATGATGATGCTACGACTCTCTCAGCAACTTTCAAACTTCAAGGTGTCATGCTGATGATCTAATGTCTACCTGCGGTCACGGAGATCAAGATCAATCGCCTAACTACACTTCAGGTATTATTCATCGAGTCATAAAATAATACTTATAATTTATATAAGTTATGATGGCAATAGAAATACTGCGTGAATAATCCTTAACTGCCTCGTTGGTCTAAAGGTCGCAAAGTCGCAAGCACGACTGCTTAGGGTCATTCCTGGGTTCGATTCCTAGGACGGGAATAGTGTTATTGGGTTTTCCATCAGGAATTTCTCAGTAGCAGCCCCGAGTTTAGATATCTAGCCGGTTGTCGCCAGTTGATGGTAATGGTCCATTGCGATATACGGTGTCAATTATCGTAATGAATGATTCGTTTTTAGTTACGATAACTATTTGAATTACCTTCGCCAAATATTAGGATGATAAATATAAAATGGTCCTCTGCATGCAAAAATCATATAAGATCAGCACATACTTACATTTATTCGTTATTGCTCTGCGCCTGCTAAGGGGTCTACGGATAAGTAATAGGTACCTACTCAGTGCTGCTACACACAATCATGTCGGCATGATTCGACAGCACTGAGTAGCGACTAAGCGCAAACGTAGGTATTAAAAATAAACACAGTAGTTTCAAAGACGTTCACACTTCAGTTTTTAAAGTTCTATGTTTACGTAAATATTTTATTTAAGCACTAGCTTCCGCCAGCGGCTTCGCCCGCGTGATATCTTTGAAAATTATAGCCTATGCTACTTAATGATAAATGATAATACAGCATTCTACAGGTTAAATGTAATTTTTAAATTCGGCCCAGTATTTATGAGTTTATTCATTACAAACAAACATACAAAAATTCTAATCTTTTCTTTTTATAATATTAGTTTAGAAGTACCTACTTAGTACTTTTTAATTAATTAAAAGCTTTTTTTGAAAAAGGTGTTTACTTAAACTTTATTTTGTATTTTTTGGCATTAGAATTTGTTTAAATATCTGTCTTATCACCTTCACTTGAAAGGTACCTACTTGTAAACACAAATCCAACGAACCCAAATACGCCCTTATATACAAGTCATGGTATTAAGCTAACAAAGTTGCACCATCCAAGTTATGCCATACTTTAGAACGGGCTATCATAATTGAATACGTATATAAAATGTAGTGTCTGTGCTGTTGATCGTTTAGGAGTTCCTTCGTCTAGAGAGTCATCCCTCGGAGCAGCAGTCAAGTCATAGTGAAATTTAAAATGGATTATCATAATTACATAAATGCGTATATAAAATTCCGTGTCCTTTCTGTTAACCGCTGAAGAGTTCCCGTCTTCTGGAACTAACCCTGGGTGCAGCAGGCAGATCACGGTGAACTTTAGAACGGACTATCATAATGGAATGCGTATATTCAATTTCGCGTCTGTACCGTTGAGGAGTTCCTTCGTTTGGAGCCAATCCTGGGTGCAGCCAGGTCATGCATCATAAAAATGCATTGTCTTCGAAACTGAATCAACATGTAAAATTTCAACTCCGTAAGATAAGAGGAAGTGGTTTTAATTCAGCCTACAAGATTTGACCCATACATAAAAACAAAACAAGTTAAACAAAATAAAAAATACTATAGGTAGCTTGTAATAATAAACAGTAGTATAATACTTAATTATTTTTATGCTGTCTGTACTGCTTCTGTACCTAAACATGCATAAAAATGATTGATTTCAACTTGTCCTTCACTGCACGTTGTTGTTATTTTACAGTCCATTACGTAGTATAATCATATTAATGTATGCTTGACGTAATATCTACCATCTACCTCGCAGAATCAGGTATTACTGTACCAATAAAGAAACTTGATTTTCCAGATTCTCGACCTTCGGGTTTTGCACATTAATGTTATTTTCCATCCTCAATCATTTGTCTAGTAAACGTTGGTTCAATGCATACACAGAAACAAACTATAAATAATACTGTTATATGTTGTCTGAACTGGCTAGAGGGGAGAGTGACTACCAAGATGACGACAAATAGAGAAGTATGGAAGAAAGAGACGTGTTGCGCCGACCACGAATAAATTGAGATAAAGACGAGAGAATGATGATGATAATTTATGTTGTCTGAACAATCTCAACCACACTGACGTTATTATACAGTTCTTAGAATATTATAATTATATTCATGTATGCACACATAATATCTAGTACTTACTACCAGTCAGGACCAGGTAACGCCAACCGCGCGTCAGTTAAAAAACCAACCTTATAGGTACGTAATAAAGGCGATGTCAACGTAGAATTGGTTACCGTGGATGTGCTCACGTGCGGTTGACTGTACTACCGATCAAAATCAAGGAAAACAATAAGAAATATTATATTGTTATAAAAAAAGGCGAAAAATGTAGAGATTAAAGTTTTCCTAGTTTTTGCCAATGATGTATTTACCTTACGTCATTGGTTTTTGCATATTATTGTAATTTTTCATCATCAATAGTTTGAAGTCGTTTGTCTAGTAAATTCTTGTTCAACTTGTGCATGCATAAAAATTGACCATTGAGAAATAATACTGGAATGTCAAGTCTATACAATCTCAACCACCTCACATTTTCTTTTTCAGTGATATCTACTTTTTGGATGACTATTCTATTTTTATAAGGTTCTAATTCTTCCATGACTATATCACATAGTCCACATGGGTCTTTAGTGTAAAAGGTCAAAACCGGCAGTCCATCTGTAGAGTGTGCTCTGGAATAGTAAACCAAAGTAATAATCAATAAAAAAAAACATTTAAAAAATATATTTTATTGATTTTCAATCATATAAGCCATAGAATACAACCATTAACATTTTTCCATATTGACGTTTATTTTACTAGAGATATGGATATAAAAATTACATATTATCTCAACAATATAATAAAATCTTTTAACTCTTAAAGCTGTCTCTAGCAAACACACAAACCATTCATTAACAGCAAATAATTCCTAAAAGGCACAGTAGATAATGAAACAAAGTGGTCAGAATAATGATGAAACTTACAATTTCTCAATCATGATAGATGATGCACCACCACCACCATTACAGATAGACGCTACACCCTTTTCTCCTTTCTTAAGAGCATGGCACAAGTGTACTACAAGTCTAGCTCCAGACATGCCAATAGGATGACCAATACTAACAGCTCCTCCATGAATGTTGAGCTTAGCAGGGTCAAGTTCTAGCAGTTTTATGTTAGCAACAGCAACAACACTGAAGGCTTCATTAATCTCCCACATAGCAACATCCTCTTTCTTCACACCAGTCTTTTCTAGAAGCTTGGGAATGGCAACTGCTGGTGCAATTGGGAAATCAATTGGGTCACACTCTCCATCAGCATAACCAACAACACGTGCAAGGGGCTTAACATTTAATCTTTGAGCAGCTTCAGCAGTCATGAGGACTAGGGCTGCAGCCCCATCATTCAATGTTGAGGCATTTCCAGCTGTTACTGTTCCATTCTCCTTCTGGAACACAGTTGACAGTTTGGTGAACTTATCAAAGTTGACCTTTTTGTACTCTTCATCTTCTGAGAAAATAATAGGTGCAGCTCCTCTCTTCTGAGGCACAGGAACAGGTACAAGTTCATCAGCAAAGGTTTTAGCTGCATATGAAGCTGCACTTCTCTTGTAACTAGACATAGCATAGTCATCCTGCTGTTGCCTAGAAATGTTTAATTTTTTTGCTGTGTTTTCAGCACAGTTGCCCATGTGGAATTTGTTGTAAACATCAGTCAGACCATCAAACACAATACCATCAACTAACTGTGAACCTCCATATGGGGTGTCACCTCTCTTCAAATAGAAAGGCACATTTGACATAGATTCCATTCCTCCAGCTAATATTACATCTTGAGAACCAGTTTGTAAGCCTTGTGTAGCCAGCATAATGGACTTCATGCCAGATGAACAAACTTTGTTTACAGTTGTGCAAACTGTGCTTTTAGGTAGACCACCATAAATTGCAGCTTGCCTTGCTGGAGCCTGGCCCATACTGGCTGAACAGACATTTCCCATGTACACCTAGAATAATAATAAGGATTTAAGAATTTTAACTTCCTGAATTTCATGACGTAATTCACAATATCCCATTGAGTCAGCTGATGTTTCCTATGTCAAAATCTGGTTGAGCAGTGGTTAAACTTTTTGAACTAAAATACTGGCAGCACAATAATAGTGCCAAAGAATGCAAGGTTTTCACCTTTTCAATATTATTTTTAATGCACAATATTAATCAAGATTATTAATTTTAAAAGAGTAACGGTGGAGTTTCTTGCCCATTCTTCTCCATGCGAAAACTACCTTTTGGAAGGGGCAAATAGAATCAATTATCTTTTTTTGTAAATTTTTGACGTTCAAAAGGGCCTATTTGAAATAAATGATTTGACTTTTTGACTTTGACTATTGAATAAAAATTGGCTAAAGGTTCTTTAAAAATTGGGTTGTAGGGACGTCAGCAACAAAAGTCAATTTTGATGATATACAGTGATATTGGACTTTTTTTGGTGACCATACAAAATTAAATCAATGTTAGAATGACAGATATTAATCTTAATATTGTGTAATTTAATGTAATACATACTTTAAAAAACTGGGATGATTAATTTTGATTTTGGAAAAATTTGATCAAAGAGTAGTCCCGCCATCATCATTGCCAGTTTAAATCAATAGTTTGCATAAAGGCACATTGTTAATTAATCAAAATCAATTTTTTTGTTATCTTTCATGTGTTGAGTGGTGATAAAAAACTCATCAGCTAACACTAATCTTGTATGAAAGAATTGACAAATGACTACACATAAAGTAGCTTGTTTTAATTAGAACTATTCACATGTTATATGATATATGAAATTCCTATAATGTGTAGCTGTTTATGGTCAAATGATAACTGTAAATCGATGGATAACATAAGAGAAAGTAGGTTGAATGAATTAACCTCTTTAATTTCCTCCTTAGGAATGCCGGCTCTTTCCACTGCTGCTTTGACGGCGACTGCACCAAGTTCCGAAGCTGAAAGGCTCGCCAGGCTGCCCCTGAAGGAGCCTATGGGAGTCCTCACCGCAGACGCTATAACCACATCGTTGAGGGATACTTTTGAAGAATACGCTGCCATCGCCTTAAAAAGCTGTCGACCAAATAGTCAAATTACTAAAACTTATTTAACACTCGTAACAATTATGGAAATTATAAATTGTATAATTCTCGCAGACTAGTGACTAGGCAGGCAAACCGACTACGACTGAGTCGAATAATAAACTTTGGTTGTAGGAAGACGAACCTTATTTGTTGGGCGCATTTTGATGGTAATAATTCTACTTCCTTTTATTAACAACATGATTTATTCTTTTAAAAACTACTGTAAGTATTCACCAAGAAAAGCTACTGACGTACTGATAGCAATTGATAAAACTTATCGGTCGCAATTATAAAAAAAAACATTTACATAAACTTATCTATTTGAGATACCCCACGTACATTTCAAGTTTCAATTTAAATGCCTAACGTTCAGAAAATAAGGTTGATTATCGTAATAAAACTCGTGAATAAGATTTTGCGAGAAAGATACTTTGAACCATAGGTTGTTCATTTCATTCGTTCTAGACAACCAGACAATATTCCAAGCGCAGAATTTGGGAATGTGAGGCGAGGTCAAAAATGTAAAGTATATTATATAAAATAAAAAGAAGATGACTAAGACGTACATTATTTTAAATTATGCTTTTGTTTTGTTTGTAATTATGTCTTCGTATTGTTTTGTTTTTATAAATGTACTCTAAAACGAACATGCGCTGTAGCGACCAGGGACATAGGATTTGACAGCTAACGAACCAATCATGAAAGTGGATTAAGAACAGCTGTTTTTTATTTTGTAATTGGTTAATTTTATGTCAAAAATGACAACCTTGGCGGGTAAATATGATCAAATGACCACCAACCAGCCCAACGGGTGTGTTCAATTATTTTGTTCGATATTGTAGGACGTTAATTTAACCTGGATACGACGCTCGGAACGTCTTGTATTTGGAACTTGGGCGTTGACCAGCCAAGCCAACTAGCTAGGCTAGCACACTTTGTGCCTTGTAGAGCGAAATATTAAAGCGAAATCCATACATAAAATCAATGTATGTTCCTTGAAAGTAATTGAACGCACGCACCGCACCGAGTTAGAGACGTTAGAGTAGTACTAATACCTAATATTGCCGAAATAATAATCGTTAAAAAATCTGAAATTATATTGAAACACATGCAATAGTTTGAGCTGTATTTTTATAGGCTATTTTAGACCCTTATACAAGTAGCACGGTTCATAGTTTCAGTGTGATGAAGATGAAGCTTTCAATGCTTAGTTTTGATGAAAACAATTAATTTGTTTTTGAATTAAATTATACATAGGAGGGATCACGGATGTCCTACACGCGTAGCCTGTGCGCGTAGCATGACAACCATAGAAAGGGGTTTCTACGAGTTTTGTCGACGAAAGAATAGACAAAATTACAGATTGTGATTGTTTATCTGTCATTTTATCTATTCTTCCGTCGATAAAACCCGTTTAAAGTGTAGTCATGTTAAGCGTGCTGATAGGTAAGGGTGAATCAAAAACTGAACAAACTAGCAAGTTATTAGTTTTATTACATATTTTCAAAATAGTGTCCATTTACATCAATACATCGCTGCATCCGATGGAATCACCGAGAAAAGCACTTTGCCCACTCGTCCTTAGGGGTCTCTTCGACGGCATTTTGCTTCACACTGCTTCCTAGGCATCCATAAAACCTTTTCCTCGAAGTTTTTCTTTTATTTTCGGTAATAAATAAAAATCCAGCCTAGTAGTCTATTGATTGCTTGGCGGTGTGCGACGAGGCGTTGTCGTCCTGAAGGAGGATCCTACTGGGAGGTTGTATCTCCCGAACTTTTTCCAAGACAAGTGCCAAACAATTGTTAGTGTACCACTCTGCAGTAGCTGTTTTACGATCCTCTAAAACAATTGTTGCGTAATGACCTGTCCTTCCGAAGAACGAGGCCACCATCTTTTTTCCCACGCTTCGACCTCTCTTCACTTTAGTTGGCAACTCCTCGGAAGGAAACTCCCAGACAGCAGACTGTCTTTAAGTTTCAGGATCATAACAATAAATCCAACTTTCGTCACCCGTAAGTATGTCGAACACAACATATGAGTCACCTCTGTTAAATCTTTGAACCATTTCGCGACACCAATCAACACGACGGAGTTTTTTGGCCTCTGTCAAATTATGAGGTATCCACCGGGCACAAAGCTTCCTGACCGCTAAATGTTCATGGAGGATTTGTGCACTTGACTCATACCGATGCCTAAGCTTGTCCGAATCTGCTGATGAGTCACTCTTTTGTCAGTCTCTATCATACGCCGCACAACACTGATGTTATCTTCAGTCGTCGCTGTAGAAGGCCGTCCCTCACGCAGATCATCGGTGAGATTAGTGCGACCACGTTTAAACACATTAAACCAGTTGTAAACAGTGTCACAAGATGGGGCTTCATCGTGAAAGGCCAATCGAAGTCTATCACAATATATATATCATATATATCACGAATGAATAAAATACATACACAATAATATTGGCAGAGTTCCATTTTCAAAATTTGAACTTTTTTTTTATTATATCGTTTACAAGGGGCCAGTTCTAAAACTTTAAGTGTGAACCTCGTAATTTGGAACAAAATGGCTGGAGGGTCCAAAGCCAGAACATGCTGGAAGCAATCTTTTGACGTATGTCGCGGCACCACTAAGGCGCATACAAACTTTTTTGGGTCGGCATGATTCAGCTCAACCGGGTGGCAAAATATGTTTTCGATTTTGCCGCCCTGAACATTTATATTGTGTAGCAAGCCAAGATGGCCCTGACCGTAAAGTACATCGAAAGTCATAAAAAATCATTGTACACACGCCAGCAGGTCAATCTACCCGAAACTGTCAAATTTTCCCAATCAACTGTGAACCTTATGTTTCAGAAATAAAGTTGAAAATCTATTAAAGAAATTTGACAGATTGTAGTAGGTTGATGTGCTGGCGTCTGTACGAAAATTTTATCGCGCTAAATTCATGCTGACGTGACACAGACAATTTTCTATTTGCCGCCAAATCGTAAACAAATGACAAATGAATAAAATACATACACAATAATATTGGCAGAGTTCCATTTTCAAAATTTGAAGTGGCCAGTTTTAAAAACTTTCAGTGTCGTAGTAATAAGTAATTAGAGGGGGATTATATGGAGAGCAGAGTGCGCAATTCTAGAACAGTGAAACTAGCCCATTATTCAGTACAGAGACCGTTTAATATTTAAAAAAAAAATAAAAAAAATACTGTGAATAAGTCATGTGTTAATCGATTATTTGTTTATTTTTTTATCGATTCGCTTCTTAAAATCGACTTCACACGCACGCACGCCTCTAGTGCGTACCTACCTGCTGGTACAAGCTGCATGTTTTAAAGTATCGCAATTTTCTCATTTACCACAAAATACATCACAATAATATATATTTTCAGTTTTATTATTCCAATAGCAGCTAATTAAGAGCAAATTAGTGAAACAAATGAGTGTCATCTGATAATAATGTTTTCTTAGACAGCTGACGACTGATGGGCTGAAGTGTCTACAAAAAATCAGGAAATCAGGTTAGTGTTTTATATTTACTAAACGGTAATTTGTTTGTATCTTTAAAAATTTATCAAAAGCTTCAGTTTAGCTGACTTCTGTAATTGATGTTCTTGGGAAAGGTACTTTCTGATTTTCAAGTCTACCATAGCACTGTTGGTTGGTTGCTACCTTAGGTAGCCTACAAATTAGATTTAGGGTTTCTCAATATCCTATGTCTAAATATATTTCAAGTAACAGTAATTTTGGTCGTGTAGTTTCATACTGATTAAACTCTCCGCCCCTAAGATGACCCACTGACCAAACTTTGATTACTACATAATAGCTGTAATACTTAAAATTACTTTTTAATTGTGAGTCTTTAAAACTACTTTTACTGTAACTTTAGATGTAATTCAAGTATGCTGCAGAGTAAATTAATTGCATTACAAATATTAAAATTCTGGGTAGGTATTATAATTTATAATTTCATAAATAGAACGAAATACCTACCTACATTTTATTGCACACAATTCAATTATTTAGTTCACCACATAACTGTTCCTTGTGTTTCAATTCTTTCTATTAACTGAATCAGATCTCCCCCTAAGATGGCCCTCTGACCCTCTTTTTATATGGAAACAATGATCACAAGCCTTTGTTATGTCCCCATTTTTAACATTGGCTGTCCGCAAAACATTATAATTACAGAATGCACAAATGCTTAACCTCCTTATTTAAAAATACCTCCACTTAACTTCAGTGACATGCAATGTATGAAAGTCATTGGACCATTTGAGGGTACGGCTATGAGATAAATAGAATGGATCCCTGGATGTCCTCATAAAATTCTGGGTGTAAAACTTATGTAAGTTTACAATAAGTGATCTATGTTGGAGTATCTGTGGAGTTTCTTGCCAGTTTTTATAGTCTATAAGACCAACTTTTTGGAACCATACAAGCATGATTCTTTAACTGTACACTAGGTTTTGGTGTAGTGGATAATGGCCCACTACCATATGTGGACCTAGACACCCTAGATATGCGTTTGTTTTACGTGAGTTATTATACTGCATGAAGGACCCTGCACGAGGGCCCATCATACAGCATGATAATTCACAAAATTCTATGGAATTGTCAATCAACTGCCAGCACGTAGTTTGCATGTCATGCTGCATGATCGTCTAGGGTCCACTATACAATAGTACACCCACATTTCGCCAGTTATGTTATATTCCCATTTAATAGGGGGCAATCAACAAGGTACAAATTCAGACCTCTCTGCCCTGCCTAACCCTTCAGGCAATACAGGCATGATGTTATATAAGTTATTACTTTATACCATACTAATTCTTGAACACTCATAGATAAGTATGTGAAAGTGCTTTATGAATATGAGAGACTAAAATTGTTGTATGTGCAACCGTCCAATTGAATTCTTTGTATAATAAAGACCATTCATCTAACAAATTATTATGACATCATAAATTGAATAATCGCTGCAAGTATGAGATCAGATATTGTCTTACCTTATCTGTCATTCAGTTGAGAAATAACATCTGTTACTTTTTAATTTATCTATCATATTATCAGTACATTGTGAAAGAACTCCAGTTTACTTAGCATTTGTTATTTCTCATGTTATCTTGGTATTCCAGATAAGTGAGAGTTACAATGGTATTGCGGTATTGTTATATTAAATTGATGTTATTTTCGCTGTCGTTTTAAGTACTTATGTGATTATCATTAATTGGTCATTAGCAACTGATTGCTTTATAAACATTGAAAGGCAAATGAAAAGTGATTAAGTTGTGTAAAGCATCATTCATTGTTTTCCCCATTGTTTTCATTAAACAGGTCTTAAGGTACTATACATACAAACATATTTTGTGGTAACAATACCTTGGAAAATATTTGTGTCTAGATGAAAATGTTTTATAATGATAAAAACATTTTTTGTTTAATGAAACAAGAGAATGTTTCATACTAAATTATTTATTTTCATTCGTTTTATATACTAAGAGCCAATTTCACCAAACTTAATTAATGTCATGTTAAGCATTTTGATGGACTATTTTGCCTAATGAGAATTGTTACACTGATATGCTGGTGAAACTGGCCTTTATTTATTTCAAATTAATCAATTGTTCTTAATTATGTACTGTGCACTGACTTCTTTGTTTCTTAGCATTATAGGGATTTATTTATAAACATTGCTTAAAGTTAAGTTATGATTATAAATTTTCCCCCTTATTTATAAACACTGCTTAAAGTTAAGTAATGATTAGCGCCTGTTTAACCATACATTTTGACTTTTAAATGTTTCTTAACTTTAAACAATGTTTATGAATAAGAGGGTTTGACGTTTGAACGTCACCTAACTTTAAGCAACGTTTATAAATAAACCCCTTAATGTCAATTACTTTATAATATAATTAACAAGGCCTTGGTTTACTGAAATAAATTGTAAGTGATAGTTATGTTTATCTTTTTACCCCTATTTGTTTTTGTACTAAAATTATGATACATTTTCCACCAGTTAGATTTAGTCAAGTTTTCTTCGCTTAGTTTGAAATCCCACTTAAATATGCCGATAAAACGTTTGTATGTCAATTTATGACAGTTTCCATTTGCTAAATGAAAATTTTTGGCAATTGGAGAATAACATTGTTATCAATGTGTACCAAGAAATAATCCCATGTGATTCATACTTGTGTACCATGTTGTAACTTCTTGCCTGACACTCTTGGCATTACTGTGTTAACATTAAGCCACATTTGACGTATTGCTACATACAATAATTAGGCTTATTAGCAAGTTTATTCATATGTAAATACAAACAACATTCTGCATTCACCAACTAAACATGTACAAGCTGTGGAAAATCATCACTACAAAATGTACCTTTTTGTGTTAATTTAATATTTGTTTCAAGTTTAGACCATGATAATTAGTGACGTCCTTGTTGCAGGGTCAACCAAGCGCGCGGGCTATGACTTAGGCCATGCAATAAAAATGGAAGTAGTCAATACAGGCGAAGGCCGGTACGAACAAAGTGAAAATGTGCCGGGAAGCAGTATCGACAGCGATGCCTCCAGCAGCGCGTTTGAGAGCAACGACAGTGATCACTACAGCGAGGACTTGGACAAAACATCAGAAGATGGTGACTTGAAAGAGGACCTGCAAAAGACAATACCAGAATGCTACAAATCGGACTCAAACTTTTCATCACATACAACAAGCATCACAAATGACGAAGAGTTTCAGGCGACGGCGTTGTGCCAGTTTATGGATATATTGAATGATTTAGATGAAGTTTTAGATAAGTCTTTACTAGCATGTCTTGACGATGGAACGAAAAACTTCGACAGCGACGAAGAGGATCTCATTTGTAAGATTAAGGAAGTTATTGGCGAGGCACAAGGAGAATCAGATCGTTCGGAAGCCCAAAGTTCTGTGGACGACAATACTCAAGTAATAACATGTTCCAACGTTCATGCGTCAGCGCCGCCTATGGAAGAAATGGACATCACACCAAGTATATCTGAAAGGCCAAATCTCACGAGCCTTGGGCGTTCAAAAAGTTTTTCAGAACTCACTGACAATGATCGGCAAGCTTTAGTTTCATCATTAGAGAGAGCAAATACGACGAACGACACCTTGCGAAACTCAATGAGGAGATTAGACCCTATTGTTCTACCGGCGATAACAGCGGAGTCGTCTTGCGAGCCTCTAACGTTGCCGGTGATACTTTTTTTGGAGCATAACATTAACATGCGGCCGACGAGCGCTCCGATACAGTTGCAAGTGACTGCGGCGAATCTCAGTAGTGATGGTGCCTCAGGACCTTTGATTGTGGGACGGCGTGCTTTGCTCATGAATCGTACGCTTTCACTCCCGTCTCCGGGGGATAGTGACGTCACGGCTGGGGACTGGACTGGACGGAACACTGCCAGAAGTACCGCAAGGAGCACTAGTGCATCCAGTTCATCCTCTGAGTCATTGGACGCTGCTCCCATCATCCAAAACGCTGGAAGTGCCACTGAGGAGAGGTAATTATAAATAATCATTCAAACTTAATTGTGTTATACTTTGCAGTTAACTCATGCATTGAGCAACCTTCGCGATTTCGGCAATACATTACTCATTTCATTCTGAAAAATGAGGTCATAGGCTGTGATTTGATGATTCACGAATTAGAGATAATTTTCTCAGATAAATTAAAATGTTACGATTTTTTGCAGAAATGAAGAGACTGAAGAACCTCCGTTTGGAGTTTGGCCACATCGTATGAGTGCCATGCTGGCGTGCCTCAGTTGTACCGTGGGAATATTTAATATATCTAGATTTGCCATATTCAGTGTTCATTTTGGAGGTAATGAATGGGCTTTTACGTAATTAATTGGATTCACCTAATTTCCTGGTAACTTTATAATGGATCTTTTTTGTTGTTGCAGCAAGCTTCATAATACAGTTTTTTATACTGTCGTTTTTGATTGGAATACCGTTGTTTACTTTACATTTGTGTTTGGGCCAAGTGTTGGAGTCTGGCCCGGTGGACATGTGGCGTATATCGCCAATATTCCAAGGCGTAGGCGTCTCTTTGCTCATAACTCAAGCCGTGATTGGCATGTACAGTATAATAGGCCTGTCTTGGATATTTGTTTACTTTAGAGACTCTTTTATAACGTCCAATGACAAATACAAATGGGCACTACCACACGAATTCAATTTTGAAGGTGAGTCAACCATTACCTAATTAAATAGTTTATTGTTTGGACAATGTCAACAAATTCGGTGATATCAATCAACAAGTGAAGCAGGAAGTCTGAATGAAGGTTGTCAATTTACACAATTACTTTTTCCGTTAGTGGAACAAGGAAATAGGGTCGGACTTAGAAAGTTTTTTTTTTTTAATTACAGATGCCGTTGCGAAGAATGGTACTTATAAATTAGAGGATACTTTGCCGCAGTATTTTCACGGCGAGGTTTTACAAAGGAATTTGGGGTCCAATAGTTCGTATTTTGGCACAATAAAGTTTCAAGTAGCGTTCAACTTAGCGGTAGTGTGGATGATAGTGTTCGTCGCGCTGAGTAAAGGATTGAGGTCTTACGGCAAGGTAATAAACATAACAGCGTACAGCGCATCATTGTAACGTAAGGTGATTTCCCACGAAAGTGTAACACGTTATAATTATAATTGCAGGCTGTTTACATGCTGATATTCCTGCCGATCTGTGGTACATTAGTGTTATGTACTAAATTGCTCACTTTGATACCGTACGATTCCGTCATCAATATTTTCTCCGAGACTGAATGGAGCGAATTCTTCATTAATAGTAATGTATGAATATTTTTTTACCTTAGAATATTACAAAGATCTTATCCTCTTAAGTGCTTACTATTTACTGACCTCTAATTACGTAAACAAAAGAATAACTCAACAATAACTACACCTCTATTCAATTCATGGTCACAGACAGTTCTAATTTCAAATTCTTTTTTTTTTCAGAGTTGGGCAGCAGCAGCTCAAGAAACGTTTCTAACATGGGGCCTCCTTGGAGCCTGTATAATGCAACTAACATCACATAAAAACGCAAAGAACAAAACGAATACAATATTACAGAAGGAGAGTGCGTGTATAGTGGCATTTACGTTCGCAGTTTTGCTACTGGGATCGTTTCTGGCCAACACTTGCGTGCAAATATTGAAGAATTATGGCTACGTGTATATACCGGGCAGCTTCGGTGAGTTTTACGTATTTGCATAATATTTTATGGGTGGACTATTGATGTCGGTGGTTGTGGTAATGTGTAGCTAGCAGTCTGTTTGGATAATATTATTTTGGTCAACCAACCACCGGCTGTTAGGGCAGGTGTATATCCTGCAGTGAACGTTTCCTCTGATAAGAATGAATTTGCTATAGAAAACATGATATTTGAAAGGCGTTTGACTGATCACTTACAACACGGCCGATATAACTTGACAGTTCTGAACACAGGCACTACGAGCTTTCGCACATGTTCTCTCACTCATTCTCGCCTTATGTCACCATTTGGTTCCTAAAAATGTTATTGCGCAGCCTTCTGCACGAAGTTCGGAACTGCCAAGTTACATTGGTCGTATAGTAGGTACTTGATCGCGGTTAGCGTAGCGGCGTTAGGTAAGCGGTTTAGGTAGTCGCTCTTTGTGACCGCATTTGATTAGCGTTAGAAGCCTACGCCAAATAATATGAGTAGGTAACTATGCTTGGAGTACCTAATCCATAGAAATATATTTATTTATAGCCTTACGCTTTGCGAAATTTACATTTTAGGTTTACATCTATCTCGAAATTTAAGTGTGCTGTGTAAAATATCAATTTCGCGGTCAATTTTCTACGCATCGTCTGTCATAATAATATTTCAATAAAAAAAATTACAATTTGTTTGTGGTTTTCGTATACTTAGGTATTTTATTTTTATGCAAATAAAGTATTTATATTGTTCATTTATCCATGGTTTGCAAATGAAAGTGCTCTCGGCTTTTATTTTGCAGTAGAATGTTACCATGTACTTAGTTTTACTTTTCACACAGCCAGATAAAATTCAAGCCAGTCGTAATTACGTATTGTATTTTATATATAAAAAACAAGTATAATTATAAGTATAGGTATTGTAGTTGTAGACGTGCATCTAATTGGCTGCAACATATTTCTTTACTGTAAAATTAACGATGCGCTAATCGGTCTGACTATGACGTACGATGATTTGTAATACCTACTATTGTAGTAGTTTGTTTTGGCTTTAGTTACAGCCACACAGCCACAAAAGTGTGCTTAAACTTCACCGGAGCTGAAATTGTCACTGAAATGTAACCCTTATTAGGTTCTTTTACGGTCCATCCACACATATTACGGTCAGGGCCATCTTGGCTTGCTACACAATATAAATGTTCAGGGCGGCAAAATCGAAAACATATTTTGCCACCCGGTTGAGCTGAATCATGCCGACCCAAAAAAGTTTGTATGCGCCGTAGTGGTGCCGCGACATATTGCTTTCAACATGTTCGGGCTTTGGACGCTCCAGCCATTTTGTTCCGAAGTACGAGGGTCACACTTAAAGTTTTAGAACTGGCCCCTTGTAAACGATATATCAAAAAAAAAAGTTCAAATTTTGAAAATGGAACTTGTTGCCAATATTATTGTGTATGTATTTTATTCATTCGTGATATATATGATATATATATTGTGATAGACTTCGATTGGCCTTTCACGATGAAGCCCCATCTCGTTACACTGTTTACAACTGGTTTTAATGTGTTTAAACGTGGTCGCACTAATCTCACCGATGATCTGCGTGAGGGACGGCCTTCTACGCCGACGACTGAAGATAACATCAGTGTTATTATTTGTTATTCTCGTGTTTTTTTCTTTGCGTCATATTTACCGCAAATAAACGTATTTTCTTTCTTTCTGTTGTGCGGCGTATGATAGAGACTGACAAAATAATGACTTATCAGCAGATTCGGACAAGCTTAGGCATCGGTATGAGTCAAGTGCACAAATCCTCCATGAACATTTAGCGGTAAGGAAACTTTGTGCCCGGTCGATACCTCATAATTTGATAGAGACCCAAAAACTCCGTCGTGTTGATTGGTGTCGCGAAATGGTTCAAAGATTTAACGGAGGTGACTCAAATGCTGTGTTCGACATACTTTACGGGTGACGAAAGTTGGATTTATTGTTATGATCCTGAAACTTAAAGACAGTCTACTGTCTGTGAGTTTCCTTCCGAGGAGTTGCCAACTAAAGTGAAGAGAGGTCGAAGCGTAGGAAAAAAGATGGTGGCCTCGTTCTTCGGAAGGACAGGTTATTACGCAACAATTGTTTTAGAGGATCGAAAAACAGTTACTGCAGAGTAGTACACTAATAATTGTTTGTTTTGGAAAAAGTTGTCTTGGAAAAAGTTCGGGAGAAACGACCTCGCAGTAGGATCCTCCTTCATCACGACAACGCCTCGTCGCACTCCGCCAAGCACACAATCGACTACTTGGCGCCGTCAGACGTGGAATTACTGGGTTATCCGCCCTTGCAATTTTTATTTATTTCCGAAAATAAAAGAAATATTTCGAGGAAAACGTTTTATGGACAATATTTTGAAAAGATACCATGACGGTCCGGAGCCTTAAAACCCAAGAACCAGAACCAGGCTAAGACCAGATTATTTATCTATACATATTGTAAATCAAAGTCGCTTTTCTTGTCTGTCTGTGTGACCGCGCGTTGTTCTTTTAAACTAGGCTACGGATCTTGATCCGGGTTTCACCATCCATTATAGAATTTATACTGGAAGTTTTATGACGAGTTACGGTTTTAGGAGGAGCTTGTGGCTAAGTAATAACAGCCGCACGGGTCGATCCAACAGGTTAAGCTACGCTTGTTGGGGTTGGTCTATGGATGGATGACCATCTTTACATACCGAGACTTCTCCGTGCCTCAGAAAGCACGTTAAGCCATTGGTCCTGGCTGTCATTTGTGGATCTTTGACAGTCGTTACGGGTCGTCAGAAGCCCGAAAGTCTGACAACCGGTCTTACGAAGGGTATATTACCCACATACTGGGTTGTGGAGGTCAGATTGGCAGTAGCCCCATGTAAAATACTGATATTCAACTGCATTCGGCTAACTGAATGCAGCTGAATATCAGTATTTAGCCGTCCCCAACATAAATGGGAAAAGGCTAGGCAGATTGATACTGAAAGTTTTATGTCTAAAATACACACATCAACACGGTCTAGGGATATTTCATACTCAATTAAATAACTCGAAAAGTACTGGCCGCATTGTAATCTTTCATACACCGATTTGTTTGTAATTTATCTCAGACTAATTCCAAATTCAAATTTTTGAAAATTCTTTTGTTTCGGTGGCATAAAAATGTCTTGATGTGTAGGAGAGGGAATTTTCATTTGTGCGAAATTTAGAAAACAATACGAATTACATTTAGTTACAGTTTTTTTTCATTTTTAAACGAAAGATAAAGTTAAAATTGAGGTATTGTAGCCATGCAACGCCAACATTTGACGAGGGCGGAGATGTTACGAGCTGTGGGAATGCTGGAAGCTGGGTCTGTTCAGCGTAATGTTGCTGAGGCCATAGGGACCCACCAAAATGTAATTTCAAGATTGTGGACACGCTATCGTGCCACAGGTGAAGTAGCGGAGAGGCACCGGGGGCCAAGTCGCATCACTACCCCCAGACAAGATCGATTTTTGCAAATTACGGCGCGAGCTCAACCAAATGCAACGGCGACTCAATTGGTCCAAAGGCTGCGATTGGAACACCAAGTGCTTGTGAGTGACCAAACTGTAAGAAGGCGACTGCATGAAAGTAATCTACGCTCTCGTAGACCACTCCGGGTCCCACCTTTACGGAGAGGCAATCGTGGACGACGATTAGAATGGGTTCGGAACCACGTGGACTGGGGCCGTGAGCAATGGTCCAATGTGCTGTTCACGGATGAATCCAGGTTCGGCTTCCATCCAGATTCACAAAGGACGCGTGTTTGGCGAGTTCCTGGACGATGGAGCCGTCTTCAAAACCCTCAGGAAGTTCACCCATACCAAGGAGGAACAATTATGGTTTGGGCAGGAATTCGTCTTGGAGGACGGACGGATCTCGTTTGGGTGCGGGGCAATATGACGGCAGAACGATACGTCCAACAGGTGCTGGGGCCCGTAATCTTGCCCCACAGAACACAAATGGGGCAAGATTTCCTGCTCATGCACGACAATGCCCGGGCACACACGGCGAGAACGGTAGCAGCTTGGTTACATACACACAATGTTAGGGCCTTAGACTGGCCTGCTCAATCGCCAGATCTAAATCCCATTGAGCATGCGTGGGATATGCTGCAAAGAAGAGCTCTGAAGGAAGTTCCTGAAAATCTGGCTACAGAAGATCAACTTTTTGCGCACCTCAGAAGGACATGGGACAATATTCCGCAGCAAGACATTGACAACCTTGTTCTGAGCATGCCGAATGGTTGCCGATGTGTTATGAACATCATGGGCGCTTTCTCAGACTACTAACTTCAAGTTTATAAACACAAATTAAATGATTTTTCTATTTTTTTCAGTTTTTACTCATAAATTAAAAGTTAATTCATATACGGTTTCCGTCTATGCTTCATTTTTTTCCATAAAATCCTGAAATTTTAATCGAAGTACCTTAACCATTATTAAAAAATGATAGAATATTAAATAACGTATCTTTTAAATATATACATGTCATATAAATAATTAACACATTGATAGTAATTCGCTTTTTTAAAAATATCCCTAGACCGTGTTGATGTGTGTACATTAGACTAATAAACAAATTTTGCGATGCAAGCGGGTCGATAGTAATACTTAAATTATATTCATTGCAGAAACGGTAAAGTCCACACAATTCTTATGGCCCATTTCGGAGCCCATGCCAGGCAACGTGGTCTCCACACCAGTCCGCTACATGGGCCACTACGGCAGCTTGGTAGGAGTTACGGTATGGAAGAGTGGCAACACCGCGCGCACGCTCAGCGGCTGGCAACCCTTGCAGCTGGCAACACAAATCGTGCCGGCTACTCTTGCTGTGTTGCCTGCTAATTTGGTAAGTTTCATAAAACTTTTAAATGCTACTAGAGCGTTATGGATAGCAACACAATGTTATCGGTCAAGAAAGTTATCAGTAATTTTATTATTTTATCTAAGTAATCACAGTATTTATCATAAATTATGATAATGATAATTATCTCATAAAGATTTAAGAGCATTTGCTTAAACTTAATTGCAGAAAATACATATTTGACAAATAAAAGTTCGACTGATTTTATTTCTTCTAACATTTCATACATTTTATTTTACACAATACAATGATAGCAATTACTCAATAACAAACCTTACATAAGTTTTTTCATAATTTCATAAATTGATTCTTCAAACTGGTGTGCATAACAGAATTAACTAAGAAATAACAATGTTATCTGACTCGACAGTCCAATTAAGTATTTCCTTGTAAACTTTTATAATAGGCACACCTCGCGAACATATCTTTTTATTATTGCCAAGACTTTGAAATATGGAATATGACCTTGATTCTTTGTGGCCTAGAATTTGGTTTACGATTGTATGTATGAAATTTGTTGGATTAGCCTTGTTTTGCGATAATCGTGAAAATGAGGATTTTGGATTAAGTTAGGTCTCCTTAATTATTCCTATAAATGTTGTGAGATTTAAACAGAGTGTATTTAGTTAATAGGCCTTGACATCAAATTGAGAACTTAACTTATAAGAGATAATATTAATAATACTGGGTTTCGAAAGATTTGCGGAAGTCAGATCGTGCTGTCTTCCATTGTTCTTTACATAAGATTGCAAAAAAATATGTATGAAGAAAGAAACGTAGAATTCCAGGATAAGGATGTGTCAATAATTTCATCAGCTCAATTTTTTTTTTAATCCACGACCGTTTTGTTCTTGTCCTGTATCTTACCTGATGGTAAGTGATGATTAGGCCGAAGGTGGAAACCAGCTTCAGCCCCAACCAAAGAGGAACTGGCTATCTTACCTCTAACTACCGAAACACAACAATGTTGTTAACATTGTTGTTATGGCGACATCCTTCGATAAGATGGTAGTAGCTAGCCAGGCGGACTTAGAACAAGCCCTACCACCAACCAAACCGAGCAGAAAATGTTCCCCCCACTGGTTAACCCCCCACTTGCATCATATAAATGGTGGGTCTGGATTAACCCAAAAACTACCAAAACGTGTGTGAATCTCCATTACTGTTCATTATGGCGTGGTAGAGTCATAATTTGTTCTCGTGCAAAAGAGCGATGGGGCTGTGGCGGCATCTCGTCGCCACATGTGAACTACGCATCACACTGACGTCATGCAAAATCCTGCAACGCGCAAGCAGACTTTACCGCGCGACTAGCATATATACAACGTCCCGACATCAATCGCCGGGCAGTAGCCCACCAGACACAACACCCGTCTGGTTGGAGGATCCTCCCTTTTCTATGGAGGATGAGTGAACTTTAGACTCTGTTCCTCATACCTCTATTGGGCTATACAGGATGAATAACACCATCTCTTTTGCGCGACAGAGAAATGGATATTTAATGAACAGTTAACTATAAACTTTCATGAAGTCTACCATCGAACTTTTTTAATCATTTCCAGCTCTCCCCAGCATGGGCAGTGATATTCTACTTCATCATAATAATGTTCGGCATCGCACAGCAGCTGGCGATATGGCACTGCGTCATAACCGGTATCATGGCTATCAATGCTGAGGCCCTCAAAGTATGGGAGACTACTATCACGTTTCTGAGCTGTGTTTTTGGACTGGCCATGGGGTTGCTGCTTAGTACTGATGTAAGTATATGAACCACTTTATTCTCTCTAATTCTAGTAGTCTAATTTGTCGAACCGATTTTAAATTAACTTTTTCGTAAAGATAGCTTGTTATCTGGAGACAGAAAATACGACAAAAAAAATGGTTAAATCCGGTTTTAAAGAGTGAACAATAAGTTTTCGCAGCGCTTGAAAAAGTTCTTCGGAAGCGTAGCTAAAAGCTTGCTACGTTTTTACCAAAGTGGTTGAAAGCATTGCTGAAGTATACCGCCACAATGGCTCTGACTGAATCATTTCGATGCCACATCGAGGAAATACATCCAAAGAACTTTTTTAATCAGCGCCAAAATCATTTTTTTTGTTTATATCAAACGTAGCGTTAACGTTCGATTTGCCAAATGAGTCAGAAAAAACTTTCTGTTATTCGATTTTCATGCTGCATGGATGTCCCTAGTGCAATATTTCTCATAACGATCGATTATATCGCCCTCGTGAATGTCAAGGGAACATCGACGTTATTTAGCACTTTTTAAGCTTCGTATAAGGTCAATCCTATAGCCTATAATTAATTCAGTAGTATCTTTGATGAATATGTCAACAAACATATCAATTAAACTGGTTACTCCAGATTTCGTAGACATTATTAAACTTTATCCTAATGAGTTTTGTATTTAACCTAAATTCTTGAATTTATTAATAACATTACTTCGAACGAATGGAATGGCTAATCTCGTTTAGCATGATAACCGCACTGAGTTAGATTTAATATAAAACTTATAAATTCGATCCATTATAATAGAAGAGCAAGATATCATCCTGCAACATGATAGATAGGGACTGACGTTTCCCAGTTGATAAATCTATTTCCCTTCATGGAAATGGCCAGGGACCTACCAGCACCTCTTATAGCAGTATCACTTTAATTTTACTCCAGTGGGCGGAAAGAGATGGAGCTATATGTCCTTGGAACTTCAACTCTTTCTTACACTGAAATAATATTAAAATAATACTGCTATAAGGGCTGGTTGTAGGCTCCCTGACAACCTATCACTCCGCGGCCGTTTCGTAACACTAAATTAGTCGTGCATGCACTTTCTTTAAGCTTCTTTTGAAAACATAACACTGCCTTTGTGGTCGCGCAGTATGGTAAAAACGTGTTACCTTGTTCTGACCGCAAAAATCATCAGTTGCTAGGTTCGTATAGTGCGTGTCAAGTCAAGCTAAACTCTAGCCCAACCACAGAATACAGATGGTTCACTCCGCAAAATCATTTAAATAAAAAGCGACTCTTGCTACGACACAATACATTGCAATTCAGTTCGCACAGCGCAGTTACAGTACAGTACAGTTATATTCACCTAGAAGTTGCCTCTCTTTCTATCGCGTAACTCTTATATCTTCTGACTACGTTACGCTCACTGAATTAGTCCGACAAGACGAGCCCGCCGCCGCGTACTTGTAGCTTCATACCTAAAATGCGGAGTGCGCCTTCTGTACTATTCTGTGGCCCAACGCCGGAAAATAACCGTATTATAGTCGTATATCATGTTTGCGTGCGTAAATACACCATCGGTTCGCGCTGATGATAGAAATGGGAGTGACCCAAGTAGGTTACGGCAATAAAACAATAAAATTATAGTGGCCTAGTTCACCACCTCCGGTTACATTACGGTTAACTTATAATGAAGCATCATTTCATACAAAATACGAGTATGTTTCATTTTCAATTTGTTAGGTGGTAAGATGGTTGAACAGGCCCCAAATCTTCTACGTTTTGACTATTTTTAATAATAATAATTTATTTATTTTCTCTTCAAGACACAAACATCTGTGTAACCCTTTTTTTTGGATGGGAAATTATCAAATTACTTCTCCCGCTCTGGGTGGAGCGGGAGGGCGTGTCAGACTCGTACTGACTAAAACCCACCCGTGTTCCTTCCGTTGCCTGTACGTTGCCTGGGGCCACGGTATCCCTTTCCGACTTTCCCGCAACCCCGGCAGGCATCGGTCTTATCGGACACCTTCACTTGCTGACATCTCTTTGAGGCGCGCGTGGAACACAACGCGCCGTCGACCCGGGCCTGGTCCTTGCTACCCATTGCTCATCGTCCGCAAGCCCGCGCCTACGGTGGCCGGGAATCGGCCTGCGATTCCCGACGCCCAGGGCGTCTCCTGCGGCGGCTAGGGGCGTGAGGGCGCGAAATTTTCCTCTCCTTCACGCGTTCTGTCTTTCGCGAGCATTACTGCTTCGCAGAAGGAGGTGACGGCCTCCCATGCCCTCTCGCTCCGTACCATGGCCTGGACCAGGGCCGGACGCGAGAGATCCCCGCCACCGATCGCCTCCACGAGGACACGGCGATGCTCTGCCCAAGCCGGGCATCTGTGTAACCCTGGCTCTTGTACTAGGAGTTCCTGTGTCACATGAGCCAGAAAGCATTATAAAGTCAACTAAAAATCATACCTTCTCTTTAAAAGTTTTAAAAACTTTAATTTTTTTGACCCCGTGTGACTTCTTATGGCGTTTGGTAACAAAACGTTAAACGGAAGATATTTTACTACAGCATGGTGTGATATTTCCTTGATTATATGTATAATTATACGTAATCGCATAACTAATTGTTTAGCTATGCTAATATTAGCTGCACTGCAGTACGTATTTCTGTATGTATGTATAATTTCGTGTAAAGTAAACGACATCATACTAGTGTTGAAACGTGGTTTAAATTACAATCTTTTATAAATAAAAACTTTTAGATAAAAAATACGAGTATTTTTGATGTGTAACATCTCTCGCTTTCCTGCAATCTGTGGGAGTGATTTCGTGAAAAGGGACGGAAGTGTGTAACAGGAAGCCATGGAAGCGCGCGCTATTTGATTTGACCAGTGAGCGCGCGCGGTGCTAGAGTTGGCCGTCAGATGGTACCAACCCATTTTCCGAGGATGGGATGATGATGATACGTCAGCCAAGATGTCAGATGTTACACATCATCTGCGACTACTGTACGGCTCGTTCGTTTTTTTTTTTTTTAAATTGACCTTTATGGGAAGGCTGCGTACTTAATTTTAATTAAGACCTACATAATTGAATTGAAAGTATTATCCATTGATTAATTCATTTTTATAATTTGTTAGTTAAATAATTTTCTCGCTTAAAGTGCCTGTGTTTGGTTTAATTGAAATAAACGCATTGAGTTTTTGAATAACATGAAATCTTCTTTTTCCCAGGCTGGCATCCGCATAGTCCACTTTATAGACTACGTATGGGTCGGTTCCTGGTGGCAATGCGTCATACAAGTGGCCCTCGCGTGTGGCGTGTTCGTCGTACGAGGGCGGCCATACTCGCCCGATGTCGTCGTAGCCGCCCTGTACTCGTCGCGAAGCAGACTGTCGGCGACGCTGGCGGCTCTACTGAGCTTCACTTGGACCGTGGTGTTGCCTGTCTTGTTGTGTGTAAGTATACTGACATAATAGGCTATAGCAGTCCACTGCTTGACATTCTCTGCTGCATTTCCCAAGTTGAATAAATCCCGGTTATCTGCATCCAGTCTGTCCCACGCTACGTTTTTCTAAAGGACTGGTAAGTAGGATGATGAATCGTCATCAATTTATTGTGCCCGTTGATAAGTGTGGAAGTTCTCGATTGGTAAAGCAAGTTAAAATTGCTATCGACTACTTCAGAGCCATGCACACGCTATGCAAGAAAACACGTACGGTTACGTATTAGAAATCATTTACGTGTTGACCTTTTTGAATACGACAATATTTTTATGATGTTTCAGGCAATTTGCGTGATGGATTTCCGAGTGGGGCAACAGAAACAGATGTACAGTTGGAGGAAACCAGCCGGGTAAGTTATCTTGTAACTTTTAGATAGATAGAATAATTATTCTTTATGGTCTTTACAAGGTTATCGGTCCATCTTGTGGAAGGCCTCCCACAAGACGGGCCGATGACCTTGTAAAGGCCGCAGGGTACCCGGGCACAAATTTCCGTGTTGCTACTGAGAATTTCCAGATGAAAAAACCCAATAACACTTTGCCTCTAAAATAATTGAGTTTAATTATTAATTACTGTCAGAAGCCAAATATTTTTTAAAAGTAATGTTTAAAGCTAACGAAAAAAGTTTGAATTCCAGTTACTGGCCAGTATGGAGCCGTCAGGTGGCAGTGTTTCTGCAACAAGGGGCGTTACTACTAGTGCCTATCTCTGCCTTTATACAGACGTGGCGTTACATGAACAAGGGACCGCCGGATATTCTCGATGTAAGTCGGTTGACTTACATTATAACGTTATTTACTTTTTTACTTCATCCTGAATTATTGAATGAATAACTGAATGAGCCTAGCGCATATTACAGCCGCAACGGGCCGCAACGCATCGCATTTGCGTACAAAAAAGGCGGTGCAGTGTAGCCCGCGTGTGGTGTGCGTTGGTTCATAGAAAATGTACGAAAGTGATAAAGAAGGATCTTAGGCCGTGCGCACTTTGGAGACGAATTTGTATCGTACGTTAACGTACGGTCGTGGTCGGACGAATTGAGTGCGCACATTGAATACATTTTTCTCCGTCAAATAGGTTCCAAGGTTCCAACAAGTTCGGATTATTTTTGGACGTCCAAACTACGTACGACTAACTCGCACTCAGTCTGCGCGCTCCCTTTGTACTTGGAAGGTCACAATCGTTCGTGCGTGTTCGTATATGTTCGCTCGAGTGAAATTCGTACGAAAACGCGTCCAAAGTGCGAGCGGCCCGCCCCAATTTGCTGTAGCCATAACATTCCTTCTTTCATGCGAAAAGTTTTTTGTATAAGGAAGTAGGAGGATTGCTCCTCAATCTGAAATTTTAAGTTACCTATCAAATCTGTAATTTGTTTGCTTGGTTGCTGTTATTTTACAGTCCAGCCGTCGAGAAAATGCGTTTCTGACACCTGTCAGTTAGACAATTTCTAGTAGTAATAAGGATCAAATTCGCAAAACACATATTCGTTAGTATGAAACTGACAGATGTCATGAACGCATTCTCTCGACGGCTGGACTGTAGTCAAGCAATCACACCTGCTACAGTATTTTTATCTCACGAAGCGACGCGCGCTTTACTTGTGGTAACCAAGTGTACAAACGTGTGTGTGTGCTATGTGTTGACGCTACTCGTCTTCCCGCACACATTCACAGCGTGGTTACCACTAGTAAAGCGCGCGTCGCTTCGTGAGATAAAAATAATATAACTTACAGTGTATTTTATGTAGAACAGTTTCCTCATTTCTTTAAAGCCAAGTGAGATTACAACCTCTCCTGAGATTCAGTAGGTTCACAAAAGTATGGGGGAACTTCTTGTTTAAATCTCAATGGGTAATCGAATGTTTTTTTTCCTGATATTGTTCACATCTGCACTAGTCAATACAAATCGGAAGTGTCATGAAAACATAATTTATTAGCGACACCATAAATAGATTTGATACGAAGACTCAACAATTAGCTGGTTGTTTATATACAGAGCAGCTGATTAGTAAATCAGGCATTATATTATGTCTCATTCATTTGTTACATAATGTTTTATGTTAACGCTTCAAGGATTATGGGACGAACGATTGTATTGAAGAACTGGTAAGATATTTTGTTTCTTAGTTATTGTTTGTGTACCTAACTGTCCAATATTTTTCAAACTTTTGGTTATTAATAGAAATGTACACTACATGTTTTTAGTTAACTAGATATAACGTTTTGTAAGATGTCACGTCATATCAAATGTGTCTGTTTTGACGTTATAAAAAAAAAACATTTCGTTAACCCCCAAACACAAATTTAAAGATTGTTATAATAATCTAGTATTGTGATAACCGAGAAAAGTGATTGAAATGGCATATTTTATTAGGCTGATTATACTAATTGATGACTTCTTCCTTAGAAAAAACCTTCACACAGTAACAAGTAGAAAACATAATAGTTATATCATTCTAACAAACTAAGTTCTTAGTACATTCGTGATTTTATTGTGTCACTATATCATCGTTAGATTTCTCTGTATTACGAAATGTGAACTCATACAAGGTCGCGAATAATATTTGATTTAGTCTCAGTTCTGGTGTTATATCTACGCCTACGGGATTAGATAATAGCCTACTAAGTAAATAAGTGAATTAATTGGATTGCTTCTACAGTTGTAAAATTTGCATTCTAGTCTTTATTTTAACCTGTAAGGTGAATAAGTGTGGACTCCTAACAGCGTTTTTAAAAATAATGTTATTATACAGTGGAATTAGATTGAAACATTGATTTTCAAGATCAATAAGGATTATTGGTTGTTACGAGCGGTTTCACCAACAAGGGGGATGATTCATATCGGGATAAAAAATATCTTATGTTCTAATCTAGACCATGGTCTACCCATGTGCCAAGCATCCAAATCTGCTCAGTCGTTTTAGCGTGAAAGTGTAACAAACAAACATACTTTCGCATTTATAATATTAGTTAGGATGTGCCAATAACTTTCCATTCATCAGTGTAGCGCGGAATTTAGGGCTTTTTCAAAGTCAAAAGTCAAATCATTTATTTCAAGTAGGCCCGTATAAGGCACTTTTGAACGTCAAAAATTTACAAAAAAAAAATAATTGATTCTAGTTGCCCCTTCCAAAAGGTAGTTTTCGTATGGAGAAGAATGGGCAAGAAACTCCACCGTTACTCTTTTAAAATGTTTTACAATATTTTGTATAAGTACATTAGTTATATAATTATATGTGAGGACGATGCACCTAGAATAAAATTATTATACCACAATAGGTTTTTAGCAATGTTCATCAGTGGATTTTCAGAGGGTAAAGAATTTTTGCTTCCAAATTGTAAAACTTCATTCCACATTTTCATAACCCCCTAAATCTCTAACTTTTAACTCTTGCTAAGAAGTTTTTGTGGAATAATAACTACAATTTATTTAGCCACATACATTATATAGAACTCAAACATTTTGGTGTGGTCTTTTCTTTAGATTATCAAACGTAGGGTCTTCCTATTTTCATGACAAAAACTGATGGATATAGGATCCAAAACACAATTTTATCGTACATATTATATATTTTTATTCTTATACTATCAATAATAAATTCCAGCGCATCCAAAACCTGTACCGCCCCCGCATGGGAGCGCCGCAGTCGCCGCCGGGCCGCGCGCCGCCCGCGCCGCCCGGGCCGCCCGGGCCGCCCGACCCGCCGCCCAAGTACACGCCACCACCCTCCTACTCCACCGCGACGGGCGCGCGCCTGTTGAACACTATTAGGCGAAGCTTCAGAACGCTTAGAAGGTACGTCTGTTCTTCACTACTTTAGTATTGCAAATTAGTAGCATCGGTTGTTAGACTTAGAGGTTCTCTTTCTCTAATTTAAAGAGAACCAGTCAAATCTAGTAGTTGTCACAATAGCATTTCTGTAGGTCATTAGAAGAAGCGGTTCTTCTATAATCAACTGCAAATACATTGAATGATCATTACTATTCGTCTGTTGAGGATAAGGATTTATTTAGCAGGGAAGGGAGGGGCAGGCAGCAACATAATTATACAGGGTTATTGGTTATATGTCGGCAATCCATAGGAGAGGTCATTTAGGACGCTAAGACGTGATGTTAAATAGCCTTCTTCAAGAATTGTCCTCAAGAACTAGGGAAGTGCAAAAATATCTTAAGGCAAAGTAGTAACAGCCGCACGAATTGACCCCATTAGGTTAAGCTACGCTCGCCGGGGTTAGTCTGTGGATGGGTGACCATCTTCACATACTGAGACTTTTCAAATAAACTGTGTCCTGCCTTTTCACCACGACAGGGCTTGTTTAAAAAAAATCGTTTGGCATGTTTCCATAACGTGACTTTAAATTATTTATACCAATTTTCGAGTTAATGAAGCCACGCAGTAAAATCCTCCCCTGTAAAATTTATTACCCCTTTTAACCCCGTTAGGGGTAGATTTTCGAAACCCTGACGCACTGTACTCTTTATTTTTGGTTCTAAGTATAAATACTGAGTTTCGAGTTAATCAGACTGCGCGTTAAAATTCTTCGGTACAAACTGACACCCCATCCCCATTTAGGAGGTAGTTTAGAAAGACAAAAAATCATAATCTTTATAATTTATTTAGATAAGTATACGTGCCAAGTTTCAAATTATAAGGAATAAGATTTTTCATAGTCAAAGTCATCTATTTCAAATAGGCCCTTATAAGGCACTTTTGAACATAATAATTTACAACAAAAAAAAAAAAAATTGATTCTAGTCGCCCCTTTCAAAAGGTAGTTTTCGCATGGAGAACAATGAGCAAGAAATTTCGCCGTTAATCTTTTATAATGTTTTGCAATATTTTGTATAGGTACATTAGTTATATAATTATATGTGAAGACGATGCATCTAGAATAAAATTACTATACCACAATAGGTAAAAAGAATTAGAAATGAAGCAACAACAGATACATGAATTATGTGACAGATACATGGTGCTCACACATAAAACATTGACAAACATTTACAAACATTGTAAAAGTAGTTGATTTTCCTAAAATTTTACAATGAATAATAAGTCAGTGTTCGAGGAAGTTATCACAGAATGTAAAATCAATGTAGTTTATTTAATAAATATATATAAATTATACAATTAAATTAGCAACCACTTTGATTTTGTCTAGATTCTAGATTATCCTATGGAGCAGAACCAGCATGTTTCCAAGCATTCTTATCTTGGATAATCCTCTAATTTGTAATATGCTTGTTTACAGTGTATTTTTAATATGAGTTTTAAATGTTCATTAATTTAATTGCAATATATCACAAGGTATTTTGTTGTAACATTTAACACAGTACCCCATAAAGATGTATGTACTTTAGATAATCTGAAAAATGGTTGGTTTATTTTATCTTTATTTCTAGTATTAAAATTATGTCTATCACTTATTTTATTAAAAGGATGTATATTTTTTCTTACATACATAATATTTTCATAAATGAATTGGCACGGTACCGTCATAATATTAATCCTTTTAAATAGATAGGTTTAAAGAAGTTATTTCTCATAAGAATTATAATAGTTCACTTAGAATGAGATACAAAAGTGCTTACATCTAATTAATTGTAGTTATTATATTTGCCTATGGTGACGTTACAGGGTACATACATGATTCCTAAGATTATTTTTAAATTTGTTTATACTATCACACTTCTTTAACTCCTCCGGTAAATTATTGAACAGCTGTGCTCCCTCAACCAATATTGTTTTTTGCCGTAATTAGTCCGTGCCCGTGCAGTCATTAGTTGAAACTTGTTTTTACTTCTTGTGTTGTATGTTATTGCTTTTTTATGTTTGATTGTACGGAATTCGTAGTGATTTTTTTAATGAGAATGCAGGTGTAGTATGTATAAAGTTGTGTGAGATTTAGTAGGTTAGTTTTTGTTTATAAGTTCTTTGTTGGATATAGATAGTTATAATGAAATAATACTTTAATGATTTTGTTTTGTACTCTTTGTAATGAATTTAGATGAGATTTAGCGGCTGATCCCCATATCTCAATTAGATATTCAAGGTTTTATTTTACCAGGGAGTTATATTTATAATTAGTCATACTTTTTTCGGAATACAGTTTGTAACTTTTCGTAACGCTCCTAATAGTGACATTAATTTTGTTTTGACATGATCGATGTGCACCTTCCAAGTAAGTTTGTCATCTACCCACAGTTCGAGAATTTTTTTAAATTGAAAACTTCTTTAGCGGCGTTGTGCACTTTTTGTGATGGGTAAAAAATGTTAAACTCGCGTCAGGACACGTGACCTGATCGAAAATTCGTAAGACGGAGGGAGAGTAGTACCAAAATATCAAAAATGCACAACGTTAATATTCTAGTTTTCACTTCTGCCGGCACTCCCGGAGTGCAACCCGTTGATTTTTTTATTATCTGTCTGACGGACGAAATAGTTTTTTTTCCCAGTCAACATCCATATTGTTGGGTTCTTTACTATCACCGGATTTGAACAATGGAACTACTTTACCGTTTCATGAGATCCGGAAAGACTCCTTGGTCTACAAACAAAATCCTCCGTTTTCACCCACTTAGGGATGGAATTTCGAAATCCTTTCTTAGTGGATACCTACTCTTCATAAAGAACACACCCTCCAAATTTCATGTTTCTAGAACCAGCGGTTCAGAATGTGCGTTCATATATCAGTCAGGACTTTGAATTTTATATAAGTATATAGATTTCATTCATTTTAAAATATAAAATGTTAAATTACTCGAAAATGTTTGACATTGGCACAGCATTAGCATAGGGGGTCATGTTATTAGTTGCAAATGACCTCTCCTACATCCCCTTAACGAATTGCCGACATATAACCAATAACAATGTGTAGGTAAATTAACACGATGCTCCTCGATTTATTTTGCTGACTGTACTATGCTCATGTGTTAATTCTAATGTATTCTATTAGATGTATCTTCTATTTATCTTTATTTCACCATTTCATTACAGAATCACAACAACACGTCCCGAACAATCCCCCGCTGAAGACACGACACAGCTACCAATAACAGTCAGCGAAACAGTAGAACGAGACGCCCTCGTCTCCCTCGAATCACAACCACCAGAATACAGCGGCGTTTTCGCAACACCCTCTATAACCATCACAGATGAAACCGACTCTAGAACTAACCGACCAAGATCATCCACATCCAGGAATTCCCTATCTCTGACCAGAGACTACCTTCGTAGATCGTTCGTTCGTAAAAGCGATTCGGCGAAAAGTATTCGATCGAGTCTACGACGGAGTTTCAAATACGGCGGTGCCTTAACCAGTAGCCACGAACATTTGGTGCGCGGTGCTGAACCCATGTCCAGTACTGTCGCTATGTCCGCAGTCAGTACGTCACAAGACACACACAGCCGCGCGTCCGTCATATGATTTTTCTTAGTCCGCCCTAGACCACGATCGCACGGACGTAATAGAATCGCGGCGATTTTTTTCGTGCACTGTATTTTCAACGCTCGGCTCAATACCGAGAGTTGAAAATCCAGTGGGCAATAAAATCCCGCCGCGATATTTTTACGTCCGTGCGAATGTGGGCTTAGAATATGGCATTACGAATACACTGCTACAAGGATCTTTTGGCGCTGGAGTGACGTTGGCAGTGGCAGGGGGCGCTGTTGGTAAACATTTATACAATTGTTTTGTGACGTAATGAAATGTATTAAAACAAAAGGAAGGTGTCGAGCGACACCCAGTTGGAATGAAGTTCCTTTCGCTGTATATTACAAGAATTTATACTAGATGGCTCTGTATTAAAAACATAACCAATAACTTTTGACACTTGAAACTAACTTATTCGGTCGGGCATAACGCTTATAACGCACTGGCGGAAATCTCAAGTAAAGACCTAAACAAGGGCAAAATATGTTCAGTAAGTTAAAGGCAGTTTGAAGTTGGGCCCTACGTATACTAAGAAAAAAAGTAGGGTGCAAAAAAAAAATTTGCTCCTGTTTAACCTTCCTGTTTTTCCTGTAACTCCTATTTATGTATGCCGCCTTACCTATTCGGGGCGGAATGCTAGAAGTTTTTCTGTATAAATGTTCAAAAGAAGATTTATTCTATCCGGAGTACTAAAATTTTCGAGCTCTCTTCGCTCGCTATAGCGTCCTATATGTATATTCCTTGCTTCGCTCGCTCTTATTGTACTACTTCTCAATCTTTTCTGCATACCTGGGTACCCCTATTTAGTTTAGCCGCCCTGGGCCTCCGGCTTAGTCCGTAAGCCGCGTTAAAGAACTTCTTTCCAACAAGATGGCGGCGTTCGTTCTGATTTTGGCGACGCGCCAAAAGAACCTTATAGCGCTATATTTTTATAGATAGCCTAGAAACCCGTTACAATGTATTTTTAAGTGTATTGTATAGCTATAGAGGATGTGTTTACAGTAATTATACTTATTAGAGACACCTGCATTAATTGGGTATGCCTTATTATAACATAAACCTTAAAAAAGGGGGGTAATCAATTAAGGCAGGTCTGCGTACGTATTGAATAACGTTCCCATTTCCGAGTAACCGTATATGTAATGGACCCGTTATCAAAGTTTTTTTTTTTAATATTTTTTTGCGACTGACCGTTGTCGTTTGTTATTTAATCGTGTTTAGATCTTAGGCTTAGATTCTTAATTATTGTTAGTACTTAATCGACCCTAACATAATAAGTAGTCATAATGAAGAGGAATCTCAGTTACTCCAATATTTTTTTAAACATTGTTAATCCTTTATTTGTGTAAGCACAATAAATGAGCCATTTAGCTAGATGTATAAGTGTAGCATAAGTGTACTTACATAGTATACTTAAATTGATAATAACCTCAGAGCTTAGATAAAATGTGTTTAACATTTTGAAAATGTGAAGACGATTGTTAACAGTTCTTTTTTAAAGGAAAATGTGAATCAAACAGACTAGAAATGTGTTCTCGTTAAATTATTATGAGCGTGTTTTTCTAAATTATGAGAATGAGATGTTGGCAATGTATGCAGTTTAGTGTTAAATTCGTTAGTGTGATAGCTTTTAAAGAGCGATGCCTCTAGCCTATTGATAATATTAGACATAGTGTGAAAACCCCATTTTATTATAGAAAATAGAATTTTAAGGGATCTCGCGCACTAAACGGCTACGACCACGACCAGTGGTCGCAGCGATCAGATAAACTATGTAAACCGATACGAATCGCGCACTTGGTCGCACCGGCTAACTAGCCGCAGACCGGGCCACGGACTGGCCGGAGTCGTGGCCGTCTAGTGCGCGAGTTCGCTTAAACTCGATACATAAATATCGAAATAGGCCTCAATTTTTTATATTCCATTTTATGGAAATAATAATCGTAAAAGTTACAAAGTGTACTAAATATTATGAAATCAGTGTTCGATCGTAATAATGATTAGCAGCAACCCCTTAGGAAATCGAGTCATATTTTAGGATCGATGTCCGCAGGTAGGATATCGATACAAATAAATCGAATCAAAGCTGTGTAATAAATCTGTAAATGAGTGTTGAATGTGTCAAGTACAATGAATTTAGTTCAGTAAGCGAACCGGTTGTTCGATAGATATAGGTGATAATAACGGCTTTTTAAGTTCCTTTCTTGCATTTATGTAAAACCGGCTACTCACTATTAAGGGATCTCGCGCACTAGACGTCCACGACTACGAACAGTCGTCGCAGCGACCAGGTAAACTATAGAATTCAAATTCAAAAGTCATTTATTCAAACTAGGCTGAAAATCAGCACTTTGACCGTCATAATTACATAAGACAGTCCCCCAAAACGCCCACCCTTCACCACTTCCTAGTGCTTTAGCTGGGAAGAAGAAGTGGCGCAACAAACTCCCCAGCAGCACAGCTGTCTGAATAGTTAGAAAAACATGATTCTATATAATAGTAATTATGCAAAATAATTTACTTTACGCAACACAAAACATTAAATTAAATTATTTTCTATATGTGACCTAGCAATATACCAACAAAAAAAATTAAAAAGAACTTAATACCCGAATGAAAGCCTCCAGGCATAAAGGTCGTGCCCGTTTACATATAGCAATTAAAGCTGTAACTCGGAAATCACAAATGATAAACTAGCGAACTAGCTAACCATCGATGTAAAAATAAATAAACAGTTAATTACTAATAACAACAACAAAAACCATGGTCAGCAAGACGACCAGTCACCACAAGCAGCACCCGTTCACGAGCATAACGCAAAGGTCAGCCATTACCCCCCTCGCCATATTTGAGGGAAGGAGGCAACCCGACCCCCGACGCTACCGCAAGCAGTGACATCTAAGGGAGCATGACGAACTTGCTGCCGGTTGCTCAGACAAGATTAGTAGAAACCGATACGAATTACGCAATTGGTCGCAACGGCCAAATATCCGCAGGCCATACAATACCAATAGACGGCTACGACTGGCCGGAGTCGTGGCCGTCTAGTGCGGAAGATCCCTAAAAGTTATATTGTTCTTCAGTTCTCTGATATTTACGGGAATGCTATTATAATTTCCAAAGTTTATAAGGTCGAAAACAGACGACATTCATTCCGTGGCTTTATCCGTGACGTACTTTTTATAAGTCAACTCTGAATATTGTATGTAACAGACATTACGCGCAAAATTGGCAAAAACGCACACTGCACAAGTCTGTCGTCTGTTATGAGCCGGAATATGTAAGAAATAAACGTTGAATCTTTAATTATTTAGGTTAGTCCAGTTTTTGTTATCGAATAAGAAATCTCAAAAATATTTTCAAGCCTTCGTGTCACAGTATATTCAAGTCGAGATTAAAAGATTGATCTCCAATGTGTTGTGAACTGAAGCTATTTAATCAGTATTAATTTGGTTGTACTTGCAATATAAGTAGTGCGTAGCTGGCGGAGTGCATTTTGTGTTGTTCAAAAACAAATATTTTTCTTTCTAGTCACCAATTCTTCCACCTTTTAAGTTGTAAACATTTTCGTAAAGCATCACATTTTACTAAAGCATATTATATTTATTATTGTAGCACGTTTTTATTGCACTTCTTTTATAATTTACCCTTTTTATTTTGCGCGTTCTTTTACATTCCACTTTGTTTCAATGTTTATAAAATAGATATTAAAACATTTTTACACTACCATGAGTAAATCGTTTTATTTTGAAACACGGACCTTTTGAACCGAATTCTAAGAAAGAGGTTCTCAAACCGAGACGGTGATGGGCGGTTTATCGGTCGCAAATGCCCGGAGAGTTTTGACTAGTGAAAACGTCCATTGTATCGATCAACTACAATAGCTCAGTCGAGTCGCACAGGGGCTCTCGGATGCGCTCGTAGTAGCCGCGCGCCGCTCCGCACCTCTTGATAGCTCTCGGCGGCGCTCAGAGTCGCTCGGAATCCGCGTGCTGCTCGTGCTCTGCGAGTAAGAATTACGCCTCGCCGCGCCAACGTATATGTGCGCTGGGCCTTATGAAAAATCGGTGTTATGCGAAAGGAAGTTTTCTTGATGCAGATACTGCATCAAGAAAACTTCCTTTCGCTGCGGTCGGTCATAGCCGTCGGCTGTTCACGAAGATACCTGGAGCCTATAGGTGCAGGACGTCAGCGCCGCCTGGACTTCAAGGAGAGATCTACCACAGGGATAATCTTGGATAGGTCTACATCATTCTTCTACACTTCGTATCCGGCGATAACGCCTGTCCGTCACACTAGCTAACTACACCTATGTTAGCTAAGCTCCTACTTCGTTATGGCAACCTGGCACTTCGACGGTATTAAACGTTTTCTAGCTAACACACCTATTAATCCCTAGCAATCTTGCTAAACCGACAGCGCGCGGATCGGCTGAAACATGGTCATGTGAGGTTTATCTGAATAAATTTTGCAAAGTGTGCGTAGGTAGAGCGTCGGCGTCGCACAGTGGATCGTCCCCATACAAGAGGTTGGACATAGAATCAAAAATTAAAAAAGTATTTAATTTAAAATAAATATATATACAGTTGCATTTCTCTATTGAAGAGCAACAAAAATTGTTACTACGCTTTTTTTATTTGACCAGCACTTTACGAGGAAATTGATGAAAACTGATTTTTTTGTATGGAAACGAACACAAAAATGTCTGTATCTCATGATTCCCTCCTTGTTTCGATTTGCGGTTTTCATTACTGTTATTTACCTATTTTATGCCACATTTTCTTCAAGGACACATGGTGCCCCCAGAGGGCCCCTTCCGAAATATTTTGCCTATAGCAACTACCTTTGTTATTGTATTACTGATGGAATAGAGGTACATTTAGTATACTTATTACCGAGAATTAGTTATTACTAAGCAGTTCCTTAAATAACAGGTGCATTTGTGGATGTAATGTTAATGTTAACTTATAATCTTAACTTTAAGTAATATTATTTTGTAACCTTTTGCTGCATAAAAAACTTGCCCAATTGTAACCGAAATGGAAGAAGTCACTGGCTCCTGAAATACAGGTACTCCAACCTAGCTCTTGAGCCAGGGTCTCACAAAACTGTAACCTGTTTTTATGGCAATAAAGAATTATTTATTTATTTATTAGTGAGCACTTTAATGACATATTAAGGCTTTTGTTGTAATATAACAAAAGCGTTAATAAGTTATTAAGTAACGACTACCAGTACTAGCTTAATCTAATTAGTTATTGTAATTACTATGTTAACAGCCCCTAAGCTCTGCATTGTGATTGGCTCATGTCATCATTAGCTTATCAAATTCATTGCTAGTTGCAAACTTGCTGCCCTTTAAATATTTGTGTGTTTTACAAAATATACTTCAGTTGTAATTACAACCTCTACTAAGTGTTGTCATTATGGCTTTCCGTGGCTTTTCTACTTATCTAGATCTTTATGTTGCTCTTTGTAATCATAAAGATCTTCGTGACTATGATAATTTATTTAACACATTGAAGTCGAATAGTAACGTCCAATTAAGTGAAAATGATGTGTCGGATCTAAAGAACTTGTGTCGACGATTTTGCTATCGGATTTACTCCAAATGGGTGCAATCAAGAAGGACAGTCGACAAGTTCATGAACAAGAACAGAGAGTGGTTAAGTTCCGATATCATTTGACCAAATTGCTTTAAGGAAAATATTGTTCACACTGAAGAAGCTGAAAATGAGGCAGAAGAGGTAATCAGTCCATCAAAATCGGATGCATCAACTTCAACATATAAGTCTTCTCGCAAACACTTTGAAGATCTATCGAGTAGACAGAAAAGAAGACGTGTTGATGAAAATATTGCTAATTGCAGTCGTCCAGATGAGCTTTTACATACTCTTGAAAGTGCACTTAAGTCTGCCGGAAAAAATGATGTGGCCAGAATAATGAAACAAGTGCTTTGTTAAGACGAAACGACGTTAAAACTGTTGAACTCAACGTTTTGAATGTCCTGGAAACTAAACAGAATACTTTATTTCGTGAATTTCCTACTAACAAAGCACTTGCTCCTTATGTTAACATGCAGTTATCTAAATGGCGTTACATCACACTTAGGGACTTTAGTTTTAAAGAAGGTCATGCGAAATACCCAAGCTATTACATGTTAGTGAAAGAAAAACTTAAGTGTTACCCGGCAAAAGAAGACGTAACTGTGACTGATACTTCCGCAAAGATACGGCTCCAAGCCCTCCTTGATCTCACAGTTAGGAGGCTGATCGATTCACTTGAATTGAATTTTGATGCTGGTGAATAACTTGTGCTTCACAGTAAATGGGGTTTTGATGGAGCTTCGAGTCAAAGCATTTATCATCAAAGGACAACAACAAGTGAACAAGATTTATCCAGTGTATTTATGGCAAGTCTTGTACCTCTTAAGTTAGTGACTTCTAGTGGAAACACAGTCTGGCAGAATGATCGACCATCGTCAATCACATATTGTCGTCCGATTTCATTTACGTTTATGAAAGAAACGGAAGCAAACGTGAAAGCTGAAATGGATTTATTTGAGACCGAGATTCGTGGACTGATCCCAACTGATTGCGGCAATGCTACTGTTACGCACAATCTGTGGTTAACCATGATTGATGGTAAGGTGCATTCAATAATATCTGGAACTTCGGCAGCAGTGTGTGATTTGTGCAAAGCTCGCCCAAGCGAGATGAATAATTTGGTAGAAGTGAGAGCTAAACCTGTGAATGAAGATTTATACAAGCATGGATTTAGTTCGTTGCATGCTTGGATTCGTTCTATGGAATGTTTATTACACATTGCCTACAGAATGGACATAAAATCATGGCAAGCAAAAGGTGAAGACAATAAAAAAATAGTAAAAGATAAGAAAGAAGCTATTCAAGCAGCTTTCCGAAGAAACACAGGCTTACTTCTAGATGTTGTAAAGCAGGGTAGCGGCAATACAAACACTGGAAATGCTGCTAGAAGGTTTTTTGCAAACCCTGAAACGACTGCGGATATTACAAAATTAGACGTCAATTTAATTAGAAGACTCGCCGTAATTTTGCAATGCATTCAGGCGAAAAAATTGAAATCCAAAAATTCAAATTATATTGTGATGAAACAGCAAATTTATTCGTGCAGTTATATCCGTGGTATAACATGCCATCAAGTTTACATAATTTTCTGATTCATGGATCGCAGATAGTGGACCACCTATCAGTAGTGCCTATAGGTTTTTTGTCTGAAGAAGCATCTGAAGCATGGAGCACAATAACCAGTTATTATGCTCCATGATCTGAAGCAAGAAACAAGGATTTTCGTAAATTTCGAGAAAATCATACACGAAAGCACAGTAGCATCGCCACTAATGAAGACATTCTTCATAATCTTCTGTTATCTTCCGATCCTCTTCTTACGAACCTACGACCGAAGATGACCAATAAAGTAAAAAAATCTTCATTTAGAGAACTGGACGATTTGCTCATACATGATCGGAGTGAATTGGAGCTCATTGACACTTCAACTGATACAATAGTTGGAGCAGTTTCGGAATATAGTGACATTGAAGAAGATGACGACAATGATGATCATGATGATGAAGATGAAGAAAATACAGTTTAAGTCTTATAGTTATATAATAGTTAGTAACTAAATAGTAGTATCAATTTATTTATTTTTATTACTTATATTTAATATTTATAATTTAGTTATTAGTACCTAGTTGTTTATTTTTTTAATTATTACAGGTTTAATTGTAATTTACTATAAGGTTTAATGATATTTTATTGTGTCATATTGCATTAAAAAGATTTTAATACATATTTTCTTATTCATCATAAAACTTTTCTTTTCGACTTGTTATTAGCTAATTAATGCGATGTCACAACTCATTAGCGATATTTTTTTCAATATATAGAACTTATTAATGCGCCTTTTCTTCATATAAGTTCTTAATTATGTGTAATTCTCAGTAATTACAATAACTAATTAGATTAAGCTAGTACTGGTAGTCGTTACTTAATGACTTATTAACGCTTTTGTTATATTACAACAAAAGCCTTAATATGTCATTAAAGTGCTCACTAATGCACCTGTTATTTAAGGAACTGCTTAGTAATAACTAATTCTCGGTAATAAGTATACTAAATGTACCTCTATTCCATCAGTAATACAATAACAAAGATAGTTGCTATAGGCAAAATATTTCGGCCCTCTGGGGGCACCATGTGTCCTTGAAGAAAATGTGGCATAAAATAGGTAAATAACAGTAATGAAAACCGCAAATCGAAACAAGGAGGGAATCATGAGATACAGACATTTTTGTGTTCGTTTCCATACAAAAAAATCAGTTTTCATCGATTTCCTCGTAAAGTGCTGGTCAAATAAAAAAAGCGTCGTAACAATTTTTGTTGTTCTTCAATAGAGGAATGCAACTGTATATATATTTATTTTAAATTAAATACTTTTTTAATTTTTGATTCTATGTCCAACCTCTTGTATGGGGACGATCCACTGTGCGTCGGTTCGTTCGGCAAAACTTTGTGATTCGTCACATTTTGATACTGTACGTATCGTGTACTAGCTTCCGCGCGCGGCTTCGCCCGCGTGGAGTTCGGAAATTATCCCACGGGAACGTACTACCGCGATAAAAAGTATCCTATATGTGAGTCCAGGTTATAAACTATCTGCATGCCAAATTTCATCCAAATCTTTCCAACCGTTTTAACGTGATTGGGTAACAAAACATCCAAACATACTGTTTCTCCACGATCAATCAATCTATCTCAAATAAAACACATTTCACTAACGACCTAATGATATCTGCATTATCATAAATGTTTACGAAGTAGAAAGCATAAAAATATTAAAAAATCGCAATTATTTGGGATCAAATGACCTCTAGGTATTTTATTAAATACATTTTTATATACTATTAGTTCACCTTAGGAACATACTAAAATCTACTTATATTTTCTATTTAATCGAAGATATTTTGTATGGACATCAAATAAAAAAATATAAAAAGTTACCTACAGTATTTTCTAGAGAAAAAAACAAATAACCTAACATTGAATAATTATTATAGTATGTAGGTACCTACTTGCAGTAATAATGAAATTAAGTAGGCAGGTAAGTACTAAGGTTTATGTAAACAAAAACTTACTGCAACATTATTTTTGATAAGATTGGTTACAGCTTTTGTTTTTGTTCTGTTTTCAAACGGATCCAAACTTTTTCTGTGCCATGGTAGCATAAAGGATCAATTCAACGGAATTTTAATGCCAAAATTGAGAAATGATCCAGAAACGTCGAATTATCGATTTTCAACGTTAGGATTTTTGAGACAAAAGTAAAAATAATACTTACACCCTAAAAAATTATGTAATTTTGAATTATTTTGGTGAACATAATGTCGTAATGGACTGTACTAATGTAATACTGTTGTTACAACAATTCAAATTATATTTCTGAACAAAATATTATAACGGACTTATTGTAATAAATCGTTGCTACTTACGGCAATGTTTATTCAAAATATTTAAATATATTTTATGTTGTAAAGGATTTTTTTGTGTGTGCGCGTAACACCGTATAAATCGGACAGTTATTTATATTTACGACGTTGCCAAAAACTACAAGAGTTAGAATCCAAAACTTAACCTATACGACTTAGTTTTACTACTATGTTACTTACTACAAAACAAATTGAGGTAGACAGTGTGGTAGCTCCTTCATTTTATAGATATCAAAATTTTAAGTATACCAGATCGATAGAGTGTACTTACGACAAAATGTCCATTACGACATTTGAAATTTCCACCATCGATATATTTATATATACAGGGTGGATTTTTGAGATGGGGCAGCAAGGACAGCTAGTCAGCTACCTAAACCGTTGTAGCTACAGGAAAACGGTCTTAGGAGAATGTCTTTAAATTTTTGAGACATTTTGATCAGCATTCACAGATTTTGAAAAAAAAAAATCCTTCGGCAAGAAAATGGTCAGTTTTCACAAAACCTTTGTTTTGATGCCAATCGATCCTGTTTTATATAAGGATCAAAAACCTCTATTGGACCAACTGAGGTTTGACTACTAGAAAAGTCAGAAATCACAAAAAAAAAACCCATACATTTCGTAGGCAATGAGACTCCAACTTAGTTTTTTATGATGGATAGATTGACCACTACAATGATGACCGCCGAAAAAAAAACTTCGGATTTCGAACGTATATGTGTCGCGTCTTAATTTAATTAAGAAATAAGACAGTGTTCAGGAACTCAAAGATTCACTTACCACGATCCTCTATGGGATTAATCCTAGCATATTATCAGCTGCTACTCGCTCTGTATTAAACAGAGTAAACCTATGCCTGCGTCAAAACTGCTACCATTTTGAGCACCTCATATCTTAGAGCATAAAAGTAAAATTTCTAGGCGAGTCGAAATGAAAAGTTGAGTTTTTAATTTTAAGGTGACAATACCTAAGTAGAAGTAATTGTTTTTGGATTAGTCCTTTTTTGTAGCGGCCAGTATATCGATGGTAAAAAATGTAAGTTGGAGTCTCATACAGTCTCTGTCATCAGACAGTCTCCTAAGACCGTTTTACAGTAGCTACAACGGTTAAGGAAGCTGTCCTTGCTGCCCCATCTCAAAAATCCAACCTGTATAGTAGGATAATTTTGATAAGTCAATGAAATAACAATATATGGGAATGTAAATCTTTATTTTCTTATTGTGTAAAAATTACAAACATATTAAAAACATCTTAACACATACTTAAAGTCTTACAAATAGTATAGTTAGTTAAGTAATAATTCGTTGTACAGTTCTTTAAAACAACGAAGCTGAGGTAATGAAATGGTAAATAAAAGACAAGGTAAAGGAAAATAAGAGTAGAGGGAAAAAAAAAGGAAAAGGAATTTTCTAGAACTATGGATAAAATAGTAAAAGCCGCAACCGCATTTGACGACCTCAACTTCTCTTGATATGTCAAAAACCAAAAACTTTAACAAAGTACGATTTCTAATACCGCGAGCCTTCAAGTGTTTCTTGTTAAAACATCGAGAATAAGTTCATTATAAAATACTATTCAATATTTTTAAGTTAATACGCATGCAATGCAAAGTAATGCAAGTGTTAGTCAAAAAACAACGAGGATACGAAAAGTTATAAAAAAATGTCAATATACATACTAGTACAACATAGTTGTAAATTAAATTAATTGTAAGATCACAATGTCAGTCAATTCAAGTAAATAGTTTTTTACTTGTTTACTCGAGTTATCTAATCAAAGAGTTCAGATTTAGTAATGATTTAGCTGCTTTCGAATCAGTTGGCTCTTTCTTCTTTGACGGGTCCAACATAAAGCATTTCCACAGCCTGGAATGAAAAACAAATTGAAATTAATTATAAAATACTTGGTTTATCTTTCAGCCCTTCTTCCGACCCTTCGTATGCCGAACGCAGATCTATGCGAGACACAATGGCTTTTTAATTGTTTCTGTAATTACGGCATACGAAAAGTTAATGCCAGAGATACACGAGGCTAGTTTTTCAAAGCTAGTATAACAAGCTAGGACCTCGGTATACCTCGGTATACCACCTGACTCTCTGTCCTGGCTTGGCACATGCTAGTGCTGTTTACATGATGCCAGATATTTTTAAGAGAGTATAGTACGGTTGCGGTCAGAACAACAAAATGTTTACTTAGTCTCTGCACACTAGCCAATCGAATACTAGCTTCGCTGGCCACATGAAGCTAGTACACAAGCCGGGATAGTAGAATCAGTGGAGGGGGGGACATTACTAGCTCAAAAATAGAACGCAATCCTATTAAACTATCTCTCTAGGTTACTAGCCTAAAAATGAGGATAGCTCTGTATGCACGAGGCTAGAGTGACTAGGTTGCTAGCTTACAAACACTATCTTGCTATACTAGTTTCAAAAACTAGCTTTGTGTAACCCGGTTATTCGAGTGATATTGTTAATTTTTTGTGTACTTTGAATGCACTTTTAATGAGGCTAGAAATAGTGTAACATGCGCGAAATCAGCATCTTCTTCTAATCTAGGTAAATATAAATCACAATACATTATTTTAAGCATTTTTTAGACTTGCTGTTTGGTTAGCAAAGAGACAATATCTCCAGTAAAGACTGATTATAGGCTGTTACTAGGGAATGAAATATTGAGTCGAGATTTCGCGTGTTAAATCTGGTGTCAAGATTTGTGATCTCGTTTATGAGATCGAGATTTCGCCTACTTTATTAAATAATGCTTCCTTGTTTTAAATCTTTTTTTTTAACTTAATTAAAATTTAAACTACTGCGGTTCCACCATATCTTGTCCCGTGAAGCGATTGGTAGCACTGTTCTGTCAGTCACCATTTTGAACTGTATTAGTATTGAAACTAAGCTCGATAAGCAATGGTGCCAACATGACGGCAAGGGACAAGTTAAGGTGGCCGGCCAGTACACTGGCGTTGCAAGTAGTGAGTGGGCCGACCTCAGCGTCTCGTCGGCGCCCGCGGACAGCACCGTGGTCCCGTCGGGCGACAGCGCCAGGTGCAGCACGCGCGCCACGTGGCCGCTGAGCTCGGCCACGCGCGACATCACGGGGTACTTCCAGATCACCAGCTGGTTGTTGGCGTAGCCGTGGCCCGAGATCAGCTCCTTGTAGTGGGTGCTCCATGCGATCGAGCACACCTGGAAGATCGAAACAGTTTAGTCTAATATTGAAGATAAAGATAATTTATTTGTCACTAACGTTAAATATAACTGCCGAAATGCGGGTGTTCTATAGGTACACGGTTGCCTAACCCTTCAGGAATTACAAGTGTGATGTTGTTATGTTAAATATTGCGGTTTAACAGGTTTTGTATGGAAAATATGTAATAAATAACTGTTATATTTATTCTACAAGGTGTTTTCTTTTTTAAATCCCATATGAATGAGAACATATCAAAGAAGAGAGCTTTTTTTTTCTTTCAATATAATTCGACATTGTCACGATTATTTATGTGAAAAATCCTTACAAAAATTGTCTGAATTAAATGTTATTTTATTTTTTATAGGTATTTCATTTAATTCTATTTTTGTTGTATGACATCGCATTTTCTTAGCTTTAAGTATGAATGATTGAATTGAATGAAAATTATTTACTCGTACTTATCCATAAAACTTAGATACACACATCGAGTATATTGGAAAGTGACATTAAAAAAAAACAAAATTCTTTGACATTGTCTCATTCACACCCTAGAGTTTTGGGATATAAAAAAAACACCTTGTATAGCTAAGAATTATCTAACCATTGAAAAATCAGCCCTAAATAAACAACATCGTACCTGTGACTTAGTATCAACAGTATTAAGATTGGCTCCAGTCTTGATGTTCCAGAGGCGTATAGTTCTGTCGGCCGTACCGCCGCCACTGGCCAGAATGCCCGCGCTCCATGGACACCAGGCGAGACCTTTCACTGCTGCTAGATGCTGACTGCAAGTGAGGAAACTTAGAATCAGAATCAGAATCAGACGTTACTTTAGGAGGATATGGCCCAGTATGTCGTTATGGCCCGGTAGTTAAGGCACTGCCCGGATTTAAAACCACAACCTCGTGCATTTGAGGCGATCTCATGCATGAGCTTGCAGGTTTAAATCTGGGCAAGTACTAACGTGACATTAAGGAAAAAAAGTAACTGGGTTGTGGCGATTAAATAGGCACTCGCTCCATGTAAAATACTGGTATTCAGCAGCATCCGGGTAGACTGGCAGCCGACTCCAACATAGTTGGGAAAAGGCTAGGCAGATTGATTGAACAACTTACTTGAACGAATACAGGAACTGTGATTGCGAGTAGTGCTGTCCTTGTGCAATTGGCCAGATATTGAGTAAATTGTCGTTGCCGCCCGAAGCAAGACATTTACCATCAGGGGACCATTTCAACCCGCAAATCTGAGAATAAAATAAAGATAAGATTTTATTTACATTACGCCCGACTTCGAAAGATAGAATTCCAAAAATTTGAATTGATTAAAAATGCCCATATTGCCTATTTCGAGTCACACTTACGAACTTGTTTCTTGGTTATATTGACACCGTTTTTATTCTCTCTTCTCTTTCGTTCAGTAACTTGATCAACATGGACTTACAAAATTTTTAGTATGTGAATGTATGGTAACTACAGCTGGTCTCTGTCTGTTACCGTCGCAAATGCCACTGCTGTCGATATAACACAATGGGCCAACGTGGCCGTCCATTACAGTATTTTTATCTCTCGAAGCGACGCGCGCTTTACTTGTGGTAACCAAGTGTACAAACACGCTTTGAATGTACACACACATACACACAGTTCCAATTTCGCCCACACAAATTAACAGCGTGTCTGTACACTTGTTTACCACAAGTAAAGCGTGCGTCACTTCGTGAGATAATAATACTGTACCTGTGTATGTTATACTACGTACCTCCTGTGTATGCGCATGTATGGTAGCTACAGCGTGGTCTCGTTGGCGCACGTCGTGATGCACAATGTTGCCGTCGCGAGCGCCACTGCTCACGATGTACATGTTCCACGCAAGGGAACCCACTCGGCCAGTGTGGCCATCCATTACCTGCAAGATTATAACGATTAGAAAATACGGTTAAAGCTGACGTAAACTCGCTTCTATCGCAAACATAAGTAACTTAGTATGGTTAGCAAAATTACTAGTGATAAATATGCAACCATAAACATAATCAATAATAAATATTATAATCGGAAAGCAATTTGTGGGCAAAAAACTACAATACTGTTTTTTGTATCACTATCTTATTTTAACTTGAATGTAATAAAGAATGACTTTTTTATGTATTAATTTTGAATGTTTTAATTGTTTTACTTACTCAATAATTATAGTATTTGTACGCCGATGACGGCAAGACATGCGTTAATTTTCTTAATATATATTTTCTTGTATGTTCTGTTTACCTAACCTTTTAGTACAAATAAAAACATTTGAATTTATTTTTATTGTTACTTAGCTGACTGAGCTTCTGTCACGCATACCACACTTTAAAAAAAAGGCTAAGGTAAACCAGTCTATAAAAATTACGTTACTGTCTACATACCCTCAACCTCTTGATCTTCTCACAGTCCCATAACTCTACAGTTGCTGCAGAAGTCCCCACAGCGAGGTGCGACCCTCCTCCCTGCACCCATTGGACTGAACATACTGTCTCGGAACCTTCTAGAGTACAGAGCTGCTCTATTTGGCCCGAGCCGGCGTTCCATAGGTAGACTGAGTTGCCAAGAGCGACCGCGAGGATGTTTGAAGCACTCCAGTCGACTAGGTTGAGGTCTGTTTGGAAAAAATATGATAAGTAAGGAAGACACTTTATTTGCAGTGAAATAATAAGCTCAAGACATTGAAATGAAGACCATTGTTGAGTTGGTGACCTCTTCTATATTTAAGCTTCATGAAATTTAGTTTCGAAAACTTAACTTTATAGTTTAAATTATGTTTTGTGTTGCGTAATGTAAATATCATTTTGCATACTATTATATAGATTCATTTTTTTCTAACTGAACAGACAGCTATGCTGCTGGGGAGTTTGTTGCGCCACTTCTTCCCAGCTAAAGCACTAGGAAGTGGTGAAGGGTGGGCGTTTTGGGGGACTGTCTTATGTAATTTTGACGTTCAAAAAGTGCTGATTCTCAGCCTAGTTTGAATAAATGACTTTTGAATTTTGAATTTTAAATACAAAACAGCATAACATAAACTTTGAACCAAAATATTGCTGCAGCTTTCTGACATTGCGTAGCCAAATATCATTTTCACTATTTATTTGATTACAGCAAAACTAAATAGCTTTGGAAAAAAGTTGCATCATTGTTTTAATAGGTTGGGGAAAAAGTTTCTTCGTATTTTTTAAGAAAATTCAAAACATTTTTTAACATAGTATGTTTACATTTAACTAAAGTATGTAGGTACCATTTTGTTCGATAACTTTTTGCCATCTTGTAGGTAGGGACATGATCCCATTGCTATAGAAATTTTGGGACTTCTGATCAAAATACCGCGACAAGTGGTTTTGGCAGTCCTCCCGTGATGTTAACCTGACACTGCCTAAAGAATTCTGAAGAGACCGAAACAGGTGGAAATCTGAAGGTGCAAGGTCAGGACTATACGGCGGATGCATTAACACCTCCCAGCCAAACTCTCTTAATTTTTGCTGAGTGGCTAAAGATGTGTGAGGTCTAGCGTTATCATGATGAAAAACCACACCCCTTCTGTTGATTAATTCCGGCCGCTTTCTCTCAACTTCTTGCTTTAATCTCATCAGTTGTTCGCAGTAGAGTTCAGAATCGATGGTCCTGCCTGGTGGTAACAGCTCATAATGAATAATGCCCTTCCAATCCCACCACACACACAGCATCACCTTGTTGCGAGTTAACCCGGGTTTTGCCACAGTCTGTGAAGCCTGACCGGCCTTTGACCACGACCTTTTTCGCACGTTCTTGTCGTACGTGATCCACTTTTCATCACCAGTTATCAGCTTCTTCAAAAATGGTTCGGTTTCATTACGTCGTAATAAAGAATCACAAATGAGTACACGGTTCATTAGGTTTCTTTCAGTGAGCTCGTGAGGTACCCAAATATCGAGCTTTTTTGTGTACCCAGTTTTTTTCAAATGCGCCAAAACTGTTTTGTGGTCAATTCCCAGTTCTTCAGCTACGTCGTAACTACTAATATGCCGATCTTGCTCCACTTTTTCAAAAATGGCATCCATTTTATCCGTAATAGGGCGACCAGAGCGACGTGCATCTTTGACATCAAAATTTCCGGATTGAAAACGCTTAAACCAAATTTGTGCTACTCTCACAGACACTGCACTAGGTCCATAAACATCGCAAATTTTTTTCGCGGCTTGCGTTGCATTTTTACCTTTTTTGTAGTAAAATTTTAAAATGTATCGAATTTCTTCATTAGATTCACTCATCTTGACAGTACGAAAAACAAATAAAAATCACACATTTTCCTAATTTGAATTTGGAATTATGTTCTTTAAAATTTAAACTTTCAATGATACCAAAACCAGCCAGATACACATAGTATAGCCAAAGAGATTTTATTACAAGTTCATACATACTATAATGCGAAAAGACTTTTTCCCCAACCTAATATGATTTACTACGCTACCTCTCACCAACAATTTCGTTTGATAATATTGATTGACCTAAAATAGATATAACACAACATTACGCCTTGTTTCCTCGAAGGGATGGGCAGAGGTGTACCTATAGTACACCCACAAGACCCATATAATTATAAGAACTTACAGTAGTCATCCAAAATCTCAGGTGCATCAAGAATTCTGTCAGGAGCTTGTGGAATGTATCTTGTAGTATTCTTTACTGAAGAAGGAGCTTTGGCCTGGAAAGTAATTTTAACATTAGTAGTAGGTAATTTACCACATTCTTCAAAATTTCATAGTTGCACAGGATAGGTTACGAAATGATACATCAGTTTTTTTGTAAGAATCAGAAATTTACAGATCAAAAATGATAAAAGACAGGTTTTTGTTCCTTCACCTATTTATGAGCAGATATAATTTCACACCACACAACACAACACACACAACACACCTACACAGCACACTCACACCTAGTTACTTTCTTTTAATTACCAACTTGTTCCAACTTTTTCTACCTACTTGTTCATAAATTATCAATACTTTGACTCATTTTAAACAGAAGGCCCTGTCACCTGTGATACAGTTTTTAGGGTTCCATGGTCAAGGAACCCTTATAGTTTCGCCATGTCCGTCTGTCTGTCTGTCAGTCTGTCCGCGGCTTAGCTCAGAGACACTTAGTACTAGAAAGCTGTAATTTGGCAAATTAATCACGCCGGCATCGGCAGTGGTAAAATAAAAACATGAAAAAAAACATTTTTGGGGTACCTCCCCTACACGTAAAGTGGGGATGTTTTTTTTTTCTCATTTATCCCATGGTGTCATTGGAAAGGTCGTTCAAAAATATTGTGAGTGTGTGAAAGCCATTTTTGAATTCAGGGATCCGTTTTCGAAATATTAAGCTTTAAAGTGCTAATTTTTGTTACAGTCAAGTGCCCCCTGCCAGCTCAATGGTAGGTTTTGGATATGTGAAAAAAATCACGGCAGAAGTATATAATATAACGAAATTAAAAGGAAAACTATCACAGCTAAGTAGGCTCTAAAAGTTAACGAGTAATAATATAACATGTTTTTGCAAAGAACTGCAAAACTTACATTTGCAGTTGCAAAAACTTGTACTCCCATACATTCCGCATGCGAGAATATGTTTTTCAACTACAATGTTAAGTTTTTTCTTGAGATAAATTAATCCCAACTACGGAACCCTTCATTGTGCGTGGTCCGACACGCATTTGTCCGGTTTTTGAAGGTTCCATACCCGAAGGGTGCCAATCGGAACCCTATTACTACACCTCTGCTGTCCGTCTGTCTGTCAGCGGGCTGTATCTCATGAACCGTAATAGGCAGACAGTTGAAATTTTCACAGATTGTGCATTTTTATTGCCGGTGCCGCTATAACAATAAATAAAGTTAAAAATTTAAGGAGAGTGGTATCATTGTCTAGAGCAGCGATTCCCAAAAGGTGGTCCGTGGAACACTGGGGTTCCGTGAAAGGATCACAGAGGTTCCGTCCGAGAGTTAAATAAATGACTGGGAACAGAATCCATTCTCAAATCATACCTAACCATCAATGTTAATTGAACTGTGTCTGAGTATGAGAATTTGATCGACATTAAGTGTTTGTCCCTTCTAAAACAAAAATTCGAATCAGGAAAATCTAATTTGAATGACTTTTGGATTGGACTTTGAATACCACCCTGCAGTCGTTGAGAAGGCTATTATTATTATAGTTCAACTTCCGACTTACAAATGCAACACTGGTTTTTTAGCTTACGCCTATACCAAAAACAAGTACAGAAACAGACTGGATGCAGCTCCAGATCTTTGCGTTCAATTGTCAGACATTAAGCCTAATTTTATTGCTATTATAACTAAATAGAAAAAATCAATAAATGTTTTATACTCCTAATAAATTATTATAAGTATATATTTCATTTATAATTTGTTCTTTCTTTTCAAGTCAAACATGAAAATATTCAAACTACAAGGTACAATCACTTTTGTTATTAAGAAAATGGGGATCCACCAAAAAAAAAAAAGATCATTAAGACTTTGTTTGACATGGAACGAATTCGCTTATGGTCTGACGACCGATTGCAAATATAAATAAGAGCTCATCAAGTAGAGTACAAATAAAAAATTTGTTTTGTTTTTATCTTTAAAAATGAAGAAATATGGGACCCTAAAAGTTGTCCATCTAAGACCATTTTTGTACGAGCTCTATCGCGACCACTAAACAAGTTAGGAATTTGAAACTTCTGTATATCATGTACCATATACTGTATACAGGGTGAATTTTTGAGATGAGGCAGTAAGGACAAATACCTTAACCATTGTAGCTACAGGAAAACGGTCTTAGGAAACTGTCCTTAACTTTTTGAGAAATTTTGATCTGCATTCACAAATTTTGAAAAAAATGTAGTCAGCAAGAAATAAAAATAGGCAGTTGCTACAAAAACTTTTTTTGATGCCAATCAACCGTTTCTTATAAGGATCAAAAATCTTAGATGAAAAAAAAATAATATTCCTCGTTTAGAACTTTGACTTATTTCCTAAATATTGTACGGTAGTATGGAATACGTCGTGTGCGAGTTCGACTCGCACTTGGCCGGTTTTTAATATTTAACTATTACTGTATTTTGTACTATTTAAAATATTTTTAACTAGTAAAAAATACAGGTGATCTTGTCCACTAAAGTTAAGTACTGTATTGTATTGCATAGTTTTTGCTTATCAATAACTGGTGGAAAAAAAATCTGTAACACTGTTTTTGAACAATAAAAAATATTGTTATTATGAATTTCCATTATATACATATTATGAACTTTACCTGCTTAGGTAAAGCTTCAGAAGGGCATGATAAAAGCTGTAAAGCTGTAATGGTTTGTGACACTAATGTAATTGTTACAAATTTTAGTGAGAACCAACTAACACCACACCCAAGGTAACAAAATACAGTGTAAACTCCCATATTCTTTAACCCACATATTCTTTAACTTCTTACTTTGGGCTTTTTTTCAATTGAGGCCATGCATTTAGTTACTATAACAGCCGATTTGAAGAGTAGGACCAGATGTATGAACATACATGAAGCAAAACGAGTATGTAAAGATCTCAGCATTCTGTAGTTTCCACTTTCCCTCTTGGGAAAAAGGCGTTAGTTTATGCGTGTATGTATTTGAGGAGTTGACACTGTACTTACAAGACTTGTTAGTGAATAGCATAGTGTAAGTTAAAGCAAGCAGATATACCTGTGAATACACAACTCTAAGTCTGTTCTGGTAGCCTTCAGGAGCGGCCGGAGCTTTGCAGGTATACTGCAGTAGTCGTCCAGGTTCAGTGTCCGTGAGTGCTCGGCCAATAGCTTCACCTGCTGCTGTTTGAGCCACTATTTCTTCATTCTTGTCTTCGTCACGGCTCAACTGTTTATTTTAAAATTAGTATGAGTGACATAATAACACACCTGTAATCGCTGAAGGGTTAGGCAGAGGTATACCTAACAGTACACCCGCAATTTGCCAGTTATGTCAAGTCCCATGTAATAGAGCGAGCCTATTGCCATCAACTAGGCACAAATCCAGACTCCAGGCTGCTACTGAGAAATTCTAGATGGAAAAACACAATAACACCTTGCCCGACCTGGGATTCGAACCCAAGACCTCTTGCTCAGCTAACGCTTGCAACCACTAGACCAAAGAGGCAGTATGAGTATATTATATTTTAATTGTAGGGAGGCCTTTGCTTTGCAGTGGTAAAATCCAGGCTAATAATAAATGAGTATATTTTTAATACTTGTATATGGAATTGATTTTATTATGAAAAGATATGAGGCATGCTTGATGATAAGTGATTATAAGAAAAAGTAATGGATATTTTTTTGGTTTTGTTCTTAGAGACAATGAGGTTTAACTAAGCAGATGCCTATCATTACTTAACCATAAGCAATGTTTATAAATAAACCCTAATAACTTGTGGTCTTAGAAAAAGTAAAATTATCAAGCTCTATATCAATGATGAAAAGTGCAAGCTGCACAGGGGTTGGACTTTTCATTGACGTTGAATGGTTTGGTGATGTCGTGAATAATTAATTATGCAGATATTCATCACACTATAATTAGGTACAAAATGTACAAAAGCATGTCTTACATCCATCAAAGGCTGAAAATATTAACAAATAGTACACAGTTTTAAACACTTTTAAGTTTTCTAATACTTACAAAGACAATCCAGAGACTTGCAATAAAACCTCAAATAATAAAAAAACTCACCATATAATGGCACAAGTCATAGTTAGAATTACTTCTAGACGGAATGAATCTATCAGCTTTGTTCGGAGTCTTCGAAGCTTTGTTAGGAGTCGGCGTAGTTGAGCGACCTGCAAGGTATAGACGGATAACTTTTCCTTCAAGACATTATGCTTACTTTCAAAGGTAACATTGTGAGTATGGCATAGCAGAGAGAGCTGTTTTAGACAAGATATGGGGTGCTTTACAAGCTTTATAGCTGCTAATATTAATGGAGAATTATGTTGACTACGAAAGCGAACACAAATAGCTTAAGTGACTAAAACAAACTCATGCTAACTTTAACAGAAGTTCTGTCTTTTTTTAAAGTTTATTCAACAACTTTACCTGGAGATTTGTTCTTAGACGGAGTCTTCTTGCCCTTCTTATTATCATTGCGCGTCGGTGTCTTGTTACTAGAGAGCACGCTATTGTTACAACTCAGATTCGCAGATAGAGACAATTTTTGCATCGACTGGTTGCAAGCACTCAAGTTCACATTCGAATGGTTCTTGAATGAAGTACTCAATGGGTTTATGTTCTCACTATTGGACTTCTTCGCCCAACGCTGAAGAGGGCCTCGAGTTATTGGCCCATCCATTGTCGCTAAACTATTTATTTCATTCAAATAGTTGAACTGGGCCATATTTCCACAAAATCACTGGCTACACTAGCAATCCTTAGAAATCAAACACTGTCAATAAAAACATAAGCTTTATCGTTCATAAATGCACGAGAAACACTCAATAGAGATAAATCTAATTATTCATCAAAAGAATAAAATCAAAATTCAATGACAGTCTATTCCAAAAATACGTTGGTTTGCTAAGTTTGAAAAGAAATTTCAAATATGTAATGTTGCTAGCTTATTGGAAATCCCACTTGAAAGTGGAAACAAGGGTAAAACTTGACACCAGTAAATTCATTCACAGATTCTCGACAAAGATGTCAAGTTAAATAAAGATTTCACTGCTGTTTGTTAATGAATTGATAAATTTTATACATAGGATTTGCATCTCTTTTTAAATGTGTTTTTCACACAGAATAACGAGAAATGATTGAACAAAGACGTTATTTCCCATTCAAGAGACCAAGATTAAGCATAGGTATTGCAACATGTGAACAATTTGTTCTGTTGTTCATCATCTACAGCAACAATAAATAATATTCTATTCTAATACTTTTTAGGGTTCTATAGCCAAATGGCACAAACGGAACCTTTATTATTTCGCCATGTCTGTTCATTCTGACGGTTAACTCTAGAATCGCACGCGCTCATTGGTCAAATCAAATAGCACGCACTTCCCCTGCTTCCTGATACACACTTCCACCCCTTTTCACAAAATCACTTCCACTGATTTTTTGGGTATATTATGTTCTGTGCACAGATTGCAGGAAAGCGAGAGGAAAGATGTTACACATCAAAAATAGTTAAGGGTGGCCCCATTAAAGCCCCATACGTGTAATAAATCAATACGTGTAATCCCGTAATCAAACGGATGATGATGATTTTGTGTCTTTTTTAGTAAGGTCAATAGTTTATGAGATATGGAATGTTTTCGATTATAACCGCAGCAATAACGATGTTTTTCTTAACTTTGTCGAAAACTACTATAAATACAAACTTATTTTTGCGGTCGATCAAAACAATATTGTGTGTGTTTAGACACGCACTTGGCCGGGTTTTTTCAGATACACACGGCTATACGTCAAGTTATACATTTCCAGTTTATGCTGATCTCGCATTGTATAAGAATTCCATATTTTTTCGTTCCTAATTTTTTACAAAATACGGGTGTTTAAAGTTTATGCGAGGACACACCAACGGTGTTGCAATGAGAAATATATTATTTCCTTTTTTTAAATAAAATAAATTGTAACAACCCCACGCCACTAATTTTGTGAGTAATTTTTGTTACAAACAGTATTATGCTATGCTAGATACACACACAGATTTGTCGCTGGCAATTTCAAAAGCTCACGTCCATACACAGATTTAGAAATCGCTAACGACGAATCTGCATCTGTGTGTATACAGCGTGGATTTTTGAGATGGGGCAGTAAGGGCAGTAAGTCTTAACCGTTGTAGCTACAGGAAAACAGTCTTAGGAAACTGTCTTTTTTTCATAGAATTAGAAGAAAAAAATAGTCCGCAAGAAAGTTTTCAAAGAAAACTTTTTTTGGATGTCAATCGATCCTGTTTCTTATAAGGATCAAAAAACTATGACTGTAAAAAATTTATCCTCATCCGTGATGTTGGATTAACTCAAGTACTCAACGTCTGCTCTGCCCATTCTTCAATTTCGACTACTCGCTTCTCTTACGGGACATGTATATCTCGATCTCGCTCTGTGATGAGTACCTATTCTATTTTAATTGGTTGGCAATGGTGGATCTGGGTATTCTTTTTACTTAGGTACGCCCCACAGCCAACGAGGAAGCGACTTATAGCTATCGATAATTTTCTTGATAAAGAAACGTACAAAAGATTGTAGGTCCCGTGTAAGTAAGAGATATAGTTGATCGCAGACTATTCACACCGCTGGCGAGTAATCGTTTGTCACCATTGCGCACTCGCCACTCGCCAACGCCAGTTGCTAACTATATTCTCTTCTCGGTAATCGCCGGCGGTGGGTCACGTGCCTTACTAAAATTAGGCACAGTATTAGGCAACATTCTTTTATGATAAGGAATGAAACGGTGAGCTATTTTTTATTATATATGTATTAAAAATAAAAAAACGTATTATCAAAAAATATATTTAAAAAAATATTTTCCTTATTACAAAACCAATTACTAAAATATCATTTCGATGCTAGCTGAAACATTTGAGACAGTAGAAAAATGTAAGATTGCATTGTCATTAAATTAATTATGCTTGGTTTGATATCATTATATTAAAAATAACATACTATTTGTAAAAATACGAATTGAGCATTATAATTGTAAGGTGCCGTAGTCCAAAGAGGATTGTTGTTCAATATGAATTGAAAAGTGCTCGAGTCGCCCCTATTTTTAGGGGTATTTCGAGACAAACGAAATTGACGACGATTTCAGAACAAAAAAATTGTACAACATTCCTCTTTGGTATTTAATCGATCTTGTATACTAGGCGGATCTTGGATACAATTGATGATTGAGTTTTACGTATATCACATTCGTTACTACGGAACCTTACATCATGCGCGTACAAACACGCAATTGGGCGGTAATTTTTGATTAACCTTTCTGTGCAGTGGCATAAAAATTAAAATAAAGCTATAATTTTCTAGAAAAATAATAAAATTTTGAGTCTTACCACTGCAACAAAGGTTAAAGTCTCTTTTTTTTCATAATATTATTTTTATTTTCAGTTAAAAGAATATTTTACACTATAAAATCCGACAACTTTAAAATAAGATTTATTATAAAATTATGTACATTATATAATCGTTGTTCATTTTTGTTCTACATTATCTTCCCTTCAAGTGGGTTCACCTAAAGGATTTAATGCATGCACCACAAGGTAAAACTATTATTCTACCCTTTTCATTACTTCTCTTGTCTCTCATCTTCAACCCTAGAGCATTCAAACAAGATACGGCATATCTACTGCAGTGGTCTTGTTTAACTTGTGCGTGGTTACCTAGTAAAAAAAGTCTCGTCCCATGCCGTTTCTAGTTCACATGTTCTAGGATCATTGCATGGATGGATTATGCCCCTTATTTATTTATAACTAAAACGGATTTCATAAGTTTTGATTTTGTTAACAGAAACATAACATAACATTACGCCTGTAATCCCCAAAGGGTTAGGCAGAGGTGTACCTATACACTTATACAGTGTGCACCCACATTTGGCCAGTTATGTTTAGGTCCGATGTAATAGGGGGCGAGCCTATTGCCATCAGCCGGGCACAAATCCAGACTGCGGGCTGCTACTGAGAAAAGCCCAATAACACTTTACCCGACCTGGGAATCGAACCGAGAACTTCATGATCACTAGTTGCGCTTGCGACCATTAGACCAACGAAGCAGATTAACAGAAAATAGTCCCATATTTCTACACATATAATATAGTGGTCGGTAAATATAAACTACGTCTTATTATTTAAGCACCATTATACTAACTAGTTCATAATTAAAAATTATATGTAGGTTTAACAGAGAGATCTATCATGGACTTAAACATAATAACTTAAGAATTGTCTTCATAGAGACTAATTTTGATTCACGTGGACATTATTACATTTTTTTTGCAATATTAAAACAAGGACTGCTAGATAAATTACGTATGTACTTCTAATCGTTTGAAAGCATAAATTCAAACCTCTATTTCCAGAATTAATTATTATTTAATAAAGCCGAAAAATGGCACATATTTCATACGTAACTATGATACTCACTTTGGAGATGTACCGAATTTTATTTTACTACTTCTCCTCCATCATATTATTGCATTTATTTTTATAATAGCGTTCGGGCTTAATACCACAGATTAATATAGATGGGACACTCCGCAAAATCATTAATATAAAAAACGACTCTTGGTACGTTACAATAAAGTGCAATTCAGGTCGCACAGCTCAATCAATCACCTACAGTTATTGACCTAGAAGTTGCCTCTCTTTCTATCGCGTGACTCTTAGATCTTCTGACTACGTTACACTCACTGAATAGGGATGTTGACAAAAAAAAAATGTTTTTGTCCGTCAGATATATTATTAAAAAATATTGGACTACGGCAATACATTGAGTTAAAATGTGGCATGACGTCAATCTCCGGTAGATTTTATACTGACTTCGTGACGTAGCGAGCCAAACTTTAATGCGTTTTATCTAAAACATTTTTTATTAATATGATACAAGCAAAAAATACGTGTCTAATATTTTTTAATTATCTGAATGATGGACTAAATAGGTTTTTTTTTTCCAGTCAACATACCTGTTGGCCCAGCAAGTAGGGCCCACCGCGTACTTGCAGCTTCATACCTAAACTGCAGAGTGTCCCATCTGTATTCATGTGGTAGTACATAAAACCTTCTGTATTAATAAAAAATAAAATAATTGATTTTAATTATTATCTATAACATATAATTATAATATACAAAAACATTCAAATTATAGTACCTATTTTGATCCAGGTCACCCAAATCCAGTGTTTTTTTAATTGCATCTACTTATCCAAAGGATATAAAAAATAATTAAATTTCCGACTAATGTGGAGATAGTTTACCCAAATCAAATAAAGCATACCTGTACTGGTGGGATCAACATTACAATAATCTCATACTTAAATGTACAGACGCCAGCACATCAACCTACTAAAATCTGTCAAATTTCTTTAATAGATTTTCAACTTTATTACTAAAGCATAAAATTGATTGGGACAATTTGACAGTTTCGGGTAGGTTGACCTGCTGGCGTCTGTACTATTCTAAAATAACAGTTTGTTCATGATTAGTATAACAGGGTTATGTGAAGCAATATCCATTTAAAATAGGGTGTGGTTAAGAAAATGCACTGGACTAGCACAGAGAAATGGAAATCTCAAATAATATTCTAGTTTAGTATGTACTTGTCATTTACGCTTCTGAGGCATTAGGATAAATACCCGCAGTAGCGGGTCTAAAATCAAAATAGTATTAAAAAATGGCGCTTAAATATTTTAAAGCACACATTTTTTAATTCTGAAAAAAAACAGCACTAAAATTCCAACTACAAACAACCGCGAGCACCTTAAAGAAAATAAAAATTATGAGTATAAGTTTATACTATATAAAAATAAATGCACATTCAAGGCAGTGTTTAGTCCTTAATTATTTCATTGAGCAGTTTGTAACTTAATTGTCTTCAATACTTGATATGATAATGGTTATTACCCGTTTACCGTCAAGTACATCGCTTATTGCATGTAACAACGGGTAGTATTAATTTACTTTCTAGCATTAGACTCTCGTATAGCTCTTATTCTGTCTCTCCGAAAAATGCGAATAGCAACATTTCATTTTTTTTAAACGAAGTAACAATAGCACCAAATCGAATAGTTAAGAGCGAGGCGCGATGCCAAGCAAGAGACGGTAATCGGATGCAGGTGCGGAAATTGCTTCACGTAACCATAGAAGGAAATAATCCTTCATATAAAAGTAAAACTAGGCGCATCATACGACATGACCTGCATAGCTATTCACAACCGTCTAATACGCTTCCGTGCCGATTCGAACAGTAATCAACATTATCAAAAGAGCCTTCTAAAGGCCTTTTCACAAATCCAAAACACGATAATTTTGACAGTTTAAGGCGACGACAACCGACCTGTAATGATTTTATACTAAAGATCACGTCTAAACGAGTAGCGTTAATGGTTTGGAAAAAATATATGTTAAATTAGAGCATTTTCTTAATGACTTAATCTGTGAATATATAAGATTGTGTTTATTACATAGTGTACTTAATTTTATGTCTAACGCGGACAAAAAAACTAAGAATCACGCAAAAACTATCAAGCGTATTTTTCACCATTTTAAAGATAATTTAATTATTTATCTTTTAGTATACGTGTTTTTATTAAAAATCCCTTTTATTTTGTGTGTAATAAACTAATAATGCGTTTAATTTGGGACAGCGCACCTTGATGGGCGAGTCCTATTACTGGCTGGACGAACGACGCGTTGCGTGAGCTCACAGAACACGCAAGCTAAACAATCAAGGAAAATTGGTAATTGAAAATGTGTCATTTTCGTTTCGACAACTTGTCGAATGTTTGTGAATAGCTATGCTGAAACTAACACGATTTTGAACGCTTCCGGAACAATAGCTTCACTTTTATACGAAGAATTATTATTTTTTCTAAGGCATAACATTAAATGTCAGTGGCACTATGCTATGTGTTGTTCGACCGCATTACGTTCATGATATGGATATGGCCAGGATTGTCAACTGTTACAAAACATGAGAACTTCTCGTCATGACTTAGCCTCTTCGCGTTCATACCTGATAGTTTGATGCATGCTAAGATTTCTTTCCTTTTGGAGCCTTGCTTGCACCTGTGGATATAAAGGAATAGTGAACACAAGTTTTCATGTGTATCTCGTAGGATTTTTTGCCATTAAAACGATAAGACAGGGTCAACATACATAATTACAGAGATTATGAGAGTAGAAAATTAATAACAGCTGAGCTACCGTTAGTTACCTTATTCTTCTATGAAATGTACACGAAGTATACCTACAAGAGTAGTGCCTTGGTAAAAAATATTAACTTGTTAAAAGCAGGGCCGTCTGCCCTAGATACGCCTGACCTACATTTTAGTATCACAACTTGTGAAGTCGGTACCCGACCGCAGGTAGCAACTGCACGCGACGTGTCGCGGCGTCATGTCGCGGCGTCATGATTCCGAATCCGACCGCAGCCGGCAGCAGCCCGTATTCCAGTCGGTAAAACGTGTTATCGCTCGAGCATTGGCGGGTCTACTGGTCTCAAGGTCTGCGGTCGGGCTACACGTGTATTCTGTCACTCGCCCGTAGCTGCCAACAACTTGTCGCTAGCTACGGAAGGTATTTTTTTTTTTAAACAACGTTGCCCGCACTAGGAATTTCTCCTGTGTCGTGGGTGCGTTTACAAACATTTAAACTCACATACACGAACAGCCAGAGCCGGAACAACTAATTGTAGGTCATACAAATATTTGTTCCGTGCGGGAATCGAACCCGCGACACGCAGCGCAGCAGTCAATCGCTTAACCACTGCGCCAACCGTGCCGTCAATTTGTATTTCATACAAATTCATAGAAACCAGTCGTGTCACGGCGGCACGTCGTGTCACGGCGGCACGTCACCTGCAGTTGCCTCCTGCGGTCGGGTACGGAATGGTACCTTAACTAACAACATCCCATATTTACTGTTACCTCTATTTACACACACAGAGTTATAATAAATTAGAAATAAAAACAAATACTTACGATTTCCCTTTCCAAATAAGCTTCCAGCATTGCTGCGATGCGGAACCGTCACGGAAGAAGAAATTGCAAGACGACGACGATGTAGCGTTTGAGCTGCTATTTGCGTTTGGTGTGTCACATCTATTCTCTAACGGACTGCCGATCGGTGTCATTGCGTTGTACGTTCTGCAAGTATTGTTTAATTATCTATTACTAGCTGCGCCTCACGGTTTCACGGATAAGTCTCGATCCCGTGGGAATATCGGGATAAAAAGTATCCTATGTCCTATTCAAGTCATGGGCAAAATTTCATCCAAATCCGTTCAGCCGTTTTAACGTGAAAGTGTAACAAATAAACACACTTTCGTATTTATAATATTAGTTAGGATATAATTAGGAGGTTCAAGTTAGGATTATTTCTAGAGGTAATTAAATTCGACAGGGATGGAATTACTAAATAGGTGTCAATAAAGTTTTTTTTTTTTTTCACAATTGCACAGCGGATGAAAGGGAAGAAAAATAGAAAGCCTAAGGGTAGTTAAATTCATCAGGGACGGAATTACTAAATAGGGGTCAATAAAGTAAGTCTTATCTTTCTGAAATTGCTCAAATAAATAGAGAAACATAACTAACCTCTTTCCGAACATTTGCTTTTGCGTCTTCATAACCTGCGTGAGATTCCACCAAACAATCTCTGTTGCCATGGTAACTAGTACAAGCGGTGGTTGTTCGGTATCTACGTCATCATCTTGTGGTGATGAAAAGTGATACGGTGATTGGACGGGATGAGGTGATGACGTCATCGAGTTGCGGTTGGAACGGTCGGGGACGGGGGAGAATGAACACCAATGGACTTTGGACTTATGGTGCTTAAGTAGGCTCAGTTGACGTCCACCTCTGACGTTCCATACCTGGAAGAGAACGAGGACTTTTTATAGGCTATTTTAAAACTACACGGGTGTAAAAATTTAATACTCTCATTCATTAAACAAATCAATACACGCAATTGATATAATGTGTCTTTGTTTGTTTCACATCAATGAAATTAGGGTACGATAAAGCAAAACATCTTTTCAAATGCAAAAATAATATAACAAGACACAGAAATACTGTGTTTGATAATGATTTTAGTAAATCTATAAAAATACGTACATTTACTACTGGCAAGTGTAATTTTAAATGAAACTTAAAGGGGATACCTATACTAAGGTAGCTCCTGAAATTCAAATTTACTTAGGGTTTTTGCAATTTGTAAGTCAGTGTCCGGTTGCATGTTGATCAAAATATGACTCGCGACCGTAACAAGTATGTATTTACAGAATTATAACCATCAATACAGCTGTCTAAGTTCATATTATCCCATTGAATGACTATTTCATGAAATCCATGACATTTGAGTCACTAGTTAGCGATATTTCATATTTCCATACAGTAATATTGCCAAATTAAATCAAAATCAGAACAGTGAAATAGTTGATAGCTATTTGCGAAGATGCCCTCTTTTAGGATGAACGCTCTTAATCCGTCAAATTATCGTCTACTAGAACCCGTTTGTATGTAAGCCCTCAAAGCCTCGACTAGCTTCATATTTCTGATTGACCGACCCATTGACAATTCAAAAGTGCCTGTAATTGGTTTATTCGAAATAAATGTTTTGAGATTGAGTTTTGAGTTTGAAAGGTTTTCACGTTTATATTTTTTGACGTTTCGAGAGTATTTTTCTTACGAGCAGGTGTGTTGGTTCTTTACGAAATTTTTCGGATTAACAAAACAGTCTAGAAAAACTTACCACAACATTTCCAGAGTCGAGTCCCAACGCTAGAACATTTCCGTCGGAAGTGAGATCACACGACACAATAACATTGTTCAGTCTCATTTCTTGAATAGTTTGTAGTTCAACTTGGTCGTTTACTGTTTTTAGTTCGAATGTCTGTAAATATACAAAATTAAATACTCATAGAGCATGAGAAAATACAGCTGAGCAGCAGATATACCATTGATTGTATTAATATCGTCTACTAAGACTTTCTTCAATTGATTTTATTTTATAACCATATTTTTATCTATTGATTTAAAATTTGCCGGATCATGATCCTGAGTTCGGTCGGGCAGAGGATTTTTTCATCTGGAATTTTTTAAGAGCAGCTCGGAGTCTGGGTTCGTGCCCGGTTGATGGCAATATTCTCTCCCGGTACTTGAAGTTAACTGGCGAAATGTGGGGTCAACTATAGGTACACATCTGCCTAACCCATCGATGGATTAAATTTAACGTAATACCAAATATTAAAGTGAAAGCTGATTAGGTTTATAGACATAATTACAAGTTACGTTAAGTTACAAAGAAAAAGGTTTTCTAATAAAAACGATATCAAATTAATATTCTTCGTTTTATTTACCTAATATTATTATTTTTTCTGGCGTTCATATACCTACGTAAAATATACGCATTAATTTTGCGAATTTGAAGGTCAAGAAATATGAGAATATTCGTGAGTGTCAATGCGAATATTTCTTACATCACTACAAAGTAACATGGAACAAAGGCATGTAAAATAAGATCATACAAAAAACACATACCTGAAACGCCGTATTCTTCTTCTCACAAATGACAAGAACATTATTCTGCAATGCCGCCGAAGTAATAAAGACATCTGACTGCCTTCCATTCAGTATTGTCAGTAGCTTTAAATTAGTGTCCGCCCACAGTTTGATCGTCGCATTGAACTCTACCGTGATGATACCCAGGTCTTTTACGAAGAAGCAGTCGACGAGACCACTGCCTTTGCAAAGACTCTTGTGTTCTCCGTTGGGGAAGGCTCGGTCCCTTGAACCGATGCTTGTTTCGCTGCTAGAACTTGATAGCCTTTCTAAATGACCGTTCTTCTTCTTGACTCCTGGAAAAGAAACGTAAAGTTAGAGGCTATGCCCTGTGATCATCAGCTGCTGTCATGTAATCTAGGCTTAATACATTTTTTTACGGACTGAACCACCATTTACTGGAAATCGGGCAACACAACCTGTAGATACGAATTGGTTTGCTCATACGTTGACTCTTAGACCGTTATCACACTGACGATTTGCCAGCGTGTTTCCAGCGAGGCAATTTGTGGACGTACTCTCCGCGGATGTGAAGCGAGCTAGTCGCGACTACGCGACGTGTTGTCTGCGTTTTCACAATATTGTATGCTCACTTGTGTCGCTCTCTCTTGTACACTCACGTCAATCGCTCTCGTTACGCACACGCAGCGAGCGCGTTGAACAATCGCCTCGCTGATAACTTGCTCTCAAATCGTTAGTGTGATAAGGCCCTTAAGAAATATAGTTCAAAAGAGTATGTATTTCACTTTAAGCCAAAGTTTTCTAGCACGGCTTTCTAGAGGAGCTGTTTCGCATAAAGCTTGACGGCGGAGCAAGTGGCGCCGCCCTTCTAAGTTTCGTTACGAAGTTCTAGGAATCACCGAAGAGGTCAGATAAGAGTGACACTGGCTGGTTACTGTCACTCTAGCAGAGCGTCGCAACGATGGTTGCGTAGCGGCTGTCTTCTGTTGACAGATGACGTCAGACGAGCCGCTGTCGTACCACGTCCACGACAAACTGCTATATTCTGCCGGCACAATTCTGATGATATTGAAGCTACTGAACCACTCATACGATGGCCACTTTTCGTAAAGGCTAAAAGTTTAATCTTAGGATATCATTATCCAGGAAATTGTGTTGCTCATGTCCATTAACAAACAGGTATACAGGCATAGTGTGAACAGTAATAAAACCTACCCTGAATATCATTCAGTATCTCCTGCGATCCAAGATTATTATTGCCCCTCTGCATCATTTCAGGTTTCCAGTCCCCGTTCGACATCAATCGATAAGCCATCAAACACGTGTTCTTTCCCGCGACGATTAACAAATTAGGATTAACAAAGTTCAAGTATTGCACTGGGCTATAAACATCCATGATGGCGACATTTTCTTTCGTCCGGAGAGTATATTTCTTGACGGCACCGGATTTCAGGCCGTAAATAATGTATTGATTGCACGGAGAGATCTTCACTCTGGTAATATATTCGTCAGATTTTTCTGTGATTTCTGTTAGTACTTTTCTGCCGCGCATTACCTGGAAGGTGTGATAGAACAATATTATAATCAAAACATGATTTATATTCCTCAAAAACTCATCAATCTTTTCCTGTGACAACAACTAAGTTGGGGTCGGCTTTCAGTCTAACTGGATGCAGCTGCTTACCAGTATTTTACATAGACCGACTGCCTATCTGAACTCCACAACCCAATTACTGGGTACCTTGGAAAGACTGGTTGTCAGACTTCCGGGCTTCTGACGACTCGTAACGACTGTCAAAGATCCACGAATGACAGCCGGGACCAACGGCTTACTTAACGTGCTTTCTGAGGCACGGATGGGTCTTGGTATGTAAAGATGGTCAATGTGGAAAATACCTAAATTACCGACACTCTTGGTAAACGGATTTTTGATCCCACATTGTCGTTAAAAGCCTTTTCAAATCAAATAGATAGAATAATCTGTTTTACATTTCACACTACACAGTTTTGGGACCACCAGAAGCAATGTAGAAAGTTTAACAGAGCTTTACTAGGGTCCGAGAAGTTTTCATCATAACAAAGAAAAAAAAAGAGCGAGCCTTACAGTAGTCGCATATGTGTAACATCTAACATCTTGGCTGACAGTACCAACCTCTCGAAAATGGGTTGGTACCATCTGACGGCCCACTCTAGCACCGTTCGCGCTCATTGGTCAAATCAAATAGTGCGCGCTTCTCCGGCTTCCTGTTACACACTTCCGTCTCTTTTCACGAAATTACTCCCACAGATTGCAGGAAAGCGAGATGAAAGATGTTACACATGAAAAATAGTCAAGAATTATTTTGTGATATATTGTAAAACATACCTGAATATTATTCTTATCATCGACCACTGCCAATAAAGGTTGTAAAACACCATCATTATTATTGCAAATTCCCTTCAAATTCAGTGGTTTTAACGTACTCCTGTCCAAACTCATAGAGTTCTTTAGCAGCGCCTTTACAGGCACTTCTCTATGGTTAAACGATTGATGCCTTCTTGGTGTGCTGTTAGCACTTTCTGTTCCACTGTTTGGTGATGTCGAATTTGGTGTATGAGGCGATAACGGGTTGATAAAGCTGACGTCGAATTTCGTTGTTAGACGTACTCTCCTAGAAATATATTAATGCTATATTATGGGCAGGGTTGAATGAAATTATGAGATTTGTTTTAGAACAGGTTTGTGTAATTCCGGTCAATTCGCAGCGTCATGTTGATGTTTATAGTTTTTGTCGAAATATGACCTATTGATATTCCTTAGAGGAAAATGGCTTCGCTAATGACTTGTTTTTACGAATTTTTTTGTAGCTCTCGTCAACCGGAATCAAGGCTGCTCTCGCTCGGTACAAGGCATTATCATAATGTAAAAAAAACTTTAGACAAACAATACAACTGACTAATATCACTTACCCATTCCGTTGCGCCGTTTGTGAAACATAAGAAGCGTCCAAGTACCACACTTTAGCTGAATCTTCGATACATCCGGTGCCTGTGAGTAGTACATCAGAACCGGGCTCGAACTCATCCCACATCATCTCGCTAACTGCCAGTGCAACTACATTCCTGAAATTGGGCCAAGATTCTAAATTCAAACTCGAGTCGAAAGCACATTTAAGTTGCACCTGGAAAGTTCTGTGGTCGATTCTCCCAAACACTGATAAACTCTCTAGGTTTTTTTTATGGAGAGAGCTGTTTCTTAAAACAAACAATATAAGCAAAACCTTGGCTTTTCTGTAAAATCTTGCTGTAAGGTCCGGAAGTAACTGGCACCTTACACTTGTACAATAAGTTATAGTTCGCTCACTTGAAGTAGTTACGAGTTAGCTTAGTTGAGTTCACGGAAACTACGGATTATAGTAACACTCGAAAGTTTATTAAGTAGCCCGATTTACAAGTAAAGGATTGGATGCTAATCCGCAGTGCTCGCGATAGTAATAATTTGTCAACTAACTTAAAAATATGTTTAACGCTATTATAAGTGAATAAAGTAAGTAGTAAAGTAAAGCTGCGTATGCAGTTAAATAAATTGTACGTGAACCGTACACTTGCTTTGCAATATGATTTCTCCTGTATATTGAGATGTGGCAAACACAAATTAATCAAGCAAAAGGGCCGTCTCGAAAAAAAAAAAAAATTTTTTTAAAACGGCAATTCGGAATTATTTTAATTTCAAAAATAGACACAAAAACAGAATAGCACCAAAAATACACGAAACTAAAAACTCACCCTCTCCGATTGTCCAAATCAAAGTAACGCGTATAAGTTTTCAAATCAACGCACACAACTCTGCTGTCATCGGTCGCCACAAACAGCAATGTGCCAGTCTTGTTAACGGCGATAGTCAAGAAAGACATGGTCTCCTTAATATCATCGCTCACGATCACTCGTCTACATCGGCACGAGTTCGCTTTGAGCGCGTTTGAGTTTACTCTGATTTCGTGCTCCATAATTTCGTTGGGTTTTAACGTGATGATTTTGTTGCTACCTGTAATGTTAAGGTTAGATTTTCTAAGGTTCGTGAGTGATTCATACAATTTCTGGTTTAAATCGGGGAGTCTTGATAAAGTATGGGTTAACTCAAATAGTTAACAGTTGTTAATACAAGATAGATAATATTTTATTACATCCTAAAATAGCTTAGATTTATGTAAATATTTAGGTATTTTAATAAATTAAGGACAAGAATTCCTTTTTCCTTAAACGATAATATATTATTTTGTTGACGCAATATGATGCGTATTGACAAAACAATTTGTATAAAATTTAACTTTGTCAAATTTCCACATTTTTATGACGGCATTAGTTGCCACTACGATTGCATATACCTATCAGTGACGTCAATACGTACTAAAGTTACTATACGGAAAGATGTTGTCGCGAATACTTTATTAATTATAAATCTGCCTAGACTTTTCCCAACTATGTTAAGGTCGTCTTCCAGTCTAACCGGAAGCAGCTGAATATCAGTATTTTACATGGAGCGACCCACAACCCAGTTTACTGGGTAACACGATCCCCTTTGGCTGTCAGACTATCGGGTTTCTGACTACCCCTAACTAATGTTTTGTGTTACGTTAAAGTTATTCTAACTGAACAGACAGCTGTGCTGCTGGGGAGTTCGTTGCGCCACTTCTTCTTTCCAGCTAAAGCACTAGGAAGTGGTGAAGAGCTGGCGTTTTTTGGGACTTTCTTATGTAATTTTGACATACAAAAAGTGCTGATTCTCAGCCTAGTTTGAATAAATGACTTTTGATTTTGATTTGACTGTCAAAGATCTACAAATGAGTCAGGACCAACGGCTTAACGTGCTCTCCGAGGCACGGAGGGGTCTCAGTATTTAATGGATGACCACCCATCTACGGACCGACCTCGTCAACCGTTGAACAGCTTAACTTGGAAGATCGACCCGTGCGGCTGTTAATTAATAGCTGCGCAGTACCCCACCCCTCACCCCCGCGGTCACATGAATTTGTTATTGTACTCTCATATATTTAATGCGACGTCACATAGCCTATAACCAGCGGACGATCAAGACGCTTTCAATGATACTTCATTTGTCAAATTATCTTAAGTAGTTTAGAAGTTATGAGGTAACAGGTGAACGTACATACATAGTTACATACATACATACCGGTCAAAATCATAACCCTCCTTTTTGCTTCGCCGTAGTAGGGTAAAAAGTGGTTAGTTTACTATAAGGATAATGTTTGCTGCATATACTTTATTATTTACAAATAAGGACACAAGTAAATAAATATTATTTACACTCAAGCTACCTACTGTGACGTAGAATTTCTAGTTAGGGAGTGGATACAGTCACGTTTACAACTATTGACGCCAGTGCTGTATGTATTGTCGTAACGCCACCGTAACATGATGTTCGTCTAAAAGGTGGCATTCTATAGTTTCTGCATACCCCCATGTAAAGAAGGCATGAATATATGTACGTGTAAGTATATGTGTAAGTTTACCACTGACATGCATTGGGATAAATAATAGATATAGTTTGACCGGGACCACTGTTCCGCACTTTAGGAAAGCGCGGGGCAGCGTTGACGAATGAGCGGCGGGCGGGACGCCATGCGGCGTGAGCGTTGACGAATAAGCGGTCTGAACTGCCCCCGTCTCGCCGCGCATATGCCTAAGGCGCGGAACAACGGTTTCGGTTAAACTATATTGGTACTTACGAGGAACTGTAACCATATCTAGAACTATATCAGACTCTTCAACCGTGATCAGCCTTTCCTTCGTCTTCAAATCGATGACCTCCACGCACTTGGCAGTGCCATCCGTAGCCACAATGATATTCTTATCATAATTACAAGGGATACAGCACAAAATCTCCCGGTCCCTTTCGAAGTCTTGAATAGTCTTGAAGATTTTGTTCTTCTCATTTCGAGAAGGGTTGTAGAAGATGATCTTTTTGTTTGTGTGCATGATCAGGTACTCTTCGTTGTTTGACCATCTACAGTTTAGGTATGAGCCTTGAATTTGTTCGGTGTCGGCGTAAGTGTTGGCTTCTTCTGGTTCTGGGAAGGATAATTGTTGCAGTTAAATTTTGAATTTTTATCTTTATTTCTGTGAAAAATTCAGATCATCCCGTGAATAATAAATTTCGAGTAGATCGACAAAATTTTATCAATAAACAACAACCAATTAGTCAGGATCCAAAAAATATAACGAACTTTTAATACCGTGAAACAGAAATGACACAACACGAGTTTCCAAAAAAATAAACGAAAATAGAATTATATGTTTCCTGTTGCAGTTTGTTTCTACTTTTATACTTTGTATTCGTGTCTACGTTGTTTGTTTTTACGAGCTCATAAAATATTCCACATTCCAAGATTAAAGAAAAATAAGAGTAAAGCAAAAACATACCTTCTTCTATAATATCATCAGTCTCTTCACTCTCTACGTCATCGACGTACCACAGCTTGATGACGCCATCATAGGCTAGCGCGGCTACGATTGGTGGATTCTTGGTACACGACACGCCGATCCATTTGATTGGCGAGCCCGTACCGCGGAGCTCCTTCCTCAGTTTGTTTGTGAAGATGTGGAAGAACTGGATACAAGAAAAATCATATTTCTGGCCTGAAGTAAATTAGAGACCTATGATACTCATAACCTGTCCGTTTGCTAAAACAAGATTATTTAGGCCATGGATCTATCTGCCAAATGTGGTTATGATAAGAATATATAATGGTCGTTAATGGAGAGGCTATGAGCCTCTCCGCCAATAGCCAATAGCTAACCGTTTAAAAGTAGTGTTAATAAAGTTTGGTATAAACAATTTTGGTCGAGCATAATTATTTCATAGGGATGGGTTACTTTAACTTTATGAACTGAACGGACGCTTTTTAATTAAAACCGACCCAGTTCTAACTAATAGCTGTTTATTAACAACAAATTACCTTAATAACACCGGAGTTAGTTCCAACAAGTACATAATCTCTTAGAAAGCATACTGCCGTGATCTTTTCCTTCACGTCGATGGTCGAGGGTTTGACCTCATCCACGTTCTGTTCATGCCTACGGATAACAAAAATAAAGTATTAAAGCCTGATTTACACGTTGCTATTTAATTGCCGGTGGCATACCATAAGTTGAAGCAACAATAAAAGTTGCACCGTGTAAATAGTGTTTACGTTTAGACGATGCAAGACATTTGTTGCTTCAATTTTATTGTATGCCACAGACAAAAAACTTGCATCGTCTGGGGCTTTCTTAAGTTCAATGTTCCCTTGCCGAAATACATCAAAATACTTTTAGTATGAACAAAATCTTTTAGCAGTGTTCGTAAAATTTATATCTAGATATTTATAATAAATATCTAAATATCCGCGATTATTGTATATAGTGTATTAAAAAAAAATGCGATTTTCATTCTGTAAGTTGCTTATTTGTGTTGTAGTTGTAGAAATTGGCGTCAAACACAAACTTCTACAACTAAAACACATATTTGAAGTTTATATTATAAAAGTATCAAAAAAAATTGAGCCTGATAAAAAATAATTAGTATTACTTAATCAATACTTAGCAAAATTAAATTGATAACATTCATCATAAAAGCATTCGAATGGTACTATCGAAGAACTTCATATATATATCAATATATCTAAGCAGTTTGAAAACAAAATACCGTGAACACGATGACCACATCTGTTACCGCCCCGGTTCTATAGCGGCCGAGCGCTGCAAGCAGAAATAGTCCTTACGGTGTATAGATATGAACTTCTTCGATGGAACGCGTGAGGGGGGAGGGGGGGTTTGATTCATATTCACTTATAATAATAGTATTGGGTATTAGGTTAAGTACCTGGGCGACCGAGCTTTGCTCTGGTGAAAATAGAGGAAACTCATTTTATTTATTTAATAGTATAGGATATAGGGTATTATATTGGTATTACCTTATTTTAACGTAACCTACTATGAACCCTATGTAATGGATATAAGGTTCGAATCAAAAGCTAACCATACTTGCACGTTATTTAGTGAATCCCCGAAACTTATGATTAATAGATTAGATTGCCACTTCGGGTAAGGTAATCCAAATTGTAGTCTTTTGTCAAGTATTGCTCGGATAAACTTTGAATCCGTTAAATTTCTACTTTTTAAAATAAATATCAATTGATATATATCGTGATTGTATATCACAGCAAACCCTGTCTTTTAGGGTAAAAGTTGTAGGCAAAGGTATTACACTCACATTTAGCCATTTACGTAAAAAAAAATTTTGAGATAACATTATGATTATTGTGATAATAGGTTGGGTTCATTGTCCTTACCAAGGCCAATTTATTTCGAGCGGGTCCTATTAAGACAATTTATTTACATGTATATAATATAATATGCTAAACGCTAACCGCGCGTTACTGTTAAACGGTATTAGTTGGAAATAAAGTTGAAAAACAGTTGAGTAATATTGTTTTCCGCAACAGCAATTGTTGCTGGCAACAATTTTGCGCCAATTTTGTTTACAATGAACACGAAACATTAGCATATTGCCAGCAACACTGCATCATTGCATGATGCCGACAACATGTTTCCCGCCCACAAAAAAAGTTGTGCAAAAATTCCCAAAGAGTATGGGGCTTTAATATGCAATATTAATTTTCTACTAGACCAGAGACTGATATTAATTTATTAGTTATATTTGTGTATTAATGTCTGCCTAACCTTTCGCGAATTACAGGCGTGATTTTATGTTGTATAGTTTAAGTATAGTGCGTTCATATTCACTTGACGCGTGACGCAATTGGTAGCACTGAATTTTGCAGTCTTAATATCAATACTAATAGAATTCAAAATGGCGACTGATAGAACAGTAATACCAAAGACATGACTGCAAAATTCAGTGCTACGAATCGCGTCACGGGTCAATTTATAATGAACGCGCTGTAGGTATTTAAACGTCTGGTGCGTGACATAAGATGTCTGGGTGTGATACAACTAGAAATTAGATTGATATCAAACCCTCAGAGATTTGTATCGACCGACCATAATTTATTGTTATTACCCTAATTGTCTAGACTAGTGAATTATGTATTATGTCGACAAAATATAATTGAACGAAAATAATACCGATGGATTATATAATTATAATATAAACTAACGAAGTTCATTATTATACAGTAGTATATAATTATAACAAGCGTATACAGTTTGAATGTTGGCAGTGCATAGAGTGCCGCTAGCGGCATAATAGTGGCGCTGCCTCAGCCCGGCTAAAGTGTCGTAAGCATTGCATTGTCATTGTCACTGTCACTTGTTATTTTGTTTGATTGTTGAGGTTAGTTCGCTGTAAAACACTACATTACCAAAATATTACATTCTCTTGTGCCTAAACCTAACCTATCTTTCAGCAATTTTCATTTGCTACTTTAATTTTTCGTAAATGAAGTCATTGTAGTGACTTTTGATATAATTACCTAAAACAAATACAATCAATCAATACAAAGGGCGGCGAACTAACCTCAACAATCAAACAAAATAACAAGTGACAATGACAATAAAATGCTTACGGCACTTTAGCTGGACCGAGGCAGCGCCACTATTATGCCGCAACTAGCGGCACTCTATACACTTCCTTGAATGTTTGGTTTTGCATAGATGATTTCTTTGCCATTTTGTGCTATTCGATAGAAGTATTAGTAGAATAGGTACATGAGATGATGTAACAAAATATAAAAATACATTAAAAATAAAGCAATTTAGGAAACAGCAAAAAAAAATAATACAGTTACAAGAAAAATACGACACAAAAAGTTAAAACAAAAAATACTTACAGAAAATCAAAATACAGCTCATTATTATTACAATTCTCTTGAGCGATCTGCGAAGCTTTCGAATAGAGTATGCCTTTAGATTCGTTCTGTAGGATACTTTGGATAATGTCAGTGCAGGGATAATGAAATAAATCGTTTCCATGGGTGCTTAAGAATGCTTTGATGTTATTAATCAGATCCTTGTCTAATTCCTAAGAAAATAAAGCATGATTAGAAGAAAATTAAACAAAAATAAAATTGACGGTGGATAAAGCTGTGTTTTTAAGGCAAGAAGCTTATAGACAATATGCAAGAATGCGAGATTTATTCATTTGAAATGTAGCCTACACTTATAGTTATAAATGTAAGATTAGACCTGCAAGGTCATTGCATCACTATTGTGGTTTCCTGTAATGAATGCTTAAAGTCTTCGAAGCTAAGGGGGATGCGCTAAGGTAGCCCGCGAAATACAAATTATTCTACGTATTTTGCAATTTGCAGGTCATTGTGAGGTTGTATGTTGATTAAAATATCATTCGCGACCGTAACAAATATGGTCTTACAGAATTATAATGATTAGAATCAGTAATACAACTCCTTAAGTTAGAATCGGCCTCAAATGTCATGATTTCATGAAATAGTCACTCAATAGAGTAATATGTCGCTTTGTATTTTTATTATTTGATTTTGCTTTTATATAGATTCTTTTCTTTTAGAATTTGTGAATGTGAGAACGTTGTAGGCTTAACAGACTGTAGATCTGTTGACCATTTTCTATCTTGCTAAGTACCGGGTACTTGTTGAAAGGCCTACACTGTCCTCTCATACCTATTAACTCTGTAATTTGAAAACATTGTAAATACCATTTACTTTTAAAAGAGTAACCATGGAGTTTCTTGCCGGCTCTTCTCCATAGGAAACGACCAATTGGAACCGTGCACCTAGCTTCTGACGTTTCATAAGTGCCCTTGTAGGTCTATGTGAAATAAAATATTTTGAATTTGAATTTTTGAATATGGAATTAAAGAGTTGTATTAATGATTTTTATGATTATAATTCTATAAATAAAATTAATACGGATCATATTTAGAATTTCGCGAGCTACCCTGACGCATTCGCCTTAAGGAAAAAAGTAGTTTCGCTGATGTGACCTTGTGATATGTTTTTTTAGGCACGTCAGTTCTGAACTACGAAAGTCAACCCGTAGCCAACTACTGTTACAAAATAAGCCCCCGTATCCACGGACAATTTTTTATTGCGAAAACCCAACGGTACGTTTTCTTGTCGCGCTGGTATGCGCTCTATTGGGAGTCTCAATATTCGTCTCAGTACCGAGAGTTAAAAATCCAATGCGTGATTGAAAACTATCACGTTAAAAAAATTGCCCGTGCGTACGAAGAATGCACGGTGGACTATACCTAAGTTATTAAAAGTCATAATTAATTATGTCTCCACGAAGCGTTGAAAAAAGATAGAGATGGTATCATTACCTTCCTTTTTTTATTGAAAAATCTTCCGCTGTCTTTCCCGTCATCTATAGTTTTTTTTTTTTTTTTTTTGGTTGGGTCACACATTTCGAATTATGTTCTTTTTACAAAGGATGTGTGACGTATTATCACGCGACATACGTACAACCGCACGTCAGAAGTTACAGTTGAACTACGCAAATCGTTCTTATTGCAACGAAATAAAGGCGCGGTAAATATCAAATTGTTACGGCGAACCTTGCTTTTAGTCATCTCTATCTTTTTCTTGCTCTTAGTCTGTGAATAGTGTGAATAAGTAATTAAATCATAATAATACTTACATGTTTAACGATATTATTCTCATAGTTTTGTAGATCAGACATCACATCAGCTGGCCCCGTTAACCTCACTTTGTTCCCCAAAAACTTCAAATTCAGGAACAATTTGTTGAAAAGACCCCATTTATCATTAAAATTATCAGTGTTTTTAATATGATAGCCGATATAAAACGCGATGTAGCCGTCATCAATGATATCCAGCGGTGGAGACACATGATTATAGTTGTAGCTGTTGAGGAAATCTGAATGCAATTTGCTATCGTCCTCGCCCGTACTTTTTAAGTACTTCATAATTAGGTCATGTATTTCGTACATGTAGTTCCTCTGTTCTCGGTCGTAGAACTCGATGATGAGCGACTTGCTGCGCAGTTCTTTCATGATAGATTCAACCTGTGACGCTTCTCTGTTCCACAGTTTACTCAGCACCTTGGCTGATACTTTGACGTTGTCTGGCAGGATTTTGAGCTTCTTGAACAATGGTAGTACGGAGTCGTTTAGGGAGTTAATGCAGACTTCAATTGTTTTCATTGGGTTGTAGGCTTGATTTTTTTGAATGCTGTAAAATGATAGTAATTTAATTTGAAATGGACGGATACGTATCAAGGTTGATTTTTTGTTTATGTAAATCATTGGTAAAATAAATATTAATATTCATGTTTTCCCCCCTTCTATCTATTGAATATTTTATAGACGTAAGGGGGAAAAACATGAATAATTTAACAAGGTATTATCATGTCTGTGATTGACGTGTTATAGACTATAAAATATATATTTCTAGCGCGTTGTTTTATACGCTATCATTATAACACATTGTTAAAAAACTCTCGTTGTTTTGGCATTTACGTTTTATTAAGCACCACTATGTGATGATGTTGATAAAATAATAAAATAAGCCTCTGTTACTAATGGCCGATTCCTTTACTTTACGGACCGTTGTTGGTTAATATTAAGACTCTTGTATCTTACCAATAATGAAGCAAAGACCTAATAGGGATGATGACTGGGTCAAAATACATCAATTCTATTTAGTCCGTCAGTCAGATAATAAAAAAGATAAAATGCATTAAAGTTGTTGTTGTTGTTGGTGAAGGGGAGTGGGAGTTGCTACGTCACAAGTAAGTATAAAATCTACATACTAGTGACGTCATGGCACAATTTAACGCAATGTATCGCCGTAATCTGTTGATAAAGTAAAAAAAGAAAACATACGTGTCCAATACTTTTTGATAATACAAATGAGGGACGACAAAAAAAAAAAATTGTCATCATCCCTATTGCTTTGCATAGTAAACCCTCCCATATGGAACTAGCTATCATAGGTAAACCTAGCTTACGAATCTATATGCCCAGTTTTGCAATAATAAATGTTACCATTGGTAAGCATAACGATTCGTTTATAGGAACCGAGCAATAGTTGATTGTTGATACAAAAGCTTATTCTGGTACATGCAATGTCTTTTCAATTGCGCAATATTGCAATAGATAATTTTGTAATATTGTGCAATTTGTAACAAAATATTTGCTTTTAGGAGCCTAGCGATAATAAACGTTAATAAATAAACAAAGCCACACTTACAATGAAAAATGATTCTTTTTCTTCAACTCTTTGACATAGTAATTCCAGCGTTTAGGATCGTCGATCAGTCTTTCCCTGTTCTCTGATAACTGCGCTCCAATCAGCCCGATATTGAACGGGCTGCCTTTACAAATCTCATGTATTTTTTTCGCCTGCCACGGTAATTGAGATACAGGCACTTCCAGAGCTAACGCAAAGATTTCCAGGGATTCTTTCTCTTCTAAATTGTTCTCTATCTGAGGATTGTAACAAAACAACATAACATTACGCCTGTAATCCCCAAAAGGTTAGGCAGAGGTGTACCTAATAGTACATCCACATTTCGCCAGTTATGTTTAAGTCCCATGTAATAGGGGGCGAGCCTATTGCCAACAACCGGGCACAAATACGGAGAAATTTAAGACGGAAAAAACACAATAACACCTTGCCCGACCTGGGAATCGAATCCAGGACCTGTTGCTTAGCAGTAGCGCTTGCGATTACTACACCAACGAGGCAGTTGCCAGTTGTTGGGAGTTGTTGGCTGTGGATTGTAAATTAGGTAAAAACATGCAATTGAGTTTTTGCTGAATAATGCGTGGGGGCAACGACCGAGCGTGATGTAATGATTCAATATGATTGATATATTTATTAACGAGCAGTGTTATATGGGATTAGAAACCTTAATTTCCAGACCACTTGGTTCAAATTGCATTGCAACTAAAATTGTTTTTAATAGCTTTGTCATGCAGAAATTAACTTTGTTACAGTGTTTTTAAAGACGACATTTGCATTTTCCAATAATTAGTGTTTTTGTAATTATGTTTTTTCAGACACACGACAAAAACATAGTGACTTGGGTAGTACGTATTTTTGGCAGGAAAATATGTCTATTACAATTTAGTTAATTAATAAAAGTCATGAAGGAACAATTTCCATTTACAGAATATAAAAAAAATAGGAAACAATAGTATTCAGTAAGTATTACTATCAAATGGTTGTATGACCATTATGAGTAAAAATAAGTTATTTTTTCGCGTATTGGGTTTTCGACGCTCTGCTTAGCGCCGAGAGTTGATTATCCAACAGTGTGTTTTCTTGACGCGCTGGGATACGCGCTGGATGCGTTCTGTTGGATTCTCAATGCTCGGCTCAATATCGAGAGTTGAAAATCCAGTGTAAAAAAAAAATTGCCGCGATAAAAACACGTCGGTTTGAACCTGGGCTAATAGGGAAAGATATAAAGGTTTTAGTATAACTATAACGTCATAGAATGTTGTTTTTCATAATTATACATATTACTATATTGCCTGGTTATCATTACACAATAAACATGTAATATTACATTTTAATGATTTCATAATACGGGAAATATAGAGGCTATTTATACATTTAACACTGTTAATTTAAATGTACACTAATATTGTAAAGAGAAAAGATATGTTGTATTTGTAATAAATAAACTCAAAAACTACTTACCGATTTTTACAAATTCTTTCACCAGTAGAATGCTATATTATCAAAAAATAAACTCAAAGTATTTATTTCAATTAAATCATTTACAGGCACTTTTGAATTGTCAAGAAGTCGGTCAGTCAGATATAGGAATCTAGTTGCCCATTCCAAAGCGTAGTAGGTACCTATGGAGAAGAACGATCAACAAACTCCACGGACACTCTTTTAAATAAAAAATGTTATACAAAATATTGGTTACATCATTCATGTTGAAATTATGCATGTGAGAACAGAGTAACATAGGCTATCTATACATATTATAAATTAAAGTCACTTTTCGTGTTTGTCTGTATGTCCGCGTTGTTCTTCTAAACCACGCAACAGATTTTGATGAGGTTTTCACCATCCTTTAGAGAATTGATTCCGAAAGGTTTATGTGTATAATACGTTAGTATTAAAGTTACATATAACTAAGAAATCTCGTGACTAAATGAGTGAGAGGAGCTCGTGGCTAAGTAATAACTGCCGCACGGGTCGATCCATCAGGTTAAGCTACGCTTGCCGGGCTTGGAAAGCATGTTAAGCCGTTGGTCCCGGCTGTCATTCGTGGATCTTTGACAGACGTTACGGGTCATCAGAAGCCCGAAAGTCTGACAACCAGTCTTACCAATGGGTATCGTATTACTCAGTTACTGGGTTGTGGAGGTCAGATAGGCAGTCGCTCCATGTAAAATACTGGTATTCAGCTGCATCCGGTTAGACAGAAAGCCGACCCCAATATAGTTGGGAAAAGGCTAGGCAGATTGATAACTAAGAAATCTCGATGTTTTGTCAAGCCGTAAAAACCGTGTGAAGCAGGGGTCTACTCCCTAAGTGAAGTCCGTAGTTTAGGCCGAAATGACGGGTACTGAGTACTCCGTCTCACTTACGGTATGTTCGTAAGTGAGACGGAGTACTAAACGTCCATAACTTCTGCCGAAACTACGGAGTTCGCTTAGGAATAGACCCCCTGGAGCGAGCCGCTAGTAATTTTATAAAGATACCACGCGAGCGTACCAGATACCATATTTTTTTTTTTTTTTATTTGTTTTTGAAATTGACATTTATTATTTTGTTCTTACTTAATCTAATATTTTATCGAATAACTTTTATTAGGTACTGAAATTTAAATATTTGTACGCCACTAAGGCCAAACATGACTGATCTAAACTATAATGTGATTTAATAACTTGCATGCTCTGTATGTGTACTCATGTTTCCACAAATAAATAATCTTGAATCTTGAGCGATAAGCCACTGCACTGGCGCAAACTAGTGCTTAATCAAATGGGCATTTTTCAATACCAACTAAATGTTTACTTGAAGACTGCCTCGTTGGCCTAGTGGTTGCAAGCGCTACGGCTGAGCATGAGATCTTGGGTTCGATTCCCAGGTCGAGCAAAGTGTTATTGGATTTTTCTATCTAAAATTTCTCAGTAGCAGCCCGGAGTCTGGATTTGTGCCCGGTTGACGGCAATAGGCGCGCCCCTACTGTCATCAACGGGGTACAAATCATCATGTTTCGCTACTCGCATCCGATTCGAGTAGCGGAAAATGACGCAAGTCTTTTGAAATGACCGATGAATGCGGTTTCGCGGCGGAGTTGTGCTACCGGCGTTAAGGTGATCTTCCGAATGCGACCGCAACCGCAAACCGCTAACGGCAACAGGCGGTAACGTCGCCATCTACGCAAGCGTTTTCATAGAGTTATTTCGCTGCGGTCTGTCATTGCGATTGGGCGACGTTGCCGCTGCGGTTTGCGGATGCGGTCGCCTTAGGAAGAGCACCTTTAAACATACATAACTACAACATAAGCATAAGTACTCACTTTAATAATCTGCGGATGATAGTTAGCAACCACATTGGTGTCCCTTGTAGTCACCAATATCTTGCACCCGATATCGAAAGCTTCTAAACACTTCTTGTCGTTAACTTCGTCCAACACAAGAAGGCTTTCTTTCAAAGGTTGCTCAGAGAACTGAGTCTTAAGTTTGTCTTTAAGATCCATCATAGTCCACTCGTAATTGGAAGAGGACTGACTATCGCCATTGGAGCCGATACTCGACATAGAAATTGACGAGTTCATGTACGAATTTTGCGTGTACATTGAGGAAGCTTTTCTTAGTAATCTGTGGAGGGAAGAAGTCAATGAAAGAAACAATTTCTTGGCTGGGTATCAGCAGAATCCGAATATATGCTCAGCTGGTATATTGAGTACACGTCACGAGCGTAAGTATATTACTTGCTGCGCCCTGCGGTTTCACCCGCATAAGTCTGGATCCCGTGGGAATGTCGAGATAAAAAGTATCCTATGTGTTAATCCAGGCTTTAAACTATCTGTGTGCCAAATTTCATCCAAAGCTGTTCAGTCGTTTTTGCGTGAAAGAGTAGCTAACATCTATCCATCGTTTATACTATTAGTAGGAGGATGAACAGTTCGGCAGTAATATTTAATTCCATGATTCATCCATTAATATATGACAGAAAATATTATGTGACAAAGCAGCACAAATATGTGACATCGAAGGAACACCAAAACTATCTGTCGAGACAAGCGACCCTAAAATATCGGATGCTGTATCGGCTTCAAAAATATGAGTTAATAAAATATTAGCGGATATGTCTTGCGTCATAAATCTGCCTACTCGGTTAAATTCAGAAGAATGCGATACCTCGTTGTGATCGAAAATATGTGTCATCACTTTGGCAGCATAAAAACCTGACAGAATAATGTTTCGAGTTTTCTTCTATATTGCAGTTTGAGACAGCATTTCTAAGGGCAAACAAAGCAAAGAAGGGGCCAACACACATGAGAGTTTCTTAGAAATTGTCTACTTATTTGCCATTTCTTTCCAATGCGACGCCGCACCGCTTTTGTGTCGGCACTAAGCCAAAACTGCTGCGTAGTGCATTTCGACAGAACAAAAATAAGGAAGAACAGAAAAACAATAAGGAAAATGTAATACTCACTTGCTTTGTTGAAAAATAATGTCATCGTCAGTCTTACAGTTGCCAAAATTGACCCAGAACACTACGCCGTTGAAGTTATTAGTGACCAAATCAGGGTTGTCCCTCAATGCGCTGAGTACGACACATGTCTTCCCTGAACCGGACATGCCATGAAGCGCGACTACTTTGTGACGCGCCAGCCGCTTCAGGCAATCTGCTACATTTTCTTCCTACAAGACATTACAGAATATTATTATGGTAAACGGCAATAACAGGAAAATGTTGAGTATCTATATTGGACTAGCAACCCGCCCTGGGCACGGGTGGCAGAGCATATATGCCTATACTTTTTTTTTCTGTCGTAGTGTCGTATCAGCCATTTACGAATTATGCACCTAAACCTCATGAATCACTCGTCCATTGCTGAAAGCCGTATGAAAATCCGTTCGGTAGTTTTTGAGTTTATCGCGTTCAGAAAGAAAGACAGACAGACAGACGCGGCGCGGTCTTTGTTTTATAATATATTGTAGTGATTTCGTCAATTGTGTGAAAGGTATTACGACTGAAAAGATGTATGAAGAGAAAAACAGCTTCGCCGACCTCAAATAAATTGTGATAAAGACGAATATGATGAGAGGTGGACAACTAGGTGCTAAAGTCGCAACTCGGGGAGAGGACGACTGGGTATGACCACTTCTCTAGCAGTGAACTGTGGTAGGCCGAATAGATCGATAAGACAGCACTTTTTTCCTTCTACTCTCGTATTGGCATGATTTAGAAGGACAGTAGCAGAGGTGCGAGCAGTGCAGTCGAAACCATGCAGACGTTTTACTTTGTGTAAATTATTTAATCACCACTGCTCTCAAAACGGTGAAGGAAAATATCGTGAGCAATCCAGTATGTCCTAGAATTAAAAAAAAACGAAGACATGATGTGACATTTACCAACCCGCACTAGGCCCGCGTGGTGGATTACGGCCCATTCCCTCTCACCGAAATGAGGCCTGTGTCCTAGCAGTGGGGACATTATAGGCTGATTATGCATTATGCAAAAGGATAGTCAACAAGGTGGTACCGCAGCTTACTGCCCAGGGCATGCCAGAAGTAGCTACTTTAAGTTTCGTCATGCTAGAGTAAATGGCTGTTATTTTAATCCTCGATTGATTCGTCACTTCTCGCAAGATAAACAGGCTAATGTTTGTAGGAAATCCCATACTGGTTTTCGAAAATACGATCTCATACTGTAGGTAGGTGTATGTCATATTTAATTAATGGGGAAAAACATAACAATAAACAAACAGTAACTTATTTAGAAAATTATTCCCCAAATCGATTGGGATCAATCAGGATTTGATGATTTAGAAAATTATTCGCAGTTGGGAACTTCTGTTTTTTACTACATTTTTTCGTCCATGCTACATACATACAATAAAGATTAGTGTTAGGTAATTATTTCGGCTCATGGCTAATTAATAACAGCCGCACAGGTCGATCGATCAGGTTAAGCTATGCTTGTCGCAGTCAGTCTGTGGATGGGTGACCATCCTAACTTAACAAAACACCTCCGTGACTCGGAAAGGACGTTAAACCGTTGGTTGAGGCTGTCATTCTTGGATCTTTGACAGTCGTTACCAGTCGTCAGAAGCCCGAAAGTCTGATTACCAGTCTTACCAAGGGGTATCGTTTTACCCAGTAACTGGATTGTGTAGGTAACTCAACATGTGTATTTTTTTATTCCATAAATCCAGTTATTAATTCAATTGATAAATACATTTCATGTATCGGATAAATCTTTTTTGAAAAGCTCAATCTTCATTTTTTAAATAAATTCTACACGAGGTCACGCGCAGCTCGGAAATAAATCTTTTTAATCTGTACCTAAGGTCATTGATTGAATTGTCTTCGTAAAACGATCGTGTGTCGATGCATGATTCACGAATTAACATAGTTTAGATTGAAGTGCTATTCTCACATTAGATAACACATGTTAACAGAATATCAATGGAGGAAGATAAAAGTGTTTTTTGTAAAGCTTTTCACTGATTATTGCTGTACTAGGTACATACAGATTATACCAGTATCGAATCGGTTTCTGTTCAAGTGGGCCCTTGAGTTTTCATTGATATTAGTAAAAAGCAAGGTTTATCTATTGTTTAAACAATAGAGCCAGTTTTTAAAATAAGAATTTCTCAGTTTTATATGTATTATGAACTTTACGATTGTCGGAATAACGTTTAAAATATAATAACTGGCTCTAAGGTTTGGGCTTGGATTTTAAAGTTAGAACTCGTTTTGCAATTAATAAAATGGTCACGGAAAAAAGCGCTCGTACATATCTGGTTCTTCTATCAGTTAGATCTATACCTAAATTATATTGTTTATGCTTTGATCTAAAATCTAAATCGTAACAAAGACCATGCGCAAGGGCTGCAGAAGGTAGGTATCAATTTTTTTTTCAATCACAATTCCGAGCGGCGTATCTAAGAAGCAAAAATATGTTTAGTTTGATTTCTTACCACTTTAGTTCTCCTCACATGATGGTCCGGTAGTCTGGGCACATCGCCCTTACTAAGGCTGTCCTCAAAACTATCATTAGGCATCGGGTTGTTATTCTTAATTCCAATTTCCAATTTCTCCCAAAGCCACTTGTAGTCTTTATGCAGGCTGTCTACAAAAGCTTCATAAGCCCCGTTGTTACCATTAAGAATCAACGCATCCAGCAAGAATCGAGTTTTTTCGACGCGAGATGACTGCAAAAAAGTTATTTTAAATTCAATTATACATACATAGGTCAATTAGGTATGTGACGTTTTGTTATTTCGCGACACGACGACCTTCAACAGAAGCTGTAATCTGACTGACGCGTTAAGGGCTGATTTCACCAATGAAACTGAAACCGATTAGCATTTCTAAAACGCGTTCAAGAGCTGTCAGTGTCAAAATTGTTATGGAATATTGTACACTGACAGCTCTTGAACGCGTTAAATTTCCGCGTGAAATCCGCACTACAGCATTTATTACACCGTTGAGTGTCATCCATAAAGATTACAAATACTTAATAATTTTCATTCATTATGTTCCATCTTCCTTCCTGCGTAAGCTTGTTTGGAACGTTTATACAGAAATAGGTCAAACATATGACAAAATGAAAGGAATGTAAATATAGCCAATGTTACCAATCACAAGTAAATTAATAAAGCTCACAAAAAACGCGGTCGATACGAGTTGACGCTACAGGTACCTAAATACTTATTACATTATCCGAACAATATTATATTGACTTGCCTATTCAATAGGACAATTGTAAATAATTAATTTTAGCTAAACGAACAATTTCCCATGTTTAATTTTCCTTAACGGAGGAGCGGCCGATTTGCAATTGGTGCAAAACGAATCATAACGCTATACGATAACTTTTGAACATATTAAATAATACATCGTGAGGAAATAATGCCTGAGAGATATTTCTCGACAGCATATGAAGCCAAGTCAGAGGCCCATGGGCGGCTTTAAAACTGTGACACCAGGTTAGTCTCTAACCACACGAAAAGAAGAAGATTCTTAATAATTAAAATCGTAAGATAAAAAGCTGATACAGCACGCGTGGGCTGTATCAGAAATCAATGCTTAAAAAAAAATTGGTGTGTCATAATCATAATTTATACTTACAAGTCTGAGAATATGATCAAACTCCTCTGAAGAAATAACACGTTTCGTAAACAGCTCATCATAGATGTATTCTACTTCTAGATCGTCGATGATGTCCTGCTGGTGCTTCTGCAGCAGCAGCTTCTTGCTAGTGTCCATTTTCCCGGTTCGCTTTTCATCTGAAAGCACATGCGAAGTGAGAAACTCACACAGAGAAGTCAATCCTTAAAAGTCAAAACTCAACACACCTTTACAGTCTATTAAAAGAAAACAATATCTTTAAAAAAGGAACACAGCGAAGATGTTATCTTCGACCAATCCGAGACACAAGTACACCAATGTAAATTAAGATTCACACTGAGAATATCCAATGAAATATACATACGACCTTGGCCGCCACCTACTACATAATAGTTTAGGTAAACAAGTAAGCACATATTTTAAAATTCGAGAACATGATGTCGATGACCAGACTGCGCGATGGCCAAGGCTGAGTGTATACTGAACCGAGGAATTACAGAGTCATTGTGGCTATTTTGCGGAAACACCTAGGATAATTTGTCACTTAAGAGGGAACAGGGCCTGCGATTCTCTATTCAAATGTATTCTCCTTTTTTCTTCCTGAATAACGCCTCTAGAGCAATCTTTTTTTTTTAATAAAATGTGCCCCTGTACCCTCTTAAGGCCTAAGGCCAATAATAATTGAACGCCAGTCTGGGTCGCGCTAACCGCATAACATGGCAACGTTGTTGATATACAGGGTTACTGGTAACTCGACGTATTCCTTGCAGGACGTCATAGTAGGGCTAAAATGCAACAAATTAAGCCACCAAATGTTCTACCGAAATTCAGTAGTTTTTGAGTTAGTTCGATTTTTAGAGTTTTTATGAATAATCCCAGATTAAATCATTTGAAACCAATTTAAAAATTATTTACGGCGCGACAGTACAGAAATTTTAAGTTATTATCGTAGTTGATGCCGTAGCAGATCTTTGTTAATAATTAAAAGTTCAAAAATGCCTTAAACCTTGGCAAATATCACTAATCAAACATTTTTTTTTTTGTAATTTTTGTTATTACTCCATACAAATTGTTGTCTAGTGCAAAAATAAAATACTACGCCTGATGTACAAATTACTAGGAAAATATCCTTGTCTTATCAGCTATTCAGAAAGGTATGATTGTCAATACTTTTGCATGTATGACAGGGTAGAGAAGAGTTTTATGGGGAGCAGGTAAAATTGTGAGACAATCAACATTTTGTTTGTTATTCGTAGAATTCGTAGTTTTACCTGAGCTTGAACTCCAAACACACGGTAAGCTTTGTGATTGGTTACTATTGTTCTCTCGGCATGACTCGGGGTGCGATTTTCTGGTCGTCAGTGTTAGTCAGTCTCAACTCTACGTCGCGCAAGCTCGTGTTTTGTTATCTGGCTATCCCTATCGCGTATCTTGCTCTCGTGCTGTGCTGTGCCTTCATAAGTGCTGACTATGGCTGCATATTCTAATCCTGAATACGCTGACATAATTTACTGTTACGGACTTTGTGACGGTAACGCTGCTGAAGCGCGGAGAGAATATGGACTTCGCTTTCCCAACCGCCGACTCCCACACGTTAGTGTCTTCGGATCGACTTATCGGCGAATATCTGAAACTGGCAGCGTCCAAAGAACCAGGCAAATTGACACTGGTCGTTCCCGGAGATACACGGCTGACGACGAAGAGCTGATTCTTCAACGTTTTATTGACGACCCCAACATATCGACAAACATCGTAGCGCGTGAGCTTGGTATGTCACAGTGGAAAGTCTGGTCTGTAGTTCACTTGTCAGGCCGACATCCATATCACTACCAACCAGTCCAGTCATTAGAAGAGGGAGATCCGCCGAGACGGCTTGAATTTTGTCGTTTCATGCTGAGTGCCGACGCCGAAGGCGAAAACTTTTTAAAAAACATTCTGTGGACCGATGAGTCATGTTTTGACCGTGATGGTATCACAAACTACCACAACTTACATTACTGGGCACCGAAAGCAGAAGCAAACCCTAAAAAACTGAAACCAACCGCATCCCAGCGTAGGTTCTCGCTTAATGTTTGGATGGGTATTATCGACGACAAATTAATCGGTCCACATTTTTTACCCCGAACACTAAATGGGGAACTTTATGAAGATTTCCTTAGAAATCATTTAACACCACTGCTCGCGGATGTACCGGAAGAAAGAAGAGCAAACATGATTTATCAACATGACGGATGTCCAGCCCACTTCCGAATCACAATTCGACAATTGCTGGATGAAAACTATCCAAACCGATGGATAGGGCGCGGTGGGCCGATTCCGTGGCCTGCGCGAAGCCCTGATCTGACGCCCCTAGACTTTTACGTCTGGGGTCATATGAAAGACCTAGTTTATGTGACCCCAGTAAATTCAATTGAAGAACTAAGGGAGAGAATAACAGATGCGGCGGACCAGATGAGGGCAACAATCACATCAAGAATCACAAAAACTGAAATGAGGAAGCGAATAAGAACATGTATTCGAAACCGAGGGCAGCACATCGAACAAGACGTGTGAAATGTATGTCATAAAAGTTATTAAATTGAAATTTATTAAAAATAATAATAACATTCACGAAATTGTTTTATTTGATTTTCCGAATAATCACCTTTTTGTGAGACGCACGTCTTCCTGTACTAAATAAAAAACGATTTTCATAATGTAGTCCATGACTTTGTATTAACATTCATACCTTTTTGGATAGCTGATAAGATAAGGATATTTTCCTAGTAATTTGTACATCAGGCGTAGTATTTTATTTTTGCACTAGACAACAATTTGTATGGAGTAATAACAAAAATTACAAAAAAAAAAATGTTTGATTAGTGATATTTGCCAAGGTTTAAGGCATTTTTGAACTTTTAATTATTAACAAAGATCTGCTACGGCATCAACTACGATAATAACTTAAAATTTCTGTACTGTCGCGCCGTAAATAATTTTTAAATTGGTTTCAAATGATTTAATCTGGGATTATTCATAAAAACTCTAAAAATCGAACTAACTCAAAAACTACTGAATTTCGGTAGAACATTTGGTGGCTTAATTTGTTGCATTTTAACCCTACTATGACGTCCTGCAAGGAATACGTCGAGTTACCAGTAACCCTGTATATTTTCGTTTCGCCTAATTAATTCAACGATGACTCATAGAGAGTTTATCTTCAATAACGTTTAATACCTAATTGTAATACAATAGTTATGTTTAGATTTGAATCGGGTTACAAAAATGGCGATAAGCATTCAGTGACCCTGACCATCAGTCTTAAACGGAACCGAAGGTTGTAGGGATATCGACTAGAAGCAATCTTCCTAGCCTTTTCTCAACTATATTGGGGTCGGCTTCCAGTCTAACCGGATGCAGCTGAATACCAGTATTTTACATGGAGCGACTACCTATCTGACCTCCACAACCCAGTAACTGGGTAATACGATACCCCTTGGTAAGACTGGTTGTCAGACTTTCTGACGACCCGTAACGACTGTCAAAGATCCACGAATGACAGCCGGGACCAACGGCTTAACATGCTTTCCAACCCCGGCAAGCGTAGCTTAACCTGATGGATCGACCCGTGCGGCAGTTATTACTTAGCCACGAGCTCCTCTCACTCACTTAGTAACTTCGGGTTCGACTCCCGCACGGAACAAATATTTGTATGACCTACAATTAGTTGTTCCGGGTCTGGCTGTTTGTGTATGTGAGTTTAAATGTTTGTAAACGCACCCACGACACAGGAGAAATTCCTAGTGTGGGGCAAAGATAAAAAAAAAAAAACTTTAATATTAACGTATTATACACATAAACCTTCCGGGATCAATTCTATAAAGGATGGTGAAAACCTCATCAAAATCTGTTGTGTGGTTTAGAAGAACAACGCGGACATACAGACAAACACGAAAAGTGACTTTAATTTATAATATGTATAGATAGCCTTTGTTACTCTGTTCTCACAATACATGCATAATTTCAACATGAATGATGTAACCAACTGACGACCCGTAACGACTGTAAAAGATCCACGAATGACAACCGGGACCAACGGCTTAACGTACTTTCCGAGGCACAGAGGAGTCTCGGTATGTAAAGATGGTCACCCATCCACAGACCAACCCAGGCAAGCGTAGCCTAACGTGACGGATCGACCCGTGCGGCAGTTATTACTTAGCCACGAACCCCTAGAATATTAGATCTTAATTTGTCTTGTGGCCTTTCGTTATTTTGCTTGGAATATTGTTTGAGGACGTCGTGGTCAGATAGGCAGTTGCTTCTTGTAAAATACTGGTATTCAGCTGCATCCGGTTAGACTGGAAGCCAACCCCAACATAGTTGGCAAAAGGCTAGGCAGATGATAACTTACTAGTCATAATACTAAACTACTAACACATTTTAAGGTAACATTATGGTTGCATGTAAAAAAACTTATTCTTTCTACATGCACCTAAACAATATTCTCACGGATAAAACCCAATTCGTGTAAACAATGTGGTTTATTAAACAAAAATGTGTTATATCGAGCAAGAAAACTGAACCGAAGCCCTATGCATTTTAATAAAAATAAATACTAAGGGAGTTAGGACCAATTAGCTAACACGAAACCTCAGCAAAAGTAAACAAATAATCTAATAATATTGATGACCCATTCGGGTACATTGACCGAAAGGCGATGATAAGCTGTTAACAAAATACGCATCACATAAAATTATACCTATTTAGACATGTGTAGGTAGTAAATAAAATATTATCTAATATCGGTCTGATTAAAAGACAAGCGAATTCTCATAGGTGGTGAAAACCAGTATTTTTTACAATTCGTGGTATTGGCAAACAACATCTTAGTCATATACATCAGCGCAAGCGCAGCCTAACGGGACTTCAGTGCAACATTGCTCGTTAATGCGCAGTTTTCTACGCAATTTTGGGCGTAGATATAATGCAGCGTCTGTAATTTCGTAAAAGCTTTACCTTATAGGTAAAAGTTAAGGCTTTAGCAGTACCGCTATCAACTGGTTCTTAATGGGCAAATGGTCATCATTATAGATTAAATTTCTAGTAATCAGGGGCGAGGGTCTATGACGTGTTAAAGCTATCATTGTTCCATCGTGAAAAAAGGATAGTGCTATTCGTCCCATATAGCTCCATCTCTCTCTGACACTGGACCAATTATGGCTTTAAGACGACATAGTACTGCCCCAGGTCATAGCATCTTCATTCTTCAATTACCACTTTCATTACATACGACCTCTGCTGAATCACAGCACAGGCCATCTGATAGACAGCATGCCGCATCATGCGGTCCTGATTGAATGGCCCATATATCATTAAACTGGTGCTTGCAGCATCTTGTGGTAGCTGCAGAAGATAGTACCACCTTATATCCTCTTGAATGACGTAATCAATTAGGTAGTGATTCCAATCAACACATTAGTTGCACAACTCTTCTTTACGTGTTGATTTGAATCAAATTTTGTGCAGATCTCCATATCAAAACGTCCTAAAAGCAAATGGTCCTACTAGCAAAACGATACTTTACCACAAGTACCTATTAGCAAATCGTCCTAAAAACAACAGAACGGAAATGGTACAGTCATACCACACATAAATATGAGATTTTTATCGGAATAATATTACCTATGTATCGTCTTCTCGAGACAACAAACTTTAAAATAAAATAAACTTTAAAAACTAAACCTTACTTTAAAAAAACCGGCCAAGTGCGTGTCGGACCACGCACAATGAAGGGTTCCGTAGTTAGGATGAATTTATCCCAAGAACAAACTTAACATTATTAACTTACATTGTAGTTGAAAAACATGAACCTTTCATTGTGCGTGGTCCGGACCCCACCGTATCAAAACGTTCTAAAAGCAAATGGTCCTGGATCACCAAGCAAGACCATTGCAACGGCTCGCCGATTATCGTGTCGAAGCTCGTTTTTGGAACCAATATGATTCGGTGACACCAGATGTAAAGTACGGATATCTTGAAATATGTAATGCTGTGGAGTCTGAATGACACCCAAAATCTAGCATGGATTGAAATGGTAGGTAGCCATATTTTGCCAGACGACTAAGCCTTCCGATTGATATTCCACTACACAGTCCAGCGATGTTCATATCCAATTCTAGGTATATTGATCACTGATTGTACTGATTGATTGCCCAGCGACAATACGTTCAAATGTGATCGAAGCTCGGTATTTCCGTTTAGGTCTCTCATTTTAGAAATGCTGCAGAATTTTTGTTTATTTCATGCGATATGAAGTCAGCATCTATTTTATTGATTCATGCTTAGGAATCAATCGTTATAATTTGTGAGTTACATGCAACATTATCAAATTACGTACTAACATCGCTAGTCACACAGCGAATGTGTCTAGTTCTACTACCTAAATCAATATGATATTGTGATGGGTTCTTGAAAAAATAAGGAGCACTAATTATATTCAAAATCACTTCTCAAAGACACATCAGTCATATTAATGAGTGCTACCTTGAAATAGCGTTTGACATAATTGACAAAACAAAATTATGCTTCTATGCCAAGGTCTCCTTATCTTGTACTAGTCAGCAGCAAATTAGTGTCATTTGAACGGAAACTGGTCAAGTAGACTGATAACAAGCACTTATAGAATATCTATTTTTTCAGTATCAGTGATTAATTGTTTCCTAAGTCCTGGGTAATTGCGTAACACACATAAAATGACAATTGATCGCAATGGGTTTAATTTTGACAGTTCACCCACGTCCATTGCGTTATTTGCTTTGCTGAGCAGACGGTTTTTTTAAACCTATGAAGCAATGGATTAGCAATATCCTTCAAAACTCGCGGATTGTTGCTACCATGCCAACTAACCTCTATAAAAGGAATAAATTCCTAGTTTTGGTAATTATATTGTAATTAGGTAATTTGTTATTCTACGAAATGATGACCAAGTTATTTATTTACTGTCCGACTTTAAAGCTGCATGGTAACTTAATCACTAAGTGATATTCCAGAATTTCGAAATTAATCATGTGCTAATAATACTGTTCAAAATTATTTTCACTGCCAAAGACATCAACATTGGATATTGAAATAAATACCAAATTAAAAAAACTTCCACTCATGCGCGATAGCATAAAAACAACCAGAGGCAGACGATTGTTTTAATTTTATTTTCGACTTTAATTCAACGTGCCAATGTTGATATTTGCTTAGGCAGTAAAATCTGCACTGCGCTGCACTCCGCCAGGTCTACACCGTCAGCAGCATTTACTTGTACAGACGCCAGCACATCAACCTACTACAATCTGTCAAATTTCTTTAATAGATTTTCAACTTTATCACTAAAGGATAAGGTTCAAAGTTCATTGGGAAAATTTGACAGTTTCGGGTAGGTTGACATGCTGGCGTCTGTACATTCAGAATTCCCTTTTCAGTCATTATTTTTCTACAAAAAATATAATATTGAAAGATTTTATTAATAAAACATTAAATACAAGGATTACCTAGTTTTGCTCATATCCTAGAATGGGATTATAATTTACAGTATCATAGTATGCAGGCACGGATAAAAATTGAATAACATACCTAAGGCTAGCTGTTGTAACAAAACGAACTTTCAGCTTCATGGGCGCAAGAAATTATTATTCAACCTATTAGGGTGAATGTTTGCACAGTACTGATAGAAAAAAATAAGATAACAGCAAGACTGATATGAGTGATAGCTTACCACACCGAAATTATTGTGAAACTTTAATGTTAAAGAAACATATTGGAAATATGCGAAACGCTTTGTAATACTTGTGACGACCAGGCTTTGCAGATGTAGATAAAAAATATTGTATGGACAACTTCAAGCCTAATTAGTAATTACTACTGTCCATTAGGCGATAAGGTGCATTTTCGCACGACGCCATTTTGTCGGCGATAAAAATGCAGCTTTATTTAAGGTACAGACGCCAGCAAGTCAACCTACCCGAAACTGTCAAATTTTTCTAATCAACTTTGAACCTTATGCTTTAGAGATAAAGTTGAAAATCTGGTAAAGAAATTTGACAGATTGTAGTAGGTTGATGTGCTGGCGTCTGTGCCTACAAAGGAGTGCAACTTCTTCATTTATTATGAACTACGATACAATTGTTGTAAATAATTAAGAATACTTTAGCTAACGGTGGAATGGATGGATTTAGCCATAATGATAAAGTTATTAAACAAGTAAATGGAAAAGTGACGGGAATGGATAAAAGATAAAAGATCATTTATTTGTCAAACATGCGTTTACATAAACTGACTAATCAGACATGCAAGGTATTCAAGTAATAGAAGTTGTGTGCGTCCATGTTGTCATGGATAAAGTAAGAAATGAGTAACTATATTAGAGGAAATTTCAAAGTGGCACCAGTGACAGAAAAGTTGAAAGAGAATTGTTTAACTTGGTATGGGCATGGTTATGAAGAGGGATGGCATGAATGTGACTAAAAGAGAGGTGAAATAGTTTGTAACTGTTATACCTCACACTTTTAGAATAAGAAAATAGTTTCTTATTCTAAAAGTGTAGCAGTAAAGTGTAGCATCATTAATCCAACAATTTGTACCTATTGCTTTAATTAGTTCTGGGGTTTTTGCCGATTACAGTCATTCTGTATTGTATTGTATTGTTTGTTTGATAGCTCTTTTAAGAATTAGCATGAGCAAAGTCATGTTAGGTGCAGATAGCTTTTTGAAGAATGATCCACTGCAAAGTAAATAAACTACATAACATCAAGCCTGTTTTCTTTATTGGGTTAGGCAGAGATGTACCCCTAACACAATCACATTTCACCACAAACCACAAACTTATTCTTGTTACCAAACAAGTATTGTTTATTCAATTGTTTTAACTAGGAATTATTTCTAGTCATAAGCTTTATGGTATTGTACTGTCTACTGTTGTATTGTTTTTTACACCACTATGTTGGTATTGAATTAACCATTCAGTTTGATCCAAAAGAAGTGCACAGAAATATATGAACAAAAAACACTACTGGTTTCTATGTATTTCTATGAAATACCTTCCGTAGCTAGCAACACGATAGTCGGTCTACGGACTTGTACCTATACGGTTCCTTTTTACAAGCTTTTAATTAACTTGTTCGTATGTATGTAAAGTAAAGGTACAATTCCGTAGCTGACTGCAGGCAGCAGCGACAGGCGACGTGTCACCGCGACACAACTGGTTTCTATGTATTTCTATGAAATACCTTCCGTAGCTAGAGACAAGTCGATTTCATAGAAATACATAGAAACCAGTAGTGTCTGTTTAAATTTTTTTTAAAATTTTGTTTGAATATGGATAAGAAGTTTTTACATGTAGGTATGTTTATTTCTTCTTTTTACATTACAAAAACTGCATACCAACAGTTTATTTAAATTAATATTTGAACCATCCGAAATGAGACTTGTTTTCTTGTCCTAACTTTAGAGTCAAGGTTATTATCATTGAGAGAGCATAAAAATAGACACAAACTGTGTATGAGTGATGTCTGTATGTCAGCCTAGTCAAGTAATAAAGAATTTATAGATAATGATAATAATTAGTGTTGGCTGGCACGGAAAGATGATCTTTAGATATAGCAGAGGACACAGATTATACTTAATTTGAAGAATTAAAAGTTTAAAAAAAATATCACAGATTTCTACTATGATGTGGGATTTCCAGTTTCAATGGTTTGTCCATGCAAGTGGATAAACCTTATGATTAAATGAACGTCTGCCTATGTGCTTTCCCATGTTCTCAGTTTGAATGATTTTATTTTATTTGGCAGATGAGAGATTTTGTTTCCAGAAAATAACAAATATTGCTATCTGGCAGAGCCAATAAACATAGTATATTTTTCTTTAAAGTAAAGTTTAAGTCAAATCATTTATTTCAAATAGGCCCCTTATAAGGCACTTTTGAACGTCAAAATTTACAAAAAAATTGAATTGATTCTATTCACCCCTTCCAAAAGGTAGTTTTCGCGTGGAGAAGAATGAGCAAGAAACTCCACCGTTACTCTTTTAAAAAGAAGTATATTAGACTCTTTTTAAGTAGTATATTAGACGGCACAGTTGGCGCAGTGGCTAAGCGATTGACTGCTGCGCTGCGTGTCGCGGTTTCGATTCCCGCACGGAACAAATATTTGTATGGCATACAAGTAGTTGTTCCGGGTCTGGCTGTTTGTGTATGTGAGTTTAATTGTTTGTAAACGCACCCACAATACAGGAGAAATTACTAGTGTGGGGCAATATTTAAAAAAAAAACATGACAGGCTTAATCCTATTAACAATGTAGTACAAAATATGCACATCTCAGTGGCCTTACAGTAGTTTAACATTCTAAAAATCGCCATGATTTTGGATGAATGATCTATGACACATCGGAATTTACACATAATATGATGAATATAATCAATGAATGAATCAAGGTGCATGCACTTACAGTAAGGTGAATAAACTTATTGTTTAGAATTGCATCTAGTAGCAAATTAATTTAATGTTACTGCCGCTGGTACCTTCTTAGTTTAAGCTTTTTGAAAACTTGTCAAATTGAATTTCTTTTGCAAGTATTCTAATTATGAGAGAACAATAACAATGTAGTGTAAAAGACAGACTTGTTTATTAATCTAAACTAATATTATAAAGGGGTCAAATTGTTTCTAATTTATTTATAATCACGTTGTACAAGAACAGATTGGATGGTGACCCCCAAACAAGGCATTTGCCTGTATCTTGGGGGTTATTTGTTAATTAAGGGTAATCTTTGGACATTCAGATCGGATAAAAAAATTATTTCACAGGTAGAGCTACACTATTGCAGTGTCATAGGATATGTTTTAAATTTAAACACATGGACAAAGTCACAGGCAGGAGCTAGTAATATACTATTTTCTATGTTGGAGGGTTTGGTTTCTGCATTTAGTCCTTCAGGTGGACCATAATGTGTGGGCCGTGGCAGCCGTCAGTGGTTATTCCAACCAGCCCACTTCCCTCCAGAAGTAGATTACATCTTTTGGTCTGTTTAGAACATCTGCAAAAGATCTGGGTGATATAAAAAGAGGAAACTCAGACTATGGTTCCGGAGTCAGTTTTGATCTGTTGGTGTATACTCTCATCTCTTGTGGCCTGAGTAGTCACACTGTTCTTCTGAGTAATAAGTTGTAATGCTTTTGAAATTAGTTTAATTTCGGGGCTTTGTTGCAGGGTGATGCCATTATGCTTGTTGTTTGATGGCATCTTTCTTAATGCGTATGTGCTTGACTCTAGTCTGCTCAGGGTTCCTGATATATTGAACCTATAGGGGGCCAGGACCTAGAATTGCCTGTATGTGGCAGTGGATGTAGTTTTTATACTGCTAGTGATTGCTACACAATCTAAACGCTGCAGTATTTCGAGATCTCTGGGCTGTGCTCAGGTCTGTCCTAGAACACCAGATGACTGTGGGGTATAGCCAGTCAGTGACCTTGGGGCTAATCCACCAATTCCTGCCAAGCAGTCGCTTGCACTGCCACAGGGATGGAGTAATATACTATATTGTACTAACACTTAAACATAATTAGCGTTCTAAGAAGTTAGGAATGTTTCCTGACAAAAAACTGAAAAAATTATACAAATGTGCAATTATTTTGTGACGCAACACAGAGCAGGCAACAAGCAGTCATTTTTGTAGTCAATCACCTGTAGTTCCTGGTAACATGTTAAATGATGCAGCTGATCATGTAATTTGATAGTAAGGATTTTTTTAAGCAATACCATTTGAGTATTAAGAATTTTGCTGACACAAACTGGCACATACAACTTAAAATACGATAAAAATTCATAGTTTATTGTTTCTCTACATCGATAAATGCTGGACTATTGTGATGTTTTCAGTAAAAAAAAAGTGTTATTATCTAAAGCTTTTGCTTCAGTTTCTTGAATTTCTACAGTTCCAGTGAGTCTAAAAATGTTAACAGAAACAAAAGCTGTAGATAGACTTCTATTGTTATCACATACAGTAGCTTTGATAAATAGATATTGTGCTCCTGAGCTCGGTCCTATTTATTCATATAAAATATTGCATAGAAAATAACCGTTCAAAAAGTTTAAACAATAAGTTGTACTCACTCCTTTAGTCACAAACTTGTTTCCATATTTTAATGCAGGTTTAATTTCTCATTTATTATGTTAGGATGTTATTTTAGCACGACACAGCCAAAAACTTGTTGAGCACTACCTACGTTCAAAACAAAGCAAACAAAGTGAATGCAACTCAACTGCAATGGCTCACGGTGTCGTCTGTCAAAGTTCAAACTCAGAAGTATTTGAAACGAATCATTACACATTTACAGCATAACAAAAATGTGTTCTTTTACGTTAATTTATGGCACAGACAAGGAAAGCAATGCTAAAGAACCAAACATTGACGACTGACATTTGTCAAATGCATTTTCTATTGCTTGGGTTACCAGTGTATAAAATTTAGTTGTGTGGTCGGGGAGCGGGTGACAACAGAAACACAAATTACAATCCACCATAACTTTTCAGTTAGAGCACGCGTACATTCGCTAGCTGGTGGCAGTAGCTAATTATTTATCGATAGATTTGAATAGATGACTATCAAAACTTACTAAAGCTTGCGTGGTCGCCCTCTGACGGGCGCCCGGGTAACTACTCTGGGCTGCCATGACAACTTCTGCCACACGTATTTAATTTGAAAAAATGTCATCTAAATATTATTTCATTTAAGCCTAATATATTGATAGTAAAAATATTTAAAATCGATAATTTTGGATAAGATAAGATTGCTTTTTCTTGACTGAATTACGAAGGTTGGCAATGTTGTAGACAATTTTGAATTTCAGATTCCCCATTTTACGAAGATTGATAATGTTAACGATTACCGCTTAATAAACTATAAACATTGTCATGTATATTGTAATTTATTTTGTTCTCTGTAATTTTGCTTACAGGTAAATTTGTAATATTGTGTAGACATTGTGACTTATAACATCGCCTTGGATATATCCAAGGCGATATTATAAAATTATGTTTTAAATAAGTATGTAAGTATGTGTGTTTATGTTACAATTGTGTTTTAAATAAATAAATAATAATAAATAAACTTTATAAGAATCTATATCTTAATCTTTCAAATGTTTTTCCAGGTGTTACTAATTTTTGCCATAATATTGTTTTAATTCTGGTTAATTAATAATTTTGATTATTGTTCCATCACTTTCTTTGTCGGAAATCAAACAACATAACCAGAAGCACCCAAGAACCGATACTAATAACGCCGTCTGTCGGATTTATAATAAACTATAAACTTATCATGGTCACCTTGAGTTTCAACAAGTTGCCGCGGTAATACCCAGCCTGTCTAAGCCCAGGTACGCACGGGCGATTGTTTCCTCCGCAGGCTCAAAAAAAAAAAAACACTGGGTAGTGCAAACAAGTATCACGTGGACTAGCGATTTTCAAATTCGATTTTAGTTATTTCAAAATTATTTTTATTTTTAGAGATATTTTTTTGCAGAATTGTCATAACCAAAAGTAAGAAGTTTAGTGATAGTTTAGTTGGTTTAGTTCGGTATACAAGAGAATCGGCACAAACGTCTCACAAAACTTTTATGATAACATTTAATCAATTTTATTATAGACAGTCCTAAGCCTGGAAAGTATGAAGGAAATCATTGATTTCTAACGCTTCAAGATATATTATTTATATTCTTTCATGTACAGCGCGTTGTGAGATAACATTTACCGCGCATCATTAAGTCCATTTAGCGTGTTGCCAAATAAAATGAAAACGTTTCCGCGTTTAGACTGCGGCTGAGTTTTGTAACAACGTGTCATAATGATAGGGTACAAAACAACGCGGTAGAAAAATATTTTTTATAGTCTATAACACGTCTATAGTTTCCAACGGATTTGAATTTGATTGAGATTTCTAGATGATGGTGTGATTTATTTGTTCTCTAAGCGTCACGTCTAGCGTAAATAAATGTGTTTTATTTCTTTTATTACAAATTTAAAATATTACGGCGCGCCTGTTTTCTCTCATTCTTAATTAGGTATGTTGGAGATTATGTTTTTTTTAAAGAAATTTTATCATTTTTATTTATTATGTTTGTACTTAGGTTTATATTTGTAAAAGCTTTTATTGTAAAAAAAAGGTTTTAGTAATAATAATATTCTGTACTTACTCTTTATTTTCACTTTCTTCTTACTTGGATCGGTTGGCACTTGGCACTTTCGGAACAAAATATTAATTTGATCAGTATTCTCAACGAATCTCACAAATCGCATCGGTTTGGAACAAAGTACCTATTAATTTTATCCACATTTCTAACGAATCATACAAATGGGATTATATTACTATTTTTCAGCCCAATTACACCTACTTACATTGCCGCACGGTATAAAGGATGACGTGTAGCTTTCGTTAGCAGTAATTAATTATATGTAATGAATATTAATTACTTGTTATGCTGCGGCCGCATTGTCTATCGTGACCAAGCAATGCGTGCGTAGCCCGAACTATTGCGACAATAACCGATAATTGTTGGTCACATCTGCGTGTAGCGTATCACCGTGCGAAGCTTCGTCACAATACGTCACCCTCCCCGCTAACTGTCCTAACTAGCAATTGATATTTTTCCAGGGCAACAGTTTTTCAGTCGGGCGCTACAATCATGTTAATGAATTAATAACTTTTTTTATATTGCTCTTAGCTCTTTGAGTTAGTAGTAGCCCTAAAGCCCTAAGGCCATAAAACTTTTTTTCGAAAAGTTATGAACAAGTAGGTAATGTCAGTGCAGATATGTCAGTTTGTGAGATACAACAGTTAGCGGGGAGGGTGACGAATAGACGCAGATGCGGCCGCGCATTTTTAGGTAGGCACCTGAATTCCAATGACCTACTAAGTATAAGAAAATTCGGTTTGATGTCATACCTACAACTAAAATAACAACACATACCACTTCCTTTTCTGAAGTCAGTCAAAAACGACTCTATACCTACACTTTGCATAATCTGATATAAATATTCTTACATGTCTTACCTTACCCTATCACGTAACTTCAGGTAGGTAGAGCAGATGTGCGCCACGACAAAGGCTTTTAGCAATATCTGTAAACAAACCATTCTTTTGAGGTCGGATCAAGGCCGCCATGAATGACGTTGTGGCGGGCCTAACTTTTAATAAGATTTATTGTAACCGATCCTGTTTTGACAGTCACAATAGTGTGATTCTTGGCGGTAAACGGACATCTTTGTGTGGTCTTGAGGTTTATTGAAAAGGTTTTGGTAAAGTCAAAACAGAGTTTACACCTGGTGTAGAAAAAAAAGTGAAATTAAGTAACGATTTCTTGGGTGTTTTGCATGAAGTTGAATAGTTTAGAATTTCTCTTTTAAAAAAAAAATAATATCTATAAAAAAATTTAAATATTATCATATCCTAAGCTTCTAAGCTCTAAAATATGTAATAGGTTATTTAATCTTTATTTTAAAATTAACAATTAGGGTAGTTAGAGTGTTAATTAATTAACCAACAAGAAAGTCCCTAGGTTCTTACTTTAGAATGATACCAAATACATGGCACTTATGTAAATAAAAGATAAAAAATATTAAAAAGTAAGTTGTATTACAAAACTCACTTATTATTATTCACACACATTTTATTTACCTATTTACATTCTATCTTTCAAATGTTTCAAATCTATTGTTACTGTGTGTTGCAAATCTAGTGTTACTTATTGCAAACGAACAATTCTCGCGACCACCAGTTCACATCTCTTTCTAAGAAGCTTCAATTAAAACGACTTACAAACTCATGGGTTGCTATAACAACTCACAAATGCTCCATAATAACGATAACGTTGAAACTCACCTGAGTTATGGTAATGGGTCCAGAGATACCTCTATAGAGGTCCCTTCCCTCCCAAGCCGCACTGCCGGACCCTACGTTCGGAACGTAGGACCAGTTAATCTTAACGACATATAAACATAAAGATGTCTACTTCCACGTCACTAAAAGGCAATTGTTGTTAAATTTAATGGCACATAAAATAAAATAGTCTGACTCACGATAATTGTTGACGGATAAAGTAAAGTATTTGGTGTTAGTCTTGTTAGTGTTGCATAGATTGATGACGTTTAGTTTTATGGGATAGTTCTGCAGCAAAGACAGAACTACCCCACCCCGGAACAGATTTTTTTAAAGAGAAAATGTTTTTTTAGATTTGCAACACACCTAGATGGTAGTTTTCATAAAGAAATGTTTTTTTGGCGCGCTGCGTTGACGACCTTTATTCCTTTAAGATACATAATTATGATAATCATCAGCCCAAAGCTATAGGTATATCCCCCTGCAGAATATGACCTATATATTAAAAAAATCGGACAAGTGCGAGTCGGACTCGCGCACAAAGGGTTCCGTACCATTATCTATAAAAACGGCAAAAAAATCATGTCTGTTGTATGGGAGCCCCACTTAAATATTTATTTTATTCTGTTTTTAGTATTTGTTGTTATAGCGGCAACAGAAATACATCATCTGTGACTGTGTGATTTCAACTATCTAACTATCACGGTTCATGAGATACAGCCTGGTGACAGACGGGCAGCGGAGTCTTAGTAATAGGGTCCCGTTTCACCCTTTGGGTACGGAACCCTAAAAACAGTTGTTAGAAAATATCTCTTTTACTTAATCCTACTAATCATGGAATCACCAATTTAAGTGCCCATGTCAACGCGATCAGCACATCTTTTGCGTTCAAGAGCTGTGTCAGTATTCCACAACAATGATGACACTGACAGTTCTTGAACTTAGTTTAGATGTGCTGATCGCGTTCAGTTTAATAGGGATGATGACTGGGTAAAAAAAAAGAAATCCTATTTAGTCCGTCAGTCAGATAAACAAAAAAAATATTAGACTCGTATTTTTTGTTGTATCATATCAATAAAACATTACTTAGATAAAACGCATTAAAGTTGGGGAGTGGGTACAAGTAAGTATAAAATCTACATACTTGTGACGTCATGGCTCATTTTAATTCAATGTATCGCCATATTCTTTAAATAACGTAAAAAAAGAAAAAATACGTTTACGTTATTTTTTCATAATCTAAATGACGGACAAAATTATTTTTTTAAGAAATGGATTAGGTACATAACCTACCTAAGCCTGCAATCGTCCAGCACTTTGCAAGGCCCATATCTGTGGCAAGGCCCTATATTACTCTATGAATGTCATGTTCCCTGTCATTGTAGTCCTGCATTAACAATCTCGACACAAATAAATTAAGTAGATGTTACATGTAAATGAGCCAATTAACGTTAATTTCAAGAATGAGAGGTAATTACAGGAATCGTCTAATTATGTTTGAATTTATCGTTGACAGTACAATTTCCGCTATTCATCGTTTTTGTTGTAATAGGTCGTTAAACTTTGTTTTTAAAAATATTGAGTGGAAGTGATTAGATTTTCGGTAGTTTAGAACTTTGTTTTCTTACCTATGTTCTATGTGATGGAAAATCTTCTTCGCCTTTGTAGGTATCTGTAATATATACAAAAGGCATTGCAGGTGCGTAGCCGACGGTGACCGCGCGCGAGTCGATTGCCGACTTAACGGAATGTTGCCATTTTTAAATATATGTTAAATACATACATATTAAATATATATTAAATATACTTTATTTATTTATGTAGAATTAATTATTGTATATTTATTTTATTTTTATATCTTAATTATTTTTCATGGTATGCTGCACCGGTCGACGTCATAACGTCAACGCCGGCTCTCGATGAAAACCAGCGCTGGGGCTCTGTCTTACATAGGGTCGCAGCATTATGCTGAGCGATGGCCGTTTTGCGTGGATGTGACGCATATTTTCCCTAAACTTGTTTCTTTTTTAATTTTGTGTTCTTTTTTGCGTCATGTTTACCGCAAATATACGTTTTTTTAATTTTTTTTATAGCCAGCGCATCTGCAATGCCTTTTGTATTTCCAGACGACGAAATACAGTGTTGACCAATTACCATCAGTTGTCCTGCCGGGGCTGGCGGCCTATTCTGTGAAAATCTCACCGTAAAAACTGATGAAGCGAGCTTGAAGTGAGTTGTCTATTGTGTCCATCGATTCAGATTTTTACAGAATAGACCGGCCGGTTACTATCGGGGGACCTCCTGCTTGTCTCCAAAAAAAATGTTTTCTGTGCTCATGTATTGCTTGGGAAGAAATGCAACAATCACTTCATGATGGTGGCTTGATTCATTTAACAATAAGTACCTGGACGACCGAGCTCTGCTCGGGTGAAAATAGAGAAAGCGAATTTTCCCAGATATGAGACCAGCACCCTAATTACGTAACACACGATCAATCACAATCTGTTTTATTTTGACAGTTCAACAACATTCATTGCGTTATTTACGTTGTTGAGCCGACAAATATTTTGAACATATGAAGCAATGGAATAGCAACATCCTTCAAAATTATTCAGATTGTGATTGATCGTGTGCTACGCAATTAGGGCACAGGTTAATTACCATCGGGGGAACTCCTGCTTGACTGCAATAAAAACGTATTCTGTGCAGATGTATTGCTTGGGAAGAAATGCAGGATTATAGAGCAATATAGAAACTGAAAGAGCATTGATAGAGAAACTAAAAATAATTAATTGAAAGAAACTTTCGGTTTCTGCGCATTCACTTCATGATGGTGGTTTTTTTTCATTTAATCATAATGTGTGGCAGAAAAAATGTGCCTTAACCGACTAAACAATTTGAGCTATACATAATCAGTCTATAATGTCCCCACTGCTGGGACACAGGCCTCTCGGTGAGAGGGAATGGGCCGTAATCCACCACACGGGCTCAGTGCAGGATGCAAAATGTCACATGTCTTCAAAGTTTTTGGTTCTAGGACATGCCGGCTTCCTCACGATGTTTTCCTTCACCGTTTTGAAAGCAGTGGTGATGAAATAATTTACACAAAGTAAAGCGCCTGTCTGGGTTCGGACCTACGACCTGCAACTCGTAACTCACGGCCGTTACTACTGGGCTACCACTGCTCACTCATTAGAGCTGCGTGAAGTGAGATACAGTAAGAAAGAAAGTGATATACAACATGTTAAGTCAATGCCAATCAATCGGTTTAAAGCAGCGTTATTCAAATGGCTTACAGAAAAGTCATTCTATTCTGTGAATGAGTACCTAAACTTTAAACACTGACATTTTACTTTTATAATTTGACAAATGATTGACATTCTTATTCTTAATTTATTATCTATGATGTATGTTCCAATTTTATTAGCATAATTTCATTTATTTAATGTAATGTTTGCATGCTAGTTTTAGCGAATTGTTTTAGAACACAACGTACTACAATTCTTGAAAATAAATTTCATTTCATTTCATTTCAATAAAAGAACCCTGTCCGTGACGGTGTTGTTAAGTATCGTACTGGGAGTCTAGAGTCTGAGAGGTGATATTATGGAAAAAAGAAGAAAAAAAAACTACACTTTTTTTCAGTGGGGAATTTTAACGGGTTATTTATTTATTTATTTAATACTTCAAGCTCAGAAATATGCAGAGGCGGACTTAATGCCATACCTAGGCATTTTCTACCAGTTAACCTTCGGGTGATGCAGAGACAAACAGTGGTAGGTGCAATTACGAGAATATGAGGAATATTTTTTTAAAGTGACTATAGAGATACACGAATACCTATTACAACCTAATATAGTTATTACATAAGGCGCAGGGGGCCGTCGTTTAGCGGGTGTCTACAAGTTATAACTTATGACCCCTGTTGAAAATGTGCAAATTTTTAATGGATTCGGGGTAATTTTGGTACAAAAAATTTGAATTCGATTTTTTATTACCTTTTCGGATCTGACAGGTTTTTTTAACATATTGTATATGTAATTATGTGTAGGTTTCTTTCCTTTCAGTGTCTTTGGCAGCTAGATAAGACATAATAACAACATTTGAAATTCTGCATCAACAACACTCGTATATTTGAAGGCTCCACCTACATAGGCACTATTGAACCTTTTACCAAAGGGATAAGACCATTAGATAAGTACCAACATGCTTTTCCAACATCTAAAAGAAATCACATTAAACTAATGGACATAAAAATAGTCGATTTCGGAGCAAATGTAACTATCGTATCGAACTTCAGTGTTCGTGAATGCTCACACCGAAATTCTTTTGCGAACTATCTTTGATGTTACAACAGGCTAAGAATATTTTTTATTGGATATTCTTAAAATAATTCTTAAAGTACTCTTCACTGGGTTATGATTACGACATAAAACTTATGATCATCCGAGGTCCGCGAAATTCAAATTTTCTTACTTTTTTTGCAGGTTTGTATCAGGCTGTATGTTGATTGGGCTATCAAATATTTATTTAGTTATTTATAGAATTACTAGCTGCACCCCGCGGTTTCACCCGCATAAGTCTCAATCTCGTAGGAATATCGGGATAAAAAGTATTCAATGTTCTAACTCAGGTCATGGTCTACCCATGTGCCAAATTTCATCCAAATTCGTTCAGCCATTTTAGCGTGAAAGCGTAACAAATAAACAAACTTACTTTCGCATTTATAATATTAATTAGGATGATCATAAAAATCATCAATACTAATCTCCTAAGCAACTCTCTTATCTTAAGTGCATCTTAATGTCCTTCAACCAACATGCTGTAGTACCTAAGAGGAGATCCTTATGACTCGTTCCTATCGAAATAACCAGATAGGCAGTTCTTCATTAAAATGAGTTGTGTAGGTGCATAATTAATTGTTTGCCAACTGCATTAATTGAGACTAATTGCGTTCTAAGGACCTTGTTGGTTTCAAGATCATTAGGTACTGTTCAATTAGTTAATGAGCTCAAACAAATACGCACGTTCGTTTCGTCATGTTAGATAGATAGTAGGTACCTAATTATTCATGGTAATGATCATGATAAGTATGGTATTGTTCAGGAATCCAACATTAGCCATATAAGGCGGGTCGTACAAAGGTAAGACCTATAAATTGGCTTCATAAATATTGCTAATATACCAGCATGTCGGTGTGACAACAATGGGTAGGTAAGGCTGAAGCAAACATCAAGTTCGATAGTCCGCGCACGTCCGTGATTGGTCATTTCAGTATATCTCTGTTAGACGCAAAGCGAATCTCGAATGAATTACGGGAATTGTTTACAACGATACACGCCGATTTGGTCAAGATTTTCGATAAAAAGTTGAAGAATTAAGGGAGCGCCTATAGTTATTTCAATAGCAAATTCTCGGATCAGCTCTTTTGAAGCCGGTTTAAAATGCGCGAAGCATGGTCAGACGCACCTCGACAACATGCATTTTTATTTCATTAAACTTTGCGTCAATAATCAATAGTAAGATGCGCTTTTCAAAGATAGTTTCTAATAAACATACAGTCAAAACCTTGAATACATTTGTGAGTGTTCAAAACGTTATTTATGACATACTGTGGTTTTATTTCATTGCCGTAATTTATCATTACGTATTGATGTCATTGTACACCCGCCATTAACTGGGCTTAAACGATTTAATTTCTGACTTTCCCTCAAAACATTGATGGCACCTAATCACGGCCCACGGACAAGATAATCCTAAAATTTATAGGCCATAACAACAGGCTGTCGTCAATCGAATTGATATTGTGGCCATACAGATTTATAAACAGTTTGGTGCTAATGAAATTTCATTGAATTGCTATAAATTAGAGGCGAGGCGACAATGTCCGTTTCTGGGGTGACCACAATGATGACTATTTACAATGCGCCGTATTTGGGTTAAATAGTGGTCACAAAATAAGATCACCCTAAATGTTTGGGTGCGTTGTGGTCCCCAGTCACAATAGTGTTGGGAGCAAGATGTTTGGTCTGCTACAAGAAATGAATGATGTAATTTATTGAGGCAGTTGGCCAATGAGTAAGTAGATGTAGGTTACGTTCAATAAAATAAACTTTAACAATGTGAGCTGCGTGAATAGTTTGTGTAATATTTAAACACGTAAGAAGTTCAAGTTACTGGCATGTTATGGCTTTAGCTAATTACTTTTTTCAATTTTATTTTGATTAGCTTTCGAGAGGTTATAAAAAAGAGACGCTCAGCGTGGTCTGTCACAATGTAGAGAAAATGAGTAGGATACAAATAACTGGGATCTATCGGGGTATAATTAAAGAATTATTTTTATATAATATCGCGGTTATTCTCACGAGCTTCCATTTGGTTCATGACGTGTCTAAAATTCTTGTGGACAAAGGGCTGGGGCCGGTAGGGCAGCCAGGAGCGTAGGTAGCTTCGTCCGCACGGCCTTCCGTCAATATCGAGGACAGCGGGGCACCATTGTCACTGGACCCATTGTACCCGCTGACGCTGCGAAGCACAGACCAAAAATCATTAATTTTGTATCACAAAGCAAGAACCCACAAATCGAAGGCCTGAAAAAAATTAGGGCCCATTCAGGAGCGGTCACTGACACACGCTGGGATGCGCACTCGCGTAGCTGCGTCGATATTTCGATTTGAGTTTTAATTATACTATTTTATACGACGATGCGGCCGACAAAGGTATGATGAGGAGTCGTTCTGATATCGAAACCTTGTGGACTATGGATAGTGATTACGTTTTTCGTCTTGCATAACTCAGAATCTTAGTAAACCAATAATATTTCTTCTAAACTAAGTCTTTGTTCCCATTTAGTCATATTTTATTTACAGCCACGTTTCGAGCACTTGTAAAACTAATAAAATACATAACGATCCTTTTGTTGTTCTCGAATGTGAAGCAAGCTACTAAATTCTAGTTTGAACTGTAAACTGTAAACGGATCCGTGCTGTTGCATAGTAACATAAATCACGGGGTTTTTGTGATTAATGTCACAGTTAAACATAAAGATTCATATTTAGTGCAGTCGAGTTTGTACTAAAAGGCTCCGTGACAAACGTAACCGGATTAGCTAGCAGAACTATAAAATACGTTAAAAATAAAACATTTCAGCTTACTGTTTACAGATCACGTCTATAATTATTTATTAAAATCCCTCACATAAATTAAAAATTTCGTGTCACTGTGTAAATAATTTTTTAGAGTTCCGTGATACCAAAAGGTGTAAAATTAAATCCATGGCTTTATATTTTATTACCCACAGAAACACAAACAAAATAGAAATACTGCTTACCTGTCTACTTAACCGTAGATATATTTTTCATGATTTTTACTACGCAGTTTTTTTATTGAAGGTCGTTTTATACGATGCCGTATCTCGTATAGTATCTAACTAGAATTGTTGTTAGGTACATAAAATGTTATTTTTAGGTTAAGTTTTGTTATGTGCGTACCTCATTATATTTAAAAAAACAAAGGTATTTTTCTATACCTATAACTTATTAAAATAAGTAGGTACTTTTATTAATGTAAAATTAATTTGCATGCGCTAAACAGGCAAGATATGGACTGTACATTAAGCCACCAACTTTTACAACTGGTAACACCTGTATTTTCTGCAAACAAATTATTCTTATTCTGTCCACATATCTTGTACTTATCTACATACTAGTACATACATGTAATTATGATATACGATTATGATACTTGTGTTGACTGATATTGGGATGAAATTTGGAGTAATGGTCCTGAAAAGAGAGTATTTTTTTAGGTTACTTTTTTAAACGATTTTATTCAGTTTCGTACTCGCCTACTTATGTACTTGTTTGCCTACAGAGCCATGGTCTTAGTCTTGGTTTTAACTTAGATTTCGTTTTTATGTTTAGTTAAGCAAAGATTCATTCAAAATCCACGAGAACCTACTGGCAGTTTGGCAGGTGTTATGTAAAAAATAAAACTGTTAAACTAAGTTATATTATTTATTTATTTAATCCACAGATTAAATAAATATAAAAATAAAAAATAAACTTATATTTTGCTACAGGTATCCATGTAAGTATACTTACCACAATATTTGTTCTTAATAAATAAACTCCGTCTCTACAGAACCCACTCAAGTGTATTCACAACCGTATATTCCTTGTATCCTATCACCAAAATATTTAAACAAACCATTCAACTATCAATAACGTGTGGCGCAACAAATGCGATTAAAGCCGCTATAGAGTCCCAGCCACCACAGATGTTTAGGGGGGAATTAAAAAGCATGTCAAAAAAAACCTCTTTGTGACGACGAATTTCGCTTTATCCAGTAAACCGGAATCCGCGACCCTCCCAGCAAAATAATGCTAATCATAATGGCATTACATTCATTCGTCGGATTTTGTCAAGTATCCTGAGATAGGTCTCGGATACTGATCATTTTTTTCTCTCTCCTTGTGCTGTTCTCGTTATAAAACGTTAATGTAAACGGCGCGGCTGCGATTGTGGAGACTAATCAGAAATGCGATTTGTTAATTGTGTTTAATACGTTAAATGGAGCCTCTTTTATAAGTTCATTTTGGAAATGAATAAATTCAGAGCTCGGTAAGTCGGTTTTCTACAAGAATCCGACCCAGTTCTAATAAAATAGAATATATGGTGACTTGGACAGCAAAAGTTCAATTACACAAGTTCTACATTTTTCAGAGTAATAACATAAACAAAGAGGAGATCGATATACCGCACAGAATTCCCTATGGTAAACGATTTCTCATTTATCAACAAAAATTCTCAATTTGAAAAGAATATGATTTAGTAAAAATACCGCACATTTGGCAACAATATCCCCGTACAAAATAACAATATGACCTTAATGCCGACTTTACAAACCATTAGCACAGCCGATACAAAATATTTTGACATTTACTACCACCAAATATGTGTGGTGGCTCTTTGGGGATCGGCCATTAGATCCCTGGAAACACGGGAACAAAGTGAATGGCAGACAGCTAGGAAGATCGATTCGATTTATGCGTTTTTTGCCAAATCCCACAATGGACCCTATTTATTGACAGATAATAGAACCCAGAAACCATAGGGAACAGTTGGCGGGAATCGATTCAAGTTGTAATGTGGTTAGTTATGGTGATCAAAATCACATGTTGATTTCATTCGATGTCATTAGGTTAATGTGGTATATCTGGCTGCCAAACGTATAAATTATCGTGTTGTACATCAAACACCTGTGTTCGAAGACAAACTTTTTGTAATGGCTATTGTAACGTGTTACCATCGTTTTTAAGCCCACTTACGAAAGAGTTGTCACCGTTATTTTAATATTTATAGTCACGGAAGAGAGTTATTATAAACAATTTTTCAGAATATCAAGGTCCATTGAATAATGGTTTTAATTTATCATCGGTGTCATTCTGTGGTGCTGATTAATTAGGGATATGAAATATGACAAGAGACGATAATGACCTTTTATTTTTCTGAACGGACTGTCACGCAGGATGCACATGTACGAGTAGGTAATAAAAAGTAGATGATACTATAACATTTTCAGCGTTTTGTCTAAACTTAAGACCAGATTATCTAGAACTCTGGTGATCGAAGGGAGCATGAATCTGACGCCTGTTTAATAGGAAGTACGGGGGGAAGAGAAGGTCAGTTTAAGCTGGTCAAAAGAGCAGTTGAGATTTACAACTTCCTGCAGAGAGTAAGTGGCACGTTAGCACTGAACTTGATGGGACAGGGACATTTATTACAAACAAGTACTTACCTACATTTACTGCCCATCCCTCTTTAAGGTGGATCGGCAGTGGGAGCCGGTGAAATTAAAAAGTCTCTTACGTTTTTTGCTATTTGCAGGTCAGTGTCAGGTTGTATCTTGATCAAAATATGATTTGTAACCATAACAAACATATATTTACAGAATTATAATCATTAGTCAGATTTGTTCCTTAAGAGGGAACAGGACCTGCGATTCTCATACAAATGTATTCCCCTTTTTTATTCCTGAATAATGCCTCTAGAGCATATTTTTTTTCATAAAATCAATGTCTGCTGTAGACACGTCCCTGTTATTTCCTTTTTTTCAGCAACGTACCTATAGTTAAAGAAAATATGACCCTCCAAAAATTACAAAAATGGCCCATTTTTACCGCCGTGTTTAGAGGAGTACCAAACAAATTAGAAAAGTTTTTAACATAAAAGAAAATGATAGGAACCTAGATATACTCTTTCTTAAAATTTTAATGTAAAAAATAATTGAATCGGCTCAGTTTTCGAGGAGAAAAAAAGGGAATACGAAACGTCGATCTTGTAATTTTTTTTTGTGATATAGTGGGTCTGAGCTGCAGCTGTCCCTATCGCACTCTGCGGAGGCAGACTTGAGGTAAGACGACGGCAATAGTTTCTTCAAATATCTATTTTTCCAATTCCTCGCAGGTCCTGTACCCTCTTAAGAACTTTTCCATAAGAGATTTGTTAAGAACAAATCTATCTTAGAGAGCTGTATAAAGTTGTTCTAATGAACGTAAGAAAATTTGAATATCGCGGGCTACCACTGCGGATCTAAGTAGTTTATACACCTCGAATAATAAAGTTGAAGATCGACGATCGCTATCAATGATGGTTATCGATGATCACTTTCGATAAAGATTACAATATTTTACTAAAACTAGTCTTGGCGTGAGCTGGATAAATATTTAAATTTTTAATGATGACTTTACTTTTTTGTTTTATCGAATGTGGTCTCTATTAATTAAAGTATAGCTATTAGGGTTCCGTACCCAGATAAATAAGGATCTATAGTTATTTTGGCCGTTTTTATCTCCAGCAAAAATTTGTAGTCTCGCAAAAAAAAAAAAAAATGAGTTTAAGTTTAAAGAGCTTTATTACATTTCGTTTCATGAGCTTAGTACCTACTTATAATAACACACTAACATAGCTTTTAAGTTTTTTTTTGTAACTAATTAACTAACATAAATGGATCATTGTTCTCTGATTTTTTTTTGTTTTTTTTCATTTTTCCCTTCTAAACTACATGGTGCGAGGTTTGAATTTATTTATTTATTTATTTATAGTTAATTATAACGGCACAGGTCCAATTACATTAACATCGATCGACATGAAACAAGTAATCAGTTGAATTCATACAATATGTTTATACATTTAAAACAAAATTTACAGCATGGCTTGTTTAATGATGAAATTAATTCGTCGTAAAAAAATATGGACGGAATCCTACCATGTGCTGTGTGAATCGCACTTTGAAGGTTTTGATACAAGGCGTGGCATATTTTCTACGTTTGATTTATGTCCGACATTTCATCGTTAATTTAAGCTTCATGCCTATGGCCAGAATTCCTTACTCCTCTTTGCTTGTTTAGTTTTTTAGCTTTTTTGTTTTCATAAATGTTTGACTTTAGAATTGATCTGCAATACTCCCTTGTACAAGAGGTTTCTGTTTCTCAGTTATAGAGGGTTAAAATGACGGGACAATTACTCGCACTTATTTAGTTTTCTCGCTAACTCAGTTCTCACTTACTCAGGTTTGACTGTATTAATAAGCGTACCTACCTATATTTTTTTCAGCTTTCTGTTATTTGTAAATTGTTGAAGGTTTCCAGTTTCTGTTTTTACTTGATTCAAGAAAATCTTAACGTCGATCTCGTTATTTCGACTGATGAGTTTTCTCGGTTAAATTCCCTCAACGTCGATCACATTACATGTTTGTTAAAATATATAACATCATAAACTTCATTCCTGTTATTCCCGAAGGGTTAGGCAGAGGTCTAGTACCTATAGAACACGGACATTTCGCCAGCTATGTTTAAGTCCCATGTAATAGGGGGCGAGCCTATTACCATCAACCGGGCACATATCCAGACTCCAGGCTGCTACAGAGCAAATTTCGCGCCCTCACGCCCCTAGCCGCCGCAGGAGACGTCCTGGGCGTCGGGAATCGCAGGCCGATTCCCGGCCACCGTAGGCGCGGGCTTGCGGACGGTGAGCAATGGGTAGCTCGCCGTCCGATAAGGACCAGGCCCGGGTCGACGGCGCGTTGTGTTCCACGCGCGCCTCAAAGAGATGTCAGCAAGTGAAGGGGTCCGATAGGGCCGATGCCTGCCGGGGTTGCGGGAAAGTCCGAAAGGGATACCGTGGCCCCTGGCAACGTACAGGCAACGGAAGGAACACGGGTGGGTTTTAGTCAGTAAGAGTCTGACACGACCTCCCGCTCCACCCAGAGCGGGAGAAGTTATTTGATAATTTCCCACCCAAAAAAAAAAAAAAAAGGCTGCTACAGAGAAATTCCTGATGGAAAAATCCAATAAAACTTTGACCGACCTGGGAACCCAACCCAGCAACTCATGCTCACCAGTAGCGCTTGCGACCACTAGATAAACGACGCAGACAGTTTCAGTTTTTGCGAGGATTTCAACAAAATCTTGTTTTGGAAAGCCTGCTGCAACAAGAGCAAAGCAGTGAATCAATACAATAATAATAAAATCTGATAAATCCACGTTATGCCACCGTCCACGTCAGGTCGCTCGGAGTGCACTCGTTTAGATCAGTTAACTCTTTGCGGTACAATTTTTGTGTTTCGCCGCCGAGAATGCCAATAAAGCCCTTTTCATGTTCCCCGACGCCTTTTGTTTGTCCAACTGAATTGCGTGTTCGCTTTTACATTTGATTCTGTGATAAAATACCAAAGAAACCGAAGTACTGAACACTTTGCCGTACAGTAGTTCAGGTATTTAAAAAAACTGAATGTGTGAATGTTATTTTTATACGGTATTTTTTAATTAAAGTTCAGAACAGTTCGTTTTGGTACATTTTTTGACTTCTTCAAATAACTTTTGTGAAATTTATGCGGATGTGATAAGAAAAGATTTTTAATGTGATTATACCTGTATAGTCACATTAAAAATCTTTCTGATTTGAAAAAAACAAATATAATTAAAATTGCATCGCTTGTGTAGAGTTATAAAAAGAAAGAAAGTATCCATTAGCATTGATAACATTACAAAACCAACAGTACAGAATGGACTGATAAAGCCAAGGAATCACTAATTGCCTACTTCACACTTTAATCCTTTAATACCCGATTATCGGCCTTCCAAAAGTTTCTAAAGAGGTTTTAGGAAGATAGGAACTCGTTACTGATGACGTCATCATGAGTAAGTTGACAGGTGAGCTAGATAACAGGAGATATCGCGAAATGCGTCATAACTCAGGTAGGTCCCAAATTGTAGGACAAAAGCAAATTGTCAGAAATGACAGTGTAATTGTGCTGCATTATCAGCGATCATGTGAAAATATGCACGTTCTCAGCTGATAAGAGGTGATAAATATCGTAGGTATCTGTCTATATCTTTTGGGATTGGGATTCCTGTAAGATTAGTTATATTTATTGCATTGTTATTTTGAGTTATCAATGAAAAGTCATTATAAATATAATAATTTCATTGAGCAATATGCATGTCGTTTTATTAGTGGCTTTTGTGGATATGATAATTAATCAGATTTGTTACAGCTGTAATAGCAATCACGTCATTTCGTTTAAAATACGTTTTTATTTGTATTAATGTATTTATCTTTATATAGATTCTATTCTATTTTGTGAATGTGAGAACGATGTAGACTTAGTGGACTGTAGATTTGTTGACCATAATTATTCTGTTAAGTACCTGGTACTTGTTGAAATAGCTACACTGTCCTCCCATACCTAATAACACTGTTATTTGAAAATATTGTAAAAGCCAATTATTTTTAAAAGAGTAACCGTGGAGTTTCTTGCCGGCTCTTTTCCATAGGAAACAACCAATTGGAACCGTGCACCTAGCTTCTGACGTTTCATAAGAGCCCATTTTGTGAAATAAAATATTTTGCAATAACTTTGCTACATCCGCCTCTTTTATTAATTTATCAAAAGTCCTGGTCTGGTGCAGTAAAAAAAATCTTATTCTCCAGTTAAGTAGCTGTGAGTTTCAATTTATACTGTAATATAAACTTGTATTATTTTTTAGTTCGCACGCTTTTCAGTCGGAACTCTATTGAAATTTTATGATTAGACAAAACAAACAAAGTAAGCACCGCCATGTTTATAAAAGCTCGCAAAGCGCGCTTCTGTTCATGCCAATCTTGCGGCGAGCAACTTGTTGCCGTTGTGAACTTTTTAACAGACCGAGACAGACGTATCGGAGCTCTCTGTCGGGGGAGGAGCAACCGTGCGCGGGGAGCGTGCCGCCACCGGCCGGTCGCTCAACTTGCCTTGCGCTATACTCAGTCGCTTCTCACGAGTCTTCGAGAGAGGCGCTTGCTGCACCTCAGCTAGCAAACTCGTGCCGTTATGTGTCGCACTTCGAAACAAGTTTGACGGGAAATTCGTGAAGTTTTCCGAGCGCGTCCGGACTAACGTAGCGATGTGCGCGATAATATCAACTCAAACGGTGACAATTTAAATAAAGTGACAGTTTAAAGTGAGTTATTCGATATGTTATCGATGGGATTATTGGCTGTGTGGTACGCCGCATGGAGTTGGATGTACTTGGGTGCCGGCGCTGCTTCGCTGACGAGTCGCGTCGCGGAGGCGCCTCAGGAGTGCGAGTGGCAGCGAGTGTCGGGTGATGCCAGTGAGTCCACACGCGTCCAGCTCGCGTGCTCGCTCCGTACTGCTGCCGGCGCCACAGACCTTCTGGCCGGTCTGAGCTCCTCACAAGCTCAGCGCATCACTGTCCTAGACCTACATTGCACAGATGTTCTCTTTTTCGAGAGCTCTCTTGACTTTGGAAGAAGAAAAGAAGAAGGAACACAGCTCCTGTCCCGGTTCCACAACCTTAGGGAACTGAGGATAGAGTCTTGTAAGATTAGATATGTGCCCTCTGCAGTGTTGTCACCACTTAGTGGATTGAGAAGCCTTACTCTTCGGACACACAACACGGATTGGTCAGCGATGTCTATGGAATTCCATAGAGACACATTTCGAGGTCTCACTGACTTACGAACTTTGGATTTGGGTGATAACAACATTTGGAACCTGCCTCCTGAGATATTCTGCCTTTTGTACAATTTGAAAGAGCTGAATATAACACAAAACAGATTACAAGACATATCTAATCTTGGATTCTCCGACTGGGGCAATGGACCAACTGCACCTGGTAAATCATGCAACACAGTGTTAGAAACATTAGATATGTCGTACAACGAAATAAGGACTCTACCTGACAATGGATTATCAAGTTTACGCGCACTTCAAAAGTTATTCTTACAAAACAATAGAATATCAGCTGTAGCGGATAGAGCTTTCGTGGGCTTGAGTGATTTGCAAATTCTGAATCTGTCAACAAATGCTTTGACTGCCTTACCACCTGAAATGTTCCAGTCTTCCAGAGACATCAAACAAATATATTTGAACAACAATTCGCTAAGTGTACTAGCCCCTGGACTACTGGAAGGATTAGATCAATTGCAAATATTGGATCTATCGGTGAATGAATTGACAAGTGAATGGGTAAATAGAGACACATTTTCAGGACTAGTCCGTTTGATTGTTCTCAATTTATCGCACAACAGAATCACAAAAATAGATGCACTATTATTTCAAGATTTGAATAACCTTCAGTTTTTAAGTTTGGAACACAACAACGTAGCACGCGTCGCGGATGGTGCATTTTCTAATTTGAAAAACCTTCACTCGCTTTCTCTGGCTCATAATAACATATTAGAAGTTGATAGCGGACATTTTTCAAATCTTTATGTACTGAATCAGTTGTTCCTCGACGGTAACAGAATAACGAAAGTTGATTTACGTTCCTTTGAGAATATAACGAAGCTTCATGACTTGGGACTTAGCGGGAACCAGTTATCAGAAGTACCGGAGGCTATCAAAACACTGAGGTTTCTGACATCCTTGGACTTGGGCATGAATAGGATAACGAAAGTCACAACTGCTCAGTTCGAAGGATTGGACGATTTGTATGGCTTACGTCTTGTTGGAAACAAAATAGAAAAGATATCAAAGGATACATTTGCTGCATTACCTTCGATGCAAATATTGAACTTAGCTTCAAACAACATAGATCAAATAGACGACGGAGCTTTTGCTTCAAACCAACAGCTAAAAGCAATCGGACTGGACGGTAACAAACTAGTGGACTTGAAAGGCATATTTACTAACACACAACCACTTGTTTGGTTAAACGTGTCTAACAACGAGTTACTTTGGTTTGATTACAGCCATATTCCAACCAATCTTGAATGGCTGGATATGCACGAAAATAAAATTGAGAAACTTGAAGACACATACGGACTGAAGGAATCATGTTCAGTTAAAATGCTTGATATCAGTTACAATAAATTGAGGAGCATTGATGAGTTTTCTTTTCCAAGTAGTATAGAGACGGTTGTATTGAACAATAACAACATTGATAAAATAAGCCCAGGGACATTCCTGCAAAAGTATAATCTCAACAAAGTTATACTATATGCAAATAAAATAAGAACACTGGAGCTCGGCGCCTTTGCGATATCAGCTGTTTCTGATGACAAAGATTTACCCGAGTTTTATATTAGCGAAAATCTATTTGAGTGCGACTGTACAATGGAATGGCTGCAGACAATTAACCAATTAAGTGACCTCAGGCAGCGCCCGAGAGTAATGGATTTAGAAAGTGTAAGGTGCTCTTTAACCCATTCACGAACCAGATCGGATATGCTTTTGCTTGAAGTAAAATCTTCAGAATTTCTGTGCGAGTACGAGTCACATTGTTTCGCGGTGTGCCATTGTTGTGACTTTGACGCCTGTGATTGTAAGATGACTTGCCCAGATAAATGCTCGTGTTATCATGATCAAACCTGGACCACCACTAACGTGGTCGATTGTTCGAGCGCTGGCTACGATCACGTGCCGGACAGAATACCGATGGACGCGACCGAAATATACTTAGATGGAAATGATTTGAAAGAGTTAGGGAATCACGTTTTCATCGGCAAAAAAAAGTTACAAGTCTTGTATCTCAATAACAGCAATATCAACACAATACAAAATAGAACATTTAACGGTATCGAGTCATTGAGGATTCTTCATTTGGAGAACAATAAATTGGAGGTTTTGAGGAATACACAGTTTACAAGATTACCAAATTTGAATGAGCTGTATCTCAGTGACAATAAGATCAAGGTTATAGAAAATGATACATTTAATTACTTGCCTTCACTGGAGTACTTGGGTCTAGACAATAACGGGTACGTTGATTACATGCCATGGAGAGTCATTACAGACAACGATCCCCGCACTCGTGTCTCAGTAGATGGGAATAACTGGATTTGTGATTGTAAAGACGTCAACCAGCTGAATCAGTGGCTAGTAAAAAAGTCAAAAGACACAGAGAGTATGATGTGCTACTTTGCTCATGGTCAAGCAATGAATAAAACCATCGCAACAGTAGCTAAAGAATGTAAAACAGAGACAACAACTGAGGAGACCGGCACCGAAACACTGAAGCGATTATTCATTGAATCGCATGACGGTGTTGAAAATTACATTCCATATATCGCTGCGGTGCTGATAATAGCAATTATTCTCTTACTAATGTGTGCTTTGCTCTTTATGTTCCGGGAAGATTTTAAATTATGGATGCATTCGAGATACGGTGTAAGAGTTTTCACTACGACACCGAAAGATATGAACGATAATAAAAACAAACGTTTCGACGCTTTTTTTGTGTACAATCCACGAGATGAAGACTTTGTGACGCGCGCCGTGAGTTCCGAACTAGAAAATATGGGACATACCCTATGTTTACAACACAGGGATCTGCCCTTGGTTGAAAGACGTTCAGGTGACAGTTTAGTGAGTGCCTCCGAGAGTTCTAAAAGACTCGTTATAGTGTTATCGATAACATTCTTGCAGCAAGAATGGTACGCGGCAGAATCGAATGCAGCTATACAAAGTGCAATCAATTCAGTGAACGTTAGGCATAGACGTCAAAAGATAATATTCCTCGTGACGACAGACTTGAGTGCCATAAACATAGATCCGGACTTAAAAGTGTTACTTAAAACGTGTACAGTGATCGTGTGGGGTGAGAGAAACTGTTGGGAAAAGCTAAATTTTCGGTTACCGGATGTGGACGTGACTCTTCCAAATCGGACGCTTCATAATCCGAATAATATGAAAAGTGGTAGTAACAGGGAGGCGTTTGGTCGTCATGGGAATTTAAGGTATACGGCACCGCCGACGTCTCATGATCCCTGGTATAAGTATGGGATGAATCCACCTGGTTTGATGATGTCAAGCCCGATGCATTCGACCAGCGCAAGCGCAGAGGTGTCAGCGCGCAGCACGGAGGACGAAACGTGTTCGGTGGCAAGTAGTGAAGGTCGTCCTGACGATCGCCTACCTCACCATCACAGTTATGTCTCCATAGACAATCACCAGTGTGAGGAACGTCCTCTAAGGCCCGCCCAACAAATTCCTATGTCGAGCACAACGCATCCTAGAAAGACTTACTTCGTATAATCGAACGATCATGTGATTTAATCTCTTATCTGTAAATATCATTGTAAAGAAAATATTATTAAAATAACTGGCATATGTACTGGACGCAAATTGTGTTTGTTAGCTTATCTTTGTTGGTGCTGTAATATTAAATTGTATTATGTAACAGTAATCAGTCTTATATGCCAGACTTGAAAAATCTTTTTTTTTATTGTACTGTAAGTACTATTGATGTCTATAACGAATTCTGAACATAATTATTTGTAGTATCTTTTGTACCTGTTTAAATATCATTCGTTGTCCACTTCCTTCTTACGAGTTCTTTGTAGATAAATGAAGTTAGGTAAATCCATACATTCCTTTTTGCATATGTGCATGCATAGGTTGTAATATAAACGAGTAATAACACATACACTGGTACTTTAAGGTTCCTGATTAATTTTAAGACCTGACATGCTTAGTATTTTGTGATAATGTTAGGTACTTATCTTGAATTTATCATGTGAAGTGAGAACTGTGTGAAAATATGTACTGTAAATAATACTATGTAAGTAAAAGTTATCGCAGAACTGAAATGTACCCTAGTCAATTGTAAATAGCTTAATTGTAAGAAGTATACGTAAGTAAATAATTTTGTGATGTAATTTTTAGCTAGGATATGAAATTTTTTCGTATTTATTACGCTTCCAAACGCAGAGTATGAATAAAATAATATTTTTATCTACTATTATTGCCTTTTAATGACTTCAAACATTATACGACCCGTACTCACTCTTTACACACATACACAAGACAAATTACACCAGATATGATCGACTGTTCAAGAGAACTTTCAAATATAACTCATATTATTAGGCAGCAAAGAGACTAAATTAGTGTGCTCACTCTGAAGCACACAATAATGGTAAAAGCTCAAGCAAAGTCCGAGCGCAACCATCTGTCAAAGCTGTCAATGAAAAGTAAATATTATTTAAAGTGTTGTCCATATAAATAAAATGTTTAAGCTTACTCCATAAGTTGTAGCAGACAGGTGGAGGCTCTCAAAAGCTTCGGACGAATCTATTGAACTGTTTGCCTTACTCATAAACATTATCTAATAGACCTGTCTCGTTTCCAAATATTATCTCTCATGAGCTTTGCCCCTAAAAGTTCACATTTTAAAGTGACAGAAATACTTACAAAAAATGCTTGAATTTAAATCTCACGTAACATTTTATAAATGCATATCTTAAATCGGAACAGGTGATAGAATGGGGGCAAACGTCGAAACGTCAAATAAGTTTTTCATTGACATAATCAATTTACCGAACGCTTTGTTCGCCCATCCAGAGTCAAATGTATAAATATTTATTTTATCTAAATTGATCGAGCCGGATAAGATCACGCCCGAGTCCGTACGATTTTAATTTAAAAATCAACCGCGACAGTGCGCGTGCGGCGATGGCCCGCTGCGAAATTATAAATCATCTGCCGACCGGGCCAATGATGAATAAACAGCATTTTAATTGACTTTTGATTACGAAGATGTCTCTTCATTGTTATGTAGCGGCGTGAGCAAGTGAAGCAATCGATTACGCGTTAAGTGCGCAGACGCATGTGTCAGGTTCCATTTGATATTTCAACTAATTGCGTTTCTTTCTTAGGTAGAGTGGCCGAATCTAGAGCTTTTTGTATGTATAATAGTTTGAAAGCCTTCAATCAATAAAACTTTTTATTGAGAAGTTAGAATTGTAGACTAATTTAAAATCAACATTGATTTTATTGCATTGTAGTCTGAACTAGCAATAAAGACTTGACACTTTTTGCTACCAAATGATCACTTCTAAAGTTGTAAAAGTATTTTTCTCACTTTGGATGCTTTTGACATTTTATTCGATATCAAAACTTTTACAAAGAAAAAACAAGTGAATAGCTTAATCGAATCACTCACGTAATTATTATATCGATAAGAATTTAAACTTCGAATATCGTTAAGGATTTAAATGATGGTCATCAAGAGGTCCCATGTCTATGACGTACAGGCCATTCATTTACGCGCCAAGACCACGACATCGGCAACTCATCACCTTTTTTCTCCATGCAATACGATATCCTATCGTTTATTGTCCACGGACAATTCTAAACCCGTTCCAAATGGATCTTAGACATCTTAAACTTAGGTGGGAAATATCTAAACCCGAAGTGACAATTGATTATGTCCCTTGTAAAGACAAAAAGCGGAATCGTTCGATTAGTTATGTCGTCGGCGGGCGTAGGCCGACTGGAAACAATAGATTGGCTCTGCTTTATGATTCTATAAACGTTTATGTCCCTATAAACGACCTTTTAGCTTTTGGTGAAGTTGAGATTGTGATGTTATCGCTGTTTAGACAGGTTTATTACAAAAGTATTAATGGCACTTCTTATGAAAATGCTGCAATAAATTTCGGTTGACATTTTTAGGTCTTTTGCAAGTCCAACAGTGAATATGTAAATAATCAGTGGTATCTCCAACATTTGAGTGCGGACCTGGGACTGTTCCATTCGGTTTCCTTTTTTATTTGCATTATTATATTTATGTCTGAATTCTTACCTCTCAATTTCAATGTGTGGGAGGTTAAATGAAGGCTGCCTCTTATTAGCTTCAAGTTAAATGTATTCATATCCTCATTAAATGATACTACTATGACCGTAATCGTGACCGCCCATAGCTATCCAAAATCGTAAATATCCCAGGCCCAACTAATGAAATGTTTAAAGAAACGTTCAAGCCCGTGAGATTCGCGTAGGACGATCGGATGTCATAATAAAATAGTTCGGTTATGGCTTGATAAAAACAAATAAAATACTTGACAGCTGAATTAAAATTGTAAATGTAATTATTGACATTGATTTTGTGGTGATGATCGATAATGTTCTTATGATAATGGCCAAATTATCTACTAACACGATTTTCACTAAATCGTAGGTTGATTAAGTTAATTACTAGGCCTTTAAACTCTTAATTACTTAGACCAGTGATTACATACATAAACTTACCTACTTCCCTTGGGGGTAGACAGAAACTACAGAACGCTACCTGATATGATTCTTACATACGTCTTTTGCTTTGTTTACGTTCATACATCTGGTCATACACACACCCCGGTTGCGAGTACTACGCACCTGACCTTTCTGAAGAACATCAGCAATAAGATCACTATATGTCCTCCTAGGGCGTCTTGTCCCGGCGTTTCCACTCACATCTGCCTTGTAAATACCTTTTGTTAGTCGCCTTTCATTCATCCTCTCCACATGATCAAACCGTTTAAGCATACTTTTTTAAAATTTTGTCACTTCATCTTCTTGTAAGCCGCACCGTTGCCTTATCACATTATTCCTCAGAATATCATTCATATTGATTTGTGATTTGTATTTTTATTAAACATTAACAATTTATGTCTTCGATGCCATCAGCTGGTAAATTAATAACAGTTTTCTATAGTTGATAAACAATAACTCTAGTTATCTATAGCATGAGCCCAATGCTCAAGAGTCCATGTTTGTAATAATTAGGGTTGCAGCTGCTTCCGTCGGTAGGAGGAGTCACAGGTTTTTTAAATAAATGTTTCGCTGTTATTGGTAGGAGCAAAGGAAGGAATTACAAATTTAAATTCGCCAGGGAATCACCCGTGACAGTGTTGAAAGCGGAGAATGTAACGCATATGCTGTTGTTCGGAATTAGCTTTCCGTTTTTAATGTTTAGGACAAAAAAATATGGAAAAACATAGTCTATTTATAGTAGTTTTTATAGTAGTTCGATTTTTTTCATATAAACTAGTTTCAAATATTGTTAGAACATCGCCGAATTGAATCATTTACGACTTAACGACATAGATAAAAAGGCAATTTTAATCAAAATTGATAGTCTAAACTTTGGCGTACATAACTTATTTAGACCTCTTTTAATTATAATTTGCAAGCAAAAGATATAGAAGCAATAAAACTAACGTTCGCGATAATCGCTGATAATATCGCCAAAAAGCTTTGCGTCATAAAAATTATAATATAACATTTTGAATGTGTTAATGAAACGAATGCTAGATATAAATTTATTTATTTATTTATGTAAAACACCGTAGCGTTACTTGGGTGGCTTGCAAGATTTGGAACAGATAAAAATTTAATTTTAATTATTATCATTGATCGAGGGCGAGCGTGTAACCCCTAATTTCTATTTTTGATATACGTCTACGTTTTGGAAACATCTGTAGGCCATTAGTCATATGAAGCTACGATATTAAGTTGAAAGTTTTTACCTCGCCGTAGTTAAAGGAATGCATGATTTTGTGGATAAGGGTAAATAGTGCGGGACTAAGATCTGCGGATAATTCCCCGGACGTGCTACAGACGGATGCTGCGAGATACCGTGTATTTATCTAAGTAAACACAGACATAATAAATGCTTCTGTGTCCAACACGAGTAACTATGTAGCAAGAAAATAATTACCGAGCATAAGTATCTATTTGCATAATCTTCGCAAACATTCTGAAGTATAATAGAACGTGTTACAGGTATTTTTTCTTGTTGGTTATCGGGATGGGAACTAATATTGATTTTTGAGTTTACTTCAATTGTGTTCTTCTACATTGCCTTCATAAGCTACAAAGGGTTCTTTAAAGCTTGCAATCATTTGAGCTAGCCTTTTTTTTAGGTTATATAAATGTTGAATTCCTGAATGAACACGGCTTATGGTACCCAATAATTTAAAGTGTACACAAATAATTATAATCTCATAAAGACAGAAAGATATAAAAACCTATTGAACATTAATTTAAAATACACAATGTGGTTAGCAAAAACCTGGCATATGCGAATAAATTGTGGGGTGTCACAAAAAATAAGAAGTGGATGAAATTGAATAGGTACATTGATTAGGAGACAGACTGTGGCATGCATGCCCCGTTACAATACATGGTTTGTTAAAAACTACCCCGCAATACAAGTGTAGGGTTGAAAGAGGCATCCAAATGATCGTGTTATTTCTTAAAATTATTTGAAATAACATAACATTAGTATGTTGTTATTCTTTGCGATTTCCATTAGGTAGGTATGAAATTATGTTTACGATGCCTCGGCCTACAAATAGTTTTTACACATTTTATACTATGCGGAGTAAGTAGAAAAACTAAAAGTATGTCACAGAACGCTACAAGACTTTCTAGTAAGTATAGTTTAGTCTATAAATTCCATAGTCTACTAGAATAAAATTATCCCTTTGACTGCGACACTGACCAAGGGATTCGTCGCAGCTAATTTACTATACTTCTTCCATCCTAGATCGTCCAAAAAAAAGAGAACTAAACTACTCAGCTCCAGAGAATGTGACGTTTGTCCCTGTCTCCCCGGATCCACATTCCCTTTACGTTTGCCGCCGCCACAATGCTCGAGTTAGCTTTTTTATTTCCGTCACGGTGCTTGAATTACGTAATTAGCAGCTTATTGGAACTTTGGGGACGTCCTGTTGCTTCCAAATGTGATTAACTACTGCGACTGCGCCTAATAATTAAGTACCTGCCGCCAATTAATTAAATTTAATTGATTCTAGTGTATTTATTTGTTCGCTGGTCTTTTGTCAGGACGAGCTACGCAAATGTCAATGTAATTCCACGCACTTGTTTGTTATTGTTAATAAAAAAATCAATTAGCGACAAGTGGTCACAAGTGCGACCTCTATCATTCATTTTATTGTATATATATCCGACTGTAGTACCCCAATACATATTCCATTGTAACGGACCCCTATAAATAAAAATGCACATTTGGTGTACGGCCCGATACAAAAGATTAAAAAGCGGGATCGCATAAAAAACATCAGTGGTTATCTATTAGTATCTAGTTAGAGTTACTCGTACAGATGTTACTAAAATAATAATCCCTCGTCGTGGCGTTTCGACACGAATGCGGCGGGGAGATCGTGCGTTGAAAAAAATATTATCTTTTACCTGAACGGTAAGTTAGTTAGCGATGGGTCCCGTTAAACAAATGTGTGCACACGAAGAGACGAGGTGTTTTTTGAAGATTTGACAGGAATAAACTTCTACCACTGTTCGTTTGAATAATTTAGCGTCACTACTTTGTCGTACGTTAAAGATAATCCTGAACATTCCGTGGACGTCCTACTCAAGATTAAGAGAAGACAGTTCTGGTAATTACATTAAACAAAACTATAAATTAGAGTGTTTTTAGTCCTAAAGCATAAATTGCATAGATAGTTACACTTGTGCAACATAGTTTACAGTAGCTTTAAAATTCACAAAACATAAACGCAGCAGCAGATGGTGTTTATATGCGAAATTCAATACTCCCCAGTCCCCTACTACAGCGAGTTTGAATATAATAACTACGTATACAAGTAGTCATGTTTCAATGGAAGAAACTCCAAGATAAATACACGTGGTTTGTTAACAAAACGAACACAACGCAACAGATCAGTCAGTGGCAACAAGTTCGAAATTATTTCCTGTTTCGAGACACACCCATCTGCTATTGCCAACAAATCGCTTAAGAAAATATCGCATTACAGTTTATACACCGAGCGCATTGAATGCGCGGATGTTGGAAGCTTTGGGAGATTTCGGGGTGCCTTTTTGTTTTTTTTCGAGCGCATTACGAGATATTAAATGACTGCGGCTGAGGCCAATTAATGTGGATCTCACAATGGCTTACGATGGGCGTGCAACCCAGTTCCGACCGGAAAGGTTCGATCGCAATTCGCGATACACAATCGAACGAAATACGATGCCGTGCGAGGTAGGAGCCACCTGTACCGAGTCCTTAGTAGTTCGCAATGAAAGCGAACTTGCACGGATTGCATTGGATGTTATAATTTTACGTTTGACTAAACCTGTTCCGTAGCCCCGTTGGCCTTGTAGAGGTAGGTACTAGTTTGGGGAACGAACGTCAAGTTCAAAACTCAGCGGGGATGACTAATTTGTCGCGGTGTGTTTAGGTAGGACACAGTAGGAGGCATCTATCTAATTAGTGAAACAGGTTAAGATTTATAAAATACGTAGGCAGTTGTTGTCATTAATGATCTTGATAGTGTTTGCAGGCAGCACGAAGCTATGAATCTATGATGTGGAAAATAGGTGACACTTTAGTGATTAATATTATTATTTCCTTTATTTAACTATAATTACATTTTTAAATAATAGAGTAAAAACAATAAAGTTTCATAAAGTATCTTTGCTTTCATCAAAGGATTTCATATCAGTCAACTGATTACCTTAGGCTCTGTAAGAAGTACCACCTACTACCACTGGTGGAACGACGTAAAATTGCTGACAGCTTATTTTTGTTGAAAATCTTCAATAACGATATTGATAACCCTGAGTTATTGTCTAAATTTCATTTTAATGTGCCTTGTAAAACATTTCGGTTTAACCCACCCATACGTGTACCTCATACATCTTCAAATTATAGGCAGAACAGCTATATTGTGCGTGCAAGCAGACAATTCAATGACATATGCAAGGAATATGATTTGGATCCATTCACAACTAGTGTGAATTCGGCCAGAAGGTGCTTAAGCCTCAATTTTTTCAAGTAGCGGTAGGTTATTTTAATTATTTCTATTAATTTATCTACATATAGTTTCATACTTTCATTTACGTAATTTTTGCGAACTAAGTTTATTTTTTTATATTGTATTTATTTTACCTATGGCGTTTTTTGTTTTGTGCTCACATCAAAATTCATTTTTATTATAAATGTATACGTGAGGACTTGTAATTGGCTTTCTGGTGACTATGGTTTCTTCTTTTTGTTTGTTTTTATTAGCTGTAAGTCTTCCATGTACTAAATAAATAAATAAATAAATAAATAAATAGTACCCCACCGGTATCGGGAACAGGGTCCAAGCTACCGGCGATCAGGGCTCCAGAGAGAGTAACCTCCTAACAATGCGAGCCGTGTCCAGGAGTACCACTTTCAGAATCAAGCCATTAATCCAGCTGCCCAACGAGAGCCTCCTCAGGTGTTGGTCGAGGCTCTTGGTAATTAAGCCATTGGCTGATACGACTATCGGCACAATGATCGCTGAGTCCACATCCCACATGTCGACAACCACGCGAGCCAAGTCAAGATAGTTTGACTTGGCTAATATTATTGTTATGAAATATTTTAACGTGGATGTAACCAGAAAATATAGAAGTCGGGTAAGCTGCTCAGTTGAAGGTGTAAAATAGTGAAGCTGTTGATGATAAATACATAGATAGCAATATACAGTCTCAGACCAAATAAAAAACCAAGACAGCGCTGTCAATAGCAACGTGAGGCCGGTTTCGTAAAAATGTGAGCACTTAGTGAGGTGTAGTTTGATTGTAAATGTGTGCGTGTGAGCGTGTATGCACAGGGCAGTGGTGTAGTTTTGGCATGCTTCACTATTGTTCGCAGCGCTATGTCTTGATTTTTTATTTGGTCTGAATATACAGCATACTTAGAAGATCAAAATTTGTAAGCTTTAAACTTTTATTTACAAGATAAAAGTCGGATGGAGTCGTTTATTTATTCACTTTTACACTGATAGGCTTACAAAGACAAGTTAGAAACAGAACGTAGGTAATCTAAGTAGACTGTTTTAACACTGAAGAATATCATACAGCACGGATAAAAAAGGCTTCAAAGCATCCCGCGTCTTGATACATTCACAGAATCGTAGCGTTCAAACATCTTCCGTAGTTATGTGCGTAGCGCTACTGAAAACAGTCCGTCAGTGCGAGTTTAAATACGAACCTTTCAGTTTTCAGCTGACCATTTCGTGTGGCGAGAAAACGCGAGAGGGCGCTACGTCATCTGCTTGTATAACTTTTTAAAATTCTTTGTGTATTTTGATTTAGTCTTGTAGTTTCTAAGATTTCATTGTATGTTTTTTATTCCAGTAAAGTATCTTAATATGATGTGTATCAAGATTTTATTTGGAGTTGTTAAAAGTTTGGTAAGCTTAATAAGGAGTTTTTATACATGATTTATTCTAATTTCTGAACACTCATTGATAAAATTATTATGGTTAGTTGAATGTAGGTACATGGTATGTTGGCTGAAAACAACATCAGTTAAGTCCATATTGGCAATATACCAACTAATGGAAAGGATGTTACAGGAATATAACAAATGATGCCAATTACTTCCAGGACTATATACGAAACTTACCATTAACTACATGAAGTCGATTAAGTATCGAAGAAGGCAATTAGAAATTAATAATTCCAATTAAACTAGATACAAAATCATTAGTGCAGTAATCGTGCCAATACCTCGGTTTACAGACAGTAATTTATATGTGGGACGACATTTAATATCCAAGTGATAAATTTTAAATATAGTCTGTGCTGTTTGGTGGCCGCCTGTGGGGGGTTAAGCGAATAATTGTGTGGCCGTGGCCGGCCTCCCCGGCTATATTTCACTCTTTAATAGCTACCCTTAAAAGAACATCTTTTTAATTGCCTAATCTTAATCCAGATGCTAGGAGGTCTATAATAATATCCGTTTCTATATTATATATATATATGAATTTGTTTCTGTACGAACTTATTAGGTTAATTCGATGAATTGACTCGGTCGTTCTGCTATAGGATATAAGAAGGTTTATTAACACTTTTGTTTTTTAATCCAATACTTATAGTAAATTAATTCAATTTTTATAATTCAAATTGCTTTTAATTTTATGGCTGCTTAGTATTTAGGCGGATTATCCAATAAAATAATATGCGGCATATAATTAATTTTAATAATAAAAAAAGAATAAGTTTATTACTAAGCTCACATTATAAACAGTTACCAAATAGACATAGAAGGAATTATACGAGTTGTAAAGGTGAATTTCATTAATATTCACTCCGGGTGACTGAGACAAGTGGGTCCATACCAATAACAAACAGGATTTGGTCGTCAAGTGACAGCTTATTATACTTTTCGGAGATTTTAGTTCCTTAATATTAAAATTTTATACTTTTAATTTGTTTCTAAGCCAATAAATATTTGGATACCACATCGGTCGTAAACGTCATCTTTACCGGCTAGGTGTTACGAATACATTCGCATTATAATTTATAAGCGTAACGATAAATTATAAAGTCGACCGATTCGGAACTTTATTTAATTATATGGTTATAATTTACTTAAACAACAACATAAATAACCGCGCATGTGTTACCCCTGTTCTGTTAGAAAGTAAAAAAATCTTTTGAAAATATTCACAAATCCTGTAAAGCCCAACAGTCTGACCATTATAGTAGAGTCACTACTCAATATCAAGTTACATTAAGACGATTATAATATTTAGCATCATAAATAAAGCGGGTCACCCACTAAGATCGTGATAAATAACATGTAAAACGTTTATGGGGATATAAAGAGTTGTATCGAGCAACCGTTTTGTACCGTGGCGCTGCGCAGGCGCTTCGGCCAGATAACTCTGGCGCGAACGCGATAAAACGAAGCTTGCGACTTTCGCGCTGCGTTTTGATGGACCGAAACGGGCCGGGTGCGACCGAAGGTGCGGACTACTTACTGCGAATGCAAAAAATGCATCAATCCCCATTTTGGTGAGGAAATTATGACTTTTTTTATGTGGTATCATTTGGTTTTTTCTACATACACATAGATGTATGTTTTGTTGCGAATATTCAAGTCATTTTTTTTGTGATGGCATGTTGCTTCAAAATTTTCTAATAATTCAAAACAGTTTCTCTACGCTCAGCTTCAATTGCAAAACAGCTCATTGAACACTTACTAATTTTCAGTTGGCAAAATATAAAAATCAAGATGCGTTGATTCGTAACGAGTGACGCAACTGCAGCCACATTATTTCAAAGGGACATTAACGAAAGAAAAATGTCTTCCAAACTTTCCGTTTTGGGTCCTTTGTCATAGCAGTGTAGGTAAAGCCACTGAATCCCAGTTTCAATCAGTTACTAATTGATAGTATTGAGGATTGTAACATTCGTTGGAGACAAGCCGCACGCGTCAGTTCCCGCGCTATCGAGCTCAAAGCGCCCGCCATGTTTGCATTTCGATCCGCAAGGAACCTGTGTTTAAGTTGACTCGGGAATTATATCGCTGCGATTAGTGTAATAACTGGTTGGCTCGCGAGGCTTTTTCTTGTATCAGCGCATGCGCTTTCACTTCAACATCCCTTCGCATTGCATCGACGATTTCGATTGTTCGAATCGAGCGCATTGTTTTCCGCGCCATAAAATTTATCCGTTTATTTTATGATTGCCTTTATTCTGTCTTGTCGGCGCAATTAAATCCCTTTTTACTTTTATTCTGTGAACACACATGAATTCAAGCTTTAATCGCTATTAATTGAAAACGAAAACAATCACGCATTTAATTTGTTGCACAGCACATCTCTTATTTTATTAATTCGCTGAAAGCCCATTTGTTCCTGATATGAGCGATTTCAAATGACTGAAATGATAATGCATCGCAATATCATTAACTTGGAAGATTGCACGGTGGGTTATTTATGCACGGACACGAGCTCTGCGGGCCGGCCAGTGTGCGCCCACCCTTACATAAATCGCTACGCTTGTAACGTGAACGAAATTTCGAGTCGAGAATTGATTGCCGGCTTCGCAGACATGGCGTGTTCGTGGTCTCAAGCCGGCGCAGTAATGTACTAGTGTGTCTTGTATTGTCTCGTAAGGGGATAAATATTGATTGTACCGCAACGCGGCGCTTGTAATTGCGTGTGCGGCCGAACGGAGCTTTTATAAAACTCGTTGGAAACCGCACGGAATGTAAACCAGAATGCTCCAGGACATTAATGTGTATTTATTGAGAGCGTCGAGTAATGTTTTTATCGGTTGCGTTTTAAGGCCTGAACGTGGCGATTCGCCCGGATATGCGTTAGTATCGATGTCCTTTTGTTATTTAAACGTTACAGATATCGTTATTTAGCTGCGACATTTATATTTTTGTGCATCGTTTGAGTCGTCCATAAATATATAGATAACGATGGAGCAATAGATTTTGTAATAACGTTATCTTAATAAAAGTGTAACGACTAATATATTAAACAAAGCAGGTTGTTTATTTTGAGCGGATGTTAAGTTGGCACTTACTCTTTGTGGATTGATATGTGAGCAATTACAGCGCATAGCAGCTGTAGCAGGTACAGTGTACGACGATTAGTGCCTCGGGGGTATTAAAAAGCAACGAGAGGCAGAGTGCCAGTGAATAAGTTGTTACTCTGTCGTGAAATGTTTGTTATGAAGCGATTCAATGAGAAGAAATGCTAGCGTTTTTCGAACACCGACATTGACTTTTAAAAATATCTTTTCAGCTGTGTTAGTCATTCGGATGCGTTGATAAAAGCTGTCTTTTGTTTTTCTTGCGTCATTCAAGAGTGCGCGCGCGCAGGTTTGTGTGCGAGCGCTATTTTCGGCCTCACATATGCATGAATAACGTTGTGATGACATAATCGCATAATTAGTTGCATATTTCTGTTGTTATTGTCTGGCTTTGTAATAAAGGGTCGTTAGCATTTTCGTATCACGAGATTAGATAACCTATTTATATGCATCCGTGAACAATCAGCTTACTGAAAGAATAATACATTGTTGGAAAAGAATTCGGTCGCATTTCCGTTTATGATTCGAATATGTATTACTTATTTTACGTTTTATTTTATAAATGTGTTTATTTCGGGATTGCCCGACTAGTTTCGAACTCGTACGGAGCTGACCTACCGACCCATATTGGCAAAAAACTACTAGAAAAGTTAATTACAAACCAACCTACAAATCCATTCTTTTGTTACCCATTCACATTGTACAAGCAACTATAAATCGGAGAAAACCTACCTACTCGACCAACGGCTGGTAACTGCCATCGATTGTTTCAATTTAATTCAATTAAATCAAGTGGCCACATCGGATGATGCCGCCTGTCCTGACTTGCCAGTGTTGCCACTGCCGCTATATTTACAGCTTAGAGTATGAATAATACAAGCTCTTCTTCGCATACATTTTTAAATTATCTTATATTCAAATCCGGGCAAGTAACAATGTGACTTTTTCAATTCATATGTACTTTCTGAGTTTATCTTGGACATTACTGACATCAGTGAAGGAACAAATCGTGAGGGAACCTGGTCTTATAGTTAATATAAGTCTGAAATCACCGACCCGTCTTGAGCAAGCGTGGTGATCAATGCTCGTGTCTTCTCTGTATGAAAAGAGGCCTTTGCTCTGCAGTGGGACAGTAACAGGCTGGTATTATTATTAATATTCTTCCAATACTGTTTGTCCACCGCACCGTGAACGGGACGTCAACGAGTGGCCATAGTAAAAGTACTGTAGCTACTTCGGCGTCGTCATCTCGTTCTCGTTGACGTCTCGTTCACGGTGTGGTGGACAAACGGCCTTAGCGTATCGATGGCAAAAATGTTAAATATGTTTAGCCCAAATTTCAATTACGTAAACTCCGCTCACTGACACAGTCATAAGGTCATCAAGTGTACAGGTGACAGGGCAAGATGGAAGGTGGGCCATTGCTTGAGACGCGGGACTACGCACTTGAGGTCTATCTAATAATATAGTAAGCAGTCTCAATTGAGTTCTTCCAATCATGCCACATCGTGCAGTAGGCCCAGACGTAGATGGCGGGGTGAACTGAACTCCTTAGATAAAAGCTGGCCCTTGGCAGTTTTAGATATAAATAAGTGGAAGGAGAGGAACGGTAGAGAGGCCTTTGGCCTTTGACGGCAGTGCGGTGGGTTACATTTTTTTTTATACAGCTGTACAAACAAGGTATCTTTAAAAAGTATTAATCAATTTTAGATGGCTTGTCATATTCATACTTTAGTTTTAAGGCTTGTTCACATAAGAAAATGTACTGTAATCGTTGCAGATTCGATATGCAATTTTTGTTTAATCGTTTTCATAGATATTTGTCTGTGATAGGTATTCCATAATTGGTGACGCAATTAATTTGATGATAAAACTGGTTTTGTCGCAAGCTTTGATGTTATTGTGTCTGGCATTCGTTAAAATGAAGAATTTCTAATAAACACTGTTAGATTTGCAATCATTATTTGAAGATTTAAGAGGGAACAGGGCCTGCGAGGAATTTGAAAAATAGCTATTTGAAGAAACTATTCCCGTCGTCTTACCTCAAGTCTGCCTCCGTAGAGTGCGATAGGGACAGCTGCAGCTCAGACCGATTATATTACAAAAAAAAATTACATCGATGTTCCGTATTCCCCTTTTTCTCCCCGAAAACTGAGTCGATTCAATTATTTTTTATATTAAAATTTTAAGAAAGAGTATGTCTAGGTTCCTATCATGTTATTTTATGTTAAAAACATTTCTAATTTTACTGGTAGTCCTCTAATCACGCGGTAAAAAAGGGGCATGAGAATCGCAGTCCCTGTTCCCTCTTAATGGTTTTACTAACATTACATATTTTCTGGGTAATAATTTTGGAATAAAAGTATGAGACGAGTGTCCTTAAAAAGCGAAGTATGCTTCCTTAAAGGTAAACAGCATAGAAGTTACTCCTGGTGTTGCTAAGGTTCATGGTTGCAGGTTATTGGTAACAATTAGGTAATCTGCTAGAAACAAACAACCTCACGAACTATCTCTGAAAACTATTTGGAAGCTTTAGGTTTTCTCTGTCTAGGGCACTGCTTTTTTAAAATCCAGTTACAAAAGTATTTTTTACATCACTTTCTAGACACAGACACTGATAACAGAAATTATTCTTCGGTTACACAGTGTTACATGGGCCAAATGAACGACGAATAGCGCGCTCGATGTGTACAACTATGAGCGCGTTCTGAGTAATTTACTACGCGATTACCCACTCACCATTTATTAAAACCACCAATTTTATTACTAGCTAACTGCACGACGAGCGCTCTGGGCTATCTTAATTATTACCTACATGTTATTATTAAAACTTTGGTTTTCATTAAGTGATTATGTAAATCTTTGAGAAAAAAATGGTATTTTAAACCGTAAATCAATCATGGGCCAAATCTACCATGTCCCAGAAAATGTCCGCCGACATCGAGGCAGACCCAGGAGAAAATGGCGAGACGAGCTTGACGCCTACAGACAGGATTGGTCCAAACTAGCTCAAGACAGAGAGGAGTGGAAAGGAGACAGGGAGGCCTTCGACCTGCAGTGGGATAACATATGCTAAAAATAATAAATAAATAATAACATTGAGCGAGCAAGTCCGTTTAAACGAGCCTCGAGAATGACAATTGCCTTCTTCTAATTGATCTGATTGATCCCGAATAAATCCCGGAGACAACTGGACCCAGTCACCAATTGAATTAAAATCCATTAAGACTATGTATCCGTCAATTTGTTTGATATACGTCGGTACGTCTTCAGTCAAGATAGTTAAATTAATTTGTTTTAAAATGTTGTTTCGCCTCGAGCGTGATACAAAAAAGTTTGGTATTTCTCAATCACAGACGCTTAGTGGCTATTAGCAAATTAATACTAAATATTTGATCATTCGTTACATAAACTGGCGATTAGATGAGTCATAAAATTGATATATATTGTGACTCCGCCATCTTCGTATCGGTTATGATGGTCTAATAGATATGAATGACGTAGTGTTATTTTTTGCTTCCCTTAGTTTTTGGATAGATCACTAACAATAGGGAAAATCGTGACACGATCTTGGGTCAATGTGTAAACCGTTAAGATTTCTGTCGTGAAATATTTCATCTTCATGGTCCTTTGCAGATTTTGCAGAGATTTTTTATTTATGAAAAGCAGTTGCTAACTTTTAAATATGGTATCGATTCTTAGAATATTCATTATGAAAAGTCTTAAGTCAAATTTGCCGTTATGTGTCCATGATAATATATTCATTCGTTCCCGTGATATGCGTACAGCGTAAGACAATTATTAAGATACATAAAAACGTGTAGATTTTACGACGGATTCCTTCGCATTCTTACTAGCTTTGTTTGTTCACTTCATGTCCGCATTCCCATCAAGGATTCCTCGCCTTAAATGAATCGGACGAAGTTACAGTCAATAAAATGTTCGCGTTTCTACCAGCTAAGAAAACGTTTTAGAATAGCTATCAAGACAACTTACAAGTATGATAAAAGTTTAAAGACAAATTGTTGTAAAGTAATCAGACAAGTTGTCGTAATGCTTGAGGAGGTAATTGTGCAGGAAGTGATTATTTTGGTATTCAAAGGTGTCTCAGAGAGCAGTTTTAAATCCATTACCCCATAGATGTCACACGGCAATTTTCCAGTAGCTGCTCTTTCGAATTTGCCCACACGCAGTCGGGTCACAATCAAAATGAGCTAATAACTATCATCTAAAATAGTTGAGCAGGCGTCAGTGAAAATTATGATTAATATCTGTTTAGGTAACGGTGTTCGGTGCGAGATGCCGTACTGATGGGAATGTAGTGTTGGGAGCTCCGCCGTGCAGCTTCTAAACGAGCGTGCTTATAAAACAATGTCAGATAACGGTACAGGAGTTTTCAAAACAGAAGTTTACTTCCCTCTTCGTTGGTGGTTTAGTATTCGTTTGTGAATGACGTAGTTTTCCTGTGTTCAAATCGTTGTTGGTTTTTCACGTGGAACGTTCGTCGTGACCGCTTCCTTCGAAGCTGTACCCAGTGTTTCACAAGCTCATTCATTGTCTGCGGTGCAGTGGCGTGCAGTAATTTCTATTGAATTCGAAATATTTGAAGGGCGTCAACTAGTTGATGGCCGAACGAGTGGTTACTTAGCTGTTGATATCCGTAATAGTACTTTCTATCATTCACACGTTCTCGCAATTTCTTTGTTCCGTGAAATTCCAACTTTTTGTGCAGTAATAAAACAATTTGTAATGGGTTACCGGCGTTCATTGCTGATGGAGTCACGCTTTATCGCGTTTATGAGTGTCCGTTTTAAAGTTGTTTCTACCATGCATTATCTAAGTCTTAAACTCTTCAATGAATGTATCCATGCAATTGTTTGTTCTATTTTAAAGGGTTCAAACGATTGGCATTGAAATTCTTTGGGTATCAACCGCTCTGCATAGATTACATTCAGATTGATATGATCGGAATATCATTGATTTACGCATATCGTAACAAGATTATCTTACATATCTCTTATCTTGTTTCAACAAGTGGAACAGCGACATTCAGTTCATAAATCTAAAATATCTAGATCCCAGTGTTGACTAATGTTTACCGATTTCTCATGTACTAATACATTTTGTGCGCATTGGAACGTTAATCAAGTGTTTAAAATACGAATGTTCCGCTGTTCGATGTTGCCAGTCTTACAAGTTGGACATAACATCGCGGGATCGCGCTAGGAGGCGGCCTGCCGTTTCACTGACTATTTAATAATAGTCCTCGCGTGGAAGATTATCTGTGGTCGCTAGTCGGTGCGTCCGCCCAGAGCGCTAGCTAGCAGGCCTAGTAGCCCTGTCCGCCGTCATTATGCAATTGAAACTTAGTGAATTATTACGCACGATAATAATCTCCATAAATAAATAAATGGAGCGGTGTGCTCAGCGGCGGGAGATTATGTTGTGTCTTGTGTTGTACTCTCAAGAGGCTGCCCTCTTCCGTGACGCTACTATGTGCTGCTCTGTTTGGTTTGCTTTGCCTACTGTTCATTTTTCTTTTGCTTTTGTTATGAAGGAACTTTTCAGTATGTGTTATTATTTCATACCGATTTTTTTTTCATTACATAATAGCAAAAAGCCTTATTGGCCAGTTTCTATTTATGGACAATTACAAAAAGCAATAAAGATGTAATACACGGAAGATATTCACGGAAGGCATTAGATAAAAAATAATAACTTTTGTGCACGCGTTCTTATAGACAGCCCGCTTGTATAGCGTGGTCATAGTAGGTATATTTACTTCCTCTTTTAGATAATCTCTATTTTTTGGGAACAGTTATGGACTCTTTACCTCTTTTAAGACTTAATGCCTGATTTTCATAGGCCAGTCACGGATTGGTATCCTGGTTACCTGGGGATAACATAAAATATTTCTAGAGGATACTATAAAGGCTGGCCATAAAGTAGCTCTATCTCTCTGTTTTGGCAATAAAACATACGACGATCAATCCGTCTATGATAGTCAGGCAATGGAAAGCCGTTTGGAGTGGATTTGTACCTCAATTATATGGTTGATTCAGCAACAAAATTATTATACTAAATATTTTATAGCTACGGGAATCTTAGCAGACGGAAATTAATCTTATTTCTTTCTCTCAACCTTAACGCCGGTAGTACACCTCCGCCGCAAAACCATAGTTGCGAAACCGCAGTAGGTCAGTTCAAAAGACTCGCGTTTCCGCTACTCGTAACGGATGCGAGTAGCGGAACACGACGCTAGTCAGTTCAATTGAACTACTGAAGTTTCGCTGCTATGGTTTCGCATTGGAGGTGTGCTACCGGCGTCATTGGTTGTAGTCATAAAACTGACCGCCTTAAGATTTTACCTCGCGGAAGTTCCTTCGTCGGAATATTTCCTAAGAGTTTATGCCTTTGTACCAATTTATTTTTAGGACCTTTTTATTGCGATCTGAGTATATTATCTGACTAGAACGTGATTAGTTTGGTAGAATTGCTAACTTTGATTCTTGTGGATGTTGATTTTCCTGTAAGAGCCAGGTGGTCTTGGGAAGCTTTGTAACTATGAACGATTTTCTGGAAATTTCAGTTTCGAAACGAATCTCATTAGTCGCTTCATTAGACTAACGGTTGTAAACATACCGTGTGAGGCTTGTGAGTTGTATGAGCAGACTGGATTTGCAAGCTTTAGTCTAGGTTTGACTGACTTTAAGGAGAATCTTCTGAGGTCCATTAAATTGTAATTTAACATTATGCTTTTTATGTTTTAGGAATTAAATTAAAGAGCATTCCTCCAATTTGCAAATTTCCAACACACACTCAAGAATGTGTTAAAATTGCTTGACTACAAAAAACTGTGACTTCCTTCCGATGACGTCACTTCTTTCGAAGAAAAACCAAAGGAAATCTCAGTGCAATGCAATACGTCCAATGAATACGATATTAAAATGTGTTATCAGCGAATCTGATTAATGCAATGCGTGTACTTGCGGCGCGTGCGATCCTGTAATGTTCATGAGCAATACACACGACTTGGGCAATATTGTGATCTTTAATTCTGGTATAGTATAAACACGTATAGTATAAAATTTAATACGTGTATTGAATAGTGTTCAAGATGAGGAGCTAATTCCACCTGTGGATGTAGGTTAGTACTTTTATCTTCCATCAATATAGTTCAGTAAAAAGGAGAAGTCAGAAACTTTCCAAATCGTGAACATCCAGCGAGCGAAAGGTAGTGGATAGCTAATAAAATTTACTTTGACACTGCTGGGTATAATATCCGCATTACCTGCTGCCATTGTTAGTGTTAAAGAAATGACCAAAGACCCATCAAATAAATAATGATACTGAAGGTCACATATACCTGTCAGAAGCTTTATCCTATGAAATGATGATGGAGATCCAGTTAAGAGAAGACATGAAGAAAATTTGGATTAACGAAAAAATAATATTTCAAGATGACTTACATATGATATCAGAAACAGCTCCCTGTGTAGAAATGCCATTAAATGAAGTACCAAAGTGTGCTGATCATGCCAATATTCTGCTTGAACTGATCGTTATAACAGTTTATGGCAGGACTAGTTCAACAATAGAATATTTAAGACTTAATGTGATGATAGACTTCGAGTTAACTGCCCACTTCCTCAATGTAAAACAGGTTACCATTCGATTTCAATAAACCATATCAACAAGCCATAACACTACTACGTCAGACAAACTGGCTAAGCCTCATAAACCTAATAATTTACTGCAAATAAATATACTCATATCACGCGCAAGAGACAATAATTTCCGATATCAATTCCTAAAGGGTTTCCTGGGTTTCATCGTCAACCGATCAATTATTCCATATAGTTATGTCTCGAAAGGCAGTGGGAATTGTGGACCGGCACCGAGGTTGCTCTAATTGAATTTATGCAGGATTGCGACCGCCCTACGACGAAATGGTTTATTGCTAATTGATCGAATATTGAAACTGGGATATGTTATGTGTTCCGTGATATTGTTGACTATGAAATATGCATGGTTATGTGCGAGTATATCGGGTGCTTCTTTTACAATGTTTTGATTTCCTGTCGATCTATCACGACTTGGAGAATATGGAGTGGCTGTTTTTGTTGATTGTGGTTGTTTATTGCGGATGTCATAGACCAGGAAGTTTGAAGAAGGTCAGGGCATAAGATAGGTTCTTGTAAAAGGCAGTACGGTGATTTATCAGTACAATATAACACGATACGAGAAGGAAGATACTTAATAACGACAGCAGAAGTCTGATGAAATGTGTCTTCTTCTTCACTGTTGCGTATTCTCGGTTCTGTCAATTCTATTCTTTGACTAATGTTTTACTAGCTGTCGAAAGAAGCTAGGTATACTGTTGTTGAAGTGCTATTTCTCAGCCTTGTTGCAAAACATATCAGACATACCTTCTTGATTAGACTGCAACGATGCATCATAGAATTACAAACCTTGTACCAAATTCCAATAATTTTGCGAAATCCATGTTAATGATGCTATCTTTTATCAGATATCAAACTTACTCATCCACCGTGTAGCTCAGGAAGTGATTAGGTTATCTTAACTGAAGTAGGTACTCAAACTATGTTATCAATGTTTATGGATAATGGTGCCTTTGTGTTGTGTTATAATTTCAACGGTATTAGCCTAGGTTATTCCAAAGGTCTTCTCCTAAAAGCCCCCTGAGCACTTGAAAAGTTTTGAATCATCAATTCATCACCATTTCTCAAAATTCAAACACTATTTTTTTAAATGAATGGATTGATGAATTTCAGTATTTTGGTAATAAAAGAGGTGTCTATACAGAATGTGTTGTGTTGTTTAAATACCGTTAGTTCTTTCATAACGTTTGCTTATAAAAATACTTAACACTAGTGTATTAAGTATTTTTTATCGTCGACGGCTCAAACTCGTAGGTGGGCGTGACTAATATGCATGCTAATTAGTCTAATTATTTATTTATTAAGTTTTATTTATTTAGTATTTGATTATCAAGTTTTTATTTATTAATTAATTTATTGAAATAGCCGATGATTTATAACGAGAACCAGCGCGTAAAATTTCATGAGCAGACCTTTGGGCGTATAGATATTATGAAAAAACTACTGGATGTATTTACTCAAAATAATATTATTTGGACTACTGAATAAATTATCTATCTCTGTACGGTTAATATTTTGCCATTTTTTTACTACATAAGTTATTTATTGACGCCCAAAGATGAGTTAAAATTAGTGTTGAAATATGGAAGTTTCGACGCTCATAACTTCCAAACCATTTTTTTTTTCCAATTCTGATTGCATACAGGGCTAGATATTGACAAGAGAAATTGATATAATTTTTAGTTTTGAACGTACACCTTCAAACAGACGAGTAATCACCATACTACGTTTGTATGGAAGAATGACCGAATAGCGTACCTTTAAATGGCTATATTGTCGCAGTAAAATATTGATCATCTTTCATGCTACGAACGGTGTGTAATTTTAATACTTTAGTAGCAGAGCGTACTATAATTACGACAAAAACAAACAAAGCACGGGTTAAATTAATACCCCCGAGTACAAAATTGAGTTGCGCGTTATAAACAAAACAAGATCAGCATCAATAAGATCAATGTGGTCGTGCTCGGGTTCTTATACTTCTTATAAAAACTTAAAAGTTAATTACTAATCACTATAAAGCAAACATTCAATTTACAAGGCGGGTTAATTGCGTTGGCCCGTAAGATGCTTTGTAAAAAGTCAGCTAAAAACCGTATCTCAACTTATTTCTTAATTATAGACCAATTCGTGGCGGCGACGCAGGCTACGTGCCAGCACAGTCTTGACGGACCGTGGACCTCTACAACACACCTTTCAATCTTATCATAAAGCACTAAGGTCCATGTTCCCATGACCACCATACGTTTGTACTTAAATATTAGTAGTCTCGGCAAATGGTATCTCCAATAATTATACGGTTTGAATAAAGGTTATCAGCCTCTTAATGTCATGTATATGTTCTTTATCTGCCAAGATCTGCACTAATTTATTATGGTTGTGTTGACTTTACTAAGGTGTACGTTACATAAGAAGAATGTTTATTCAAAGTGAGTGAATGAATATAATTTGAGGAAAATATATAACATGGATAGTGAAGAAATGAGGAAATAAATTGAGGTTGGGAGTAGTGTGAGTGAAACGCCATAAAGTGAATCTACATTTCTACAATAAACCAACTTTTTATAAAACTACAAATAAGAAAAATAAAGGAGCTCGTGGCTAAACGAAAACAACCGCACGGGATGATCGAAGGTTAAGCTACGCTTGCCGCGGTCGGTTGGTTGATGGGTGACCATCCATTACATATCGAGAGATCCGTGCCTCTAAAACTACGTAAAGCTGTTGGTCCCGGCTGTCATTCGTAGATCTTTGACAGTCGTTACGGGGTCTGACAACCAAGGGGTATCGTGTTACCCAGTTATTGGGTCGTGGAGGTCAGATAGGCAGTCACTTAGACTAGAAGCCGACCCTAACATAGTTGGGAAAAGGCAAGGTAGATTGATTGAAATATGAAAAACAAAATACTTACCCATTTATAATTTTAACTTACACTCCACTTTCAGTGAAAAGAAGGATCAGTGCATTCACACGCTCTACGCAAAAAGTCAGCAACAAACGATTCTGAGAAGATGGTGTTTAAAGTTAGCCTGAGCCCTTAAGCCCTCCTAGCTAAAGGTAAAGTCCTATTGTTACGATAGCCTTGGGTTAGGCGACAAATGGAATGGCTGCTAGTCCTCAGACGGTATTAAGCCCAGAGCTCTAATTTGAAAAAGCCAGACATATAAATTTTACTCTAATCCTACAATTGTATGAGAGAGGAAAATTGGACGCAATTTCGTACGCACTCGTTTGCCCTTTAGGTTACAAATCGTCACTGTTTATTGCATAATGAGTGTAGGGTGACATGAAAAAGGCCATTCCGAATACATAATGTTTAGCGCAGACATTAATAGCAACGGTAGCAATTGCCAACCTACATGATTTCACTCGAACATCGCAATATTCTCGTTCCAAACATTATAATGATGAACTGTTTGCAATTTGATACACTTTTCCGTTCGCGGTTCAATTTTGATGGGCGAACGTGTTTTGTTCACTTTCGAAAACATAAACAAAGTTGTCGGAATAATGATCATTAGCAATACACATGTTGATTGTAAGAACGAAAGTTTCCACTTAGACGTTTTTTTCTCCGACATTCTTTAAAGTATCAACAATGAACTATTCTGCTGCCGTTCAAGATGAACAAACGTATAGGATGAAGTCGTACAAGCAGTCGTTTAGAAAATTGCCTTTATAACTAGCTCACTAAACTCTTATTAACTTGAAGTTGTTTTAATTTTATACGAGAGGCATTGTGCCGTGGCGTGTTTATCCTGGATCTCTGAGGCCATTTGTCGCCGTGAAATCCGTCTGAGTGACAAACAATACGGGATGGGGGACATAATGTTGTGCCCCGGCTCTGCCTCGACACGGACTCTTGTGTTCCTCGTCTGCCGACTGCTACGCATTGCTCTGCGATCCGGTTAGCTGGTTAGCTCGGCCCTAAAAGGTCTCAGGCGAATATAATGGATTGTAATTGTGTTCTCATAAGCGGCGCACCATGTCGCCTGGTCGATTCCGCATGTGCCTACGATTGAGTCAGCGATACACGAGTAATGCTGTAATTGACGTTTACTATGTTCTTGCTCATTGTTGTTGGATGATATGTGTCAAGGCTTGGCTTGGGAACGGAGGCGGTGATCTCAGCGTCTAGCTGCACATAGATTAACTAGACAAAATAATGTAAGGAATTCTGTAAAAGGCGAATATAATGCGTAATGTCTTTTTAAGTTAGAATTATGCGAATAAGAGCTTGGCTTCCTTTTGTGTTGGCAGATTTCCAAAACGTGCGTTATGAGGTCTTGGAACCGCAGCTAAGTAACTTAAAAGGGCAAAGTTCGCAGATTCACAGAGGTAGTTAACGACAAGTTGCTTGTTAAGTTGTCTCCGAGCATCACACTGGCTCGTCCGGTTCTCTTTACTTGACCAGTATAGTTCGATTCAAACTTAATGGCGGCTCGGAAATTAGCTACTCGCTGCGCAGTACTCCACCCCTCACTCCCGCTGACCCATGAATTCGTTACTGCGCAGCGACTCATGTTCCGAGCCACCACTAAGTTTGAATCGGGCTGTACCATTTGACCTGAATCATGATGATGGGCTGCACTGTAAGTTTTTCGTTAAGTTACTTAATTGGGTTAGTAGTTGTAAAACTTAGCTTTGTTCCTTAAACTTTTAATTACAAAAACCAGTCTTACCAAGGGGTATCGTGTTACTCAGTAACTGGGTTGTGGCGGTCCGGTAGGCAGTTGCTCCATGTAAAATACTGGTATTCCAGCTGCACCCGGTTAGACTGGAAGCCGACTCCAACATAGTTGAGAAAAGGCTAGGCAGATGATGCAGCTAAAACCCATGGAGCCTTACTCTAAAATGTACGCTCTTAATGAATTCAATACGGCCACATTCATTTGAAAATCCCATAGAATTAGAATTCTAACATTTCCGTCACTTACCAACTATTTTTAACGCTACCGGAATACAAACTTCTAAAAAACCCCCTAAGAACCTGATACAGTTACACATGCGAGCCGTTGCGTGTCTCGGATCGATTTACATACTTTTTTTTTGACAGCTTCTAATACAAGCTACTGTCTTGTTACTCGTGACGTTTTTTGTCGCTAACAAGGAGGCTCGTGATGAAATTCTTGACATTAGAGGCAATTTCGAGAATATGATAATTGTGGAAAATTGTCGGGTTCGGTTTCTTCCTGTCGTCGCTTATTATAAGTAAACCACTTTAAGTGTAATACATTGTTACTGTTTGTAGCATTTTGAATTGAAGGTATAATTATTTCAATGTTGTTTAAATATTAGACAATGCTGGAATGTACCGTATATCTGTGGCTATACCACGTAGTACAGACGCGTACTCTGTAATAGACTTTTACAACTGTTGAGGTAGGACTAAGGCCAAAACGGACCTTCGTTTAATTATGTATATATCTACAGGTTCAGTCATGTCCAAGCATGAGTGTAAACCTGTGTAAAATTGATTGTTATGATGTGAAGATTGTTATAGGTACCAAGGAACTGTAGGAAGAGATAGGGGAGAGGGAAGAGATACAAGAGGGTGGTGATAAAGAAGAGTATAAATACCTAGCAACCAAGTCAAAAATCTTGGTTGACGCACTGACCACAGTAATACGTAAAATGCGAATAGAAAAAGAAGAATTAGAAGATGATACAATTACATTCATGTCCTCAACGGCACATTCAGCGTTATTTGGGTTATGTGTACCATTTCCAACCACCTGTATGTTGGCCTGCAAATATATTTGTGTTTAGTAGACTGTGTACTTGTACGTTTGTAATACTCATTGCTTTGACCAGAAGTTCATTATACTTATAAACTTATTACTATTTCCATAAAATAACCATATTTTTTTGGTATTCATTGTTCGAACAAAATATTTGGTACATATATAAATTTAACTATCTTAACGTCGTAAAAAACCCGTTACCGATAGGTATGTTAATAAGTAGTTATAATGTGCATAAGTTACCTACAATACGGAACATGGTTCTAAGAAATTATAACGTGAATTGTATGGGAAAATAGCGCTAACTTTATTGTTAGTAGAACAGTGATGTGTAATTCTATCTTTGTCATGTCACCTGGGTGTCTACAGAGTTCGTACGAAAGACACTGTACACTGATTTTTAATTAAATGATGTCATCCATTTGTGTGCTAGTTCTACTTTTATCCTTTATAGTTGTAGGTATTATTCAGCTTTGATTTTGTATATTATCTGTTGCGAATTTTCAAAAACAGGCGTTTAAATTTGAGAAATGAAAAACGTTTTTGTGTAATAAAGAACTGCGGTCATCCATCGATCGGCCAAATGTAGGTAATGTTTGCGGACGGAAACGCATTGTCTTCTGAAAGTTACATAAGATAGCAAAATTTTAAATTACATCATAATTAATCAGGCAGCCTGCTTGTCAACCGAATCAAAGCATAAACGAAAATCATTATCGGTTTTTTGTTCTCATAAATCCGTTCGCATGGCAAGAGTGCATTGAAGCGTTAATTGAATTAAATCGATATTATTGTGGACGCAAAGCAGAACGATTAGAACGAGTGATGGCACGCAGCGATTTGTCACAGTTGAGGATCGTGGGGCCCCGTGGCTTACGTTCTACTCCAACCACGCTCGCACTTCCGCCGCCATTCACTAATCGATCGAGTATCGAATATCACCCACCATTCATCACGAAATCGATCGAAGAATCAAACGTTTGAGATATCGATTTCACGGACATGTTCCCCACCATTTGTTAGGTTATCACCGTTAAGTTTAGTTTTGTTTAGCGGATGTATGTTTTTTATTCGATTTTTATGTATTCGATTATATTGGATCTGGCCAATACAAATATTTTTCGGTTCGGTTATGTAATTGCTTACATTCGATGACTCAAGAACCCGGTCGTTCAGTCGGCAGCAACAATATTTTTATATGCACTTATTCATTTGTAGAAGAGAACTTGCTCCGTCTAAATGAATAAAATTGATTGCTTATACAAACTGTGCGCCCAAATACTCAGCCATCACAATAAATAAGGGCTTTTGAAGAAAGAAAAAAAGTATAAAAGTGGATTGTAGATGGACGGCGCGGGCGGCGGCGGTCGGGCGGCTCGGGCGCGGTCGCGGGCAGGCCAGCCCGACCTTGGCGCGCTCTGTAAGACAAGTCGATTTTGTTATTTGTTTATACACAACACTACCTGTTCCCGACACCGCCGTACGCCGAGGTGTGGTGCTCGCACGCACACTGCCTCGCAGCTCGCTCGCACCGCCCGCGCATCCCTCGCATCGATGTCGAATCGCTCAGGTATTTTACGGCGATTTCTGTAATGAACATCGATTTATTGCAGCCACGGTATGCCGCTCAAAAACTGACTTTGTAGATAAAACATACGAGCGCGATTACGATCAATTTTTATTGAAACGAGACACGCAGAGTATAAAAGGAGCGCACACTCTACTCCAATTAAAAATAAATCCGTAACGGAATTTATATTCGACATCGTTCAATTTAAAACAAATATTTATGGATCCTTAAACTGTAGAGCGGCTCGAGCCATCGCGATACGTCGCCAAGATGTTGTGAAATGTCGTTGATGTAATGTTTCTATGAGATATGAGCCATAAAACGTCGTAATAGGAGCATGTAACTAGATCCGGCGGACAGGTTGAAAGACGCGGAAGCCGCCTGCATCTAAACGCTATAAAAATATTTCACCGCAGGCATCGGAGCTACCTGATAAGGATACGCAGTCATTTGTAGTAGCCTCGTGCTCCAGAGTGCGACTCGAGCCCGAGACTCGGCTCTCTACACAATTTATGTGTAAACCACTGTCAGTATTATCTACTTAATGTGTTTTTAGACACGTCGTCGCTTAGATACCAAACTTCCACGCCTAAAAGGACGCCGGGCTTTTTTCGTTGATGCTTTTATTCGTAAGTCGATCGGGCCATATTCGGATAAAGCCCTCATATATCGATCGATCGGGCCGAGACAAAAACAAACGGAGATGCTGTACAGAAATTTGGTGTGTGACGTGACAGTATAATTGACAAAAAAGTGCTCTGTAATAAATGGCATCCAGAGGAGCCAACCTTTTTTGTCTTCATAAATATTGTCCAATAGGACTGCTTCGTGACCTCTGTTTAAAATCACTGTTGCGATTACGTCCAGTGATTTAGATGGCCATTACTAGGTCGCCTCCACAGATGGGTGGTTGAATTACAGTCTTCCCGTTTGCTTTGTTGGTTTTGTACCGACGTTAGCTTGCCAGTAATTATGAGATCATGTTTCATAGTTATCTATTGATTTAGAACTGTTCGAAGTCTCAATTATGAATCATCGATTATCGTTTAAATCGAGAGTTATGTGCGATGGTCCTCTATCATCATCGTATTCCTTGGTCCGGCGAGTTTATTAACCTCGCATGGAACTATAACTTTGTGTTTTATTTAATGTTTTGTGTACTAACCTTTGCAATAAGGTTCGTGTTGTTCATTGATTGCCTAATGTTCTGTGTTTTATCTGAGCTATGCCATGTTTGTCGCGGGTCGTAGGTCATCTATAAAACTTACCGCGCTGTAGTAAACGGGGCCAGGCTTCTATTTACTTCGGAACTGCTTAGGGTCTTGATTAACTGCTTTGTAATAGAGGTTAATAATCATTTCGAACGTAATAGGTACCCAGTCTTGTGTGGTCCATTGTCGATTATTATAGAATGTCGATTTCACACCATGGGGAGGAATTTGACACATTTCACCCGAAATTCTTTCAAACCATGTTCTGGGCTATAAATATTTGTTAAGAAGATTTTTCAAAATCTTTAGCTGTCTGACAGTGATTTTCAGCATCTAAAGAGTTAAAGTCACTTATTTTCATATTTCTCAGTCCATAAATCAACAACCTTTGACGGATACTTTTCCAACTTGAAATTCCATAAGAGCCTTCAATCTCCCTGAGGCTGAAATTCTTATTTCGCAAACAGTGCAGAGAATGAGTGTACTGGTACAAGTGTAGCGTTCGCGTGACCGGTCCGACACGATGCGCCCGCGCCATCATACGCCTCGTAACGTTCTCACGACATATTTTGACATTTCACTGAACAAATATAGAAGCCATTTTTGATTGGAACTACAAATACGCAAAGAATGCGAATATATCGCTGCTACATGTCACGTGAGGTACGTTTTGACAATAGCCCCATATGTGTGTGGAGTTAAAAGGTCGCATACCTATGGAGATTTTATAGAGATTGAGGAGAATATTTCGAGTATGTATTGCCTATTTTGCTGATGGATCAACATTGTTGCGGATCGATTACCATCATCATACGCTACGAGACGCTCGTAAAACTACTTAGTGCGACCGCAGCTGATTTTTATATGGCTACCGGAGAACGCTCCGTCTGTTTTCGAATCTGATTCCGGACCAGTTAAAGTCCGCCGAAAACTCAATCAGTGCCCATGAAATTTACAAGGCAGATAAAATTTAATTTAATGTTTTATCGATAGGTGTGCGGCCAATGGCATGGGTGTGTGTGTGTGTCTGTACGCAGTAATTATGCGGCGGATCGGGCGGCGCGGGCGCAGCGCTGGTGGTCCGGCCCCCCCTCTCTTGCCGCGCCGTGCTATAGAAAAGCTTACTACATCTGGGAACTCACGGCCGGACATTTAGTATGGTATTAGTATTGGCTTTCGACTCGGAAACTGTGAAGTATTGTTCATTGTTACACGGCAGACTTGTTTCAAGAGTGATTTAATGAAACTCGCATGTATACCTGATTTAATTTTTAGTTAGTTCTTATTGGAGTAGGAAAAGTGTGAGAATCGCTCGGAGGATGTGTCCAGTGTGACTCAAGACTGAAGAGCGACGTCCACGGACACGTCGACGGCGCGCGATGGTCCCTTTGTCTACTTTTATTTGCCTGTCACTCAGAGCGCCTCACTCGGACGTGCTTTAAGCGCATGACAATGTACTTCATTGTCAGAGGCTTTAGCGACCTTTACAACAGTAAATTTCGTTGTCATGCATAAAACCATGTGTTTATATGGAACACTGTAAGAGAGGTTTATTCTGTTTGAAATAGTTCGCTCTCTGCGGCGAACAATTAACACTTGAAGTTTTAGAATTGTATATTGGTGTTGAAACATTTTTATTGTGCACAATTCGACGCTTTGCGCATACTACCTATATTATAACGCTTTACCTTCAAATTGTTTCTCAGGTGTGTGCATATTTTTACAGAAATAAAATTACAAACAATTCATTTCATAAATTGATTTTTCGATAACGGTTTGCTAATTGCTTCTGCAAACGCCATAACAGCAGAGCTCGTAGAGGTTCGTAAAATATATTCAGTTAATCAAACCGAATAAACTTGATAATAAAACAGATGTCGTAAAAGCCGAAGTGGTGTGTGATTATTGACTTTATGACGACTGGCTTGATGATAATTATATCAAAAAACGGACGTTCCTTTCGGAAGAAATTAATTGCGAGCGTGGTGCAACTCAACATGACTATACGTCCGTATGACGTACAATTTAGCATGAATAAAATTGATATGCGCATGTAAAACGTTATGATTGAATATAACCGTGCCTGGGGTTTTCCTACCGTAAATTAACTACCATAACTAATTTTGCTTCTTGTTGGCTAAATATTGTCAAAAACAATAAACAAGAACATGTACTTATTTAACTCTTTGGCTCCCGCATGCCTGCAACGGAATTTTAATCCTTTTAGGCAGTAAACATTTCTTTGTGTTTTGTATTCGCCGACAGACCGTTACACCCTTTGTCTTTAATTGGCGAAATCTAAATTTTTAGAAGGACCTTGCAAACAATTTATTTGCTGCAATAAATAAGCCCTTTACTGGACTAACGGTTACTTGTGTCACAACAAATGTTCCGTTTGCAGATTCTAAAGTTTTTATTGTTTTATTTGCAACTCTTTTTGCGAACCCTTCAGTACCGTTGCTTTCTAGTTTTACGTTAACGGTCCCCAATAAAAGTCGGTGCTTTGGAAACGCATAGAAATTGCGTTGTGCAATGAGAGTAGTAAAAAGTGGGAAATCTAAAAAGCAAATATTAGCAAATGTTTTAGCGCCTGTCTGAATCACCTTTTTGTATTTGCCGACTATGGTGAAGAAAGCACATTAGACCCACGAGATTACTATAACGGGATTTTGTTTCAATGTTGCGACATCCGTGCAATTTGTCTAAATTGACACTTTAGATGCTGTCAAACATTGTCATCCTGCATTACAGCTAGCGCAAACGATCGACTAACTGTTTTTGTATGTCAACAATGATACAACTGTTGTTTTAAGGCAAAACGACAGTTTGGTGTACTATACACACATAACCAGTTGCTGGTCGATTGACTTTGTAAATGCATCGAACTAAATGCATATACTCTGTTGGCATTCGAAATGAATCATAGTTAGCCCATGGAAAAATTACTTTTAAAGTTTTAACTATCAACGCATCTGTTAACCGAGACATCAACTTAGAAACTCCAACCGCTTAATAACACAGAACCAGAATAACAATAACATTTAAATCTGAAAGATAATATAGGACGTAATATTCAAATTGCGGTGTCTCAACCGCAGGCTCGTATCTCCAGCGATCAGGTATGCGGCGTTTCAGATCTAGCTGATAAAGTGCGATGGGGTTCGACTCGAGGAGATTCATTGCGAATTGACAACGCAAGGAACAGAGGTGCTAACGTAAGTACGTAACTTACGCTGGGGGAAACATGCGCAGATGTGAAGATTAGATACAGAACGCTACAATTCCTGTTTAGAACAGGATCAGGTGATATGCCGAGTCTATTGTGATGTAGGTATGTGTGGTTAAACCACAATTTTTGGTGCGTATTTTGGAGTGTTTAAAACTGTTTTGCGTGTTTCTGAAACCTTTTACGCCAAAAAAGTAATTTCAGAATTTTGTCTTGAACATGCGTCGTGAGGTCAATGCGTAGAGAGCCATTCCAGGATCTGCAACATCATTAATCGCCCAAAAGTAATACCTTCTTACTTACCTAGATGTTAAAAATCTCTTAAATAGGGATGCTCGTTAGGTCAAAGTCAAAGTCAAAGACTGGCGACGCGTCGCACGCGTCGCTATGGCGCGCAGCGGAGACAAGAAGAGATGTGAGCGGCGTGCAGTGAACGGCGCCGTAACAGTTCCGCTCTAGTCAGCACAAATCCCCGCTCTAGCCAGTAAATATTTCTGCTCTAGCCAGCACACATCTCCGCTCTATCTAGCACACATCTCCGCTCCAGTCTAGCCAGTACGCATCTCCGCACAGCTTCGGTGGATACACCCTAGCCGAAAAACATCTCTTCTCGTCTCCGCTTAGGACATCTCCAAGTCCGGGCCTTAGTCGTTCAATTGTTTCTGATGACGTTCTTTTCTTATCAAGGAAATACTGCAAGTGCTGTAAGTGCAAACTGCTTGTAAATTAGATTTACTTCTGGGTCACATACAAAAGTCTCAGCGACAAACGTGGATATTTTCCCGAGTGCGTGACTGTTTCCAAGAACACATATCTTACAGTTAGCCTTACTTGATCCTCTTTTTAAGCCCCTACGCTTTCAGCACGTAGTCAAACAGTACGGTTCATAAGAAAAATAAAAGAGAGCCTAAGTCGTATTATCATAAAGATGTTTTCCAAATATTACCGAGGTTTGCTTTCACTGTTGACTTTCGACGCTTCATTAAGTTTATTCCAAACCTTTGTTTGTTTATGAGAACGACAATGCTTCTGCATATACATTCAGATTCCATATATCGGTATAAGAGGTCCACATATTTGTATGTTAAACAAGTGCATAATCACATAATGCGTAGCTTTCATTGATTTTTTAAAGTTGTGTAATGTTAGTAGAATTTATTGATGTTACGTATAATAACTTCTCACATGAGTAATTTGCGTCCGCTTCGCATGCATTAGCATCTCAAGCTGGATACGTTAAGTGTTCCAGGTCGCGGGGTGCAATTACGCAAACAATATAATAGCACGGTGTCAGCCCAGTACTGATGTCCATGCCAGCTTATTTACTGCTACACATCGCCTCGAAGAAAAGAAATGTCAAGACATCCTCTTGTGTTGCGATTATCGTGTCGGAATCGCTTGGGGCTATGCTCGTCGGACCGGGACGCTCATACATAATCCCATAAAATATGCTTCGCTACGGGGAGAAGACAGTAAACAGCCATTATGCTTCATGTATCTTTTGAAGCGTCTTAGGTAGCAGTTTCCCCGTGGTGGTAATGGTAATCGTAAGTGAATATTGTTTGTAGATTTAGGGGAACAAGCTTTGAGAATTCAAAAACCGGATTGAATAATAGCTTTTTGTGAATCTCACCAGACTCGAAAATTATTCCCACTTTAGTTTATTCAGTGAATGATGGTCGCTGTCTATTGTTTCTCGTAGCGTTAGCAAGAAATGAATCATGTCGTGAATGACATCCACAGAGATGAATGGCGTCCAGTCTAGTCACACCAAATTTAGTTATTCTTAAGGCCATCTCCCAAACAGGTTTCGATTTTTATGAAACATTACCATTTCCAAGGAGGCCGACTGTGTAGCTTCTTGTCAAGTGCCTTTTTTTCTAAATTTTAGCGTATCATGAAGACAAATCTCACCGCGGAGCCTAGAGCCCGCTCACACCGGCTTCTTTATCCTTTCCACAAAGGACGTAATAACCATATCAAACAGCGTGTCCCTTTGCTGTGTCGCATACATATCGTTGGGTACGAGCAACCGACGCCTTTATTCTATATTAAAATAAGTAAAGAAATGCGTTTTGTTTCCGCCGGGGTGAGGCTTCCATACCTAATGCTTAACCGAACACGGTCTCTGAATACCTGACACGTTCTCAGATAGACACGACCGAGGTTTGGTATGACTGCACCCTTATGTCTCCATAATTGGGACACCTCCGGCATTTATTTGTTTGGTTTATCTTTGGCTTGTTTCCTTAGACTCGCAGAATTTCTTTATCATCATGATAATCTAATCTTAACGAAAACGTTTTCCGTATTTTAGTCACATATTTTTATAATTCTTTATCATTTTGGTATCAGGTCATAAACCTAATGGGTTCTATGAAAGGCTCATTATTTTTGTGTTGATACTACTTATATGTGACGGTGGGGGCAGGTAAACGTCACAGACCATGCCCCGGTTCGGCGTGCCTACGTGAGGGGCATGAGAACCATACAGAACGACCCCGCACATAATTTTAGTGGTCTCGTCCTTTGTACCCGGTCGTCATTGTTATTAAAGTAATCACGGCCGCCCTCCATCATGCTCCAATCGAAACATTATGGGATATAAACAAAAGAAAGCAAGAGGAATTCAATGAAAAGCCATTATGTCGCCGCGGAGGGCACTCGACGAGCCTGTTGTCTCAATATTTTTCTTGGTGGATGGAGTTGACGCGTCATTCTCTCGCGTTCGTTCAAAAACACCGCGTGGAATTTTGAAGGGCCCTCGATAATGGCCGATATTTACTGCCTTTAGATAATGTTATTTAAGCGACGGACGATTGAATTATGGTAAATAAAACGTGAATAATTGTCACGTGGCTCTCCATATGGACTCTTTGTGTGATGCTTCATTCATTGATGGGTTTTTGGTTTCGACACGATAGATTAAGGTTAAGTGTTTTAATATGATAATAAACACAATATTGCGTAAAGATTTCAACAAATATATCAATAAAGCACATACAAGAACACACATGACAAGACCACCTGTACAAAAATCCTTTTATCACCAAGTAGTCATTCTAACCGTTTATTCGTCTAGTGACATCATTGGTGGTTTTATTGAAAAAAGCTCATAGAAGCGACACACTCGGGAATTTGGGTATGTGTCACATTATTTTGATAGAGACGCGTGATCCGACATACGGCTAATGCGTTTATGGTCGGCACTTTTGAATTACCATTAGGAGCTCACAACAATGTTGGATTAAATCTCCTAAAGATCCTTAAAGGATTTTGTTTAATATTGATACCATTTCGATTCGAAGGTATAAAATCTCAACTCGTTGAATGATTATCTATAATTCTGAAATAACACAAACATAATCATTCACAAGTCGACTTATAGGCAAATATACGAATAGATATGTAAATAATAGTAAAATTAATTGACCATCATTTATAAAGTCAACGGACATTGTTGGAAGTTCAACATCCTTCATAGTTTGACAATATTTCATGCTCATGTTTGTGACATTTTTTTAACAGTTAATTTGGATATCAAAGTTCAGAATTCTTATCTCTCGTTCTTTCTTGAGTTATTCTTCAGAATATTATTTCGTTTGTTCCGAGATGTTTATAAAGGTGGTCACCGGGAGCATTCACTTGTAATGAAACATTTCAGATTCAGTTTCTAGCATTATTGCGAACTGGTAATGCTCGGTTCGCCTCCCTCACTGAAAAATGCTCGAATTGTATCATTACAGGTTGCAAACTATAATGCTCGGTTCGCCTCCCTCACTGATATAATGCTCGAATTGTATCATTACAGGTTGCAACCTATAATGCTCAGTTCTCCTCCCTTACTGTTGTAATGCTCGAATTGTATCATTATAGGTTGCAAACTATAATGCTCGGTTCGCCCCACTCACTGGTATAATACTCGAATTGTATCGTTACAGGTTGCAAATTATTATGCTCGGTTCAACCCCCTCACTGGTATAATACTCGAATTGTATAATGTTCGGTTCTCCTCCCTCACTAATGTAATGCTCGAATTGTATCGTTACAGGTTGCAAACTATAATGCTCGGTTCGCCCCCCTCACTGGTATAATACTCGAATTGTATCATTACAGGTTGCAAACTATAATGCTCGGTTCGCCCCCCTCACTGATATAATGCACGAATTGTATCATTCCAGGTTGCAAAGTATAATGCTCGGTTCTCCTCCCTCACTAATGTAATGCTCGAATTGTATCGTTACAGGTTGCAAACTATAATGCTCGGTTCGCCCCCCTCACTGGTATAATACTCGAATTGTATCATTACAGGTTGCAAAGTATAATGCTCGGTTCTCCTCCCTCACTAATGTAATGCTCGAATTGTATCGTTACAGGTTGCAAACTATAATGCTCAGTTCGCCCCCCTCACTGGTATAATACTCAAATTGTATCATTAAAGGTTGCAAACTATAATGCTCAGTTCTCCTCCCTCACTGATGTAATGCTCGAATTGTATCATTACAGGTTGCAAACTATAATGCTCGGTTCGCCTCCCTCACTGATATAATGCTCGAATTGTATCATTACAGGTTGCAACCTATAATGCTCAGTTCTCCTCCCTCACTGACGTAATGCTCGAATGTGAACTGTTGCATTACAGGGGAATTCTCGCGTCTTTAGAGAATCGTCATATCTGCTATCGGCATCAGCAAAAACAAAAGTACTCATAACTTTGCCATTGTTTAATTAAAAACAGCGAATCACCCTATTAGACGAAGTTTTACGAACACAAGAAACAATTAACTTTATCAAAATATCTTTAATAGCAATAATACCTAATTTACTGAGTCTGTTGACACTTATCTAGATTTTACTTCAGACTATTTTAAACATTCAAAATTATTCTAAATTCCGTCTATAAAGAATAACAGCGCAATAAAATCTTAAGTATATTCACAGACGAAGCTCGGATTTAAATGGAATGGTCATGTTTAGAAACTCATAAGAATATTGAGCTCGACAAAAATGCCAACCGTTCCTCCGCACGGAGAATGCTTTGAAGCAACTACATATACTCGTAAATTGGGAACGTAGCAATTCCAGATTGTATCGTTTGTAGGCAATTTAGGCTTTGAACGAATGTTTTATAGCTTTATGTGGAAAGCCGAAATTAAATTAATGGCCTTAAGCATGCTTTAAGCGCTTTAAGAAAACAACTTGAATCTCTAACGACACAAATAGAGAATTCAACGACAAATGTCAAAGGCTTGATGTATTCAGATACATGTAAATATTATGTACACTAGCTTGGTACGTATTTTAACAGTAGCTGGAGCAACAGTCAATATTTAGATATCTCTCTAACTGTTCCACAGTTAATAGGTTACTGAGTCATCTGTCATTGCGAAAGCTCCCAAAGGGTTGCGAGCAACAAAGACTTTGTACTGGTTTGTGAAAGATCTGCAAGTATTTATGTTATTGTTTACGAGGTTCGCGACAACCCTTTGTTTTGTGATGACGAACAATGAAGTTTTAACTGGTAAATGTTTATTGCTGCTGGATTGCGAATTGCTGTCTCGAATGGGTTTGTCTCCATCGGAAAGTATTGTCGAGTAATAGAGTGGGCCCGTTAGTTTTATGTTTCAACGTGATTTATGATCCAGTTACCGAGATGTGAATATTATGGGTTTTTTATTGGTGTCGTTTTAAGTGTAAAAAATATAGGCAGTTTAGATACCTATAAATGGGAAGTTTCGAATAAAAAGTAATCAGATACTGCTTAAAATTTCCCGCTTTGTAATTTGATGATGTGTGACAAAATTTGCAAAATTATGAGCTACCTAAACATTAATGTTGTAACTACTCATATTACTCATATGACCTATTTAATTAGAACATTGTTTTAGGAATTAAAACAGAACATTTTAATTAATTAATATTGTTGGTATTTTAATAAAAATTAATGGTCTCTTTTGAATTTTACTACGCACTTAATAAGTAGTTATGGTAATTTAAAATGTCAGTTACTCTGTGTATATTTGTATAATCATATAAATTGTGTTATTCAGAAAGTGTTTTTAGTAAAAATGTTTTTTTTTCTTTTTGGTTTTTATATGTATTCATACATTCTTATTGTATCTACGATTGTTCAACATAAGAGCAAGCACCAATACTATTATCCCAGTTTTTTTCTAACAGTCTTTGATTGTGTATGAGTTGGTATATTATTTGAATGCGATGCTAACATCTCGCGATATCGGCAGTATGGCTGTCTCACCGTATCTAACACTTTAATCAAAACATGTCAAATAAATATTCAAGCCGCTGTTACAAGCCAGACAGATGGAGCTCCGAAATGTGGATCGAAAATGTTGTTGTATTTTTTGTTTGTATAATTTACAGGTATTCGATCCTGTAGGCTCGTGGATAAATGATAATAGCCGCACGGGTCAATTGAAGGTTAAGCTACACTTGCCAAGGTCGCCTATCCATTGTATCGAGACCACTCCGTGCCTCGGAAAGCACGTTAAACTGTTGGTCCCGGCTGTCATTCGAAGATAGATAATTTTTGACACTAGTTACGAGTATTCAGAACCCCAAAGGTCTGACAACCAGTCTTACCCAGTGACTGGGTTGGACAGGTCAGATAGGCAGTTGCTTCATGTAAAATACTGATATTCAGCTGCATCCGATTAGACTGGAAGCCGATGCCATCATAGTTGGAAAAACGCTAGGCAGATATATAATTTGACGGCACGGTTGGCGCAGTGGTGAAGCGATTGACTGCTGCACTGCGTATCGCGGGTTCGATTCCCGCACGGAACAAATATTTGTATGACCTACCAGTAGTAGTTCCGGGTCTGGCTGTTTGTGTATGTGAGTTTAAATGTTTGTAAACGCACCCACAATACAGGAGAAATTCCTTGTGTGGCGTATAGTTTAAAAAAATTAAAAAATACTGCTGTTTGATTAAAGGACTAGCATATCAAAAGTGGAGCTTAGGCTGAAGAAGTACGTGGTTCTTATGCTGAAATAAATGAACTGAAGCGTATAACATCAATAGAAAGTAGGGTTTTAATAATGTTGATAGCTGTTTATTAAAATCTAATTATTATGAGCGTTTATCCTAAAAGTTGGCAACGTCGCAAATAGCTGTCAAATATTTACCTGTTTTGATTAATTTGGCAATATTGCTGTATGGAAATATGAAATGTGCCTGACTAGTGAACTAAAATATTGATTGTGGAATGCAATAATTAATATCGTAATTGCGAATATTTAGTTTTAGATGTAAAAAAAGTATAAATTGGAAACTTTCCGAATGCCTTTTTTACACCTAAAACGGTTACAACATCAAATTCAGTGTTATAATTGCAATTCATCATTAATATTCTAGTTCGCCAGTTAGCCACATTTCTTATTTCCATATAATAATATTGCCCAAATTAATCAAAACAGCGAAATATTTGACATCTATTTGCGACGTTGCCCACTTTCAGAATAAACGTTTAACGTTAAAGGTCGGGACCCTAAAATGTGGGAACAGGGATAATCTAGCCTCCACTATTAGCATTAGACTTAGTTAAGCTAATAACATTATACTCCGGACAATTCTACTTAGATTCAAAGAAGTGTTTTGAGACAGTAGTCCAATATAAAAATAGCCAAATTATAAATTAATTATCACTCTTCAATTAATCAACACTAATATTATGTTTTAAATATTACATAATAGTCATCTCAATCTGTAAATTTAGTAGGTCTACAACCAACAAAATTGCCAAATCAACAGTAGCTTTCTCATAACATTCTAAAGAGCAAAACTACAGCTACAAATCGAAGCCTGCTTACTCCTCTGGGAATCATAATCGTGTTGTACTAACTATAACCCGCTTAGGAGCACAAAATAACCTGTTTCCCCGAACGCTCCTACAACTTGGGGGGTATGATAACCGTCTGATACCACTCTATGTTTTACTTTTATTTCTAAATTAGCATGAGAACAAATTGAATTCGTAGCTTCGTGATCCTGTTCTCTTATAACAAATTGAGATGGAAGGGTTTTAAGAGCTTGTAAGTCTTATTTTATAAGTCTTATCCGAATAATTATTACAGCAGGTATGGTTGATATAAAGTGGTTTATCAATACATTAATGTAATGGACTCATAATGTAGCTGTGCTTTATCTGAGCAAATTCTTTCGGTTGCGTGCGTACCTCACATATACAAATTCCTCGCATAAAATCACGGTATGAAACGTAAATTATATCAAAGTAGATTAGATTTACATATTCATATAACCAGGACCTAAGCGTGGTAAGCTCTATTTTTGTTTATTACGTACTTACAAATCCGCCTAGGCAGAACTCTCTCAGAGAATCCATTAGTGTATCCATCGCCATACCGTAATCAAATAACCAGTTCTAGTCTAAAGGAATAAGTAATTCATAAAAACGTCCCCTGAGTTAGGTCTTATATCAATATAATTATATCTTCAGAGTTTGCGTTATAGTTTATCTTGAAAGCACTGGAGGCGATGTATCCATTTTCTTATAAAGTTCTTTACAGTGTAACCGCAGAATCGCCTTAAGCTACTAAATGCTACTATAGACATAAAATATAATGCTTTTTGTGTCTTTACTACGCCAGGGTTTTCCGTTTCCCAAATCCGACCTTAACCTTTTCCAAACAAGGTTTAGATTGAATCGTTGTCGATCTACAGTACTACGTACAATTTGTTAGGGCGAGTTTACACAGGACCCGAAGTGCAACGTCGAGACAAACATTAAGCTTTGTGCTGCTCATGGAAAGGGTAAATATTGACCCTTTACTTCGGGGAAAAATGCGTTTAGACAACAGGCAAGCCGCTGTGTACTGTTTTAGTTATTGGTATTGTGTTGAGGTGCTCGTCGATGCCTACAGCTATTGTTACCGCCTATTATGTTCCTTGTTTAAATTTGGTTTTTGATAGATACCGACGTCTGAGCGTTGGCGGTCGATACAAACTGATCGAGCATTAATTATCGGAGTAATAAAATGAGGTTCATGTTTGTTTTGAACGGTAGTCGCGAAGTTACTCTTAATGGTTTTGGGTTAAACACGGGAAGGGCGTATTATCATAGTCAGGTTCTTATCGTAGACATAAAAGTTGTTTGGTTGGTGACTCAGTGGTAATGTAACAGGGCTGACTAAGATTTCTGAAAATACCTCGAAAAATATTTTAAACCTATACCTAGTGATATTTGACACGCCATTAAATGTTAGATGCTTAGATACGAGACTTGATAATTGTAGACGACGTGTTAATGCTTCTGATAAATTAGTAGAAATAAAAAGAGTCCATATTTCGTTCATAGATCTTATCTTACATTACATATATTTTGTTATAATATATTTTAAGGACCAGTAAAGTGTCATTACCAGAAGTTCTAATGACATGTCATTCATCATTCATGTCCCATATGTGTCTGTATGCTTCTTTAACAATTACTTTCTACTTTTATTTCACAAACTGTTTGTCTATTGTCATCAACTTTACAGTAAAAATGCTCTTCAATTGACAGTTATCGTCAATTTCCTCATCGTCCCGCTAATCGCCATTTTCCTCCTCTATGCGGTTTACAATCCACGGTCTATAAAGTGGTGTAAGTCCACCATTGTGTAGACAATGGCCAGGAGTAGGGATCTTTGGGGGCTGGCAACATTGTTATGTTCGGCCTTTGCGTATGTATGCTAAATGGTTGAATTGTTTCCTACAGGTGGGTTGCCAAACGTTGGGAGGGAATGTCGGACAGTGTTGAAAATCAAGTGTTTTGGAAAATGTTATTTAAGAAAATAATGGTCAATCAGAATGGCATTTAATGAAGGGCTGAAGTATGAGAGAGTGGCAAGATTTTTATAAGAGAGTAAGGTTTATCTTCAAGGTGGATCTTTTCGTCCTGGGTGGGAACGCGTGAGGGAGAGGCAAATTTCGCGCCCTCACGCCCCTAGCCGCCGCAGGAGACGTCCTGGGCGTCGGGAATCAAGAGCCGATTCCCGGCCACGGTAGGCGCGGGCTTGCGGACTCTGTGCAATGGGTAGCTCGCCGTCTGATAAGGCCCGGGTCGACGGCGCGTTGTGTTCCACGCGCGCCTCAAAGAGATGTCAGCAAGTGAAGGGGTCCGAGTAGGACCGATGCCTGCCAGGGTTGCGGGAAAGTCCGAAAGGGATACCGTGGCCCCTGGCAACGTACAGGCAACTGAAGCAACACGGGTGAGTTTTAGTCAGTAAGAATCTGACACACCCTCCCACTCCGCCCAGAGCGGGAGAGAAGTATTTGACAATTTGCCACCCAAAAAAAAAAGGTATAGGATATTTTCGTCCTGGGTTGGTATTATATGAGGATCTGAAAGATAAATGAACAAATAAAAGAAGCAGTGCACCTGCTTTTTTACTCCTTCTACTACACTATTGTCTATTACATTATACCGTAACGGTCAAATCCTAATGGCCCGTGCAGCGGTTTTTGATGAAATATTGCCATCATTACTTTGCAAAAACAGTGGCAACCGGATTTTATTAGAGCACATTGTGCTGCTACTGCCTTTCTTTCAACACAATACTCCTCTTCTTTTATGACACCCACTGAAAGCCACAGGGAAGCCTTTTCTACACCAGAAGCCACACTGCAAACAAAATAATTTAAATAATACAGTAGCGTTCAACAATACTGGAATTTCCTTAGAAAATGGAGATCCTACAAACACAAGAAGTGCACCAGCTATATGGCGGCCATAAACCCGGTCACCTCGACAATATAAACCGACAATGTCCATTCACACTGGTATCCTAAAATATTTATCGTCTTCCACCTATGATATGGCATTAGGGACTGTGAAGGGACATTGTGCTGCCTACGTCATTGCCATAAAATGTACTAATGGTGGCGGAGTGATGTCACACCCAAGACCTAGTACATAGCTTTTGATAGGTAGGTCCCATAACTAAGATCACAGTTTATGTGACAAAATTCCGGATGACGGAGTCCTCGACCGGAATCGATTGGATATGACGTTCAAAGTAAAGATATTTTGATGTAAATTAGCGTCCGCCAAGTGTTAAGTGATTTATGAATTGATGAGATATCTTAAGGATATATAAATTAATTTGGATCGATCAAGTAACCTGGCTGACAGTAAATATTCGGAACGGTTAAATTACTGATTACATCATGAACTTCGCATTTAAAAAAACAAAGTTATTTTATAACCACAGTAGCCGGTAGTTTTTGCCATAGAGCCAAAGCTGCAAGTGTTAGATGTATAAACTTGTCTATAATTAGGATTTCCGTTGCACATAACAACTTAATTACAAACAGAGTCAGCCGTGTTGTCTGGCTTGTCAATACAACACTTTTTATCGTTCGTTCCGAGTACCACGAAATCGAGAACGCAGAATTCTCAATCGCGTATCAGATTTCATAAGGTGCTAAAGACTCGCTTAAAATAGTATCACATAATTTTTCCGTTGAATTTATTTCCTCCATTTGCATACATATATTAAAACAAGCAGTCTGAATTAAATTTATACTGAGATTTCAACTGATATGAAATTGATAAGTATAATAAAATGCCTAAGATACACGTTTAGGCGTTGTTAAAGGAAACACATCATAAAATCTCTGAATAAAGTTGTTAATATTTCATTGTAGATAAATTTTGTTTTGCGTAAATGTCAGTTGGAGATCGACTTGTCCATCGGTTATTGTAACATTATGTGTTATATGACCACCTGAGCTTATTAAGTTTTTGTTGCCATTAATAAGTTTTTAATTTATTGGCTTTAAAAATTTCTATGAGTTAATGAGATTAAGATTTGGAAAATGTAATCGAGAACTCTTCCTAATTATTTTTTTACATATAAATCATTTTGCGTCTTTAAATTGATATTTATGTTTTGATCAACATGAAGAAATCATCGTTATAATTGGTCTTCTGGTTATCGAAAAGAATTATTAGAGCGCCGCCACCGCGTGGCTAGTATTGTTTAAACAGTTTCTTTATTCCATCGCCTGTCGCTTGCAAAAATGCACGCGCTTTATAATATGATATGGCAAATCAAGCGGAGACGGCGCGGCGGCGGAGCGGCGCGCGGGCGGCGTGCGGGCGGCGCGGTTGCGTCGCGGCGACGGCGTCGTTTCCATGAGCACTGATACTGAATGCTCCGTATGTCTGGTATATCAGTATCCCGTATGGTCTAGTGGCTAGGATACCTGGCTTTCACCCAGGAGGCTCGGGTTCGATTCCCGGTACGGGAAAATCTTTTTTTTTTATTTAGTGAAATTGTTTTTCGCAAAATTAAATAATAATTATGAATAAATAATGTAATGATGAAAAGAAGGACGTTCGATTTTTATTACATTCTAAAATCTTATTGCGATTAGGATGTTTAGAATGTAAATGTATATGCACCTTTCTTACTTTTCCTAGATTTCTAGTGTGTGCCAGAAAAGTCAACAAAGTGGGTAGTAGGTATGTCAGTTTGATAGACAGTAGAATCATTTGATTAAAATCATACTACGAGTTTCCCTAACAGTTGCGAAAGTAAGAAATCTAACTATGATTCTAGAATACCAGAAATTCAAATCGAGAATATGGAATATTTCTACCGTTGGTGAAACTAGCTAAAAGTTTAAGACAATTTCATTGTTGAGCTATGGGCGGACCTATAATGAAAACATTCACTATGCCGACTACCACTTATTGCATTTATCCACTTTTAAGAGGACTACAGGAACTTTTTTTTTTTTTTATGGGGGGGAATTTATGAAATAAATTCTCCGGCTCTGGGTGGAGCGGAAGGGCGTGTCAGACTCTTACTGACCCGCCCGTGTTCCTTCCGTTGCCTGTACGTTGCCAGGGGCCACGGTATCCCTTTAGGACTTTCCCGCAACCCCGGCAGGCATCGGTCCTAACGGATCCCTTCACTTTTGCTGACATCTCTTTGAGGCGCGCGTGGAACACAACGCGCCGTCGACCCGGGCCTGGTCCTTATCGGACGGCGAACTACCCATTACTCACCGTCCGCAAGCCCGCGCCTACGGTGGCCGGGAATCGGCCTGCGATTCCCAATGCCCAGGGCATCTCCTGCGGCGGCTAGGGGCGTGAGGGCGCGAAATTTGTCTTTCCCTCACGCGTTCTGCCTCCTCCTTCACGAGCATTACTGCTTCGCAGAAGGAGGTGACGGCCTCCCACGCCCTCTCGCTCTGTACCATGGCCTGGACCAGGGCCGGACGCGAGAGATCCCCGCCACCGATCGCCTCCACGAGGACACGGCGATGCTCTGCCCAAGCCGGACAGACCTCCACCGTATGCTCCACCATGACCTCCGGGCGATCCACGCAGTGATGACACCCGGGCGTTTCCTCCCGCCTGATACGAAACAGGAACCTCCCGAAACTACCATGTCCGGTGAGGACCTGCGTAAGGCGGAAGGTGAGGACGCCGTGGCGCCTCTCTAGCCACTCCTTAAAGAGGGGACTTATCGCCGCAATAGTGGCGTGCCCAAGGACTACAGGACCTAAACGTGCTTAAACGCAAGTTTTATAATGCCTAAAAATATATGATCCACTGCAGTAAACAAAATCAAAATAATATATGATATTCTTCAGGATATATTTTTGTAAGATAGTGTGTTGAAAAAATAATACAACTGATTTGATACGATAGAAAAAAAATCACGATGACACATCAAAAAATTTTTTTTAATTTTTTTTTATCGGTTGAAAATCATATTGATATAATGCAATCATTCTGATTTTTTGTCAGATTATTCTACAAAAAAAATTGTCGTGTTGAGATATCCCATCACATCTGCGGAGTTTTGCTAGGTAATTTTATATGACCCTGTATAAAATTTTAATATTTTTGTATGTCTTTTACTCTTATGGTGTACAATAAAGCTTTTCAATTTTAAAGTGGTTCCAGCAATTTTACAAAAAGGCTTCCTCGTAAAGCCGAAGATTTGCATGAAGATATTAAATCTAACATATGTATAGTAGTATGAATCCTTAATAGGCGATTATTTTAACACTTCGTGTTTTATTTGATAATTAATTTTATACCGGTATTCAGCTGTTACTTTGCCTTTACGAGACTAGTTATGAGTGGCAGTAAGGTGAATCGTTTTACTTAACGACTGTCCGTGATTTTCTTTTATAGGGAGTATAATGTATAGAAACCTTGGAACATTGTCGTTCCATATAAGTTATATACACTAGCTTATATAATACAGCATATATGATAGACTAGCTCTACCCACGGATTCGCCCACGTGGATGTTGGAAATATCCCTTAAAAAGAGGTATACAAAAATTTCAATAAACATATGAATTTTTATAGAGGAAAGTCACCAAATATGGAATACTATTTTGTTTTTGGGATATAAAAAAAAAACTTCATATAAATTAAAACAGTTTAATGTTTTTACTAATCAGTCATACATTTATATGTAGTAATTAACAGCCTTTAATCAAATATATTAGTTATCAAATTAAAATCTAACATAAAAAACAAAATCACAAATGAGTAACCAAATATGGAATAGGTACCCATATATGGAATATAAGCATAAATCAACATAACAATAACAAAAATGGACATTAATATCTTTGAGATCAATTAAATAAATATAACATATTGTGATAAATGAAAGAAGTTACATAATTACTTGCAAAAGTCACAGATCCAAGTATCAAACTCTGGACCAGCACAATCATAATGTGCCCAGAGCCCACACATCAAGCATTTAATCCAGCTTTCTCCACTTTTATCCATGGAAAAAAGTCTTGAACAGAACATACATTCTGCATCAGCAGAGTCAGGAGGTACTTGGTCCATCAACTCATCATGTTCACTACCTTCATCAAACTGGATAACGTCTAGTTCCTCAGAGTCTTCTTCTTCACTATCATCCTTATTTTTCTTCGTTTGTTTGTTTCTCTTCGCAGTTTTCTTCTTATTCTTTGTCTTGACTAGTTTATTTTCTTTTTCTTGTCTCTTCATATTTTTATTTTCTAAATCAGTTTTGTAGGGAGAAGATGTTATGACTGCTGCTACAGCAGCTTTTCTTCCTCTGCTAGATACTTTTCTTCGTTTCTCTGGCACTGGACTTATGGCATACGGAGACACCAGACCCAAACTGCTGCGATTAAGCCCAGAAGTCGAAGGTACAGGTTCAGGTTGTAAATTAGCAGTTGTTTGTGGTGCAGGTATTTCTACCAGAACTTGACCAGTTTCAGATCTTGATTCCAGCGGAGGGATATTGGTTGTACAACCGTCTATTAAAGCATTTTGTTGCGCAGCAATAAAGTCCACATCACTGAAGACATTTTTATTTAAAGGCCACAATCCAGTAACTTTGAACCCGTTGGCTGCGATTTCGCCTGTTTGTACTTTCAAATAGGATTTGCCAAACAGCTCCACAATATCATATGGACTTAGAGGTCTGTTGTTGTCTCTAATCCACATGCGTATTTCCTCACTATAGTATGTTTTTAGAGGCCCCATGAAAGTTTTATCTAATGGCTGCAATTTATGAGTCATATGAGGAGGTAACGAAACTATGTCCACGTTATTTTCCCTAGCAATATCTATTATATCGATATTGTGAGTATGACTATAGTGTCCGTCTAGTATCAGTAAAACCCTCGATTCAGGAGTCGGGTTGGTGTGTTGAATAAAGTGCTTGAACCAGTCTGTAAAGATGTTCATTTGTATCCACCCTGATGGGTGTGCAACTCCGATTGATTCTGGAGGACAGCCTCTCATTAGCTGAGCACTCATATTTTTTCTGGGAAAAATAATGAACGGTGGCACAAAATGACCAGTAGCATTCATGCAAACAACTATTGTCATCAGAGATCCTCTTTCTGCTGAAGTCAGTGCAGCTACCTGGCGTTTACCTTTGTGGCCGATGATTTGTGGTATCTTACTTTGTACTATTGTGAGGCCTGATTCATCCACGTTGTAAATACGATTTGGTGGATAGTTATTCTTAGCGTAAAGCTCTTCAAGGAGGTTGAAAAAGGCTTCCACTTTTTCTTTATCAAATCCAAATGCTCTGGCAAATGATGTACCAGTTAGTCTTCTTATCGAAAGTTTATCTTTATGACGATTTAAAAATAACTTTAACCACTTTTTTCCAGCCATACCTGATTCACCGAAGGGATTCTGCAAATTGTTTCGCTTTGCTAGCATGAACGCCATACGGCGAAGATCAGTTCTTGTTAAACCGTGAAACTTACTCTCCATTATTAGTATGTATTCTACTAGCTGATGTTCAAGTTCGGAGCCCAAGATAGTTTTTCGTCCTAATGTAGTAGCTGCTGCCACTTCTGGAGACTGTTCATCTTTTTGGCAGAGACGAAATAAAGTTGTCCTAGGCACTTGAAAATGCTGTGCCGCTTTCAAATACCCCATTTTCTTTTCCCGGACGAATTTTATAGCTTGTGCCATTTTTTCTTCATCCCAGGTTTTTCGTTTGGTTGATTGTGAACCGGACATTCTAAAAACAAACATTACATATATTTTTTAGCAAGCAAGTATCTATCATATGAAATATTATATCTAATTATGGAATATTCCATAATTAGACACCGACGACTGTCCATATTTGGATTTTTATACTAGTTCAAACTCTTCTAAATATTTTTTTAAGTCACAATATTTTGAAATTAAAAGATCACAAAATGGTGAAATAAACATAATACCGATATACTAAATAGTATAACACTTATGTATACAAACATATCAGCTGGTAATACTCATTTATTACTTACCTTTAAAATTTTCCGCACGACAACAAAACAAAACACGCCTGCCACACGTGAAGTGTTCGCGCAACTGACTCGATGGTGTGAGTGCGATAGTTAGTAGACCGAATGGAACAGAAGATGGTCGAGTGTTGCGTTTCATACTTATAGTCTTAGAGAAATGAAGGTATTCCATATTAGGATACTATTTCATATTTGGTGACTTTCCTCTATTATCTCCTATTTTTCCCCCGGGCGATGATTTTACAAAAACGCTGAAACACGTAATTTTTTGTTTCTAGCCAAAATAATAAATAATTTTGTTATCTCGAACATAAGAAATGCTTGGTTTCCCATACATATGTTCATCCCCTATAGCATTATTTTTTAGACAAAAAGTAGCCTATGTCCTTGCCAAATGATGTATATCGAAATCTGCCGGTCTATTCTGTAATAATCTCACGGTGAAAACTTAGGTGAAGTGAACGTGAAGTGAGCTGTCATTCCACCAGCGCTGCTATTCTGTAACCATCTCACCGTGAAAACTTACGTGAAGTGAACGTGAAGTGAGCTGTCATTCCACCAGCGCTGCTATTCTGTAACCATCTCACCGTGAAAACTTAGGTGAAGTGTGCTCGGAGTGAGCTGTCAGTCCCTAGCAGGAGGTGGAATGACAGCTGACTTGAAGCTCACTTCACCTAAGTTTTCACAGTGAAATTATTACAGAATAGACCGGCTGCAGCTAGGGACTGACAGCTCACTCTGAGCTCACTTCAATTAAGTTCTCACGGTGAGATGGTTACAGAATATCACTGCTGTTCAGTGGTTAGGCGAGAAAAAGTAAAATAGAGACAGAGTTACTTTCGAATTTATAATATTAAGTCTGGATTGGAGAGCACATGGCTAAATGATAGCCACGCGGGTCGATCGAAGGTTGAGCTACGTTTGCTGCGTTCGGTTCGTGGATGCGTGACCATCCATTACCCCATATCGAGACCCCGCCGTGCCTGAGAAAGCCTGTTAAGCCGTTGGTCTCCACTGTCACTTTTAGATTTTTCGTTACGGGTGGTCCAGTCTTTCCAAGGGGTATCGTTTTACCCAGTAACTGGGATGTGGATGTCAGATAGGCAGTCAGTCCATGTAAAATACTGGTATTCAGCTTTATGCGGTTAGACTGCCGTCCTAGTGAAGCCGACCTCAACATGGTTCGGCAGGCAGGACAGCTTGCTTTTCCGAGGAAAACCACAGGTTAGATTATTATTGAAATTAGGTCACGGGGCCCGATTCGGAAGGTAAGTTGCCATGATTTGTTATGAAATCCGAAACCAAGAATGCAACAGTGGAATTCAGAAAATCAAGCAAAGTTAAAACACTGCTTAGTTTATAGAGCCAGAGCTTTTCCTCATAACCAGTAATGTTTATTTTTATAAAAGAAAATAAACTGAAGTTACAAATTAATTAAGATGAAAGCCACTACCGGTGAACAATAGATACGTATTTAAAACACAACATAAGACATTAATTTAAAAACGTTCTTATTTTAGTTTAGATACGAAATAAACGATTCAGCGACGCTCGATTCGATCCGTCGAGCAATCTGTTAGAACCGGGGCTTACTTTGAAGATAAATTTACAAATGGTGGCGGCGCCGCACGCTGACAGCGGGCTTGCGTTGCGCGGACGCATTGTCGCAGCTGCGGTTGGGTTGTTAGCGACTAAATATAATATGGATTATATCAAACGATTCTATAGAATTTGGGTAACAGCTTAATCTATCACGCTTTTAATTTCTTCTTTGATTCCGCTGGTTATGGCTTCAAAGGCAGTGTGGTTTCTAGGACATGGTTAGAGTGGATAGCTTGATCGCTGCTAGACGTTTATATCTGCTGTTCCTATTAATCGTTAATGCTGATACTTTGTTTTACCATCTTCAAGTATTTGCCTATTCCAACAAGATGTTATCTTCAGCTGTTAATCAGCTTCATTACCGTCGATGCCTCTCTTCCATCAGTTTATTATTTCACACCAAAACCACATGGTTATATTGTTGCCTTTACATTTTTCTTATTGACGCACCAAAGTTAGTCATAGTCCTGCCTTCTTCAGTTTCTTCTTTGCATCCATAAATATATTCCAATTCCAACCATGATCCGATAATTTACTGACCTATTGTGACTTTAGTTATTCAAAAATGCTTTATGCTTTCTTAAGTATGTATATGAAAACCCATACCTGTCAACTCGTACGCAGTGCTGACTGGATTTTTAAATGAGCCGTTGAGTCTCACCCCCCTTGTCAACTCGCGTTTATGTCAATGCATTTGGTGTGTTTTGAAGCAAGACATTTTTGGTGAGAGATTTAATATACACTTGCATCATCGTTCACTAGAGCAATGGTAACCCATTGGTAACGGCCCCGACTAACGAGTAGTAGGTCTTAGTGTCGAACCTAGGGAGGCGCTTTACTTTGTGTTTATAATTTCATTACCACTACTCTCTAAACGAAGAAGAAAAACATCGTGAGGAAACCGGCATGTCCTAGAACCAAAAATTCGAAGATGTGTGACATCTACCAACCCGTACTGGGCCCGCGTGGTAGATTATAGCCCACTCCCTCTAGAAGAGAGGAGGCCTGTGTCCCAGCAGTGGGAACATTATAGGCTTATTATGCATCGCTCAAGTTGGCTTTGTCGACAACAGCTTCTGCATGAGATGCAGGTGATTCTCGTAACACACTGGAAAGGAAATTGATAAAATATTAGATATGTCAACATTAAATTTAGGCCTGTGTCCTAGCATTGGGAACATTATAGGCTGATTATGCATCGCTCAACTTAGATTTGTCGACAATAGCTTCTACATGAGATGCAGGTGATTCTCGTAACACACTGGAAAGGAAATTGATAAAATATTAGATGTGTCAACTTTTTGTGTCAAATTATTTCAACTATCAAATATGAATTTTGTTTTCTAAACATCTAAAATTACACATGGGACATGTAAAGGAAACTACATAAACATTAAAGACATGAAAAGGAAAACGCTTGTAAGGGAAACGACGTATATAGTTTTGTTTTTATTTATAAAAATATATATTTCTATTTATGGCAATAGTTCTTTGCTCGCCGAGCGGGTGTGTTACCTGTCGGATCGTGTCTAAGCCGATATTCGTTCCGCGACTGCCTCTCAGTGCTGACACATTGACTATTATTTCCATGAATAAAAAGTGACTTGACCGTTCCCGTTGACATTCGGGAGCTGGTATAATAAGTAGGAATTTACATTTCATCGGCTCATACGACCCTCCGTTGTTTCTTGTGTTTTAAATTTTAAATTCAGGCCTCGCTGCACTGCATCGCCTATATTATCTAGAAAAAAATTACAATGCCGAAGTTTAATTTAAAAAGTTGACGGGTAAAAATAATGGTAACGTAACATTTAAAATTCGACATTATAACGAGTAAAGTCGCCGTGTTCTACGCTCATTAATTACATACTCATTTATGCATGTAGAGTTGAGCTTGAAGACCCACCCGCGCCATCGTCGCTGCTCTGTAATGAATTTTTAACAAAAACTTAATTAAAAATCGTATCTCGCGTGTTCGAAGGAAATGAACTCATTCTTTGGACTCGCTGACTGACGGGTGAACTGACGGGCCCGTCATTATGAAGAGCGTCCACTGTATCTTGACCTGTGGTGCCCCCTGTTGCATACACAAAATTGTGGCCCCCGGCGGAACCAACGTGCAGTCAAAGGTCAACCAGCACTGGTGCAGGTTGTATGTTTTGGAAATTTTGTAGTTGACGAGGTATGCGGTAAATGTTATTACGCACTTAATTATTAATTATTGGTTCATGTAACGTTAACTTCGGTTACTCGGTAATAAGCGTTTAATAATAAATACATGTTTGGTTTGGAAATCATTTTATGCAAAATTAGAGTAACAATTTATAACAACAAAGTTATATTCAATCCTGAAATTTATTCAAGAGACTATAAGAATCGGAGAACGAGTAACACAGTATATTGTAGAACAATGTGCATCTTCCAAAACCAATACAACGAAGTAAATAGAAACTCATACCGGGTATACAGGTTTGATGGTAATTCAAATATCCTATTGTATTCGAATCATATCGCATACATCGGTAAGAAGGGCTTGTAAACATTTTTTCACGTCCACTCTAGGTGTATTGAGGTGGCAAAAAGTGTAAAAAGCCTCGCATGTAGGTATGAAGACGCTGGCTTCAACAAAACCAACACGGGGCGGCCACAAATTGGCGGTTCAGCGAGACGGGCACGTCGTGACTGCGCCGCCGCGCCGCAGGCGCATCCACTTACAGAGGACAGAACATGAGCGGAGCGGAAAGCGGGAAACTACTTTGGAAGAAATATAATGTTAAAGTTAATAAAAGGTCTGTAAAAGAAGCGGTAGGAAATTATTCAATGGATTTCAACAGCGCAGGACTTGTAAATAATATGGCTGATGAAGAAGACCAGTTTATCAGGAATCCGCAAAGTGACGCAGGTAACAAAAGTTGGTGCTATAGTGGTTTTGGTGAAGCTACAGCCAAGGGCTATATCACCAAAGGTACTAAATGATAATTTAGGGAATGTGTAAATATATAGTCAATGCAAAGTCCTGGAGCATAAAGTTAGCCTAGCTATATTTTTGAAGAAATGCATTTAAAGTTCGTTAGTTTTGAAAAACGAATGACGTTATTTTAAAATATGTATTTTGAATCTTTATGTGCGTAAGATTTGAATAATGTAAAAATAGTAGAACCAAATAACGAGATGGAAATAAACGATATAAAACACATCTCGTTAGAAGACCGTCCTAATAATTCAAAAAGTACAAAATTATTTATTACGCGCACATAAATTGTGTTAATAGACAGTGCAATAAGCGAGCAGCCTTACGAGTCCAGTACGATTATTTGCTCAGTAATGGTAGAAATCCATTAAACAAGCTCCTTTTAGTGATTGAACAAGTACAAAGACTAGAATGCATTTTTGAATTGCATCCAGCCAATTTACAGGCACTAAATTGCATAGCATGGAAATGTGAATACATTTTTGGTTCTTTTTTTTGTTGTTTTTCGAAATTAATTTGAGTGCTGAATTATAGTTAATTCACTCAAGTTGATTATTGTGGGAATGTTTATTGAGTTTTATTGGTCTGGTTTACGGCAATTTATTGGGAAATAAGTACTTATTTTCAATCAGTTATGCTTATTTTATTTTTAATCCGTGCTATAAAAAGTTGAAACTTTGACAGAACATGAGAATAATTCAAAATATTGTCACCGTTACGGAATTTCTAAAGTAAACTTTTTAGTAGCAAGGTTTTCTTATACTAAACTATCTGCGCCCCGCGGTTTCACCCGCATAAATCGTGATCCCGTGGGAATGTAGGAATAAAAAGTATCCTGTCCTAATCCAACCCATGTGCCAAATTTTATCCAAATCTGTTCAGCTGTTTTTACGTGATTGGGTAACAAGCATCCAAACATACAAACTTTCACATTTATAATATATAAATATACATATATAGTTAGGATAGTTAATGCCAGGTTATTCCTTTGTAGGCAACAAAGGAATAGCCTGGCATTTTCAATTTTATTTCCAAGAAGTTACGTCAATTTTATGGCTGAAGTATATTATACTGTTGTCAACCTAAGAACTGAACATTCAATGTCTTGCACATAAATCCCGCATAATTATACTCCGACAGTGACAATCATAGAAGATGGTAGTAATTTTTTAAGTGTTGTTTTACAACTCATGGCTATGCATTTTGACCCCTCACTGTCTAATGTCATAGTAAAATTTACTATCGATGAAAAATATTATGGGAACTTAGTCACAGTTCTGGGGTTTATTTCCAGAGAAACGGCTTGATAATTTAGTGGGCTGTTAGAAAATATAGGTGATAAAATACTCATTTCTACTCACGGTCTTATGTCATGCCAGTAGTTAAACAATATTTATGAATACGGAATACAGATGAGCCTTTTATTGTACGGCTGCAGAAGTAAGAAGGCTTTATAATAATGACTTGAGATTTGAAGTAAACGAAGAACTGCTTGAAAGGTATGTTACTGTAATTGAATTTAATTACGAAGATATTGGAGACTAAGCTGATATAACAATAGGCTATAAGAAAGCTGAAAGCTAAGTAGACAAGTATGCAGTGAAGAGGTATCACTTTTATCAACTTTCGTCACATGATTTTTGCTGTCTGTTGCGTTTAAGTTAGGACAGAAATCGAACAAATTTCAGGTAGTACTTATGATGTCAATCATCTATTTAGACTTTGCTCCAAAGTATTATGATGGTAGAGATACAAAATTACCCACAAAAAAGTACTGACTCATCTGATAAGGTTCTATTTTCAGATCTCTTTATCATATACATACATAGACTAGGTGCTAATGGGAATTTCGTATACATCAGTATTTTGCTTGCACACTGTGTTACAAAGATTCACTTAACCAATATTTAAATTATTTCCACTTTTTGCTCATATAAAATACTGTTCAAAACGCACATGTTTCAAAAAGCGTTAAAAAAAAACTTCACGAAACACACAAAAAACGTTCACATACATTGCGTAAACTGTTCCATTACAGTTTGATTACGGGCACGCAACGAGCAGTGTTTTGTTCAGCAAAAAAGCACAGCGTACGACCGTCACCGGACTTCATTTACATATAGCGAACATAAATTCTCGTTTGTAAGAACACACTGGCACTTTTATTGTGCACTCTTCGTTGGAAGCAAAAAACTGACAGTTTTTTTTAACGAGATAGACCTCCGCTACATGGCGACCTTTGATCGCGTCTATTCAAATATTAATTCTTTGCATGTTGAAGCAGTGAACTAATCGTTTTTTATTGGTCACGGCGCTTGTACGGTCGTGAGCTTTTTATGTGGGAGGTATTGATTCTATAGGCAATTTGACGAGTATGGATATGCATGGAACAAGTATTACTTGTGTATCTGATTTAATACCGGGCCCGCTTCAAAAAGAACGTAAGTGCCCGAGTTTTTGATTTGGATTCATTTGAAACGAAGCTAAATAATATTGAATCACACACTACAGGTGTTAAGTGTTGAGATAAAACTGCGCGATAAGAATGCTAAATGAGATTTTAATGCAGTTATCACTTGTCACTACTTCGAACAAATTGTTTGCTCAACTTAAAAAAGAGGATTGTTATATTGAAACACGTGTCCTCATATCTCAGCTGAATATAAAGGCGTGTTATTTTTGGGATGTTGATAAGGAGCACTTTACCGATCAAACCCTTTCCTTTCGGTTTCATTTGGGTCTCGTATAAGATATACTCGTAAGCATATACTGCGTAATGGAGCAAATATTGTTTCTTGCGTATGAGTTTCGGGTATTGTTTAAATATTTTGCGTATTTGTGTATACAGAATAACTGGCGTTCGTTTACATTGGCGGACTCGTAAACGACAAACGGGCGATGTTCATCGGAAACAGTAAACATTATTTAATTTTATAAATACGGACGCGTACGCTGCGAATCCTGGAATGGCCGTTTTCACAATTCCAGTCTGCGAGAACATGCTCATATTTTACGTCTGATCATCAAAAACGTTGTAAAATTGATTTACAACAACCTCAGAGTGATTGCAGCGTCAATATATGAACGGGAACGCTAAAATTGTATGAGATGTATTCAATATAATATGCTCATTCATTTGTTAATTTTGTACGCCGCAGTAATATTTAGTGGCAGTAAATATTACAGCTATAAAACAGTCCAGAATGCTCTTAATATTTTAGCTCCCGTTATTTTAGCTGTCGGATTTTTATATGTTTTTACATACACATATTATTATAATTTATTATGGTAATGGGAAGTTATAATATACATTGGTGCTATATTGTTTATAAACAACGCATTTGTTTATAATTTTTATGACAAAATTAGGGATTTAAACATGTCTCTATAGAAAACTTCGAGGTGTAAATCTTTTTCAACAGATTTGTCTGCAAACCCGCCTCGGGATGGTCCATGATGGCGGTCTGCCTGGGAACACTATAATCAGTGAAAGTTTTTTTGTCTGCTAAGGGATTCTTTCGATTGTTATTCTAAAAGAAATCAATAATACGTTTAGAAAAATATTTTTTTTGATATGTAGTCTCAAAACAAAACGTATCCTACTCCACGTGTACTACGTCCAACAAAACGTGTACTACTCCATACTAATTTTATTGTTTAGTTCATTTTATTTGAATGTATAAGTCATAAGTCATAAGTTATAATTTTGTTTTCATTTATTATTGACGTAATCTACTCATTACACAGTTTTATTTTTTAGGAGTTGTGATGTAATATTATATGGTCAGCTAGCGACCTCAAAAATTGATCATATTATTCTTGCCTGAGCAACCGGCAGCAAGTTCGTCATGCTCCCTTAGATGTCACTGCTTGCGGTAGCGTCGGGGGTCGGGTTACCTCCTTTCCTCAAATATGACGAGGGGGGTATCTTTGCGTTATGCTCGTGAACGGGTGCTGCTTGTGGTGACTGGTCGTCTTGCTGACCATGGTTTTTGTTGTTGTTATTAGTAATTAACTTTTTATTTATTTTTACTTCGATGGTCCTAGTTTATCATTTGTGATTATAGAGTTACAACTTTAATAGCTATATGTAAACGGGCACGCCCTTTATGCTTGGAGGCTTTCATTCAGGTATTAAGTTCTTTTTACTTTTTTGCTGATATATTGGCGTGTGCTAGGTGACATATAGAAAAAAAATAATTTAACTTAATGTTTTGTGTTGCGTAAAGTAAATTATTTTGCATAAGTACTATTGTATACAATCAAGTTTTTGTAATATTCAGATAGCTGTGCAGCTGGGGAGTTTGTTGCGCCACTTCTTCTTCCCAGCTAAAGCACTAGGAAGTGGTGAAGGGCGGGCGTTTTTGGGAGACTGTCTTATGTAATTTTGACGTTCGAAAAGTGCTGATTTTCAGCCTAGTTTGAATAAATGACTTTTGAATTCTATGGTTAACCAAAAATCCATGTTCACTGATTTTAAGCTAATCCTAAAGTTGAATGAAATTCCAGTTAGTTCAATCTAGGTACTTGGCTACTATACTCATGTTTGTGTAGGTTCTGCGTTTGTTTCTGTGCCATTATCATTATCATCATCAGCTCTTATGAAACCTTTCTGAATTTAGCGAGCTTTCAAAGCAGCAATTCCAAGGAAGAATTAAATATCTTCAACAAAACAATTCAACTTTTCAACAGCTACTCTCCATAACTTTATTTAAGCAGTTTGTCCGCAAAGTTTATATGAAATGTTTTCTTTCTATAAACAAAGCTGAAAATCACGTCGTCGTTGTCTGGCAGTCACATCTGTTGTGTGATCGCTTGTTCGGATTGCGAACAGTTTTATGTGGGTATAAATACTGGCCGATCTGTCCCCGTGGTCGCTTGCTTTGCGAAAGGTTGCCTTCATTATATCTTGGATGGATGAATAGGGTGCGTTTATTGAAATATATAGAAAAGAGTACGATATACAGCAGACACGTGAATTAAATATTTGGGCCACAGTAAATAATGCAACTGTTATTTATTAAATTAGGGAAAACAAACAGTAGTACGAGTATATTAAGCATAAACAGAAAAATCTTAAAATTAAACTTAACAAATATACTACCTACAACATTTTCCACAGATTACTATTATATAATAAAAACAAGCTGTTAGCAAACGTTAACTGTAGCAGGGTTAACTTAATGAAAAATAAATTAAGGAGAAAAAACCATAAACAATATTCTAAAGTTGTTGTATCGTTGTTGCTGTTATGATATAAATGAGCACTAAATATATTGGTGGAATCCGCTGGATGCGGGAGGCACAGAATCGGTCGAAGTGGCGGTGCCCGGGGGAGGCCTATGTCCAGCAGTGGAAGTCTTTCGGTTGAAATGATGATGATGATGAAATATATAGGTCTGCAAAAAAAGTTACCTATGGAATGCAATACATGATTGAGTATCATTCTTTTAAGCTTTCATTGTTATTATCTGCACTTTTGTTGTCACCTACGGAGGTCATGATTTGGCGAGGCCTATGTCCAGCAGTGGACGTCTATCAGTTGAAATGATAATGATGGTGTTGTCCGTAACGGAGTTCCTACCTTATAATTTGGTAACTCATTTTAACAAACTACACGTCCCGTAAGCACAGAGTTTTCCAACTCATTTGCCGTAAGTGACAATACAAGAAAACTGTTAACTTATGATTAGATACGATTGACTCAAGAAGCTAGACACAGTAAAAACACTAAAATGTTTGCCTTGTTATATCTGGGGTTTGTATTCATACAGCCCACGTGCATCTAGTTATGCGTGAACGTTTCCTTTGCGACAATGATAACATCAAATAATCTAGGAGTCCTTTCTTTTTCATCTTCTTTTAATCTGCCCCTGCTGTCTTCATGACGTCGTCAGCCCATCTGGCTGAGGGGCGTAGCAAGCAACGTCTGCCGGAACTTCGCATCTATCGAAGAAAAAAAGAAGCACAGTTAATTAAAGATGTAACAAAAACGATGCGGTGAATTCATGCTAGAAATTAGCACCTGCAAATCGATTAGTTAATTTATCGACATTTTCAGATACGTAATAATAGTTGTAACTACGGCCAGATCTCGTTAAACAAATTACAGCACACTTTTCTCAAATCAAAAGGCAAGTAGTTCCTTACAATCTCGGCTTTATAAAGTTAGTCTGTATACAAACTCAACGACAATATCGTCTGCGATCAAATAATACGACAAAGTTCTTTTCGACGCCGCCCGCACCGAGTTTGCGCTCACTCTAATTAAACGCGCGGACTGTAGTGAAAAGATTTTGTCGCGACGATTTCAGATTTAAGTGAAACTTGTCCCTTGTCTTCCTTCGCGTGTAGGTGTGTATTGTATTAAGATCCTTACGACGTCTAATATTTTCAAGAGAAAAAATATGCATGTGCAGCTTAGCTGGCTGTTGGTAAGGATTTGCTGAATTTTGTCGTCGTTCTCTCAGTGTGGGATTATTGTGTCGTGTCTTTAAATGCCCTAGGTCTAAACGAAATGGTTTTCTATTTATGTATCTTCAATGCAAATATTAGATACCTATAGCTGCCTTAATTTGTGATAGCCTGGTATGAGTCTCTGTGGCATACCCCAGATTTGGATGCATCTTCGAAACTTGGATAACTTAGATGTACCGATACCCAACTGACCATGGATTTGATGTCAAGCAGCCTTAGCGTTATCCAAGATTTATCTTTTCGAGTGTTATGAACTTTTTTTACACTACTTCGTTACGTAACCGTTCGTGCTTGTGTTCAAGTTTTGCAGTAATTTTGGTAAACATCAGTTCGAATATTTATTTAACCGCACTGAATTACTAGTTTAACTTTACCCAGATTTTGTGTAAACATTTATGAGAACAAACCATACAAATAGTTAAATTAATATTAACAAAAATGTCGTAACTGTAGGCGGGAAGTCAAATACAAAGCCGGTTGCCATAATAGGCAATAAAAAAAACAACTTGCATTCGTGTTGCCAGCTAAAAATGCCGTTTACATAAGACGATCATCACTCATGTGATAATAGTGTATTCATGTAAATTGTTCTCATTAGCTGTCTTGATTCTATTTGCCTTCGTACAGAAGCACCGACTAAATAATTAGTTGTAAGAACGTATTTTATTCACATCCGCGTTATTTGATTAGTTTGAAACTTCGGCCATCTTATGTCCATACATTTGAATTTCGAACACCTTGCTTCTTTCAAGTAAAAAGTCGTTATGAATTTTGATTCACACTTTGTATTTTAATGTGAAGTTTTATTGAAAATAAAATAATACGATTTGATGTTGATTAAATATTTTGTACGATTTTGACCTCTGTGGGAAAAATATATTGGAAAACATATAAAAATAATTACATATTTACTTTTAAAGCTGTGTTTGATTCACATTATGAACCGTGGTAAGGATTTATAGGCTTATATGAGCCTTAAGCACCTACCTAGTCACAGTGATTTAATATATATTTTTTACTTAAATGTTGGGCATGTTCCCTCGTAAAGTCATTCCGTTCATAGAAAATTCGGCTCCATTTGGTTTACGATCAGGATAACGATTCGTGTTAAAAACTCTAAATAGGTTTTTAAGTATCCATAGTCAATTAAAGGGAAAGTCAGTTGGAAGATAATATTTTACCGTAAATTCGATTTATCTTATCCAAAACAAGGGTTATAACGATGCACTTAAAGTATGAACACACGATTTTATGAATACAACCATAAAAGCACTAATGATATTATGGTGTTATTATACAAACAAGATTTTCAAGTAATAACCCCTATGAATGGGAGCCTACCTTACAAGACGAGCTTTAATTGGCGGTCTTAGTGATAAAAGCCGCCTGTATTGTTATATATTACGGCAGACGGACGCACGCGGAAACTTGTGAAGTTCAAAAGCAAACAGAAAACAAGCTCCGTAAAAGTTGAGTTGTTACTCATTAATTTATGAACCTCAATAAAATTATTCACTAATTCGAGAATAAAATATTCTTATTTACGAATTCAATCATGAAGTTTTATATGAGCTGTTTAAAAAAGGACATGAATTATAACTTTGTACCGGACATCATTAAATTAATATTAATAACAGCATTAATAAAGGAAGATGGTATTGGTCTTGTATATCGCAGTATTCGCAGTTCTTCGTATTCGGGCCACATAGCGTTCGATCACATCGAACGAAATTTGTTTGTGCTCGACGATTAAAATCTTTTTTGGTCTCGTTTGATGAAACACAGCCCTTACGTCTGTTGGAACATAATTTTGAATAATGAAACGCGTGTCGTTATACATCACTCTGTTGGACAATAACATGGGACTCGTACAATGCGAGCGAAATTACATGCGGCTCATATTGACCGGCGCAAATAAATATTTTGAACTGACGTTTGGATAGGTTTTTTTCTCCATTTTGTAACTAAAGACAAAGGCAATATCCGCCCACGACGCCGGACGAAGGGCACCGAAAATTATTATGGACCGTGTTCACTTTCCGAGGCATTCCACGACTAATGATTTCGAGAGATACCCTCCCCTTGAATGTAAAGCGACCCCGCCCCTCGAATGAATTGAAACACTGGCTGGAATTTTTTATATAATATTTATTAATTGTTGTTTTTCGACGACTGGTGGCCGAACGGGGCAAAAACTCTTATTCTATTTTTGAAATCGTTTTATAGAATGAGAGTTTTAGATGAATTATGGCTTCGGGAACTTTGTGCCTCCCACGAAAATTCGATTATACGCTCAGAGACAAGTTTTATCTTTGTAATAATATATGGAATTAATTATATAGGTAACTTAATTGCGATTTTTGAAGCAGAAGTCATATCACTTAATTTTTATGAGCGTGTTCGAGGTATAAATTTATATGTTAATGGAGGTATTTGAATAGTGTATCAGTGGGCATGTTTTGACATTTCATAGTGGAGTAACATCTAAATCTTGGCTAAACTTGTCCCACTCCCACACGGCACATGAACGTATAATGGCGGGCAATGTCTGGTGCTAAGTAGAATTTATTAGCATTATATTTCAGTGTTATAGTAACGAAGTAGTAACAGGATTATCATTAATGTGAACTAATTAATGTTGATATTAGGAAGGCAACAACTATTAAAGTGAATCGGTTGTTATTCATCGCCTATGAGCAGGAAGTCAAAATCATTAATTTAGTTTATAAACTCATAATATCCAACATTTGTATTAAAATGAACTGATGAAATGATGTCAACATTAATACATTTCATTCAGTATAAACTCAGATATCTAAAATAAACCTAGATTCATACATTCACTTTCCATTTATGTTGAAAAAAAATACACAAAACATTACACACGCACATAGCGAATTTATGTCCTCTAAATATAGCACCGGTAAGACATTAAAATAATTTACAATATCACCATCTATTAGGGTGGCATAACTCATCAAAACATCTAGTTACGCCAATTTCAGACGTTAATGAGCGGATTCCTGTACATTAAAGTTCCTGCTTTTGAATACTACAACCAGACTGTGAAGCGTGAAACTACCAGTGTGCACACACTTTATTGACGAAGAAAATGTCAGTGATGTTACATTATTGACACAATGTTTATAACTAGAGTGCTTCAAGGATCTTTTGGCGCCTGAATGACATTGACAGGTTGTTGAGGTGTTGGTCATGGAAATGAGGGTTTTCATGAAAATTCACGCCGCCAGTTTGCACCACTTTGACAAGAGTTTTTCCATTTCGACAATTAATATAAAATATATGATGACGTTCATCATTCAGATACGACAAAAAAAATTGGCGCTTTATCACTTTTGACAGTTGCCCAGACCTAACGTCTCAGTGCTGCCACCTAGTGAATGTAATTTCAGAAAACCCTCATTCCGGTTTTGGCCAAATGTCAAAATAATCTTGTTGCGTTGTAAATAATGTAATAGTTATTTTGACAGGGACAACTTTTGCTCGTTGATACTTTCTGCTGTTTCTATCAGACTAAAAATATAGTTTTTAGTCAGGCTGAATGTCAGATTTCGATGGCGACCGTGCACCGGTTGGTCTTCATTCGTTCAGTTTCAACCAACAGTTCATGACCAATCTGTCATCAAAGTGGTTACTGAATAGAACATTTTTACTTGTAGCATAATGTTCAATTGAATTTATATTTCATAAACCAAAATCATACATAACACTACAATAAAAATTACTATGTAACTGTACACCATTTATTATAACATTAGACAAATAACGGTTATCATCACGATAAGTACAAAGCAATGTACTTACTTACATCAAAAATATAATTCTAAAGTGCAGTCATTTCAATAATATTTCACGATAATTGTCGTTATTTGTCTAAATTTTATAAATGGAATTTAAATAATCATGGCATATGAATTTACTTGAACAAAACGATTTGCAATTTTTAATTGAAATAATAGCATTCGACACACAATATTAAATTATTATGATTTTATAAAGTAATATATTTTATAACAGTAGCTCAAGTCGTGACTGAATGTAATAGAGGAACTTCCGCCATAAAATCATACAGGTGAATCACGAGATATTTATTATTTTATTATTAAGCCACTATGGAGAATATGTGAGGTCGAATGATAAGTGCTGTTATACCCGTACTAGGACATTATATTTTTCCCACGAGTTTGAGTCAGAACGTCAATTACCTTATAATTATTTTCTAATGTCAAAAATAATCATTGATATCAATCACACAATGATTGGAAATAGGGTGCACAGGTTTTGTCCAAATAAGGTAAATTATACTAATTCTGTGACATGCATGGTAGCATGGTACGCTCTGAAAACGGTGAAGGAAAAATCGTGAGGAAACCGGCATGTCCTAGAACCAAAAATTCGGCACATTTACCAACCCGCACTGGGCCCGCGTGGTGGATTACGGCCCACTCCCTCTCGAAGAGAGGAGGGTTGCGTCCCAGTAGTTGGAACATTATTCGCTGATTATGCACGGAGAGTCAAATAAGATTTTTCTACTTCATTAAGAGGGTTTATGAGCTAAAAGAAATATTTATACTTTGAGTACACCTTTTTGTAAACCGGCGACAAATTCTTAAAAATAAAGGAAATCCTAAATAACGATGTACATTAAAATTTTGTCGGGAAATCATCAATTTCAATTAAATTTAAAGTTTATCATTAATAAAAAATATTTTCATAACTTATTCGCACAAACTATCAGTATCTGTCATTTATGTTATAGTCAATCATGACTCACGACACAGGTATCTCGGTGCTATAAAAAATATTTAAAATAGGCAATAAAGAGAGGTGACATGTCTTTTTTTAATAATAGCACATTAGATACATACAAAGTTTCGTTGACATACCACGACTTCATTGATGCAATAATTACATGGCTACATAATACTGGACACTACAAAAGTAAACACATAGAAGACTCACTTGTAAAAGCGTGCGATAGTATCACTGTGGTTAAGTCATCTTCTTTTCACCTTTTTTTCAGTCCGTTCAACCGATTTTGACTTCTGTTGCGTTGGTGGCTTGACAAATGGCAGCTGCAGTAAACAGTTGGAATTGAAACCACTTTTTTGCTTTTAATGCCATTCTTATGCCTACGGTATAGAAGTCAAAATCGATTGAACAGACTGTAAAAAAGGTTTATTTAAATGTCTAATCTTATTTCAAATTGAGTATAGGTATGTGTGACGGCTGAGACGGACGTATATTTCTTCTCTACGACAAACTGTGCTTGAAAGATCCCTGAAAACAAACGAAGATCGAGGTTAAGCTAATAGCCGTCAGTTTAAAAGTCGGGAATATTTTCAACAAAATAGTCATGACGGCGTGGCGCCATAACTGACAGGAGTCAATGACCTTTTCTCGGCAATTAAAGAACTGCGATTATTGCCGCTTGATGACAGTGTGGTGGTGGTTGAGACTAAAAACTGACAAAACACAGTAGCTGTCTAATTAGAAAGAAGATTAAAACGGCAGTTGACACGCAAAAATAAGTGGTAGCAGAACAAGCCAGCTGCATCTGTAATCAAAGACCATAATTACAACGTACTCAAAACGAAGCAAAAGGAGTAGGTAAGGATTCTAGAATGTAGCATTCTGTAGTTTCTGCCTACCATAGGAAAAAGGCGTAGGTTTGTGTATGTAAACATACATAATGTATGAAAACGATGGCTGAAGCAATGGAAGTTCTCAGCCAAGATCTCATGGTTAGGTTACGGTATGGGCCTTCTGCACTTGTCTATACTGTCCCAAAGTGTGTGTCCATCGATACGGCCAAAGGTCGTTCCGAATTTGATTTTGACATTACACAATGAACGAATGAACGAAATTCACGCTTCAAACATGAAAGTTGATCGCGATGTTACTCAATCCCATCAAGTGACGACCTTTAGTGCACTTACGTGAGAGAGCTTGAGAAAATAGTGGTATTAGAATATTTGAACATTTGTATATAGGAGCTACATAACATCACGACTGTGTTCCCCAAAGGGTTAGGCAGATATGTACCTGACCTGTAGTACACCCACATTTCGCCAGTTATCTTGAAGTCCCATGTAAAAGTGCGTGAGTTTCTTGCCTTCGAACGGACAGAAATTTTGACTCCGGGCTGCTACTGAAAAATTCCAGAATAGTAATCATTAGGATAGATAAATTAAAGTCGCTTTTTGTGTCCGTCAGTGTGACTGCGTTATTCTTCTAGACTACGAAAAGGATTTTTATGTGGTTTTCAATTTCATTTAAGAATTTATTCCGGAAGGTTTATGTAAACTTACACTTATAAGAAATGTCGATGTTTTGTCAAGTCGTAAAATCCGTGCAAAGTAGGGGGGGGGGTCGCTAATTTATTATAAAACATTATTCGATACATAGTGTTTCGTTTTTTACCGACTTCCTAGTTATAGTATAATGTTAATAGTATTCAAGCATGCGTGATTCTGAACCCATCGTGCCACTCCCTTTCGGGTACCTATGCACTCTGGTAAGGAAACGAACCAGGGACCAACATTACAAACGGTTGGACCAAGGAGAGTGCAGATAAAATTCAAAATTCAAAAGTCATTTATTCAAACTAGGCTGAGAACCAGCACTTTTCGAACGTCAAAATTACATAAGACAGTCCTCCGAAACGCCCACCCTTCACCACTTCCTAGTGCTTTAGCTGGGAAGAAGAAGTGGCGCAACAAACTCCCCAGCAGCACAGGTGTCTGTTCAGTTAGAAAAAAATGATTTTATATAATAGTATGCAAAATGATATTTACATTACGCAACACAAAACATAATTTAAATTATAAAATTAATAGCCATATGACAGCTAGCACACGCCAATATACCAACCAAAAATATCGAGAACTATACTCAAGCAGAAATAAAAATAACTATACGAAAACAATATCTAAATAAAAGCCTAGCCTAGCCTAGAAGTTATAATTGATAAACAAGGACCATCGAGGTAAAATAAAAAAATATCGAGGTCGCTAGCTAACCACATATTGCAATACAACTCATAAAAAAAAACATTGTAATGAGTAGATTATGTCAACAATAAATTAAAATAAAATAAATTGACTTATAAGTAAAATTATAAACAATTATATAAACTCATATAACCTGTCAGGAAGTAAGCTAATTCTGGAGAAAGAACATTTAAACATTGTCTTGAGTTAATCACAGCGACCAACTATTCTTATCATTTAAGTAGTCGTTGATAGAATAGTATGCCTTTGAACAGAGGTTGGATTTTACTTTAGTTTTGAACGCATTAAAAGGCAAATCTAGCAAAGAAGAAGGTAGCTTGTTATAAAAGGTTATACCAAGCCCAACAAATGAGTTATGAACCTTATTAAGCCGGTGAAAGGGAGTACGTAGTTTGTCCTTATTTCTAGTGTTAACATTGTGAATATCACTGTTTTTAGTATATAAGTGTATATTTTGCCTAATATATAATATGTTGGCGAAAATGAATTGTGATGCCACTGTGAGGATACCGATATTTTTGAAAAAATCTCTCAGAGAAACTCTGGCACCTAGCTGGTAAATTGCTCAAACAGCTCGTTTATATACCAGCCCGTATTACCTATTACATACCTCCTAGTATTCAAGCATAAAAACATAACTAACATTATCGAGTGCAAGTCGTTCCTATAGTAAAATTTTATGACCCAGGCGATTTGCATAATAATCTTATACGCGAAGTTTTCTTCCGTTCCAAACCTCTATGGAAATTAAATATCTGTTAAACCGTTCTGTTTATTGCGAACCTTTGCCTTTCTTTCTTCGTTGTTGGTTAATATTTATTTGTCAACTAGCTTTCACCCGCGGCTTGGCCCGCGTGTAGGTCGTTAATTTTCCCACGAGAATGTAGGTAGGTACTACCGGCATAAAAAGTATCGGTGTTAATCCAGATTATAAACTATCTGTATGCCAAATTTCATCTAAATCCGATCAGCCGTTCGTGCGTGATTGAGTAACAAACATCCAAACACACAAACATACAAACTTTCACATTTATAATATTAGTAGGATTTCTAAATGGTTTTCTTTTAAATATGTTAGCTTACTTATATTTTGGTATATCCACAGTGTAACCATCAACTTCTTACAGTGGTCCATTCGACGCTAGGGATTGACTGCTCACTTCAAACTCACTTCGCCTACGTTTTCACTGTGTGATTTTTACAGAATAGCACTGTGATCTGCCAGTTAAAACTAGCAATAACGAAACCGTTGGACATCTTTTGCGCGCGAGTTTTGTGAGCGAACAGAAATACTTAGCCCAGGTTCGCACGGACGTATTTTTATCGCGGCGATTTTATTTGTACACTGGATTTTGAGCCGAGCGTTGAGAATCCTACGTGTTGGGACGCACTCTCGTTCCAGCGCGTTGAAAAAACACACTGTTGGATTTTCAACTCTAGGTGCTAAGCAGAGCGTTGACAATACAGTGCACGAAAAAAAATCGCCGCGATTTTATTACGTCCGTGCGAACGTGGGCTAAGGCTATGGTATTTTGTCTCAATTACCTAATGTATGTTTATCTGATCTTTTATTTAACGACGACGAATATATTTCAATTTTCTGTAGCAGATTGATTGTACGATAGTGAATTCTTTTCATGTTTATTTTGTCTGTACGTGATCTGACCACAAATAAAAAAACTCTGTTTGTTATTTTTTGCTGTGTAGTAACAATTTAATTTTCAGTAAAATTTTGTGAAGCTAAATTTAGTGCTACAAGGATCTTTTGGCGCTTGAATGACATTGACAGGGGGACGTTGTTGGTTAACATTTGTGAAATTGGTACAGAAATGTTATTGGCAAAACAAAATGGCGGCGGATTTTGGCCACGCGCCAAAATAAGTAAACTCAAACCATTCTAACATTATAATACCTTTGTAAATTATTTCAAGACTTTATGTTAATATTTTACGAATTTTTAATACTGAATAAAAATTTATTTATTATTTGTTTCAAATAAACCAATTACAGGCACTTTTGAATTGTCAAGGGGTCGGTCAGTCAGAAAGATGAAGGTAGTTCATCATCTGCCTAGCCTTTTCCCAACTATTTTGTGGTCGGCTGCCAGTCTTACCGGAGGCAGCTGAATACCAGTATTTTAGATGGAGCGACTGCCTATCTGATCTCCACAACCCAGTTATTGGGTAATAAGATAACCCCTAGGATGTCAGTCTTTGGGGCTTCCGATGACCCGTAACGACTGTCAAAGATCCACGAATACTAATCCACGGGGACCAACTGCTTAACATGGTTTCCGAGGCACGGAGTGGGCTTGGTATGTAAAGATGGTCACCAATCCACGGACCAACTGCGGCAATCGATCGACCCGTGCGGCTGTTATTAACTAGCCATAAGCTTTTCAAGAAAGACAAAGCTAATTGCTCATTCCAAAGCGTAGTAGAGTACCTATGGAGAAGAAGTGGCAAGAAACTCCACGGACACTCTTTTAAATCAAAATAAATGGTTACAAAATATTGGTGACATTACAATTGTAAGTAATTATACATGTGAGATCGATGCAGAACGTTAAAAGCGTCCGTAATAAAAATATGAAACAAACAATTTAAAAAATAAATTAAATTAAAATAAACCGTGGCAGCTAGCAGATGTGGACACCTCTTAGCTGCCACGGCTTATTTGCTATAGCTTGAACGGGTACTGTCAGTAAGGACTGGAGTCCTTACTGACGGTACCCGTTCAAGCTTGTAGGGTTGTAGAAGTTTAGCATTCTATTTTACCTACATAATCAAAATTTTTCCTTTAGGGCATTTCATTTCACATCTGCCCTTGTCAAACGCCCAGCCATTTGGCAACTAATGAACAACATTGTCAAACTTTTATTCGTTGAATACGAGGCTTTTGGCTACATTTGTATGTGTATTTTGTCTTTTTGTTTGTGCAAAATAAACAATTTTTCTTTCTTTCAAAAAAAGGTTGGCAACCTCCATACTTCCCTTTGTATTGATAATAATCAATCAACATAGTGAGCATGTTCACATAATTGACATGGGTATGACATACTGGACGTGATCTCTAGTCAACTTTTCCTGGTATAAAGCTCAGGATAATTGGCTTATCCACAGTCAGCTAGTGGCTTATAATATTTTCTATCAAGAACCTTTTCGTGTATTGGCAGTATCAAACTTTTGACTGCAGAATTATTAAAACCAAAAATAAAGAAAGTGTCGTTGCCAATAATTAAAGAAGTCATTGGAAGAACCGTGATCAATAAAGGAATTTGATTGCGTACACGAATTGGGGTAAACTGATATTAAGTATTATGTTTCAAAATAAAAAATACATCACGCTTGTAAACCTCGAAGGGTTAGGCAGGGTGTGGGTATAATATAGACTCTATTGTTTACCCACATTAAGTTTCAATTGGAGTAGAATTTCCCTTCAAAGGGAATTTTGAAGATGAATTTTACTCCAATTGAAACTAACTATAAACGAGAACGTTCTTAATACGACACTGCTTCAACACCGATAAATTGAAATACGGTTCTCAATAATAGTTTCAGAGCAATCGGATTCAGACGCAGCTGTATTATTGGCACAACTGTTTGAATGAATAATGTAATGAGATCCCAGTTACATTATGAAGTAACTCACTACAGTAATCTACGCTTTGAGAAAGACAAGGTTCTAATACAATAAACATCTGACGATCAATAAACAGTAGGGGACTTCAAGATTATCAAGCTATGCTTGTGTGGTCTAACGGATGTACCCCACAGATGTGAGATAACTAAGGTAACATGTAATATATTTGTCGCAGTAAGATGGTTGAAGCCGTGATATAGTTATATCCCTAGGGATATCTAGGGATATAGGTATATACCGTATTATAGTTATATGAAAGCGTCTTTCTAGAAATATAACTATGAAACGAGCTCGATCTAGTCATATAACTATTAGGGACTCCGACCAAATAGGGTTAGGTTAGAACTGTGACGAACTACGCGCGAGCCGAGCGAGCGCTACGTCGAAATTGGTTGCCATAACAAAATTAGGGCACTCCGACAGTTATGAACCGCTTTCATAAAACTATAATACGGTATATAGCTATATCCCTAGGGATATAACTATATCACGGATTCAACCATCTTACTACAATACATTCAATATGAAAATTATTGTAAGTTTTCAAATAATACCTACTACAGAATACGAGTCGCGATGTTCGTAATTATTTTGATTGGTGCTCACACTCGATATAATTAATCATTGGTTTCGTCCGCACTGTCTGCGTTTATTAATCGCATGTAATCGCAATGGCCACACTGTAAATGTGTTAAACTGATTAATGGACGCGAATCAAATTTGATTATCTGAAAGTGCTTTATGTGGTGGTGTTTCACAATATGCAAAATGTTGCAAAAACATTTCGAGTGGTCAGTCAACCGTGTTGTTAATAATGTTGTTCTACAGACAGGATTTATTAACTTATGACCATAACATTCATATTTTAAAATTCTTTTGTTGTTATAATGAGTATTTCTGTATCAAGGGCTGTTAAGAATTTTGAGGCCTTGACACCCACTCCTTTTTTTTTTGCTTTGTGCGAAATCCTCATGGACGTCCAGAGTGTATCACTGAGCCAATCTGGCTCAGTGATCAAACGCCGGAATCTTACCTCTGACATTATCAGAGGCCCTATTTCAAAATAGTTCTGATCCGTGTTTTTTATTTTATACATCAGTTCCGTTTTAGGAAATGTACTCCCCATTTCCTAAAACGGAACTGATGGAAGCATTCCGTGGAAGCATTCAAATCCCTTCTTTTTATACACCCACTGTAGGGTGCTTCCCTAACATAAGTAATGTCAATGCAGATGTAAAATGTCAATTTAAACTTAAATGCAGAAAATGTCAGTGAATGCTCAACGGGATGAATCTAAATAAAAATCCAAGTTGTCCGACTCAAACCACGTCTAATTGAACACTAAAATGTATATACATAAAATGCATAGAACAATGCAATATGTCAGTGTCAATGCACTGCCCAATGTAGGCTAACTTATTGTAATAAATATATTTTAAAACCCATGTTTGTGCACCGTACACCGACCTCTCTTTACTCCTTTGAAGTTTTCTGTACAATTTTTTTTCCTGAAAAATGCGACCTCATGGTGCGAATTATAAATACTGGCTGGAAAGAAAACTGGTCATGGTAGCAGGGGTTGCAAACTTGAAATTAATCTAACAATAAATCCAAATGAATTACTTTTTTTGTGGTCTTTAAAAGTGGTTCATTTTATTACAAGTCAGCAAAAGGCATGCTACTTTAGAGAATTCTAAAAGATAATCCTGTCCCAGCCTGTCGCGGAGAGAATTTTATTTACTTACCTACTGAAAATCCAATTATACTTTTTGTGTGACCACAATTCCCATAACAGGCTACATACAAATAGACTAATGTGTCAAATCATGTTGGTTATATTCTAGTCAAAATTGGCAATGTCATCCAACGTGTCAAAATGACAATAAGGTTTTTCTCTGATTTTTTTCATGGCATTTATATATATATATTGTTTGTTTCCCTCCTTCGCACGTTTTCTCGTAACACATCTGACATTGGCAGAATTGTCGACATCGGCACCATTGCCATAGAGAAAAATAGAATAGAATAGAATTCATGGCATTGTAAAAAATCTGAGAAACTTTGCGCTTTGTTGTTTTTAAGGTTCCGTACCCAAAAGGGTGCCAACGGAACCTAAAGCTCAGATGTCCGTCCGTCTGTTACAGGGCTGTCTTTTGAACCGTACTAGGTAGACACTTGAAAACTGAGTGTGTACTACTATGACCGCTATAACAACAAATGCAATAAAAATAAAAATAAAGTTACGTAAGAAAATAGTTTTTTTTTGGCATTTTTTTGCTCTGTCTTAATACAGTACGGAACCCTTCGTGTGCAAGTCCGACTCGCACTCGGCTGGTTTTTAAATGACATTATAACGTTTTTTAATTCGTTTTCTGTTTGTTCTATTTTTGAAATAGGTACCTACATACTTATTACTTATGGTTTGAAGTATTATTATTTTCTCAGCTATTGTAATAAGTAGCCAGTATTGAGTTACTGTCAAATGAGTCACCCACTTATTCAGAGCAAATTCCTGCAACAATATGGAATACTAAGTTTGTATTTTATTTTATTAGTGGATTGTTTATTATTAAACTTGTAAATATAGCTTAACATTTACCTTGTATGTCGTCACATTTAATAATAAATAGATTCAATATACTAGGCACATATATAAACACCCTGACTGACGTACTGTATATTTACTGTGCACAGACTAAGACAGTATTTTAATTTGTTCCTTATTTATGGCGAAAGCGTCAGGAAATTCAAATTTTCTTACGTTTTTTGCAATTTTGCAGGTCAGTATTAGGTTGTATGTTGATCAAAATATGATTCGCGACCGTAACAAATATGAATTTACAGAATTATAATCATTAAAAGCATCAATACTCTAAGTTCAAATTACCCAATGGAATGACTATTTCACGAAATCATGACATTTGAGAACAATTCTAGCAGAGAGTTGTATTGATGATTCTAATAATTATAATTTGTAAATACATAATTTTTGGTGTCACAAATTATATATTAATTTTTGCAAATTGCTTAACAAAAAAAAAAATTTTTGGCGGGCTACCTTAGCGCTTCCTCCATCTTAAACTTATAAAGACATAACTACTATCACTGACACCTAATTATATCTACATATAAATTACAATGTGGATAAGTACAATACCAAAAGTGATCTTAAAATTGCACACAGAAAAATAATTTCCATAATGTCACTTTCCTTCGAATTTTTGGTTCTAGGACATGCCGGTTTCCTCACGATGCTTTCCTTCACCGTTTTGAGAGCAGTTGTAATTAAATATTTTACACAAAGTGAAGCGCCTGTCAGAGTTCGAGCCTACGACCTAGAACTCGTAAGTCGCGGCCGTACAACACTGCTCTAAATAGGTCCTAAATAAATTCCACTTAATAAATTAATAATGACTGTGTATGACAGAACACGACATTGCCATAAACGTAAAAATTAAATACAATTTTACGATTTCGCGAAAATAAAATGAAAAAGGACCGAGAAGCTAATTGAGCGTTCATCGGTTTTATGAGTATGTTATCTTTATCTTGTACACGACACCCAATATCAGTTTCTTATAAAACTTTAATTTTATAGTCCTGTGTTTATTTCGTTGATTTTTATGTCTCAGTTAGCATGTGGGACTGAAAGTTAATAATAATAATATATTTATTCAGAAAACCATTGATCCTTTACATTTACATTTATATTTTTAGTATGAGCTTAAAAACTATGTTCAATCAGCGATTGTTTGGTTTCAATTCTGAAAAGAGTCGAAACATTCCGAAACTAGGTGCAAATTTCGAAAGCAAGCATGCACCATAAACACTAATTGTAAGTTTAAATCATTTAAGACTATTGAACAAAAGTACTTGTAGGATCAGGAACAAAGCGGCTGATAAGAATCGTTCGTGCACTAGATCCCTGCAACTAATAAAGAGTCACCACCTCTTTTAGAACTGTTAGCAAAAACATTCTCATTAATTTCTTGTCGGCGCTGTATGGAAATCTTTGTAGTTGTACCTAACAAATTGTTAAGGCGAAAGCATCAGGATAAATCATATTTTAATCAACATACAACCTCACCTGACGCTGACTGCAAATTGCAGAAATAGTAAGAAAATTCTAATTGCGTGGGCTACCTTAGCGCAACGCCCTTAAGTTCAGAAAAAAAATACTCAAATAGTAAGCACATAAAATCCAATCTTAAGATAACATCCGGGAGAAACCATAACGGATATTACTTATTATTTTATTAATAGAAATTCAATAACAAATAAACATAACATCGCGCCTGTATTCCGCGAAAAGTTGGGCAGACGTGACCTATAGTACTCTCACATTTCGCCAATTTTGTTTAAGTCCCATGTAATAGGGGGCTGAACCTATTGCCACCAACCGGGCACAAATCCAGACTCCGGGCTGTTACTGAGAAATTCCTAATGGAACACATTGTCCGACTTGGGAATCGAACACATAACATGTTTAGTAGTACGCTTGCGACCACTAGACCAATGAGGCAGTAATAGAAATCAAAGCATACAAATATGACGAATCAATATCAGTCAGTTGTACCATCAACAAAGTCGTCCTTTCTGTATAGAGTAGCCAAGGTCACGCACCGACAGCATAAAAAGATTGTAACGATTAAAAATCATTAATCAAGATATCTAGCCAATGATAAAAAGAAAAAAAACGCCTTAACCGTTCCGCGAAAGCAATAGCCAATCAAAATAAAGTTATTATTCTCTTGATTATTTTAAATCTTGTTCTATAAATAAACATGAATGAAACATCTTATTCGGTGATAGTGCGTGTAACGTCAGCAATAACTGGGGTGTGCTAGAAGCAGGGATGGGCAAAATCAGTTTTTTTTTTAAATCACATATTTAATTTTATAAATCATGTTTTTTTTTTGTAATTATTGATTTTTTTGGCAAATATTGGATTAAAATTACAAAAAAAATGTTAAACACTATCAAAATTCACCCTTTTTTTAAAGAAACCATGATCTCTATTGATTTTTTTTCTTTGGTGTGGTCATTTTCATTTAAATCATTGATGTTACAAAATAATCGTATAATTTAAATCATCCAACCCTGACTAGATGTGTCCAGTTGAGTCGCAAGTGTAATTTGGTCGGAAACGTCGGAAAAAAAGGCAAATAATTATATAGTAGTGTAGGGAAATAATAACTGCTCATTATTATCATTAACTGTGGCGAGGCCGTTGTCCAACCGGCCTGTACTAATGAGCACTGTGTTTGGACATAGTGAGGACATGCTTTAGTTGTTTATGTTGATTATTGAACATGGAGGATTTTTATTTTTGTAACTGTTGACTTTCGCATTTTTGAAAAAAGAATAAACTGTTCATTATGGGAGTTTATGAGGATGAATACTAGGTAGCAATCGCAGAAACTGAACTTTCTAGGTAGGCCAGTTTTATCAACCGATACCGGTGGCAAAAAAAAGTTCTCTGTTTAGCAATTTGAGCAATATAGATTTGATGTTAAGCTGTGGGAAACATAATCATTAAAATATAAGCTGAAGCCAACTCAAGTAGATTGCTCATAATAATAACAACTGCGGTTTCCACAAATATCCCAAAAGCTCCTTACAAAAGCTTACAAACAAGAAACGGAACTAATAGAATTCTGGTTTCCAAAAAAATACCCCTATCTCTCAGTTCATTGCGTCTCACATGCAACAGGCCTAATGCTTGTAATTGTAGCAAATCCGATTCAAGTAGCCAACCGACGCAGAAACTCCTTTTCCGCCCGAGGGCACACCAAAAAACGGGCGCATCCACCAAATTGTAAACGTATTTCTAACGACCCGGCTAAACAACTAATAACGAATAATTCACTCACCAAACACTACAGAAGACTACTAAACGTTTTTTCTACTCATAGACAAAATAAAACAACATATGGATGACTATGGATGGATGTCGTCATAATTCTTGTGCCTTATTATAATCGGCGCGGCGTCAGGTATACATCGTCTATTGTTGCACGTTTTTTTTTTCGGAAATACAAATAGTTTTAAAATTCGATCGCTACCTGCACTCGAGTGCGGATTTTCGGAATTCTGTTTTTGAAAAAAAATTGATGCTCACCGCAAACATTGTTTTTTATTGTAGCGGTTTGCATTTAAATTCGGGTGTAGCAGGGGTGTTAAACCTTTGAATTTAGAAATTGGTAGGCAACAAGCTAAATTAAATAACATACTTAGAAATTTTCCATAGGCTTTACCCAAAACTTGAGACAAATATACCACTACCATTACCACCAATACCATTTCCATGGGTGATCATTGAATTCGTTCACTGGAATCTCTTTTCGATTTTATGACCCGCTTATAGGCTTCATAGTTCCACACTCAAGCAATACACAAACATTATGAAGTAATTGACTAGAACCCATTATAGAAACGAAGGCCTATATAAATAAGTAATAAGGTCAATAAAACTCCAATCTGTACTCTAATGACAGTGAACGATCTCTAAATTATTCATAGCTGCTATTATTCGTAAATTGTTTTTAATTACAACGACTTTTCTAATCGACCCAATAAAAAATAGTTCGTGATCCCTGATCCCACGCCACAGGGTATTAGAAAAGTAACAAAAGATAAAGTTAAATGTTGCAGATCTTCGCCGTATGGCGCAACTGTCAATAAAGGAATGTTTTATGTGTAATGCGTTACATTGCTGGTTTCAAAGTAAAATTTTCTGCGTAATCGTTGAGATACCCCGCAATGGACTTTGTTAATGATTTTTTATAGCGGATATAAATCTTGCAAAGGGCGGGTGGTGATGCGACGTCATACTGCGGCGGCGGCGGCACGAATTTATCTTTGTTTATAAGATTGTTAAAAATTAAGTCGATTTTTGGCATTGTTAACTTTGGTCGTAATCGACAGTAATTTATTTATTTAACGACCGCGACGCGACAATGATGTGGATTCTTTTGTGCCGTGTTTTGCAATTTTTATTCGAAGGTTCCTTTTTTGAACTTTCGAATTTATACAGATTCGAAATGATGATGTCAGAAATGTGTATGGCCAGTAATTTTATTAGTTAATGTATTTTTACTTAACGACTGACATTGTTACCTAAATGCAAAAATTGCAAAATAAACGTTGTTTATGTCGAGAGACGTATGAAAACTGCGAATTAGCGTCTGCATGACAGTTTGAGATGGAATTTCACGTAATAATTGCAGTGGTACAAGTTAATGGAATAATTATACTTATATGAGAGGCAAAGGGGCCGGCGGCCACCCGCTGTCCGCGCCAACTTCGCCGATTGTTATGCACAAAAAAAGCAATTAAAAAATGAACCAGTAAGAAATTACATTGGATTGTGAAAGAAATAACTTTACTTTTTTAAATTCCCTATTCTGATAAGCCGAACTTTTTATAGGCTCCGTTTCTTATGATTTATAAATGACAATCACACAAAATAGTTACAATGTAAACGTGGTGGGAAATTGAAATTGTATTCTGTGGATGCGATTTGTAACACAAAAAAATCAATTACGTGCAATGCCAAAAAATACGGACGCGATATAATATTGATGGAGTTTCTGCTGAGATTAGATTAGGATAGAGTCGAAGGCGTTACGACCGTCAAGTTTTTTATTTACTGTGAAGTTGGATTTTAATAACAGTTTTGTTGGTTGTCAGTTTGAAGAATTGCTGTTTTCAATTTGTTTGACCGATCTTCTTTTGACGGTGAAAGTGATACTAAAAAGCGTAGTCTGAATATATATTTATTTATTATAACGGACAGACACTTCCCTATGTTTATTATTCTAGTGTATGGCACTCGTGGGTTGCAGCTGAAAATCAGCGTTAGGTGGTACACTTTGTTTTGTCATCTGACATTATGCTGAGCTGAGGCCCTTTTGGCATAGCCCGCCGGTTGAACGCGTCCCAGAGGGTCATGGCCACCCGGCTGGTCCGGGGATACCGCACGGTCTCCGGTGAGGCGGCGAGCCTCCTTGCCGGATTACCGCCATGGGATCTGGAGGCAAAAGTCCTCGCGCATATCTGGGAGTGGCGCGAGGAGTCGAAACGCCGGGGCGTAACTCCGTTTCCGCGAGAAATCGCGGCACAGCGGACAGAGCTCCGGCGGGATCTCATGGCGTCATGGAGAGTGCGATTGTCGCAACCCAGTGCTGGGCACGCCACTATTGCGGCGATAAGTCCCCTCTTTGAGGAGTGGCTAGAGAGGCGCCACGGCGTCCTCACCTTCCGCCTGACGCAGGTCCTCACCGGACACGGTTGTTTCGGGAGGTTCCTGTTCCGTATCAGGCGGGAGGAAACGCCCGGGTGTCATCACTGCGTGGATCGCCCGGAGGACACGGTTGAGCATACGGTGGAGGTCTGTCCGGCTTGGGCAGAGCATCGCCGTGTCCTCGTGGAGGCGATCGGCGGCGGGGATCTCTCGCGTCCGGCCCTAGTCCAGGCCATGGTACGGAGCGAGAGGGCATGGGAGGCCGTCACCTCCTTCTGCGAAGCAGTAATGCTCGCGAAGGAGGAGGCAGAACGCGTGAGGGAGAGGCAAATTTCGCGCCCTCACGCCCCTAGCCGCCGCAGGAGACGCCCTGGGCGTCGGGAATCGCAGGCCGATTCCCGGCCACCGTAGGCGCGGGCTTGCGGACGGTGAGCAATGGGTAGCTCGCCGTCCGATAAGGACCAGGCCCGGGTCGACGGCGCGTTGTGTTCCACGCGCGCCTCAAAGAGATGTCAGCACAACGGAAGGGGTCCGTTAGGACCGATGCCTGCCGGGGTTGCGGGAAAGTCCGAAAGGGATACCGTGGCCCCTGGCAACGTAAAGGCAACGGAAGGAACACGGGTGGGTTTTAGTCAGTAAGAGTCTGACACGCCCTCCCGCTCCACCCAGAGCGGGAGAAGTTATTTGATAATTTCCCACCCAAAAAAAAAAAAAAAAAAAAGGCCCTTTTGGCATTATAATAATTTGTTTTCTGTTTTTATAGTTTTAAGGTGTATTTTTTGTAATGCCAATAATCGCATTTTTCTTTCTTTCTTTCTTTGTAATGTTTATGTTGAATTGGATTGTGGACTTTTGTGCTATTACAACTACACTGGATTGGACCGTAAGGTCGAATAAGACTAATAAGCCAGTCAAGATTTTTTGGGATGTTGTTAGAATTACTATACCAGTAGTGTAAAACCAAAAGACCAGCTATTTAATTACGCAACACATTTTCGTAAACGATTGTGACAAATTTGTTTCATTTCGACTATTCAACAAAATTCATTGCGTTATTTACGTTGTTCATCAGATTTTTTTTTGAACTTGTGAAGCTATGGATTAGCAATTTGTTTCAAAACGATTCAAATTCCGATTGGTCGTGTATTACGTAATTAGAGTACTGTGCTAACTGCTTGTCTGTGTGGTGCGACTTGTCAGTTTCTAACTTATAAAGAAAAAGAAAGAAAGAAAAATGCGCCCCCGATCAGGTTTGTAGGAAACTTTGAGCAGTACTATATAAGAGCGAGCGAAGCGATCTCGAAAATTTAAAGCTGAAAATTTTTAGCACCCTACGTTTATATTTAGCATAGCCACCAAATACATACTCCCTTTTACTTACTGAACATATTTTGGCCTTGTTTGGTTACTCGAGATTTGGGGGGCTCCCAAGACCGGAGGCCCGGAGCGGACCGCACCTGCCACCCCCTCTAGCCGTAAGTGCGTCTAGGATTCCAATTTTAAATGTATCCACAATACAAAACGAGACGAAGTCTCCGTTGCTTACATCTTCAAATAAATGAAAGAGTAGGAGGATACGGAAGGGGAAACAAAACGTTAACCAAATTGTAAATTGTGCAGCGTCACAAGAGCAATAGCGCCACTTATGTGACGTTGGGCAACCCGGAGACATGGAGTGCACTCACCAGTACTCACTGCGACGACACTTCATTGAGTGTCTTTGCTCAGTCTAGAGCTACAACTGTTGGAACTTGTGACACTTTAGTCAATGAAAGAGTATACAGTTTGTACTATTGTACTTACGTCACGGTACGTGGGTACTTTGAGATTGCGAGAAAAGAGTCCTAAAAAAGAAAAACCGGCCAAGTGCGTGTCGGACCACGCACAATGAAGGGTTCAGTAGTGGATGATTTTTTTTAAAGAACAAACTTAACACTGTAGTTTCAAAACATGTTCTCTTATACATCCCAACTGCAAATGTAAGTTTGTATGCACAATATTGAGAGATCTACCATTTTATTTTAAGACTATAGACTTCTCATGTAATTTATGAGTAAAGAACCATTCTCTGTATTTTTTTCAAAGTGGTTAGTCTCTCAGTAGTTTCGGAGATAAGGGGTGGAATGATTAAATTTCATCTATTTTCTTAAAGATATTTAAAAGTTTCCATTTTAAAATTATTAAAAAAAAATTGAGATCCTTACAACTAGCACCTTTCATTTGATATGTCACACGGTACAGTTTGCAAATATTTTTTTTTGATTTTCCAATGAGCCCTGGAAAAGTGACCCATATTCAAAATTCATTTAATGACGTTTCACGTCCGCACAGAAATTCATATGTGTACCAAATTTCAACAAAATTGGTCCAGTCGATTTGAAGAAATTGACTGAGACAGACGAACACCAAGCCAGCCAGCCAGACAGACAGACACACGAGTGATCCTTTAAGGGTTCCGTTTTTTCCTTTTGAGGTACGGAACCCTAATATTCGCCAACCTTACCGGACCCGCGTGGTGGATTATAAATAAAATAAATAATCATTTATTTCATATTCATCCTACGATTACATCCATATTTTTAAGTACAATTGCGAGTTAGTGTTAGTAATAATTAATAATTGATTGATTTATAATAATAATAATTTCTTTCCCTCTCACAGAGACGAGGCCTGTGTCTGAGCAGGGGGAACATTATAGGCTGATTATGCTTTTCCCTAAATGTTGGGCTGGAAATAGTCCGAGGCGAATTAAAGAAGATGTGATTAACAAACAGGAAACAGTACCTATTCCAAATTTAACATTTATTAATTCCAAGGTTGGTAATACTGAAAATGTAGAACATAATCACCACAACGAAATTATTCCAAATACAAAAATTTAAGATGGCTGCTTAGAACAGACAGGAACGATACATCAAACGACAATTAGTTAATTCCAAATTTAAAAATAAATACACGCAATTATTAATCTTAATAGACAACGATGAAAGTACCAATATCAGTTATAATTGGCCGGGAACAGTTCTATGGGAAATGTGTGGTTCGTATTGCGAGTGAAATTGAGCTGTCAGCCGTGTGTATATTAACAAATGGGTCGCTATGAATATTAATAAAGCATGCTATATATTACGTTTCACTACCTCGCCGCCTGACGCCGCTCGTCCAACTTACGTGATGTATTAGTCCGATTAGATAACTCACATTACTCTGCCACTACTATTTCGAAGAACTTTTTATGGAAATCGTCGAGATTAACAAGTCGTTTGACAGCATTTTTTAATTATTTTCAAGTTATGCTCTTGTGTTTTTTGTGGGAATTATGTGAGCTGTCAATACTGCTTGTTTGTGTCCATAAATCTAATTAATTCTTTGAATTTTTACATCGAGTAATTAAGATTTTTCTTAGTAGTAGTAGACTTTTTTACTCTGTTAAAGCATGTGGAATATACTACTAATGGCAGCTTATGAACGGACATACAAGCAGTCCTGGTTTGTAAGCAACAGTTTATTAGGAAAATGGAATCAATGCTTGCGTAGCAAGTTGCTTCAAATGATTAATGGTTAGATTTATGTAATAGTTATTCTCATAATAAAAACAAATAAACTATGTAGATCATTTCTCAGATACTGCACTTCGATCGTCTTTAATTATTTCGATAACTTCCGTCCCTTGCCTTTATTGGTTTGAACTCATTTCCTTGAAATAAATTGATGTGAGAATTTTGTTCTGCGGTATTATTTGTTACGGAAGAACTGGTATATCTTCATCATTCTTCATCTGTTAAATGTGTGTTCTTCTTGTCAGTTCCTGAGTAGCCTAAACTAAATTATGAAATTTTTCGACGCCATAATATTTTAGTTTGTGAGTAGTTTTAGTTAAGTTAGTGTATCATTTTATTTTTATTAATAAAATAGTTATAAGTTGTTATGTACTTATATATTTGTATCGTATTTATGTACAATTATGAATGTTTTAACCACCTTTTAGTCACCTTCAAGTTCTTCAGAAGGGATTTGTGCACTAGTTACTCTTTTGTTTGAATAAATAAAACCATGTTGACCACAGAATTGTCCCCTTTTAACCCTTAAGTGAAAACCATCTGAAGTGAAACATTGCTAACACGAGGTCACTTAGGCCACGTATAATATTTTGCAAAGCTGTTCCTAACATTGTATTGATGGGAATTAACCTCTAGCCTGTATTGTCTGCAGCGTTTCCATACTTGACGACTTGTGATAAAATGTGAACTCTGTTAAATTCTTGAGTGCCTGTTTGAGGAATTTTAGTAGTTTATTCTGCTGTTTGTTTGATGAAACTTTACAGCAATGTTGTCACGTTTAGTGCCCGTGAAGTATTGCTTTATTTCACTGTCTGCAGACCAATATAATTTCGGAACACCTGTATCAATTCAAACACATTGCTCCACCACTTTTATTTTAAAGACAGGCAGATCGGTCACCGATGTTTGCTCGTTAGTAAAAAATAATTATTTCGCTTATAAACTCATTGTAATTTTCTTTGTTGTTTCCTTTTAATTCGTTGAATTATGTAGTCGATGATTTCGGCATACGGTAATACTCGATTGAGTTTATGTTTGCACCAATTTAAATGTACGTAAATTGAATTAAAAAAATATAAATATATATATCAAGCTACTTTCGTTATATGAGGCTCTGAACGGGTATACAAGGTCCCAGTAAAATAGATGGACAACTTTTAACACAGCGTTCAGTACGTCTAACCAAATATATCCAAGCAAAAAAAAAACACTGATTAAAGTGATTTTATATTGACCTAAAATAATAAATGGCATTGGGTAACCAACATTTTTAGTGTATTTTCGTTTTTCTGATTTATTTTTTTTGTAAGTATCTAATGCGTTTTCCTTATTATTTTTTTACCATTGTCCTTATTTTGGTGGTCTGAATGATTTATAAAAGTTTGTCCATGTATTTTAATGGGACCTTATATATTGAATTAATCAAACTTTAGGTAATGGATTGTTGATTATAGTAAAGAAAGCTTATCATCGTGACCAAAAAGAAGTAAAAGACTGTTCCAATTTTAGTAGGCTTATTATACTATTAACGGAGCAATCGTGATCGTTCTTCACTGTTTATAAATAATACAAAATAACAATTTGATTCAAACAGATTTGAGATATCACGTAATGCAAGTTTTTATTTCGAAACTATCAATGAATGAACTCATTCTTAAGATATCTTACGTTGTAAACAAAAATGAAATTTTAGGAGCACGTACAAAGCACACAGACAGTCACCTATTAAACTATGACAGTATTCACAGCACGAACTAAAGTAGGTCCAAACGTATCTACTCACATTCAAGACGATTTAAAAGTTGTTTCGTTAAGTTCCATGTGGAACCTTTAAAATTGTTTAAAGGTAGAAAATATAACCTTCTGGACATAAATCTATATGTAAGTTAAGACATTGCCACAAATCATGTTATAATTATTTTTTTAACAAATTTATAGGTATTACGGAACAATAACACAATACTAAGTAAAACGAGGACAGCTAAAGTATAAACTGTGGCGCAGCTAACAACGCCCTTCCCCAAATGCAGAATGGAATGATGTTCCATGCGAAAAATGCTTAATAGATAATTAAGATAATTTAGATTAAGTTAATTAATTATAAAAAACAAAAATAAGATGAAAATAAACAGTACAGGACATAATTATGATTTGGGATGTATTTTGACGTTGAGTTGATTTCTTGAAAAACGTTGCCCTACACTAGGAATTTCTTCTGTATGGAGTAATGGGTGAGTGTAGGGTGAATGGGGTGTGGGTGAGTGTAAATGAGGTGTGCGAGGGGGGTTTGTGGTGTTTGTGGCATGTGTGTTGCGTGTGGTTTTGTTGGGGTGTGTGAGGGAGTGATGAGTATTTTACACTTCCATAATAATTGAAAGAGTTCGGATATTATAAACGTTGTCATGTATATTGTAATTTCTTTTGTTCTCTGTAATTTTGCTTACAGGTACATTTTTAATATTGTGTAGACTTATTTTAACATCGCCTTGGATGTAGTCTGTACATGTGTTATAAATAAATAACTCACACAAATTTCTCTGTTTCATCATATTTTTGTTTTGTTAATTTCATCATAATTTACTCAACTTGATAAAATTAACCATAAGGAAAACGAGAGTAAGATGTTATTATGGGAAGAAAAACTAGGCAATAACTTAAAAATCTGTGTTCAAACTGTTTGTTTTAGTAATGGTTGCTCTAGCAAATGATGTCAGAACGCTTGTCTTATGATATTATTCAAATAAAAACAAGACTGTCTTATAGCTACAGATTATTTGGAAAAATCATCATCAAAATCATCTGGCTAGCTTTTTCCCAACTATAGGGTCGGCTTCCAGTTTAACGGGATGCGCCTGAGATGCGGAGACACTGCCCATCTGATCTCCACAACCCATTTATTGGGTATCATGATATCTCTTGGTAAGACCCGTAACGACATTCAAAGATCTACGAATTAAAGCCGGGACCACGTGCTTTCCGAGACACGGAGGAATCTCCATAATGTAATGGATGCTCACCCATCTACGAACCGACCGCGGCAGGCGTAGCTTAACCTTCGATCGACCCATGCGGATGTTATTTTTTAGCCACGAGCCCCTCCAGATTTTAGTAATGAACTATTTATTTGACGATGTACAATTTACAAAATGGAGCATCTCCTTTAATAGAACAAATATTTTTTTTGGCATGATCATACTTTAATTACAACTTTAGTTGGTTATTTAATATCAAGACTTTTATTTAATGAATATATTAATATATAGAGTTATGAATATATATGAATATATTAATATATATGAGTTTATATAATTGTTTATAATTTTACTTTATAAGTCAATTTATTTTATTTTAATTTATTGTTGACATAATCTACTCATTACAATGTTTTTTTTAATGAGTTGTATTGCAATATGTGGGTTAGCTAGCGACCTCGATAATTTTTTAATTTACCTCGATGGTCCTAGTTTATCAATTATAACTTCTAGTTACAGCTATTTGTAAGCGGGCACGCCCTTTATGCCTGGAGGCTTTTATTTAGATATTGTTTTCGTAAAGTTATTTTTATTTCTGCTTGAGTATAGTTCTCGATGTTTTTGGTTGGTATATTGGCGTGTGCTAGCTGTCATATGGCTATTAATTTTATAATTTAAATTATGTTTTGTGTTGCGTAATGTAAATATCATTTTGCATACTATTATATAGATTCATTTTTTTCTAACTGAACAGACAGCTGTGCTGCTGGGGAGTTTGTTGCGCCACTTCTTCCCAGCTAAAGCACTAGGAAGTGGTGAAGGGTGGGCGTTTTGGGGGACTGTCTTATGTAATTTTGACGTTCAAAAAGTGCTGATTCTCAGCCTAGTTTGAATAAATGACTTTTGAATAGATTTTTCAGTCACGAGCGCTAATAGGTATGTATCCACTTAGCAAAAATCAAACGCGATTTCCTCGTGGAACATGGACTGCAAATAAAATACTATGTTCGTAGCAACAGTAGAAGAAAATCACTTTTATAAGTTGCTGAGACATATTAGTGCTCGTGACTGTAAATTATATAGGTAAACTGCAAGTGAACCTTCTCTCTAAGTACAGCTACATTCTACATCAAACGGGGGAGCATTGGAGCGAGTACTAGCTCAATTGTTTCGGTCGGGTCGTCAAAGAGCTGCTCATTGGCATTTGACTGATGTCAGTAACTGTTAGCCACTTTATGCGTACTGATCACGCACTGTGAACTAATTATTACATGTGTGGCATAGATTTCTATATAGGCAGGGCCTATGGTATTGGGTGTAAAGGGCTCAGCATGTCTATGGCATTAGGTCATGTATGTATGGCAGTATTCAGTATATCAGGTGTATTATAGGAATCGTTAGTGTACTGTAGAGGTTTTGGCTGTCTGGATGGTTTTGCCAACCGACTTCCACGAATGTTTGACGAGATAAACACTAATTGGCAGTCAGCCCGACAGCTGACAGCGGTGTATCTTTACATACAAAATTGAAGTGTCTGTTTGTAATGTCAAAATAACAGTTTTTTTTACTAAATGCATATGAAAGCATACCTACATAAACGGTACTTATGACAAGTTTTTTTGAAGTGAAACCTTCTTTAGCGGCGTTGTGCACTTTTTTGTGATGGGTAAAAAATTTTAAACTCGCGTCAGGACATCACACCTGATCGAAAATTCGTAAGATTGTCATGTTTGTGTACGATAGCGCAATAAATGAATATTGTATTAGCAATTCGTGCAAAATTATTCCCTAACCATTCCAAAATATCAAAAATGTACAACGTTAATATTCAAGTTTTCACTTCTGCCGGCACTCCCGGAGTGCAACCCGATGATTTTTTTTTCAAATTTGTTCTGTTTGTTGTTCCAGATAATCTCCGAAACGGCTGGACCGATTTTGACGGGAATTTCACTAGCAGATGTTTTAAAGAGTAACTTAGGATACTTTTATTGTAGAAAAAAAAAATTAGGGTCGGGTAACGCGGGGGAAGCCGCGGGCATCAGCTAGTTTTTTTTTAAATTATAAAAGTGTTCGAAACTAAATAATAATCTTTTATCGATACATCAGAGTTTGATTCTAGTAGCTTAGAATACGGCGATCCTAGGAAGACTCACTGCTGCTATGTACTAGCACTGCGACCATTAATCTGCTCACAAATTATCAAATAACTTCTCCCGCTCTGGGTGGAGCGGGAGGGCGTGTCAGACTCTTACTGACTAAAACCCACCCGTGTTCCTTCCGTTGCCTTTACGTTGCCAGGGGCCACGGTATCCCTTTCGGACTTTCCCGCAACCCTGGCAGGCATCGGTCCTATCGGACCCCTTCCGTTGTGCTGACATCTCAGGGCGTCTCCTGCGGCGGCTAGGGGCGTGAGGGCGCGAAATTTGCCTCTCCCTCACGCGTTCTGCCTCCTCCTTCGCGAGCATTACTGCTTCGCAGAAGGAGGTGACGGCCTCCCATGCCCTCTCGCTCCGTACCATGGCCTGGACTAGGGCCGGACGCGAGAGATCCCCGCCGCCGATCGCCTCCACGAGGACACGGCGATGCTCTGCCCAAGCCGAACAGACCTCCACCGTATGCTCAACCGTGTCCTCCGGGCGATCCACGCAGTGATGACACCACTGCTTCTCTGCTCTAATCTGCTCACCTTAGAGCTCATTCTCCCGGGACCCGTCATTGACGATTCGTAAAAAAAAAACGATACGTCATGACGGATGCACGTACACATTGCACACGGAAACGAGTTGAGATGTTCACGCTTGATTCATGATTCAAGAGTTCAGTCTTGGACGAGAGCTTTAGCGGATCCGTCACAAAAAAAAAAAACATGCGGGGCAGTCTTTGGGGACTGCCGATAGAAGTCAAAACAGCGTGCGGTGGCGATGACGCGAGTTCACCCAAAAAGTACACATATATACACAATATACATATAGCTCATGGAAAGCGTTCGGTGACGATGAAGCAAATTCCATGACTTTTGTTCACCCAAGAAGTACACATATATACACAATATACATATAGCTCATGGAAAGCGTTCGGTGACGATGAAGCAAATTCCATGATTTTTGTTCACCCAAAAAATGCTCAACGCGCCTAAAGAAGTTTTCACTTCAAAAATCACGATTCATGACGAAAGTGATTTTGAAAAGACGATACGTGATTTAAGGCATGTCCGTCATTTCGCACGATTCGTGATGCATGTGAACACGGGAATTTAAAAGAAATGTCCCCGAAAACAAATAAAGGCGATTCGTCAAAAAACACGAATCGTCCTCGTGTGAATGAGCAACAACTTCATGTACGACTTTAGCATCATTCCCATATTTAAATGACGCTATCTCATTCAAAACTACATTTCCCAAAAAACAATCCTACTTAGATAGTATAGCAGCAACTATAAAGTTGTTAGGATTCTGCTCACGAGTGTAAGTAGATTTACATGTCCTCAGCACGTGAGCTTATTTTGAATTTTACTCAGATTGCTCTCCGGCCTTCTTGAGACAAACTTTTGGGAACGAGACGTGTTGGATGAAATAATGATTTATGCTCATAAAAAGTTCTTAAGTTTTCATAGGAAGATTGGTGGAGCCCTTCGTGGAGGTCTGCTTACTCTCTCAAAGTGGGAAATGGCGTGAGAATACATCATCATTATTGGCATTATGATTTGACAGTTTTTCAGCTATGAAATTGTTCTGTCTCGGGCCCCCTGAGGATCTCGTGATATTTTCGATACTGAAAGCGATAGTTTTGGAGTATTTACTATTATTAGTAAATACTTCAAAAGTATCGCTTTCAGAGCAAAGACACGATTTAACAAGACAAAAAAAACTAAATTTTACATGCAAAAACCATGATACTTCTGATAAGTACCGTTAATCATAAAGTATATCAAAAAACAGAAGCAGACGAAAATGTGAATATATCAAAGTGCTATCTTTGATAACGATACAAAATATAGCGTTAGCGATTGAGTGAGACCAACACGTTTGTTTCTTGTAAATATGTTGTCCTGTATGTAGATATTTCCAAGTAGGGCTAAGAGTAAACAGTAAAGGCTATCTTTATTCTATCTTTGAGTTGTGTTCCTTGTCTGTAAATAGAGCCTGTAATAGTGTATTTATTTTAAGAAATATTACAGACACTAAAGTTCGCCATAAACCTTCGGATTTGTCCTCACGATATCGTGACGATTACGCCGTCACCTCGTTGGATACACTTGTTCTTGGATTAGCACGTCACGCCCATATCGTGGGCTTCTTTTTTTACATAGATTTCGTCGAGCTTTTACCTTATTCTTTGAAATTATTTTTAAAATTTAAAGAATTTTTTGGTTTATCTATATTCAATATATATCTGAGTCATCGTGAAGAGAAGACACGACATATTTTTCTCATAACGTAATCTCAAACGATCCCTGAGCGAATTGAAGCGGGGCAGTAAAGGGTGTGATAAGGTTCTCACCATATTTTGTATTTTTACACATTTCATCCGCTATTTATCATAAAAAACTGGTTGTGCCCAAGTTTATCGGTTTTATAGCATGAACTTCTACACAATATATTAAAGTGTTTGATGACCATTAAGCTTTTATCTGCCGCTGTAGATAAGTTCATGGCGTGTTTATGTCTCGGCAAGATCGATTGGAGGCCCTTTGCCGCAAGGCTCCTGATAAGATAAATATATTGATCGAATAATTATGGTCTTACAGACTTAAAGTAAATTTTATTTATTACGTGTAACAGGTTAATATGAGAGCACTAAAAGTCTCTGGAGTAGTGATATAAAAGCTAGAAAAAAGATGTCATAAAATAGAAGAAAACAAAGTTCAAGATGCCTATGTTTTAATGAAGTAGTTGAGTGATGCTCAAGACCTTAAGGTCAATCCAATGGCTTTGAATAAAATGTCACTTGGCATAAAAAATACAGTTACATCATTTCCATAACTAAATACTGACACCGCTGGTTGAATATTACAACACTATTATAAAACATAACAGTACTGCCCCATAATAATAACGCCATTTCAATCTACATCCTACCAAAGGCAAATGAAGAACTTAATTCAATTTTATACTTCATAACATGAGCCGAAAATTCGAGAAGATATTGAAATCCGATTTCGTCTCTTCTATTCTGACTGACCGGATTTTTTCCTACGCATATTGGCTACGTGACATTCGGCTTCCAAGTGAATCGGAAATCTTTTACTTATTTTCCAGTGAAAGTAGAAGCATGTTTCACTCAATTATACAAGGTTCTACGGCATTAGTTGGTCGAGAATCTTGTCCAAGTTGAAATTAAATAGAAAGTAACCTACTGTTTGTGTTTATTTAATTGGTTTTCTTTATTAACTCATTTAGTTAATATTGGAATGCTTTATGAGAACAAATTTATTAACCTTTGAGGGCCAAATTATTTTACAAAACGACGTGTTTTGTTTCTGACAAACGGTGTATCGCAGCAGAGAGTGTATGTTCAGATAATGATTATGGCTTCTATAATGTGTACAATGATACGCCATTAAAACTTTTGCGTCAGAATCAGTAGGTGTACGTTAAAAAAATCCGTAAACAATAATTAATTATGCATCGTTTGGTGTGCAAGCAAGTTCTTTTATCTTCCTGCGTAGGTGAAGCTTTGATTATTGGGTTAATAGGTTGATGATGAGCTAACTAGTTATCTACCTACTTGTTTAAGGTTTACACCTAACCTAATTTCCGTGATAGTAGTTCCCATATTGTTTGCTATTCTCTATTATCTAGCACAGTTAAGGTTGATAAGAAAGATGATAACGTTGCACCAACAATGTAATTTTTTTGAAAACATAGATATTACTTGATACCAAAACACTGGGCAAAAATCTAGCTTTTGTAAAAAGTAAATGAAACTGATGGTACTTACAGAGCAGACAAAAACAGTCACATCATAAGTAAAATATAACAAGCTTTCTTCTACTTTGTATCACTCTTCAAAAGTACATCATTAAACAGTTAAAATTCAATTTTAACAGCTGCATAGTTTACCATATGTGTTAACGTATTGTCGTTAACTATACAGACCGAGTCGGTTAAAAGTTCAACTCAATAAAAGGTTCAATACTATCGCAAACATTTGACATTGAATCGATTGTGTCGATTTTGACAGTAAATCAATTTGGAATGCTTGAAATTACCATCGAATCATGACCAGTATATTTTTTCCGTTAAAAGTTCTAACAACCCAATTCTAAGAGGCGTAAGACGCAGAATGGAACAGATCGATTTCTAAAATCGATTTAGAGAACAGCAACAACTCGTTGGTCGCTCCGAATGTAACAAATATCGATCGTCCAGCAGATAGCCGTAGCAGTTGTTGAATCGATATAGACATGGCGCTTTGATTACTCGATTCAATCGAACTCGTATAAGCACTCGGATCTCCGATGCCGCAAACCATGTTGTGGATTGTGGTAATGTCCAATACCTATCTTTGTCGGCTGGCTGTCGAATCGGCGATCATTCGAGTATAACACATTACGTATTCATGTTGGGCAATTGATATAACTTGTTATGGTACATATATATATATACGCTATAGTTTGGTCTAGATTCAGGTGCAGTCATATTTTCAATGTTTTCTTTGTTTCTTTTATTCAAGTGGCATATATCTTTACGCATGCATCGGGTAATGGGCAGCGTATCGTGGTGTAATCAGAACGCAGGCCGTTTAAAAGGTCTTTAACAGAAAATAAGAACTGTACGATTGAAACTGGACAAGTGGGTGTTATAAGAGATATTTTTCAAAGAAATTGTGGATTGTAATCAAAGCTGTTCCATTTATATGGTAAAGTTATTTTAATTTGCTCGATAAGGTATCAACAAAAGTTAATTTGAAGGAAAACATCGTGAGGAAACCGGCATGTCCGAGAACCAAAAATTCGAAGACATGTGACATCTACCAACACGCACTAGGCCCGTGTGTTGGATTACGGCCCACTCCCTTTCACAGAGAGGTGTGCATCCCAGCAGTGGGTACATTTTAGGCTGATTATGTATTTTGTATAAAAAATAATGATGAGTACAGAGTAGAGACGCTTGATTCAAGTCTACCAATAATGTTACATCAAGACCTTTCCTGTTAGCATCAATACGTTACTGTCATCCAAATATAAGTGATAATACAAAATATATTTCATTGCATAATCTCATCACGCCCTGTCCAAGTTGACCCACCTCTGTAAGACTTTAATAGACTGAACAATGTGCCCCGAATCGAACTTTACCAACCATAATATCTCCGACTGTCCAAAATTTGTCCGGCACAAAATTTACTGTCTAAACTTCCATTGATGCTATCGGAAAGACTTTTAAATATGGTGCGGTACCAAATATTCAATGTATGTTTTGTAATTCGAAGGTTTCGAAAAGGTGTGTATCGAAAAGGAGACAGAGTGTAGAAGTATACGGTTGATTGTTTGGACGTTTTGACAGCTGACCACGCTCGTTACCACTGTCATCGTGAAAGGCACCAGTAATCTAAATGCAAGGCTAATTGAATACAAAAGAAGCGATAACTATGGAATGCACTTTATGGGGCCGCGTTGTGTAATAAAATATAGGCTGAAGTTTGAGCAAGCGCTGTTTATCATCGTTGCTCTTATCATATTTGCGCCATCCATTCTTTTGTTTAGAAAGGTTATCTTAACGGCCCACGCTTCACGCCACACCTACAGGCCTGTCGGTTATGTTAAGGAAAAATATTTTAGGCCTTTCTTGGAGATTTATAAAGTAAAACTTATGTGAGAAGTTTATAAAATAAACTTAACATTTTTATGAAGACAGCCAATCTCGCAAAATAATAAGGTAAATCGGTCATCAATAACCACAAAACCACGTTTCATAAATAAAGATCTCACACTTGAAGCTAATTCACACAGCACAGTGACAAAGCGAGCGATGGGACGCCTGAGGCGTGGTACAAGACTCCTGTCTCCTGCAGTTAATGACGTCATTAAATATGAACCGTGTACCCAGCCTTTTTGTAAAGGTCTGCACACGTAAGCAGGTGCACGACAGATCATATTCATCTGCCTCGCCCTTAGCTGCAAAATCGAACAAGTGGGTCTTGATGGTATTCCTTTAGGAGGCTTTTTTCCTTTGGGAGCAAAACACGTGTGTTATAGTTATGAACGAATTATGTACGGTTTTGTGTAATGTGTGACTTTATTGCATAGCACTCGTAGTTCTGAGTGCAACATTTTTATGGCAAGGTAAATGGTATCTCTCGCTTAAGATTTATAAATTACTCGAAATGTGTGGGTCAATTTGAAAAAAAGTTAGTTTTCCTGATCCGGCGCTGAGTTTCATGATTTGCTTGAAAGTAAAAATGTTTATGAATTTTATCCTAGTATTATTTCTTCGTTAAATGTCTACAAAATTTCGTTATAAGTGTCGAGTTAATGAATAACAGTTTAGTGGGTTGTTCTTAACCAGTAAATTGTAAAGACACTTTCATTACACTATGTAAACAATTGTTAGGCCACCTGTCACACAAATGTGATAAGTTTGTAACAAAGAACTCTGTTCATATTGAGTTTGTAACAAAGAACTCTGTTCATACTGTTTAGCGTACTTAGAGTCGACACCTGTTTTAAAATGATGTCTTTTAGTTCGAAATTACATTGTCGTATAGTCACCGGCACGTAACTTGGCAAGAATCGTAGGTGCGCAGAATTCGTTTTCGCTTGTTTTTCTTAAATTATTGCAATAACCATAGAATAATGGCATACTATAAAAGTGTTTTTTTTTTGTTGCACTATTTGTAACATGCGCAAACTTACTCCCAATACGCTAAACCCTTGCCAATTTACGTGCCGGCGACTGTACCTCGAATTATGTGCCGTGTAACTGTGTCAAAACGTAACTGTGCGTTTGCACTGGCGAAACATTCACAACAAAACATGTTGAAATCTTTACTTTCTGTCAATCTTCCATACAATGTTTGACAGGAACTAAAGATTTAAACACGTTGTGAATTTTTCGCCAGTGCAAACGCACAGTAAGTTTAGACTGATTAAACTTCATTACTACTTATTCAAATGTATTTCTAAAAAGATCGATTAAACAGAAAATTGGTCACTTTTTTATTTAGAACGAAGTTTTTGGCTTCCACATCTTGATGATCAACTGAATGATTTTCTTGAGTCCTTTATCCAAGAACAAGACTTAATAAATCCATTTCCTCTTGCTACTAAAAATAGATAAAATTAATAATGACTATTCCAGTGATGTCAGTAGCTATTTAATAGTGACGCAGCAATTACGGCTACAAGCGTGCATGACCATGCATTCATAATGAAGTGTGGGCTGAGCATGCGCATAGCATTTATTAGCTTTACTCTGTTCCTCTCGATCATACAGTACTTTGTTGTTAACATACGATTGAATAGCTGGAACTTTTGAAATGTCACGAACATTTTACATAGTTGGCAGCGTAACTAGGAATGTGCGAGGGACTGATGGATGGCATGGCATAAGTTTTCGGACGAATATTTCGGTAATGTTTGCGAGTAGTTGGCAAATCATGGCTTGAGAAAGCAAAAAAACCGCAAAAGATGAAAATTACTGGAGGAGTCCTAATACCCGTCGACGGTTCCTTAATTAATCCTATCTTATCCTAATACCTATTATAAATGCGAAAGTGAGTTTGTTTGTTTGTTACGCTTTCACGCTAAAACGGCTGAACGGATTTGGATGAAATTTGGCACATTGGTAGATCATGACTTGGGTTAATACATAGAATATTTTTATCCCAATATTCCCACGGGATCCAGACTTATGCGGGTGAAACCGCGTGGCGCAGCTAGTAGGGAATAAATAAGGTTTATTTTATTTTATTTATTAAAATTTATGAGCCAAATGATTCTGAAAACTGCTAAGTTATACAGCTCACAATCAATCTGAGGTAACGAAGGACTTATTTAGTATAAACATAAGAACTTTGTAGAGATATATGTTCAGTTGTTTCCAGCAGCTGAACAATAGATAAAGTGCATAGATTACAATAGACAAAGTGCAGAGACTTATTTGTAGTGCAGAGAATCGTTTCTATATTTAGGTAATGTGATGTGGTTGAGCATGCAAAATATTGGCGCCAGGGTTGCCAGACGAGTGCGACTGAATTATCGTATCAAAATTCGAAAATCATCGTACCTGATGAAAAAATATCGTACAAAATCTGCAATAGTTCGCAAAACTAGAAATATGAGAGGAATTTTAGGAAGTTGTGAAATAAATTAATGAAGTAACATAATTTTTTCAGTTACCATAACAGCATTCTTTTGATTGAGTTTTTATGCATTGCGCTGAAAGTAAACGTTAAAGTACCCTTTAACAGTTTTTGTTGCATGTTTGCTTCTATTTCTGGTTTTCATCACATTATTTTTGCTGAATAGTCGTTTCATCCCACTTCGGAGTAGGGTTGTAAATTATCGTACTTTTGCGTACAATAATACATATTGTGTCGTACATCGTACCGATGTCAAAATTATCGTACATTTACGATAATCATCGTACGTCTGGCATCCCTGATTGGCGCACTGCACCTCTCAAACTGCAAGTGCAAGTAAAAATAGAGTGAAATTAAAATACTTCTGCCTGTGAGAACGACCTCAGTTCTGGGAACACAGACGTGACGTCATTTGTGGGTAAACTTTATCTTGTTCCAAACCGTGCGTTGACGGAAACAAATACTTTCCTATGTACGAACATATGATAAGATATCCACTTTGTAACGCAACAATGATTCGTTTTCGGGTTCGGCGTACTTCGTGTCTTATCGTTTCCTCTTTGGGACACTCGCTCTATTGTGGCCAGATTAGTTAATGATTCATTAGGTTTGTTACCAAGTTCGGCGTCGGTTTGCTCTCGGTTGATCGCGTAGCCTAAAGTGAATTGAAGGAATCTTTGGTAGGTACCTATCAAGATTGGAACTGTTATCTGATATCCAACAAATCGAGTTGAGAAGCTTCGTTATAGATTATAAATATGTCTGGATATATTGTTTGCTCCTATTTATCTTGAGGATTAAAGTTAGTAAGTATTGGGTAAGTTATCGTCTCACAAAAGGCGGTCTCAGTTTTTGTATCAGAGTTGTTATATTGAAAGCTATAATTTCAGCTGGTAAACTGGATGTGTTTATGTCAGTATGCAGCGCTTAGCAATGCTTTTCTATACTAATTATTTACAGAGTTGCAAGGTGTATGCGAACAAGGCATTGCTAGTGGAAGCCAGGTGTAACAAATACGCGTGTGATTTAAAAATAGCTTCTAAGTAACTGGTTATTGCATGTTGGCGGCTCGAACAAAAGATCCGAGATTTTGTATAGTGCTAATTAAGAGTCTGCATGAATCAGCCAAAATAATGGTCAATGATGCAAAATCCATCCAATTAGTTAGGGAGCATGAATTGAAAACGTCAGCGTTGGTCCATGGGACCTTTTGTGTGTATTATAAACAATTCTCGACCTTTGTATGGGATGTCAAACGTGTATGTAAAATAAAAAGGTGCTCGTGAGGCGAGTATTCTCTCAGTAGGCATTACAAATTCGTCTGATTGAACCCACCACACTGTCAATCACTGTTCACATCAATGGCGGCTAATGATTTTTATTAAATTGACGTATTTTTTCTTCCGATCCAAACAAAAAATTATAACAATAATTGATGACTCGTTTTTATTCGTTGTTTATTAATTGATATCAGACATTTCTGAAGGGTGACGTCAATTATTATTAATAAAGATTATAAGATTAGATTATCTTAATTCGATACGCGTTGATGCAAAAACTGCATTTTGTGTTGCGAATAATATTACTGCTCTTTTTGTTTATGATATGCAATTGAATTTAATACAATGGATAATTGCAATAATAACATTCCCTCCACGATGATTTTATGATTTGTTGCAGACGTCAGGTTTTGGTCTATTCTCATCCAACAGCTCAAGGGTTCCGCAGACAGGCGCGACGCGACACCAGTAGAACAATTTCCGTGAAGTTTTCACAGAAATTGTTCCACCAGAGTCGCGTCACGCCGTCATTGCGCCTGTGTGCCGGAGCCTTCACTCTTTCAGCAAGTAGGTAATATTTTGTCCAACTTTAAATATCTATTGGATGTTCGTCCCTATTCATGTCATAATTATTACTCAATACTCTTACCTACATGTAACTATACCTCTTTCAATAAGTACAGCGAATAGAGGCCTGTTCCTAGCTAACAGTGGTATGGTAAAGTCGGAATTACTTAAGAGGGAACAGGGGCTTCGAGGAAATTGAAAAATAGGTATTTGAAGAAACTATTGCCGTCTTCTTATCTCAAGTCTGCCCCCGTAGAGTGCGATAGGGATTACTACATCGACGTTTCGTATTCCACTTTTTTTCTCCTCGAAAACTGAACCGATTCAATTATTTTTTACATTAAAATTTTAAGAAAGAGTACGTCTAGGTTACTATCATTTTCATTTATGTTTAAAAAAAATCGAATTTGTCTGGTACTCCTCTCAAAGCCGTAAACATGGGGCATTTTTGTAAATTTTGGAGGGTTATATTTTCTTTACCGATAAGTTGCTGAAAAAAAGGAAATAACAGAGATATGACTACAGCAGACCTTGACTTTATGCAAAAAAAAAAGATTGGTCTAGAGGCATTATTCAGGAAGAAAAAAGGAGAATACTTTTGTATGGAGAATCGCACGCCCTGTTCCCTCTTAACGTATAAAGTAAGACGGCAGATGTAAGCAAAATAATATCATTTTAAATACATACATAGCCAGCATTTATGATCTCCTTGCTTACCTACTTATATTAGCATCTTTTGTTTCTCCCGCAAATATACTTTATGATGCTGAGAATATCAAAACGATTGTTCGAAGTATTTCCATACAATCGGTTCAATAATGCAAGAGCTTCTATTAACAAGTTCCGTATTACCCGTTTGTTGTGTGTCATGTATCTGGTATTATATTACCACAGATCTCAGAGAAATCTTCACAAGGAAATAGAAGTGGTATCTGTCTAAAGGATTCTGTATGAATTCCGAAGTCGCGAAGCTCCTATTCTTAAAACATAAAATTGGTACCTATTTCTTCTGAAATATTTCCCCAAATATCATCATAATCTTTATTTCAGCCGATAGGCGCTGACTGCTGAATGTAAGCTGTTTTCTTTATATTAAAGGCATATAACAAAAATGTATTCTATTATTATAAAAGCATAAGATATTAGTAATATGAGAAAAATAGTTTTGATGGATTATATTCAACAGAATCCGCAAATTAGAGCTCTCAAATGAGCTCTCCATGAGTTTTTGCGTAAACATGCAGCAGAAGAACGATTATTGCTAAATAAATAAATAAATATTTAAAAAATCGCTTTATTATTACTGTAGAGGAGAAAACAACCTATTTTTACCACGTAATTGTTATTTATATTTACCAACGAATAGTATTCAATTTCAACCAGGAAATCATGTATCTACGCGCACTTTTGTAATACTCCTCTTAACAAGCATTGCCACAACGACTCGTCCTGTGCTTCCCGTATCCAGCCGATTTCTGTAGCCATCACTAGGGGTCCACCTTGTGGGAATGTCGCCCTAATGGTGTGTTACGTAACGGTGGTATTAATATCAACTGACTTCTTATTCAGAATTAAGAATTATGGCAGGGCAGGTTAGGAATATTGGGAAAAAAGTATCCTATGTCCTAATCCAGGTCTACCCTCGTGCCAAATTTCATCCGAATCTGTTTTTAGCTTGAAAGGGTAACAAACAAACAAACTCACTTTCGTATTTATAATATTACTTAGGATTAGGAATCTACTTTAGCATTGGTATTATTCCTATCATGTTCGGTACTTGAGTCCTGACTCCGTAGCAAAACATAATAACTATTACTTTGAGGTTTGTATGTACGACCATTCATTTTACGGGTGTATACGAGTATAAGAGGCATCTATCACCTCTTTTGTTTTCTGTACATTATGACCCTTGTACTTGGTTGTAACACAAACTAATCACTATAACAAGATGCCAATACATCTGTGCGTTATCTAATCTCAATTTCAATGATGTATACGAACATGGTCGTATGTCGTGGGAATCTTTGGCCAATTATTCAATTTTCGAATTGTTCCTATGTTTGGTTGAGGCTATTGACTGGTGAGCTGTAAAGGCAGGTATATACAGCGGAACAATAGTTTATGGATTCTTGTGAGTTCATCATCATCATCGTCATTATCCTCTCCTTACCCCAATTTATTCGTGGTCGGCGCAACATGTCCCTTTCTTCCATGCTTCTCTATTAGTCGTCATCTCGGTAGTCACTCCCTTTCAAGCCATATCATCTTTCACACAGTCCATCCATCGTTTCTTTGGTCTTTAAGTTATGAAATAGGAATTGATAGAATACATAAGGTAACTGCCTGTTCTTTTAAAATTGTTCTCTAGTCATCTTAAGGAACTCTTCTTGATATAATTTTCTATCCACACACTGTAGAAAACGCCTTCTCATAAATAATCCAGGACGTTATAATTTGATACGTGTACTCAAAAGAGAATTTACTCTTGAAAGTTTTTCAATTTATTAGCTTAGCTGGTCAGTATAACTCCTTACGTTTCGACAGACATATTGGCTATCGCGGAGGCCAATTTTCGCGTTGCCCCATCTATCATCGCTTGCACTTGCGATCCAAAGTTAGCTTCAAGTGTTTTAGATAATGACGCCGATCTAAAACACTTGAGCGGATCGCGTCTGTGGAAATTATGATTAATATCGGGCTAGTTAACGGTGCTAGAGAGGGGCACGACTCGTAACAGTTGAGGCCCGAAGGTGCCCGAAGCCACGGATGTCCGTGCGATGAGGCGGCCGCATCATTTGTTTGCCCATAGACCGGTCCACGTCGCTACTGCTTCAAATTCATAATTTTTCAATGAGCCTTTTTTTCTACTGGCCGCTCCGTCTCGCTGACAACTGAGCTTATGGTTCCCCAGATAAGATCGCTTTGTGCGCCATTAGCCAAAGTGATTGACGTTGTTAGTTTGTTGTCAGTAATTTTGTTTGAAATTTAGAGCGGCGAGCGTGCGTTTTTTTGTTCTGTATGTGTAAAGAGAGTCGTGTTGACATGAGAGACTATTGCGATATGTCCGATAATGCGATTTTGAAACGAAATAACACAAATTGAATTGCAATACAGGGGCTTAATAACACAGTGGAACACTAATGATAATCTAATAGCTTTGTGCTATTTGTACGATTCAATGTCTTTCGTTTCATAACATAAGCCACGAACGGAGACATTTGATGATGAATAATAGTAACGAACAAGGTGTCTCGATAGTTAGAGGAGAAGCATTAGCAAGAAAGATCGCATGAATGATTCCTATCGTTAACTAGTCGGACCTCGATTTGCTTCATATCTTTCAGCCAGGACATTAACATCGGTGACAGTTCAAAACCAATCAAAAAGCTATCCGACCATATCTGGCTTAACAGTAACTAGGTGATAAATAACAAAGCTGTCAGTGGAGCGTTTAACAATGAGTCAGAGTAATTATACGGACGACACTATTGCACAACGGTGAGCGGTCGGTATCTGTCGAATTGTGTAACAATGGAAACTTTTAGAATTTTTATAGGTACGATACGTGAACGATACGATATGCTACCAGTAGGTATGGAGGCACTTGTGACGGGAATGAACGATGCTGATGCCAATAAGCGTAGTAATGGTAGACTTGTACATACTTTTTATACGAAATACGTAGGTACTCTTTCGAGGGCGCATAACGGGATTTGCACCTAATTTAAGCCTTATCACTTACGATATAAATTATAGAAATAAATAAATGGCACTGACGAGTCACTGATTTTGAGAGATTGGATACTATATAGAAATTTATATACTATGTAATAGCTTCGAGTCGCAATCGTATCGTACAGTACAAAATGATAAAAGCACCCAAAGAGACAGACTGGACGATATCGTGACCAGACGAAATGTGGTACAAATTGTAGACGCCGCGTTTGTCCATGTTATTCGGGTCGCGATTGGTTCGCATTTGCAAAGCTCTGGGGTTCCCCAGTAAGGTCGAGGTGGTTGTAATTAAAGAAATCATGCGAGTGATAGTTGTATGAACCGCAATCATCGAAACGTGCACGACGATAAATGGTTTTTAGTCGACGAGCGATGAATTTCAGGTATATATGTGGTAGGTATTAGTAGATTTAATAGAGATTAAAGTTGGAATTGAAGAAACGAAATAGCTTGAGGCTCATATGAATTTTAAATTAATTGCTGCTTTTTTGTAAAAAAGGCGATTGAGAGATTATATCCACACAAACCGTACAAATTTCTATTATATCAGTGCCCAGTTCAATTACCAAACTCTCTTCCTAACATAGACAATATCCTTGAAGTATTGCGTGAAATGTATCAAATCTTATCGAAATACGTTTAGCTTCCCCTACAGTTTCCCGAATCACACGATAGGTCGAAGAGAAACACCAAGTCATCCCCGATTTTTCCGCAAAATGGTGTTGATTTTTGCTACCCCCCTCGGGCCGCGCTCCCAAAGTTTGTGCTAACTGCAGCCAAGTGATAACACGCCATCGCTAATCCGAGAGACGACCGCGCTTTCAAATCTATTTGATACAAGCATAGAGAATTACTGAAAGTGGCATCCAATGTGGAACAAGAAAAATTTGGTTTTATAAATTTGTGACTGATGAATATATATGTTGATGGAGGGAGAGGGAGAGGATGGCCAAAGAAATGGTGGATTGTGTGAGGAATGATATGAAAGAGAAAGGATCACTCCTTTCTCTTTCATATCATAATGGTGTGACGGTTGACAGGGGAGAATGGAAGAAGAAAACGTGTTGCGCCGACTCCTGGGACACCTGGGACGAGCGCAGAAAATACATATATTTATTTTGTGACCGAGATTTTTATACTTTCAAGAGTCAGGTGCCTAGCCTTTTCCCAACTATGTTGGAGTAGGTTTCCAGTCTAACCGGATGCAACTGAATACCAGTACTTAACATGGAGCGACTGCCTATCTGATCTCCACAACTCAGTTATTGGGTAATACGATATTTGGTAAGACTGGTTGTCAGACTTTCGGGCTTCTGACGACACGGAACGACTGTCAAAGATCCACGAATAATAGCCGGGACTAACCGCGGCAAGCGTAGCTTAACCTGATCGATCGAGCCGCTGTTATTACTTATCCAGGACCTTTCAACTTTTAAGAATGAGCCGCAAAAAAAAATCAAATGAGGTTTTATTTCGTTTTTGCTTGCCACTTTGTCAAGTTTGTAAAAATGTGATTCTTTGCCTTACATTATGCAGGTGAGGAAATACTAACAGGAACGAAGAAAAATATGTTAAAAAGAGTTTTCTTTTGGGATCAGACGGAGGCTTCATAGAAACGGAAGATTTCGAAACCTAGTCATTAAAATAAAATATTTGCTAACACCCACGCTTCAACGCTCCTCCTTCACGCTCCTCCGTTGTATCTGATTCGTACTATTGCTTAATCATCATAATCATTATGAAGTCAATAAACGTTCAATACGTTTCGTTGACCTTATCTAAGGTTCACACGATAGTTTTGTCAAGAAACATAATATGGATGGAAAGCACAGAACCGGTCGAAGTTCCCGTGCTTGGGGAAGGCCGACGTGCAGCAGTGGACGTCTTTCGGCTAAATTATGAACGATGATACTATGGATGTTGACTATGGTTTAAAGTTCCAGATTATTTTCTTTCATTGACTATTTTATAGTTGAACTAGCTGTCGTCCGTCGTTTATCTGCGTGTATTTTTTTTAAATATCCTTGTGATAATTAGCGGATGTCCTTCTCCGGGTCCCAGGCTACCTATCTGTTTTCATATTTCATAAATAAAGTGGTTGGTGGTAATTTAGTGCTGATTTCATTTACGCGTTCAAGAGCTGTCAGTGTCAAAACCGTTCTGGAATATTGACACTGACAGCTGTTGAACGCGGCTTAGAAGTGCTGATCGCGTTCAGTTTCATTGGTGAAATCCGCACTTGAGAAAACATACATACTTTCTTTCGTATTTATAGTATAAGTATGGATTTCACTTAGAAGGCCAGCAATATAATAGATAAAGATTTACATTCTGAAATCGTCAACCCTTTCTTTTCAGGCTGTTTCATAGAAAGAGGTGGTCAAAGTTAAAGTCAAATCATTTATTTCAAATAGGCTAAGAGCCTATTTGAAATAAATGATAAGGCACTTTTGAACGTCAAAATTAACAAAAAACAAAAAAAATCTAGTCGCCCCTTCCAAAGGGTAGTTTTGCATGCAGTTTGCACGCATGGAGAAGAATAGGCAAGAAACTCCACCGTTACTCTTTTAAAATGTTTTACAATATGTTGTGTAAGTAGGTACATTAGGTGGTACCTACCCACTAGGTGGCAGGGAGGGAGGTACTCCTAGGGAGGTAGGTACTCCTATGGAGGCAGGTATATTTCTTTTGAGTTGCTAAGTACGCGTTACTTGCGTTGTCTAGACATGTAAGTAAAATTTATGTGTCTGGGTTACTTTTAAGGATCTTGTACATTTCAGAATATTTTATATTTTTTATCGATTGTTTTGTTTTCCTCATACTGTTTTTGTAAAAATGTCGATGTTGCGATTTTATTTATAGTCAAGAGATTGATTTTATAATGTTGATGTCTTGATTCGATTCGCCGTTTTTTAACATACAATTTAGTGTTTTGATGCGGATAATAAATCTTCAGATACATACCTACCTACGGCTAAGAATATGCGGTTTCGTTCATACTTATCCCTAGTTCGAACCCGCCCGGTCCGTATAATTATATCCTACCTAAATGTGTAGCTAGAAGGCGCACAAGTACTGATGTAAGAAAAGTGCTGGTATGATTTTTATTTCAGGTTAATGTTACGGTAGTACTTACACTTTTCCGTAATGCTTACGCAATTACTTACATGAAACAGGAGGAAAAGTATAATCATCGTTGCGTCGGTTTTGCATATGTGAATTATCAGTGGTAAACGCTAAGAACGTAGAACATCATAACTACGATAGTCGGTAAGTTAGGAATTCCAGATAATTCCAGATTGGCGATATATAACAAAAATAAAAAAGTGTGTGTATCAGCTCCGACGCACGACTGTGAGTTTACTCCTTAATACGATTGTCTTTGAATATACAATAGGCAACGAGGGTAAATAAAATAATAACTAAAAAAAAAACTCTCCTCATTAATGTTCCATACCTCCCGGTATATACGAAAATCGATTCTTAACAATAAACTCCAAAAATTTTAATAAAAATCCAGTCCCTACCAGCAAATAATTTAAAACAATATAATCCGAACAATCATTCAAACCGCGTAGGGTTGCATAATCCTCGTCAATGCGTTCGTCATCATTCACGCACGACTTCGGCTTTTACAACGTAATCGACTTTGACTTCAGTTTTATTTTGACTGTTCTCGTCGACTTTGATTTTGAAACTTAATACAATTTGCCGTTTTAGTATTTTTTACGCAAGTAATAGTTTAATCGGTTGATTGAATTCATGATCTTTAACCTGTTTTAGCTATATTTCCTAATACGCTGTTGGGACTGTAACAACTCAATCTAGTAAATTGCTCTCTCCTGATAAACGCTTAGTGAGGCCACTTTACTCAAAATGTCGATCATTATATTAGGTTCAAATGAATTTATATTTTTACCAAGAAAATATAATTTTTTCTCATAAATATACATTGTACCGTAAACAAGTTAACGGCATTTATGTATACTTCACACTTATTTTCTTATTAACTCATCATCTTCCGTTGTCAAATTAGCCGCAAGTGTGTGAACAAGACCTTATCTCTCATCGGATGTAGAATTTAATGAATACGTATTGCGAATGTATTCGTTCCAATGCCAAAGACCTGTTTTGTTAGCACTTTATTGCTTGGTGATTAATCATTACTTGTGTATTTTGTAGGCATAATTATGTTCAATCATTATCACTTCTCATAGATTTTATGATGCAATGATAGTTAGCTAATTATTTCTTTTTTTCTTTTTTCCACAGGTTTAATATAATCAATTTGGCAACTAAACTGAATAACATGTAGATTGCTGTGAAATATGCCATATGCGGAATGAAGTTCGGGGACCACATGCTTTTTGGCTTTTAGGTTCATTAATACTCTAATGGAATTCAAATTGCCCAGATTTATTAGACTAAAGATCCTGCGAGAAAATGCGAAAGACTCTTGAGTACCTGAATAATCACGGCCAAGAACCAGTCTTCGATAGCTGCCATCACTCATCACTTAATAATTATTTTAACCACAGATGTTTAAAAATTTATGAAAAAAGCATTAAATGTTGGCAATTGCCTGCATAACGTTTGTTTTACGACTTTTTAAAGTTCGTTATAAAATTATAGAATCGTCTATTAGTAATAAAATCGATTGCTAATTCATCATTCTTGATGGCTCGTTTTAACTTTGTTGATCCAACAAAAAATAATCCCCAAGTAAACTAGTTTCGGGGGTCGATAATTTGTGAAGCGCGCGACACTCACTTCGGGAAGTTGTTAGTTTTTTTTCTATCCTCAAGAAACTGTGTATAGTCGTTATGTTGTTTATTTTGTTCATCATATTAGGGACCCTAATTTACCACATGGTGCTCTCGTTCGGCATAAAAAATAATATCTACATGATTTGACGTAATTTGTACCATGTTATGACGAAAGGTTCGTGTGTTTAAGAGTAATTTCTCCTCGAGCCGTTATTAACCAGTAACCGTCTTTTTTTATTTTTGTCAGAAAAAGTTAACGAGTATTAGACATGAAGCACGATGTTACATTTTTGTAGTTAATGAACTAAAAGGATAAAAGATAAAATACAACTTGGATAAAATGGGAAGCCTATTCGACGTTCATTATATTGAACATCGCAACATATTTTTTTATATTCACTATTACAACATAGAAAAGTTTTATTGAAATAAATATTATGCTTATCATAACATTATATTCGACGTTCATATACATTCTGAATTCGATGGCGATGCTTAGCTATGGCAATATCATTCGGTATTAACCACATTCAGAATATAAAATAGTTAATCCGAATTAGGTTTCTAAAATATTTGCTTAAATATTATTTATATTCAAACGAGAATATAGTTTATAGCTCGTATCTCAATATGCCGAAATGGTATTCGTACAGCCGACATTTTAATAAACGATCGAACACTAATCGATTGTGAATAGGAATTGCCTCAAGATGTAAGATGTAATATTTGGACGGATGGATTAAGTGAATATAAATTTTAAAGTTTATGTAGTTTTCTTTATAGTTGTGCTTAGCGAATGTTTTGAATATTGATTTGTATTACCAATTTTTCTTCATTAATGGCTACCGAGACGGCATAGAAGTTTATGACTCGTTATTGGTAATAATTTATATGTTGTGGAATGTATGGGCGGCGCTATGTACAAATATAAACAACCTTATTTTAAGTCGTCCATGTTGATGGCATTCTGGGAAGCACGGTAGCTACGTCTACCTCATTATGAGAAATTAAGATGATAATTAGGCGGTAAGGGGAGAGCTCGGATTCCGTCGACTCTATTAAATTTTTTACTTTTTCTTATTTGATGGTATCAGCATTTGGTTTTAATTTTTTAACAAGTGCTTTTTGTTGTCTTTGGAAGCAAATTCTTTTGACTAATTAAGCTTTTGAACGAAAGGCAACTGTGAAATACTTGGCTGTACAACTATGGGCTATGAATCGTAGGCTCAAATCGTAAAACTTCTAGTTTAGCCAATATGTTGTCAGTAAAGCTTTTTCCTTTTTGTTTTAAACAAATACGTGAAACATTAACTTCAAAAGACAAAGTAGCTAGAGTTTCCACAGTGGAGTCGTAAATTTCAGTATGTCAAACATAAACACACATGTTTACACGGCCATTGTGGGGTCAAAGTTAATTTATTTCTTTAAGTTACGTCCGAAGAGCCACTCGGTCTTGCTTAACTAACTAACAACAATACTTAGAAACGTATAGAAGCTTCATTTCCGATTCATAAATACATGCTGTTACGCTGGAAGAAGAAAGGTATAACTAAAGTGTTACTTCTGCAATGGAGAATCTCTTACAATAGAGGCATGTAATTACTGTAAACCTCGCTTATCATGCAAAATGTTGTCTCAAGAAACGGCTTCACTTCAATGACACTGTTGCATCATCATTTAATTTTGTCAAGTTGAACTATTTTTCTGCCATAGCACTAACTGTTAGCTCTTTTGATCTGTTTGCCTTTAGTTTTTACTTCTGTCCCTACCTATTTCTGTGCTTTCATATCACAAATTGTTCAGAGTGAACCTTCTGTAGTCCTTTTCTTAGTGTCACCAATATTTTGTGTCCGTTCATTTAGGCGCATTGTCACTTTTGTCCGCCACTTGTACATAAACTCAGTAACTTGTTGCGCGCTTAATATTTTTGTAAGGTAACTTAAATGGAAGGTGTCGCGATAAGATTTAGGTAGTCGGCCTGAGAACTAACTTACTAGGTTTTGCGGTTAACTTGATTGGTTTCGGCGTGATTTGGGCACTGGTTTCCCTTGTTACTTCAAATGGACAGTATTTTATGTTATGGAACGTGACAACTAATTATTTACAGCCACCGTTGGTTAAATGTTTTGTTTGGACCGCAAACGAGGAAAGTGACAGAGAACCAATCAGTTTTATGACACAACGAAGTTTATATTTATTACTAGTTTCGGCCTTCGACTTCGTCCACCGCGTCGCATCGCATCGCCCGCCCGCGCTATTACTTCGTTTTCGCTTAGCGTTCTTTCTGACTTTTTTTCTTTTTGCTCATCCTCCTAAGGGTCGTAGCGTGATGTTACATAGCCTATAACCTTCCTCAAGAATCAGGCTATCCAATGCAAAAATATTTTTTTCAAATCTTACTGGTAGCTTCGGAGATTACCCCGAAAATACAAACTTACAAATAAACAAACAAAGTTTACCTCTTTATAATATTATTATTATATTGTATATTTATTATAGAATAGATGTAACAAATTAAGACGCACCTTACTTTTATTAAACACAGGAACTTCCGATACCAACTGCACTGCAAACCACTGCAGCTTCCGAGCACTTTCAATCGCTTCTAATTCAGTATGACTTCCACAAAAAAAGGCCACCACATTTCCTTTTACTGAAACGTAGAAAACATTGTGATTATTATCAATGAAATGACCTTACATCGAAGTAGTATACCTATTAGGAACAAGATATTGAGTACCTGCCAACTGTTGGCTGTACACTGATCTGATCTAGTAACATTTAAACGTGAAACTTTAGATTAGACAGACGTGATATCCTTATCTAACCACAAAAAAAACCTAAAAATTAAATTATGTCATAACATCACAAGCAGGGGCGTTGCACATTTCTTTGTTTATTGTTGAATAGTCATTATATGTAAATAGTGAAGTCGTGATGATGGGCAGCATGATAGTGACGAAGCATGTTTCGCAAGCACACGGAATGATAATTGTCTATGCTCGGAGACTCGGCACCCGTGGGTTGGGCGCACCTGCCTATCTTTCTCGGTAGACGTAAACCCGTAGAGATTCCCTTGGCAGATATAACTAGATTTAATATTTCATAAACGTGATTTTTTAAACGTGCTCCCATGCATTTTTAGTTTTTATGGTTTTACGTCGCTTGGGCTAGTGGAAAGTTATCTAAGAACGTACTTTTATGTTGGGTTTAGGTGCTAGCTTCAACAGTACTTACCTACCGCGTCATTATGGTTTTTGTTCTGTCAAGCTGGAACTGGAGTATTATTTTTATCTTTGACACAGACTATCTATCGACGATAAAAATAATCCCACTCAGTGAATATTGCAGTACGTTATCGTCTAATTGACAATGTATAAGACCACCGTTCGAACTCTGACTCTGTACGATAGTAACATAATACTTTTATAACTTTATCACTGTTTTGAAATTATCTTATGATATTGACAATATCGCACCAATGCAGAGCTAACTGAAATATCCTACGGACATTTTAGTGCATAATGTCAAGCTCTAGTACGTCATACGTCATAGATACTTTCATAGTCTTTATTGATATAAAGACTATGAAAGTATGTGTGTCTTCACACACTTGTCTTCACGAATGTCGCACTAAAACTACTTTCATTGCACTGAACTTGAACGTAGTGTGAACTAAAACTGTACGGAGTTTGCACTGTGGTTGGCATTGACCTAAAAACATACTTGTAATGCCTTGAGTTGCACTGAAATTGCACTTTATTTGCACTAGTGTTGCACTTGTGCTGCACTAAAACAGAACTGTTAAACATGCATTATTGTGAATGTGAGGACTATGTGGATATTTTATTATTGTGAATGTGAGGACTATGTGGATATTTTATTTTGATTGTTTTTCCTCTTTCTTTAATTTTTTCTTTCTCAGTTAGTTTAAATGATGGTCTGGCAGTTTGAGTACTTTATGCGACCTACCCAAATGTCCTTTCTTTGGTATTGTTCGTCGAGTTGAGCTCCTTAAGTTCTGAGTTGAGCTCTACGATTACTGACAAATGCTTGCACTGACTGGACAGGTCCACTCAAATCTGTGTGGTTCTTTCCTCAAAAGACCATTTCAGACACTAATCTACATGGTCCTCATATGGCCTGACCAAGATTATGTCTGGACTTTAAAAGAGACTGTGACCTCTGAGTTTGTTTCGGTCTTTCTTCTCAGAGTAGTCAGATAGGAAACGCCGAACTCATCTAGCATTTTCTTCTTATTTTTTTTTAATATGACGTGTAAAAGTGATTGCAATATCCTATTTACAGAATAAACAATTTCATTTCATTTCATTTCATTTCTAGAATATTAGTAGGTATTTACATCGATAGTTGAATATGGCGAATACGATTTTGATCAGCGCGTTGATAACAAATCATTACTCATACGACATTAATTATCGATTTATCTCTAAGCAATTAATTTGTATCGAATCGATTGTGATGCGCAATGCGTGATGTGATGTATTGATAAGTCTGATGACGTTATAGTTGCGTATCCTAACTTAATATTATAAATCTGAAAGTGAGTTTGTTTATTACGCTTTCACGCTAAAACAGATGAACGGATTTAGATGAAATTTGGAACATGAGTAGACTATGAGCTTGAGAAAGACATAAACTACTTTTCATCGTGGATCATAGAAAAAGTCGCGGGCAACAGCGAGTATTGTATAAATCAGTCTAGGCATCATGAGATGTCAGGCATTAAAGGAGATGCACAGAAGATGTTAGAGATTATTATTGATGGCTCAGTGACCATAAATTATCTGTCAATGATCACTATTGTGCTTAAATGCAAGTTCTAGACGTAAGAATCAAGACACAGTATTGATTAAATTATGACATCGCGGAAGTAGAAGTTACAGAACAGTTTTTGTTTCCCGATATCTAATAATACTAGGAAATGGATAGTAGTATGACCAGCCTATATCGTGCTCACTGCTGGGACAATGGCTTCCTCTCTGTGACAAGGAGTAGGCCATAATCCACCACGCGGGCCCAGTGCGGTGGATAAGTCGGTGAATGTAACAGGATTAATGCACATTATAAAAGTAGTTTTGCTACGTGATCGAATCAGAAATGAAGAGATCCGTAGGAGAAACAAGGTAACCGACATAGCCCGAAGAATTGCCAAACTTACGAGTAAGTGGCAATGGGCAGAGCACATTGCTCGCAGAACAGATGGCCGATGGGGCCGAAAGGTGGCGACCGCGTACCGGAAGACGTAGCGTTGGAAGATGGATCGATGGATCGATGACCTTGTGAAGGATGCGGGAAGCACAGAATAGGTCGAAGTGGCGGTGCTTGGGGGAGGCCTGTGTCTAGCAGTGGTCTTTCGGCTGTAATGATGATGATGATGAAAGTAGTTTGTTCAAAATCGTTTACAGATCCGATTTCTGTCATTTTTAATAATCATTGTCAAACCAAAATGGACGAAGTACCTACTTTGCTAGATCCATATACGTGTGCGACTGTGTGCGTGCTGCGGGCGTAGATTTGTAATGTAACCACAATTTTCTCTCACAATCAGTATAACTAATTTAATAAATGAACAATGTTTTATACATAATAGTAAACATTCTGTGTAGGTGATTTTATCATAATATTCTAATCGGGGTGTTTGGTGATGTGCGTTAATTCCGGGACATGTTGTATATATAAAGACGCAGATATATGCCAGTGACCTTGAGTGGTTAGCTTGCGTGTTCTGTACTGAGCTCATGGAACGCGTTCCCAAATTAGACGCATTATTAATTTATTATAGATGAAACAAAAGGTATTTTAATAAAACACGTATACTAAAAGATTAATAATTAAATTATCTTTAAAATGTCAATGCTTATCCTTACGCTTTCGCCTTAATAGGAGTTGTAGAGTAACTCACTTATGATACTTGTAAGACTTAAAAGAAACAGGAGCCTTTCAGATCTAAAATATACAAGGAAGTGGCCGTTCATCATTATTTGCAGGTCTCTAAAATCCAACCAACCGCAAAAATTCAAAAATCAAAAGTCATTTATTCAAACTAGGCTGAGAATCAGCACTTTACGAACGTCAAAATTACATAAGACAGTCCCCCAAAACGCCCACCCTTCACCACTTCCTAGTGCTTTGGCTTTAGCTAAGAAGAAGTGGCGCAACAAACTCCCCAGCAGCACAGCTGTCTGTTCAGTTAGATAAAATTGATTCTATATAATAGTATGCAAAATGATATTTAGATTACGCAACACAAAACATAATTTAAATTATAAAATTAATAGCCATATGACAGCTAGCACACGCCAATATACCAACCAAAAATATCGGGAACTATACTCAATCAGAAATAAAAATAACTAAACGAAAACAATATCTAAATAAAAGCCTCCAGGCATAAAGGGTGTGCCCGCTTACATATAGCTGTAACTAGAATTTATAATTGATAAACAAGGACCATCGAGGTAAAATAAAATAAATATCGAGGTCGCTAGCTAACCACATATTGCAATATAACTCATAAAAAAAAACATTGTAATGAGTAGATTATGTCAACAATAAATTAAAATAAAATAAATTGACTTATAAAGTAAAATTATAAACAATTGTATAAACTCAAATAACCTGTCTGACAAAAACAAAGCCTGCTTTTACAAAAGTAGCTCTTAAAATATAGGGCAGTCTAATTTAAAAGTTGGCGCAGACTGATAGCCTATCAGTACTTGGCTGGCTTCCGATGGCAGGTGGCTGTTTAGCTTTACTTGGCTCCTCGTCGCTGGTCATTTGGCTCCGAAAGTTGGAAAGGACAGTTAGCAATATAATGTTGGCAAGAACGTCCTTTATGCTGCCTAATGGCTGACGGTTGTTGTTATTTTCAATGTTTTTTCTGAATTTACATGTAATAGATGCCGGTGGTTCTGCCCAGAGCTATTGCCCTGGGGTGTACCAGGTTTTGGCTTTAAAATAAAACAAATGACTGCTTGTGAAAACGTTTATAGAATGGTAATATGACTGTCCCAAATTGATAAGGGTACTGTGTTAAATGTTACAACAAAATACCTTGTGATATATTACAATTAAATGAAAGAAAATTTAAAAGTCATATTAAAAGTACACTTTGTAAACAAACATATTACAAATTAGGGGATTATATCCAAGATAAGAAGGCTTCGAAACATGCTCATGGTCCTGCTACATAGGACAATTTAGAGTCTAGACAAAATCAAATTGGTTGCTAATTCAATTATATAATATTATTTTTTATAACATTCTGTGATTACTAGAACTCACGCACTGACTTATTAGTATATCTTGTTAAAATGTTAGGAATATCGTATAATTTTACAATGTTTGTAAATATGTGAGCACCATGTATCTATCATATAATTAATTTATCTGTTATTGATTTATTTTTCATTCTTTTTACCTATCGTGGTATAGTAATCTTATTCTAGGTGCATCGTCTTCACATATAATTATGTATATATATATAATAATTAATGTTTACAAGATATTGTGAAAACATTTTAAAAGAGTAACGGTGGAGTTTCTAGCCCATTCTTCACCATACGAAAACTACCTTTTGAAAGGGGCGACTAGAATCAATTCAGTTTTTTTTTTAATTTTGACGTCAAATGTGCCTTTTCTGTGCTTAATTGCAATAAATTATTTGACTTTGACTTTGATTTGTAGGTGCGGTGCAAAATGCAGCGTTCAGGGGCCGTATTATGACGTATTAATGCCACCATTATTCCAGTGTGAGTGAGAGACGGAGCTATACAAGGCCGCTAGCACCATCCTTTTTTCGCAGTGGAATAATGATGGCATTAATACTTCATAATAAGAAGGCCCCTGAAATGCCGTAGCAACGAAAATGTTTGTTGTAGAAGATTATGTCAACGCACTGTTTTATGAACTATCAATTGACCAAGTACTCTAAGTTACTTTTTAAACTAAGCAAAAAACTAATTTTATTACTTAAGAACATCAAAACAACCGAAATGAATCCTGGAATACCCATTTAATTTGCGAGCGCTCTGCAATAGCAGTTTATTTCGCTAATTCAAGCCCCAACATTAAACAAACGAGTGTTTAATTTTAACAAATAATTATCTCGATATAAATAGCGACGTCATTATTCAGTTGTCGCCCACTCGGTGACGTTGTCGGCCGATAATCTTGCTCTACATGTGCTAATTAAAGGACATTCCCTTACACAATGATCCCGGCTGTCCGCTCAGAGAACATGAAGGGCACGCCAAGCGAGCAAGTCTTTCTGCCCAGTCAATGACTGACTACCAATACTACCAAGTTGTAAAGTAAGCTTTTAAAATCTTTTCAACGTGTATTTTGTTTTACCGCATTCTTCTTAGCGATACTTTCGAATTAAGAACCATCCATTGCGGTTTCAGTATCCACTTTCTGAATCCATTTCGAGATTCACGGGTGATGGTATTTGTATTCATTGATAGGGACACATGTTGCGGTTCGGATCTGTTACTCAGGGGCGATTCAGTGATCGTCTCGTGATAATCGCGATCACGGGCGACTGACATTTCTTTTATTTTATCGCAAACGGTCGCCGTAAGATAAAACGGCAATAAATAATCTGGCCAAGACATGGTGGCTACGTGTGCACGGTTGCGCTTTTCATTTGTATTATGCGCGTAATTATGCCTTACACAACGTATGGCGATGTTTATTTATGGTATCGATTGCAATAGTCAGGGTAATCGATTGTTAATGGCCAGTGATCAGTGCAGTTCGTTAATTTAAATAGTGTTCGATTGATAATGATGATCTAGGCTGTAAATAATATGCGTCTCAGTTTTTTAATCGTTATTTTTTATGTGTAACATCTTTTCTCTCGCTTTCCTGCAATCTGTGGGAGTGATTCGTGAAAAGGGACGGAAGTGTGTAACAGGAAGCCGGGGAAGTGCGCACTATTTACTTTGACCAATGAGCGCGCGCGGTGCTGGGGGTTAATAATAAAAGGGGTTCGGATAAAATAAATATGTTCGTACTATCTGACGGAAGGGGTCTGATAGGACCGATGCTTGCCGGGGTTGCGGGAAAGTCCGAAAGGGATACCGTGGCCCCTGGCAACGTACAGGCAACTGAAGGACTGGAGAACTGTGGGTCAGTGTGGTGTCAGTAAGAGTCTGACACGCCCTCCCGCTCCGCCCAGAGCGGGAGAAGTTATTCAATAATTTCACACAAAAAAAAGGCTCACTCGTTTTTTTTGGAACAACACAATTGGAATTCGCAGCCACTATTCAAAATAGGCCTCTCTATAATTTACTTTAGCTATCGATCTCATGAATTCACAAACACATTTTTGCGATCATCATTGGTAAAACACAGACACACTTCCTTTTGTCTATAACAAAAAAGAACCAAAAGTTCCATTGATAAATAGAGTTATGCAGTTTGTGTTATCTTTCAATCTCCAGGCGATAGATATAAATATTCCATATGTGTTCGCACAACATGTTTCGAGAAATCTTTTTGACGGAAAATATCGGTAACACAATAACTTTGTATACAAAACAAAATAGGACATTATGCGCGACGTATCTCCTCCGTCGCGTCTTATTCCTGTGAATCTTAAGCCGGGCCTCGAAATCGGTGGACATCAATACTGATTTTTTGTGGAATAGTCTCACGTACGACGATTTCTTGTAAGTTTGTAACTCAGTGATATTGGTATTGATGTTGTCAATGCGTGTTCCTGTAGGTGTTGTATAAAACATTAGCTACATAAGAGCTACCTAATGCTTTTAGATCTTACAAAATAAGATGTTTTTAATAAAACAATAGATTGGCAGATTTGATAAGTTATTTTCTTACACAGTTAAGGCTCCCGCAGACAGGAGCGAGACTACGGCAACACTGCGCGACGCGCGACGCGACTCTGGTCGAACTATTTCTATAAAAAATACACGGAAATTGTTGTACCGGCGTCGCGTCGCGCCTGTCTGCGGGAGCCTTTATTCACTGAAATGATTACATCGTCGTCAGTGTAATTTACAAAACTTCAAGCCAGGTCTCTCAGGATCTGATAAAACCGATGCCTGCCGGGGTTGCGGGAAAGTCCGAAAGGGCCCCTGGCAACGTACAGGCAACTGAAGGAACACGGGTGGGTTAGTCAGTAAGAGTCTGACACGCCATCCCGCTCCGCCCAGAGCGGGAGAAGTTATTTGATAATTTCCCAGCCAAAAAAAAAAACAATGTCTCTCAGGATAAGGGTTTTTCGGTCACGTGCGTAATACTCGCAACCGGCATACGTGCATGACCAGTTGTATGATCGTAAACGAAGCAAAAGGAGTATGTAATGATCATAGCATCAGCATCATCGTGTGAGTTTATGTATGTGTATGTATGTTCAAGCCTACCTCGCTAGGCGTTCACCGTCGAGTACCTACCTCATTGTAAACCCCGATACCATTAACTATTCTGTGCCGCTGCCGTACCCATTCCCCGCTATCCTACAGGCCTCTCCTAGTCCCAGTCTCTATTCCCGTCACGTGTTTCCTACAGGATGTGTTACTGATAGGCTCGCGATACACGAATTGAACGAGTTTGAGCCTCCTCGTCTCCCCAACGCACATCTAACTGTATTTACGCCAACAAATATGCATTATTTTATTTTTTACTTCCTTTTATGCCCTTTCTGTATGCGGACTATGTCCTAGCGTCATCTGTTTCTTTCCAACTTTTAAATTGTGGGGGAGACAAAGTGGTTTCGGGAAGTTATTGGGACTACATAGGGTGTTGTTTAAAGTATTGATATTGCATAGGCTGTGTGCATGTTAAGTTGGAGTTTTGTTCTTTATTCAAGGAGTTGTTTAGAAATTGTTCCTGAAGAAATATGAAAATCAGTGTTTAAATATTTACGATTTATTAGAAGTATGAAAGCAAGCTATATTTTTCGGGATTTATTTTATACCTCTGCTGAGAGGAGCTCGTGGCTAAGTAATAACAGCAGCACGGGTCGATCCATCAGGTTAAGCTACGCTTGCCGGGGTTGGTACGTGGATGGGTGACCATCTTTACATACCGAGACTCCTCTATGCCTCGGAAAGCACGTTAAGCCGTTGTTCCCGGCTGTCATTCGTGAATCTTTGACAGTCGTTACGAGTCCGAAAGTCTGAAAATCAGTCTTACCAGCGGGTATCGTATTACCCAGTAACTGGGTTGTGGAGGTCAGATAGGCAGTCGCTCCATGATAAATACTGGTATTCTACTGTATCCGGTTAGACTGGAAGCCGACCCCAACATAGTTGGGAAAAGACATTATATACCTAAAATTTAATTTCAACTCTTTATTAGTGGCTTTTGTGGACATGATAATTATTGAGATTTGATACAGCTGTAATAGCAATCACGTCATTTCGTTTAAAATACGTCTTTATTTTTATTAATTTATTTATCTTTATATAGATTCTTTTCAATTTTGTGAATGTGAGAACGCTGTAGGCCTAGTGGACTGTAGATTTGTTGACATCATTATTCTGTTAAGTACCTGGTACTTGTTGAAAGACCTACACTGTCCTCCCATACCTAATAACACTGTTATTTGAAAATATTGTAAAAGCCCATTATTTTTAAAAGAGTAACCGTGGAGTTTCTTGCCGGCTCTTCTCCATAGGAAACAACCAATTGGAACCGTGCACCTAGCTTCTGACGATTCATAAGTGCCCATGTAGGTTTATATGAAATAAAAATATTTTGAATTTTGAAAGGCTATTTATCCTACATAAAGAATTTTATCAGAAATCGCTTGCACGATACCTTCAGATGACGTTATTCACTTCGCGTAAGTCAATCTTTTTCTTTGTAACTGAGGAACGATAGCTTTACTTTATTTTCATTGTTCATAGAATAGCTTTCAAAGGTTTTTGTGTTCTTTAAAACATGAGGTAAGTTGCGACTAAGTTCCTTAATCATGAAGTTGAATAGCTTATGGTGAAAGTATCTAGTAAAGATGTCGACGACCGAGTGTAGAAGGAAAATGAAAGAAAACCTAAAAGGTAGACAGAAAGTGAACTGAAGTGAAGTGACGTGGAAGGTAGAGACAGGATGTTGTGGAGCCTAGGAAAGGCTTATTTCCAGCAGTGATGATGAGAGAAAGAAGATGAAGATGAGTGAGCAGAAAGAACAAAAAAAAAAATTGAAATATTTAGTTTTTGGGTTTTTTTCATACGTGTAGGAATACTAAAATAATAATTTTAATCAATCAAAATTACATAAAATTAAAACATTCATAGACCATTTGAATTTTTTCTCACATCGTGTCACTTGACATTTGCTTACAAAGTCATCAAAGCCAACCGGCCAATCTAAATCTACTTTTTTGTTGCTCAATAATAATCAACATAATTATTGAACATAACTTTAATTGAACATTAATAATCACCGTCACGCTACTGAGATATGCATAACGAATAGCTTAACAGACAAACGTCAAATGACGTCAATCAAAATGGCCGATTCCGAATTGTCACTTGTAATCTGTCCGGCGATCTCCTAATCCATCGGCCCCTTTGACGTTCAATTACAATCTTCTTATAACTCGAACAGATCGGATTAAACTAAAAGGCTGTTATGTAGACACGGCCTAACGTGATTCGAATGTCAATGCTGATCGAAGAAAGCTTAGCGATTTGTGTTCGAGAAATAATTTTAATTGCGTGTAAGTGAAAATGAAATGAAAATAGTTTATTATTTAAATAAAATATTCTTACATTTCGTTAAAGCTAATACGAGTAAATTACTCCTAAAAATATTTTTACAAAGGAAACAGGTATCTTAACTCCTTGATTGTCGTATGTGCACCCACTGGCTCATAAGAAAAAAATGGCCAAATGTCGTATGTATACCCATGGGCTCATAACTACTCGGTCCTAATTGGCCAGCATTTTTTGACGTATAATTGCATGTAGCAACATTATTTGGATATATTTAGACTAATTCCTTAAATATATACCTATATCAACAAATAGGTAAACTCATAACGAATCCAGGAAGGTACAATTTATAATGTGTTAATATCTCTATATTGACGAAATCTTCATTTTTCCGAAGGTCTATCCAATATATTTATATAAGTACCTACAAAATGCTTCGACATCCGTGCGATTTTGAAACGGATTGTCTGGACTCGGGAAGTATCTTTGTACAAACACTTGAAAATACACAGAAAAAGCAAAGTTAAAGCTTACATAGAACATACCGTGTACAACCATCCGGCTGAATCTTTTAAATGTCAATTTGACAGATTAAGTAATTATTATTTTCGAAGCTCAAATCAGAATTATTCCAAAATCCTAATTAAACACAAATTGATTAAGTTAAGGGACTCTTAATAAAGGAACAAACTTTACCTCTTTACTTATCACAATTTCTTTGTTCAAAAGTTATTAGGAAGATCATAATTTCCTCGTACAATCTATTCCGAAGATGTTACATAAAATTTGGTTCGAGTTTTAGCGAAATTAACCCAGAGTTTTACGCTCCATAATATTGAATTTAATACTTATTGCAATTAAGTTGCTAATTGATCGGAGGTCAAGAAAATTTGTTTGGCCTTAGTTTGTTTGTCGTATATTTTTAGCTTAGCACATCCTCTATGCTTTCATTACGTACACGGCTTTTAAATTCATTGAGCTATTATTTGCTTTATGTTTAAGCGAAATTAGCTCCGCCTTGATGATGTTACGTTCATAATAGCTCATAAAATAAACACAATAAATATTACAGTAAGTATTTGAGTATTAATTCAAAATATGCGTCACAATGACGAAGCTCTCGTTAACCTTTAAGTTAATCGGCTTCTGACGTCAAAATATTTTTCCGGGGCAATTTATACAGGCTGTGTATATTGAGCGCATTGCATTGTTATTGCAAAGAGGCTTTGTTAGTTCTATTGTGAGGAATGAACGAACAAAATGCTGCTACCTATAAAGGATATTTTAATTCTCAATTTCCGGACAGCAAACCTGTATGTTATAATATGTATATATTTGTAGGTAACTACGTATATGTCACTATAAGTTACCAAGTAAGCCAAGGTTATCAGGATCAAACCCCTATCAGTATTACATTACAGATTGTAAAATACCCAACACAAATGCACAATACGTTATTGTGAATTGTTACCAACGGATACATGAAAATTGATATTAGAACTTTTTGTGGAAAATCAAGCTAGCTCTTCAATTTTGTTTAAAAAAAGAACACCAGGTACACGAACTTCTCAATTCAAAATTGGAGAACTGACCACTAAAATAAAAACAGTTGACAATCTAAGCTTCGTCTTAAAATTCTTGTACAAAATTCCCATTAGAAACAAGTAAGTTTCTTTAGTGATTTAATACAAATACCCTGTATAAGTCCATCGGTTTATACCGACGACCGGCAAGAATTCAAGATGCTATCACAGTACCGGGAGCTTAGAATTTTATGTGACTTATGGTGTAATAAATAAAATATACCGTTACAACGACACCTACATACGTCATCGGAACTACGTAATGGTCACTATGAACTTTTATACGATCTTTTGTCCGTTAATGACGTTAAATTAGATTTGGTAGATGTGCCGGATAGATATGTTATTCGCAAGTGGGTTGGGAGGACATTATTCTTTATTATAATAGCTCGTTTATATTAGGGGCTAACAAACGACCGTGTGATGGCTCCGAGCCAGATAAAGCAATGAGTTTGAAGATGAAGAGGTAGAAGGATTGGGACTGTTATTTCACGATAACTGGCTACGGGGCATGAGTCAAACTGTAAACACGTTATTTTGTAATTTCGATACTGCATCGAAAATGTAACTTCTTACAAAATAACCGACATAAGTCTGAATAAAGTATGAAGGGAAGTTTATTTGTGTTAGTATTACGTTAATGATGTAACTGCATATGTAGCTACGAAAACTTATTCGTTCCAAAAATTTAATGCTTGTAATAATGTATTACATAAGTAACCATCTATATTTTTGTTTCACAAATACCTGTCATACTTCGATAGAATCACCATGTTGAATCACCGAATAGAATTTGAAAAAATAACTAATTACTAAAAATCAATAGTTTTCAAAACAAGTGACGACTCATAGTCACTAGTTACGGTACGTTTCGAGAAAATCACGTAACGACCCACCTGTACTTTATGATACCACAACTATGAAGGCGACTTTTACTCTGAGACATGCGGTAGCCGAATTTGATTGAATTACATGACTTTCAAAACTTAAAGCAATGAAATTCAGTCTTAAGAGGGAACAGGGCCTGCGAGGAATTTGAAGAATAGGTATTTGAAGAAACTATTGCCGTCGTGTTACCTTAAGTATGTCCCCGTAGAGTGCGATAGGGACAGCTGCAGCTCGATTATATCACAAAAAAAAATTGACGAAATCGACGTTTCGTATTCCCCTTTTTTCTCCTCGAAAACTGAGCCGATTCAATTATTTTTTACATTTCAATTTTGTTCATTTTCTTTTATGTTAAACACTTTTCGAATTTGTCTGGTAGTCCTCTAATCGTGGTTAAAATTGGGCAATTTTTGTAATTTTTGGATTTTCTTTACCAATAAGTTGCTGATAAAAAGAAAGTAATAGGGACGTGTCTACAGCAGACCTTGATTTTATAAAAAAAAAAATATTGCTCTAAGAGGTATTATTCAGGAAGAAAAAACGGGAATACATTTGTATGGAGAATCTGCTCTGTTCCCTCTTAACATTTTGCCGTTTTGAAGCTCGTGGAGGAGGGGGTCATGGCTAAATAATAACAGACGCACGGGTCGAGGTCAGTCCGTGGTGGGTGCCCATCCAATACACGCGAGACCCCTCCGTGCCTCGGAAAGCACGTTAAACCGTTGGTCCCGGTTGTCATTTGTAGATCTTTGACTGTCGTTACGGGTAGTCAGAAGCCCGAAAGTGTGACAACCAGTCTTACCAAGGTGTATCGTGTTACCCAGTAACTGTGTTGAGGTCAGATAGGCAGTCACTCCATGTAAAATGCTGGTATTCAGGTGCATTCTATTAGACTGGAAGCTGACTCCAATATACTTGGGAAAAGAATAGGCAGATGATGAGTTCTGGTTTAGAAGAAAACGCAACCCGTATTAATGTGAGATCCAAAGCAAGTTCTTTTTTTACCATTGCTAATAGTAGATTTTGATGCTCTATTTTTCCATAAGATTAAAAGGTATGGTTAACTAGGAAGCTACACTAGAAGATAAAAGGCCTTCTCCACATAAATGTTAACCATTTGAAGTCACAATTAATCAAATACAATATAACTTGATTGAGTAAGAATATAACACATAATAAGAAACAATAAGTGTTGCGTGAAAGAGCTTATAGTTGTGTTTTGTTTTTCTTAAATCCCTTACATTCCCTATATTTTCACTGTTGCCTAGTAATTCTTGTATTTCTTGAAGTCACAACAACAATAAAATAGCGGGTTTAACTATATCACAATAGTACAAACATGACAGGTTCTTAGTGGCCCGCCTACGAACGAACACAGATCGGTTTTCCTCGGCTTACATTTATAACTTAGGGTCTTATAGTTTAGCTTTAGTTAGGACAAGTTCAGGGTTTCTTTTTTATGTCAACATTGAAGTATTGAAGGATTTCATAGTTACGATAAATTTGTTTTCGTTATTTTCCGAATAGGAGTCCAACATTCATTCAAAAAGATTATTTGTATTTTAGTACATATATTGGTAGGTAAAACATACACTCAACCTAACCAGAACAAAGAACTTACTGCAAAAAATAAATGAAGTTATGGAATAAAAATTCAATTTGCGTTCTCAAAAATAATTGGACAACATCCGAATTTTACACGAAGCGTTTTAATTCAAAAAACATTCATGGACCAAAGATGATACTCAAAGAGTAAGCGTGAAACCGAGAAGACATTCTCATAGTCCCGAACGTTTAAAGTCGACAGATGAGATGTCAGCAGAAAATTGGATTTCGTAAAATAAATATGTCGCATTCACTTTGAATTAACTGCAGCTCCCACAAATTGAACCATATCACCAACCACACAAGGAAGAATTTCAATTATTGAGCACCTCCATGAAGATTTGACGAAAAGTTAATTTTAAGTGCGACTTTTGTGCTCACAAAAGATTTTTGTCCACTATGGACGAGTAATGCATTTTTTTGCAAAAAGTTATTTATTCTTCTTTTAGAGGCGCGAGGATTAATTTTGCGACAGCTGAGACTGTGAAACGCATACCTTGTTACATATTTGAATGACACTTTCCAGTTTTTAATTTAAACGTGGCATCGCCAAATTGAGACCAAAGCTCTTAATCCTTTTGTTTCCCTTTATTCAAACGTTAATCCTGTAAACCTGTGCCTTTGATGTGTCGTCGCCATTGTAACCGAGTTTCGTCGTTAATTGTTCCTAATTCCACGTCTTTATCCACCTCATTCATCTAGTTACTTTTACTTTTAGTTAAATCTGTTTTCTTAACTTTCAATTGATGCTCTGATATTTTAATCTCCTCAAGATTTTCTTTCAAGGTCTCGTTCGTCGAGCTCGTCGTTTACGTTTCCTTCGAAGTTGGTGGATTTAAAATTACCCTCGTTGCCTATTTTGATATTCGGTCCCAGTGTCCGACTCAAATTACAGTGGACGAAGTTAATTAAGTTTGTTTTACGACTATTAAGGTAATTAGGGAGCAGCGGGATAATATAATTATTTATGTAAATAACTATTACGGGTCACGGCCCATATAGTTTTGAATGTTAACGTCGTCTGTCGCTGTACGCAGTGTATTTTACGAGGGTATAAAGTATACGCTAATAAGCATCTCACATGACGCTGTAAGCCGCTCGAGGTGTGGTCCGAATTTCGCACGGCTTTGAAGATTGCCCTTCGAAACGTTTTAGTGTCCCCAATCGGCTTTCGTAGATATCCGCTAAGTGACCGAAAGAATGCACACAGAGCTAATAAAACTGGATCTTACGAAAGTTGAAGCTTTTAATACGAAAATAATGTCGTGCGCCCACGCGCGCCATCTTAAAATACGGATTCCCGACTTGTAAACTTGTGTAGCGTAACTTTTTAATATGAAAGCGATTAATATGTCTAATATTTTAGTTTTTGTCTATGATGATTTATAATTTCCTCGCTTTTATGTTGTTTGTGTGCAATATTTGGTATTCTGACTTTAATCCATTGATTTACCGCGGACCAAATACTTTGTTTACGTATTGGGCATTTTGAAGCGATTACTGTGTTTATTCTGCTAAATAAAAGAAACCAGTGGTCGCCCAGTGGTCGAAATACGACCTAAATTTACTTAAATTTTAAGTTTAATAGGATACTTTAGGATAGTTCATACTTATTACATGTATAGTACAGACGCCAGCACGTCAACGTACTACAATCTGTCTAATTTCTTTAATAGATTTTCAACTTGATCACTAAAGCATAAGGTTCAAGTTGATTGGGAAAATTTGACATTTTCGGGTAGGTTGATGTGCTGGCGTCTGTACTTACTAATTCCATGCTGCCATGTCCATTATTCTAGGGCCATCTTAAACCATAAAAAAATAGTGTACTTGTGTCAAAAGCATGGTGGTGTGTGTAATTTTTTTTTATATTAATAAAATTTATTTCTAATGCATATTATATACAAATATTAGCTTTCTGCACTCCTTCTCCACATAAACTTTAACTGTGCCAATTATCATGTTCCTCCGTCCGCGTAATTTTCGTAAAAAAGGGGTACAAAGTTTTTGTTTCACGTATTTGTATAGAGAATATAGTATACAACACAAATATGGCCGGAGAATGTGTGGCATGCGTGTTCCTGCAGCAATTAAAAACAAAAGTAAATCACCACTGTGGCCGATACAGTCCATACATCCTTAATCATTTCGAAATTCATTCGTTAACTTTGTGAAATTGTCTTTTTATTTTGATAGTGATTTATTGGACAGGCAATACGAGCCGAAGAGGCCAATAAATGTATCGAGTCAGTCCCGACCCTTGTTTTAAAAAGGTACACAGTCCATAAAATGAATATTAAAAGTATAAGAATTGACAGTTGTACGAGAACTTAATATATTCCACTAACTTATGTTTTTAGTATGGTTAACTTAAAAAATATTTTTTTTCATATTGATATTTGCAGTATTTTACGTGTTAATATATTTTTGAGTGACATTACGGTGTATTAAGGGAGAAGGCCCATAAAAGTGAACTCTATACTTATGAAAATATACGTATTGCAAAATAATGCTGGGGGATTTAAGTTCCCAGCGGGAAGTCTTGAGGACGTTGGAAATGATCAGGGATACGTTTATATTAGAGTTTTTATGTGATTGGACGTAACGGTCGCCGACAAAGAGAATGATTTTGATTACTGAAATTAATTTCGTGGTTTTCGTGTTAGCCTGTTAGTGCCTTAATTACCTGACTACCTGAATGTTCGACGCCGACAAGAAGTCGTGTTGAGAAAATTTTAAAATTAAACTTTATACTGCTCTTAGCAATACATTACAATAATTATTTATCCAAGGTAACATAAGTGTTTTTAAAGCTTATTTTTTGTTGTTCATATATTACTCACTTATTCATTCTATAAGTAAAATTGACTACCTCAGACAACGACATAAAAATACCTATGCATCGAGACAGAGAAGCAAACAATATGCAAAAATACCTTTGTTTTTTACGATTAAGTCGATGCTTATTTTTTCAACGACCGCCTTCCGTTGTGCAACGACGCATTCTACGACGAATCCACCTTTATGCAAGGATGTGGCTACGTCATAAACATTCCATCATGTCACAAAAACCGAAAATAGCTTTCCAAAACAAACACTGTGTCTTCACCCTCGGTCTCTCTACGTTGATTGAGTTCTTTATGAGAGGCACAGGGGCGACACAGGACTTGTCTGTGCCCTTTCTGTGTTCCAACATAGACTAGCTTTAGTATAGTCACACGATAACAAACTACACAGATGCTTTACTCCCTACATTTGTAGTTTGCTGTAGGCACCCATGTTAAGCGTTCTTGATACGAAATTGAGCGAGAATTGAAGGAGCCTCCACCACTTTTTGAACATAGAATTCCATTTTCAAATGTTTTTATATGTGTGAGTGAGCTTGTACCACAAATGTAGGGACTTAGTTCCTGTATAGGATGTATGGTGGTATAGTTGTATGTGAAACGGTATCGAACAAAACAAACGCTGTGCCGTCGCGGTCGCGTGTTTCCGTTTCCTTCCACTAACTCGCCGCAGAGTTCCGTCTATTGCATCGTGCGATGCATGCTGATGCGGTCTACCTGGCTATCTTGATGTAAATGTATTATTAGCTTTATTGGCTGGATGGATTTGATTGCGGATCTGTGTGGAGTAGCTTTGTTTGCTTAAGTGTTAGGAGTGGGGGTAATGGTTTGCTTTATGTCTTGCGGAAGCGGCTTTGATGATTCTTGTTTGGACGATCGACGAGCAAAGCTTTAAACTGTGTAATCCAATTAAATAGGTCACTGACATGCTCATTGCTCAATATATTAAAATTTTGTAATAGAAGTTCAGGGTTCTTAACTTACCTCTCGATCGCAAAACTCAATAAAAATCAGACAAATCGAGCAATACTCAACCTTTATGACCTCGTTACTTCTTTATCGTGACAATAGCCACGATATCATGCATTAACTACAGCATTTGAGTCACCCTTCGTTAGATGAAACAACGCAACGATGAATCTTCAAGGCACCTTCCTATCACTGCTAATACATCCAACAAGGTTACATGCTCAATGCAAATCTTGATATCCAATTGGAATTATCTTCCTTACGTAACTAGTACCTATCATTCGATTAGAATCGTGCATTTGATCCCGACTCTAATTATAATCGAACAAGAAAAACATGCAATAAAATATTCTGCATGCGTGCTTTATTAGTCTATGATTATTCGAAAGTACCAATGTTACAGCTGATGGATAGAACGCGGTAACGAAATCGAAAACTACGTCCACGGGCTACTTTCACCGACCTTGAGAGGAGTTATTGAAAGCCGTATGTCTAATTGTGTGTTGTGCAATCTTGATTTTGAACAATCAAAATAGGGTTGCTCAATTTATTAGACGAGTAGGTGCCCATCCATTTAGATGGTTGAGTGCTGTATTTTTTTTTTCCCATTTGTTGTATTGTGTTGTTGATGTCATTAGATGAATGTTCGCGTTTAACAATCAAGGTTTATTTAAGTAGTTATCTAATTTAAGCTCTATTGCCCTAATATTCATTCCTAATAAATGTGTTTTATTTATAAAGGGCATCTACCCATCCATTTAGATGGTTGAAAGCTGTGTTTTTTAATTTCTTTCGTATTTTTTGTATTGTGTTGTTGTTGTCATTAGATGAATCTTCGCGTTTAACAATCAAGGTTTATTTAAGTAGTTATCTAATTTAAGCTCATTACCCTAATATTCATTTCTAATAAATGTGTTTTATTTATAAAAGAAACTGATGTAAGTACCTGGTCAGTATTATTTATTAATTTTTGCCCTTTGTTGAATCTGCGAAGCGTATAAGTATATAAGCGGTTTTATTAGTAACTAGTTGGAGCCCGCGACTTCGTCTGCGATCCAGGATGAAAAGAAGCCTATGTCCTACTCCAGGCCATAGTCTACCCATGTGCCAAATTTCATCAACATCAAACAAACAAATTCAGTTTCGCATTTATAATATTAGTAAGGATTCACCTACACTGATATTTAAAGCACAGTATGATTGTTGGACTATAAAAGTGATTAACTATTAACTTAAAGCATCACTTTTCAGTGTTCTGCAATAAGCATTGAACATTTTATAAGATTACACATTTAATACTGATTAGGAATTCCGTTTAATGATCATGAGATGGCCGCTTAATGTGTATCTAAATCGATATCAAGAAAATAAACAATATAATGGAAACATTTACTGTTGATCATATTAATTTAACTTACTAGTGCAAAACACAGAAAGGTCAAGATTGATTATATACATAAACTCACACGTTCTTTCCATGAGGGTAAGCAGAAACTACAGAACGCCACTTGCATACTCCTTTTGCTTCGTTTACGTTCATAGATCTGGTAATACATGCACGCCGGTTGCGAGTACTACGCACCTGATCTTTCTGAAGAACATCACCTATAAGGGCACTATACGTCCTTCAAGGGCGTTCCTTCGCGCCTTTTCCACTCAAATTTGTCTTGTAAATACCTACTTTTTATTAGTCGCTTTTGATGTCATCCTCTCAACATGACCAAACCATCTAAGCATTTTTTTCCTATTTAAAATCTTCTTTTAAACCACAACGTTGTTAACTTACCACATAATTCTTCTCTTGATTACTATGATAGCATTGGAAAATACCATGAATGTAAACAGGATAAGGCATAATAATGTGTGACTAAGGAAATCCGGTTACCTAGAACTAAAAGGTGTGATAAATTATTCTATTGGCTCGGGGGCTAAAAACCTTAAAGGCAGTGACAATCATAACATTTACCAAAAATTGTCTTGAAATATAAATAAAACATTTTATTCCGATCCGAAACTCGAAAGCTATTAATGCGCGCAATAATTACGGACATGTTTACTAACTACTTTTAATTGTAGGTGGAATCGATTCCTGATTTTATAATGAAGTAGTATTCGAATATACCGCAGATGTTGATCGGTAGAAAAAAGTTGCTAATGCCACAATTGCCACACCCCGTGAATATTTTGAGGACCGTCTAGACTCTAGACTGTTGATTTGATTATGACGATTTAAATATTTGCGGTTAACAGTCGCGTTTTCTTAATTATTTTATCGGTGTCTCAGACACGAGGCTTGGTCGTGGTTTTATTCTGAATTTTTGGGCAACGCCAACTAACGTGGAGAAAATGTAAGAAACGGGATTCGAAGTGCCGTCTCCTAATTTTGGCGCGGAGCTGTGCTACGGAGTGTTCTGCTGAACAGTTCTGAAGTAAAATATTGCAAATACAGTGCAGATTTTAAGTTGAAATATTTCTAGAATACATATTAAGAGGGAACAGGGGCTGCGAGGAATTTGAAAAATAGGTATTTGAAGAAACTATTGCCGTCTTCTTACCTGTAGTCTGTCCCCGTAGAGTGCGATAGGGATAGATACAGCTCAGGCAGATTATATCACAAAAAAAATTGACGAAATCGACATTTCGTATTCGCCTTTTTTTTCCACTGAATGAAAAACCCCGAAAACTGAACCAATTCAATTATATTATACATTCAAATTTTAAGAAAGAGTAGGTCCCTGTCATTTTCATTTATGTTAAAAACTTTTCGAATTTGTCTGGCACTCCTCTAATATCGGCGGTAAAAATGGGGCATTTTTGTAAATTTTGGTGGGTCATATTTTATTTACCGATAAGTTGCTGAAAAAAAGGAAATAACCGGGACGTGACTACAGCAAACCTTGATTTTATGAAAAAAAAAATGTTCTAGAGGCATTATTAAGGAAGAAAAAAGGAAAATACATTTGTATGGAGAATCGCAGGCCCTGTTCCCTCTTAATATTAAACTATTTAAGTTACAATTTCATAACATCACGCCTGTATTACCCGTAAGGTTGGGCAGAGGTGTACCTAGTACACCCACATTTGGCCAGATATGTTTGAGTCCCATGTAATAGGGGGCGAGCTTATCGCCATCAACTGGGCACATATCCAGACTCTGGGCTGCGAAATTCCAGATGGAAAACCTAATAACACTGCCCGACCCGGGAATCGAACCCAGGACATCATACTCAGCAATAGCTTTACAATTTCAATGGTTCTTTATACAATTTACTGCCTTATGGGACTTTTATTAGCCTACAGGCATACTCAGCTTTTCCACTTGAAATATAAAGAGCATAATCTTATAAGAGCCCCAACCCTACTAGACCTTGGAACCCCAGTAGGCTTCTTATAGGTTAAGTACCCATGGGTATTTCAAGGTCCCATTATTCCAATTGTTGTGTAATTTCCTTTAAGCGGAATGCAAAGATATAAATCGTGCGCCATTACGGCGCTTATATGGTTATATTTAAAAATAAATAAGTAGGCAATACAAAATAATGATTATATTTTCAGTACACGAAGAAGAAAATGAAGGGCGTTTTTTTCGTAACATCACGAGTTCAAAATAAGTAAAAATTTTTTAGATGGGAAATTATCAAATAACTTCTCCCGCTCTGGGTGGAGCGGGAGGGCGACTACTGACTTGCAGGAAAGTCCGAAAGGGATACCGTGGCCCCTGGCAACGTACAGGCAACGGAAGGAACACGGGTGGGTTTTAGTCAGTAAGAGTCTGACACGCCCTCCCGCTCCGCTCAGAGCGGGAGAAGTTATTTCATAATTTCCCACAAAAAAAAAAGGCTCTTACTGACTAAAACCCACCCGTTTTCCTTCAGTTGCCTGTGCGTTGCCAGGGGCCACGGTATCCTTTTCGGACTTTCCCGCTTCATTAAGTACCTGAGGAAAGTATATAAAGCAGTTTTTCCTTAATTACTCATTTTTAGGGTCTCAATTTAGACCAACAATCTGTTTCAAGCATTCTTAATAGTTTAATAGTCTACGAGACGTGGGAGAAAGCTTGTAAACTTTAGCCAACCGTCATATTTTTTTGTGGGGCTAACTTGATCCTGATTTCAACACCAGAAATATCAAACCACATAGTTATATCTGTAGTTTTCCCAAAATAGACGATAATTGAAATGTTCATAAAACCCTAAAGTGCATTCAGTTTTAGATTGAAACTAACAAAGAGGGAGTTTTACGTCCCCTCACAGTTCAATGTATCACAAGTGACAGCCCACAGAATCAACATAATTAAGTGACTTCAAAGTGAGATAGTACACGGCCGAATGAACTGTCCAGGACAATTTGGCTGACGAGACGGAAATACACCGGGGCAAAGGAATCAGCGAAAGAGTGTTAAAGTGTTAGAGTGTCACTGCAACCGGGAACAAACACGTTCGAGAATGTCATTTTATTTCGTGTCTCGGCGAAAAATGTCGACTTGTGGCTCTTTTGAATGTTCTTTGGGACGTGCGAATTTGAAACCGTGTCCCTAGAAGTTATATTATATTTGCAGGTTGGAAAATGTAGTTAGAATAAAATTTTATGACATTCGTACAGACAAGTGTCATGTGGTTGGCTAAGTTTTGTTTTCAGCTTTTCGTTCCGGATCATTTATTTTCAGGTCACTTTTGCGTTATGACCACTGCGATATAGCTTACCTATTCAAAGTTAACTCTATTAATTACCATTTCAATTTAATCCTTGTATGAATAGCCGTAAATTCCAAATACGCTTACAAAGCCGTTATAGTCACACAGAATAGCGTAAACAATTTTCGGTCCTCACGTCTACTCCTGTTCAGCAAACCTGTTGTTTTAGGCTGAAACGGAACTAAGCTCGACCGCAGCTTCAGTATTCATTATGAAACAGTGGCCGTGGGCTCCGCAATCCAAACAGTTGGTTCCTAAACGACCACGTACGAGAATAGGCTTACTTCTCTAGCTCTATGCCCCAAACAAGTGCATATAAAATATGCTGTCGTTGTCAAAGGGCTATTTGTCTTTTTCGGAATTGTAGCAACATTTCACGGCGATGTACTCACATTTTATCTCGCCTCTGTTTTTCTATTTTCCTCACTTGATGTATGGGACGCATTTCCGCACTTTCGAATAACACTCCTGTATTCCCTTTTATGTGCGCACAGCTTTAAAAATGTATTCGCATTTAGGGGTGGGCTTTGGCGATACGAAGATGTGTAAAGGAATTATTCAAGAAGCCCTAGCATTTGGGCTACGGTTGGGGTATAGGCTTTCGATGTTTCGATAGAAAAAGGAAAATTGATAAAACAGAATATTTTTGTGGACATAGTTCACGTCTGGTTCAGGAATTGGTTAGAACTTTTTTAAATAGTAGCTGTATGTAAAATAAAATAGTTAACAGCAAAAAAACGAAACAAATTCAATATTCGAACCGGTGATAATAAATTAGAATACGATGTCTTTATTTCCACGTCTAAACATAACATTAAATTGAAGTACCTAAATTGCTCAATGTTCAGAACCGGTCAATTAACACTACATGCGATAACTTGTACGTTCAAATCAAACACACCACACGTCATATCAAGCGAACCTTATAAGAACTGTTATCAGTAAATAGAATCTCACGTCCGACCACACGCGGCGTTGTTTTTGCGCTTACAAATTCTAATCGCCCATAGTAATGACCTTAGTACAACGTTTACAAAACAAGTATTAAATTACCACTGTAATATATTACAATTACCGTTCGTGAAGCGTATTTCAATGGCCGCGATATCGATCGCTTAGCATTTCATCAGGGCGACAGAGGCGATGCATTATCTAAGCGAACTGGGAAGAGATTGCAATTGTTGATCTTTCTTTACTAGTATGCCAATTAGCCAATTAGAGAGCGCATACAACGCTGGCTAGTTTAGATAAGCGTACGTTTTCGTGGCCTCACCTGAAGACATTCCTTTTGTGCAGTTAAATGATTAATTCAAGTGGGGGAGTTAATGTGTTTTTATTGGCGGCGCAAAGGTCGACGCAATTTGTTCGTGTAATGCTCGATGCTAAGCTTAATTTTCGAATTAATATGCAGCTTATGAAGTTTCTCATTAGATAAACGTCGGGTGACTAAGTGTTACAAAGTGAAACGTTTATTTTGTTGACCATTTAAGGAGACGTTGTCGTCGACGTGATTTTGTTTGGAGCGCTATTCTTTAACCTCGTAAAGAAATGCCGCTCGTTACCAATTTGAATTTTTAATTTAATTATAAGAATATCGGAGTACCAACTTATAGGAATGATCTATTAGTGAACATAAATTCAACGGGAATCATAGGATTAACACGTAAAGTCGATATACATTTCCTGAAATTATTTACATACAATGTTTCTTTCACCGATATATTATTGTAATAGCTTCTGCCCGCGATTTCGTCTGTGTGGACTACGGAATTGTATGGGTTATAAACTATCTGTGTGCCAAATTTCATCTAAATCCGTTCAGCCGTTTTTGCGTGATTGAGTAACAAACATCCAAACATACAAACTTTCACATTTATAATAATAATAGTAGGATAGTAGGATTAGTAGGATAAGGCCTCAAAGGCTTTCCTCCACTCCTTCCATCTTTCGCGAGCCCGCGCGTCCTCCTTCCAGTTTTGACGGAACCTAATCAGCTCGTTCTGCCATCTCTTACGTGGTCTGCCGCGACCCCGCCTTCTTAGAAATATGTTATTTTGTCATTCATTGCATGTGGAGCGTAGTCATAGGTAATTGAAAGTAAAACTGAATAATAAGGTACCTATTTTGTTTAAAACAAATCTTACTTAGTCTGACTCGTATTAGTCAAATCGACCGTTTTATTAGAAGTTCCTCTTCTCCTCTCCAATATTGTAAACACAGAATACTCATTATTAACTACCAAAAACTGACAAAATACTAAACAGTATTTCGTCTATTTATTTAAATTCGAACAGTTTGAAGCACAGCCCGCCCTAACGAAAGAAAGTTTCATAGCTAAGGCTTAATTTGGCGAGTAATTAGATGTCACAGAGAGATCGTGAGGAGAGAACCGACGAACGTGTAGTGGAGTCGACGATTCGTGAACGGGCGAAGTTGTGTTGTAATGCAGGTGAAGATCAGTAGTTTAACGTGATGTTAAAATTTTAAGTTGTGTCAAAATTAGCAAGGCTTATTTAAACAAAACTTTTGTTGTTTACGAAATTTGTCAAGAAAATCACAGAGCCTGAACATACGCGATTCGGTATGGATTCGCAAATGAACTTTCTTGAATTTCAGACTTTCGGTATACATGAGTTTTTCATTGAAACATACATTCAACTGCGTTGCCGTATTTGTGACAATTGATGTCTTTCTTTGGCCCATAAGATAGAGCCTTATAATAAATTATAATTACCTTTTGTACTGCAACATTACGGTTTTAAATCCACTGTAGGTCGAGTTTATGTTAGTTTAGCCAACACTTGTTTTATTTCCTTTTGCATTTGATTGCGGCTGTAACGTAGTCATCCAGAAACTATTATTGTTGTATTATAAGTAAATAAAAAAAAAATGTGTAATATACAAGTATCGCCGTGCTTTCTTATAATTTAGATGCATGCGATGCATGTGGATGCTATGCGTGGGTTTAGTTGGTAAGCCTTTTTGTAAATATATAAATTGTAAATCAACTTGTGCTTCTGAGCATTTCTCTGAATCACGTGAATAGTCCGACTATTTTCAATGATCCCTCATAAGCTGTTGAATGAGATGTCAGTTTAATTTCGGAGTGATTTGTTCGTTTGACAACTTTTTGGTGTCCATGGAATTAGTCGCCCATGGATTACGATCAAACTACTTATGAATATCAAAATTACATACATAAGTTAAAATAGTTAGTTGAAATTGTATTTATTTTTGATGAGTCAACCTCGATAAGTGCTAGTTTAAAAACACTTTGATCTTTTCTTAATTATCAAAGTATGTCAGAACAAGTTTTAATGAAATAATTTTTATGCCTAAGTACCATGAGGGCTGATTCGAGACAGAGCGGTAAAAACTTACCTGGAAGGACGTAAGAGAAGCCTTATTCCAGTAGTGGAAAAGAAAAGGCAAGAAAAAGCTTTACAATAAACTTTGATAAAATTACATCAGAACAGCAGGTCTATTCAACCAAAATAATGAATATTTTTGGCTCGCGTGACATAAGATAATCAGCATCGTCCAAAGTCTCATTTAATTTGATAAAAGAAAAACTATTTACGACTTTATGGACATTAACTTAAACACGTTAAGTAAAGCACCGATAATATACACATAAGTATAATTTCAACAATTACATTAGCTTAGTGAGCTTAATTTTTCCGCCTAATAACAACTTTAATGGTAGCCACCATTAAAGTCTCCCGTAAGCAATTGTTTTTGTTATTATTTCACTATATACATATAAATAATATTTATAAATATAAAAAAAAAAAACCGGTATCACGAACAGGGTCCAAGCTACCGGCGGCGGCGGTCAGGGCCCCAGAGAGAGGAACCTCCTAACAATGTTATTTTATTATTATAAGACATTATTGTTCAGGCCCAGAAAGAGATGGCGCGATAAGCTGGACTCCTTCTTAAAAGATTGGCCCGCGATCGCAGTAGACCGGGAAAAGTAGAAAGCGGGAAAGAGGACTTTGCCCTGCAGTGAGACAACACAGACTTATAATTATAAAATTATTTTTCCTTTTCTTACATTAACATACTTATTAAATATAGAAAAGTATAGCTCATCGGCATCAGGAACAGGGTCCAAGCTGCCGGTGGTCAGGGCTCTAGAGAGAGCTATGCGTGCCGTGTCCTGGAGTACTGCTTTCTGAACAAGCCTTGCCTTGCCCAGCCGCGCAATGAGATCCTCCTTAGGTGTTGGTTTAGGCTCTCTGCTATTAGGCCATTAACCGTAACAATTATCGGCATAATGATTGTAGAGTCCACGTCCCACATGCCGATAAACTCGTGTGCTAAGTCAAGATACTTGTTTTTTTTATCTTTCTCATCTTTAACGAGATTCTCGTTATGAGGGACAGCGATATCAACAATCATTCCACGGCGCTCTTATCGATCTATCACCACAATATCAGGCTTATTGGCTACAATAGTTCTGTCAGTGATGATAGATCGATTCCATTACAATGTGACCATTCTCGAGAATTGGATGGGGCACATACCTATAGTATGGTATTTCGGACTTCACAAGGTTATACTGCAAGGCAAGTTGCTGGTGGATAACCGTAGCCACTAGATTGTATCTGTGTAAGTACCTGCCATTAGTAAGACGAGAACAACCGGAAACAATATGTCGGATTGATTTACCGGGACGGTGGCATGCCCGTCAGATGTTAACCGTACCGTCCTTGACAATGTATTTCCGATAATTATTCGTCATGATAACTTCATCTATAATCGCACAGACAAACCTCTTCGGGGAACATCAGTTTCCACGAAGAGGTCACCGAAACGCAGCCAGGATGCAGACGTTATATGGCATTATTATTATGCTTACTTTTACTTGTAATAAGTAATAATAATAACACAAACATTTCCTGTAAAGAGCAGTAAAATAATAGAGGTTACTATCGGAAATTAGTTTTGTTCTTAATTATAGGTATGTTCTCAGTACTATTTAAATAATATTCCTGGTCTATTTTATCAGTGTTGGAAATTGATATTTGATTTGTATACCTGTTTTATTTTCGTATCCTGTATTATTAAATCGAGCTTCCTTAGTGCTTTTCGATGACTGCTCTTGACGATGTTCTTGACTTAGAAAGTTTAGCAGGAATACAAGTTAGAAATCACATCTAATATCTGTTGAAAAAAAATTTTCAATCTAATAAAAAAATATCTTAACAGTCGTCAATTATAACAATAACAAATATGGAATTAAAGGACAATCTATCCACTCTGTCTCTATTCTGAATAGATTCAATATACGTAACTACTACTACTTATGAATCTGTTAATCAGTCCCGTATTTACCCGGATAAACAAACACATTTTCATCCTAATAATTACAATGCAATATATTCGGACGTTTTCCGGGAAAAATCTCGATTCGCTCATTTCCGTATTTACCAAACTACAGGGTACGGGTGTATCAAAGAGCTAATCCCGTGTTAACGAAGGTCCGCACTGTAATCCCGGCCTCGGGACATACGGACACAATTAACAGGCTACAGCATTGTCTAACATGTATATTAGTAGTTTCAGGAATTAGTGAAAGACCGTACAATACGTACATTGCGGGATTTGTTCCTAATGTAATACAAATACGTGTGTATTTAAACTGTTGTGTTTACAGACTAAAATGGCACTGTACGTGAATCTTAATTATATTTTTAGGATTTGACTTTCTGACTTCTGTGTTTAAGTTCAAAATTAAATAATAGTAGGAAATAAAATAAGACGGCGTATCAGGAATTCGTTCCCAAATATGACTTGACAGCTTCTGTAAATAATTTATTTCCTTTTTAAAAGAATATTTCAGGTTCTTTCCGTTTCACGCGTACCTCTAATTAAGAATCACAGAGGCACTTGTTTTCGTAATGTCACTTAACGGTTCGGTTTCTTTTTCCTATCGTTATCTTTACTTGGGTTTCCTTCTTGAGGTAATATGGCTTGAAAATGTCAAAAAGCGCTTTAGACAATACTGCACTTGGATTCAGTATGTTTTGTAATAACATATCAATAGAACATATTTGTAATAGCTTTGGTCGCGAACTAAAAGGGCAGAAGCAAATTTAAAATATATGAACATAAACCTTACAATAATCCAGTAAGCTACATGACTTTCAATTGCCGTAAGTTTTACAAGTCTGGCCAAACAACATACATTGCGGTGCATTGTTAGTATAAATTATCGAATATGTCCCTCGCATGCACTAACGTGTATAAAACTTCATTTGAATAACTCACTCGGCGGCCATGCTGTTCTATTGAATGTCGCATGCCTTCATTATGGAAAGAGAGCAATCGGTTGTTACCAATGCTGTTATGATTGTTAAGGGCGGAAGTCTTGGTTAATGAACGAGGAAGGGGACAGATATCGATTCTCATTATGTTTTGTATTACCAAAAGCTTTCGATACAGAATATCAAAATGAGTGTATAGCAAAGCTCTGCTTACAAAGTATTTTGCGACTTTTTGATGTGCGGCAAAATGTTCTTCATAAGAAACTGCTTGCTTTTTCCACCTTCCTTTGCTTCAACACATTGTGCAACAAAGTGACACAAAAACCCTGCCGATACGCAAGCAGAAACTACTCGATGTCAACATACCGATACAACCACAATTATTGCAAGTTGCCTCTGAAACTTACAATATAAGGCCCCAGTCAAGCGGCTGGCTTTGTAATTTTTTATCCCATTGTATAAGCCTTGTTAATGCAGATAGGTAAATTGTATGACAAACATTTAATGAGGTGTTTCTTGCATATAAAGAGAGACAAGGATCGTTTATTCTTTATGTTTTCATATTGATACACCCAGTAATGGTTTGTTGAGAATTGTTTATAAATTATGTTGATGTGAATGGGTTATTTGTAGCTTTTAAACGCCATCGCGGTTCCCTTTAACGTTTAGTTACAATGCATCCGGTCTTTCACTTTGAATAGTAATGAGTACGTGATCAACGTACGAGTATATTAAATGCGTTTTAGTAGTTTTTTTGTTTGGTGTCTTTGAATGATGCATGAAAAATTGTCCTTGCAAGTATGTTGATTAATATTAAGTGGTGCTACGAAGCTACGAAAGCTTGCAAAGTGGTTTTAGGAGTGTTAGTGAGCCAATCAGCTAAATGTATTGACTTTTTCTGAAGTAATTAACCAATCAGTATCTCTAAAGAGTTGTATTTCATTGCTAAGATAAAATATTGAAGGTGTTCAAAAAGGCAGTATATTGGGCCCTAGATTATTATTGTATGATGATCTTCCCTAATTATCAAAATGTTTTTTTTTTTTTTCATAAATATAATTATTGAAAAGCTCGAAACTGTGCTACTGATTCGAATTCACTATTAGTACCGCTTTGTGGACGACTTAGGAAATTTGAAGATGAATTTGATACACAGCTACTAATTACGGTTGAAGAGATTTACACACGAATAGACACGCTCATTTGGTGAATCATAGGCATTTAGTACACAAATGATGAGGTACGTAACTTACTAGCATTTATCTTTTTGGTTTCTGAAACCCTACCAAATCTAGCCTTCAGGGTTTTGGTTTGGTAGGTACCCAAAAGCATAGGTTCATCACAATTATCAATATTAATGCGTTGTAGATACAACGAGCTTATTCAAAATATCTAAGAAGCATTCCCATAGCATATCCTTATAATGTACCACAGCCACTTATGCTCAGGTCAGGCCTCTGTAGTACCGACTTAAGAATTTCAAATTAGCCACAGATTATTAAGTAAAGATTGTTCCGTTTACCGTTATAAGACTCGAAATTCGAATGTGGATTTTCTTTAATAAATCATGTTCTGGTTCGCAGAAGAGATTACATTGTGTTTGCGTAGTCGCTTGGCAGCCTTACAGCTCATTGTTGCTTGATCATTGCAATATTTCATAAAGCGGTCTGTAAGGGTACATGACCAACTTATCTGTTGCCGTTTGCAACTAACAAAAAAAAGAAACCATCCTTTTGAATTTTCAAAATTTGAATGTCGAATAAAGAATTCGGCGAATGATGACTAACTTTGTTGTTGTGTTCAATGGTCTTTGTATTGACGCTGACTTTGCAAATGTCTGTCTTATAAATAAAATTTAATTAGGTTCCGATTTTTACGTAGTTATTGTTTTTCTTTTATAAGTTTTTGCGGTTGCTGCAGCCATGGATGACCGTGATATAGGCTTAGGAGATCAAAATAACGTTTCCTAAATAAGTTAACTACGATTACCTTAACTATCTACTGCTACACAGTTCAATGAACTTACATTTCTTGTTAAAAAGGAAGCATTAACAATGTCAAAGGTCCTTTTAACTACGTCAAAAACATTCTCGACTAAGACGAGAACTTCGACACAGTATAATGAAATAATTAGGCATACAAAACACTAATTAGTATTAATGTATTCTGGACACGATAATAGCGACGCCGCTACGAGAACTCTCTTTAAAAAATAAAAGAGGTCTAATCCAAAAGACTCTCCATAAAAGTGGGTCTACATACTTTGAATATAAATTAGCAAGAACTCAAAACTACGGCATACTTCATGCTTAATAACGAAATAAGAATATGATAGACAACCGTGTCCAACAAGTAATTTATAGCCTTATTATCATTGTTTTCTATTACGGAACAATAAAACTCAATTTTGTCTCGGAAGATGAGTAATTGTTTGAATTAGTTACGATACAGCCTGCAGTGAGCCACCAACTGTGCCCTCATAGAGAAATGAGGAATTCGAGGATAATGTCACGTCTTTAATTTATATTATAGGTAGGACTTATAAGAAAACTTACTGACTTCACCCACTACTGAGAATAAATAGGTCTCTCTTTTCATGCCCCCCTGTGCCAGCCTCATGCAGGTTACTAGGTGTAAGTACTTACTTACTCAATACTTATACATCGTATCATCTATTTTGTTTACTGTGTGTACATAAATAATAAAATTAATTAATGAAACTGGCTTCGATGACTATAGAGCAGAAATAGTGTATAACAATGTAATTTACTAAAATTCCGAAGTCGAACAATGCGCGAAACTTTTATACGGTCCGTAATAATTAATACAAAATAAAATAAAAAATATGAGTGTCCATAAATTAAGCGAAGCGGAAAGGGTCCGACGCATATCGAGGGACCTTTTAAGAAACCTGTACACTCGAATTCCATTCCGAGACCCATAGTTAAAATGCTCAAAGAATAGCTATTCATTAGCGGGTGCGAGAATGAGAATTCTTCAGGCACTCTGAATATTCCATTGGCCGAGAGGCTTGTATTGTCTTTTAGAAAAATGCCCGAGTCCTTGCCAGGGTGCTAAATTATGTCGCCGCGATGTAGCCAACACCGCGCCTGACAAACACTAGAGGAGCCGACACGGGAGCGCGAACATCCTACTTCATTATTTTATCTCCATAGATTTTATTTGCAAGCAACACCAAACAATAGCCATAGTTTATTGCTATTCCATTAATTATGGTAATTTTACCAGCAGTACACATTCATGCAATAGCTTCCTTTATTATTCCGAACGTACAGACCAAATATAATACCACTGATTGTAATTAAAACAATTTTAGCTTAATTTCGCCTTACCATGTCAACGCAACACCGCAAGGCTGAATTAAAACGACACGAGAACCATTAAGAGCGTGTAAAATTATTCAGCATCCTGTCGAAAGAGTCCCACAAAGTTAGCACTTTGCATATTTAAAGAAACACTCGCCTTATCTGGCTCATCGTCGATTCAGTTCACAGATATTCTCAGGAGAAAAACGGAGCGAACTAAAGGCCAAGATTCTTATGGCCCGGTGCTCGCATTAGGACAAAATTAAGTGCGGTTATGTGTTCAGCTGTCACATTAAAATACCATCGGCTACTTCACACCGCTCTTGTGAAAAAAATAAAGCCGCGTAAGCTATTGGCAGTACGTACAATTATTCGATGAATCCTTTGCGTTTACTTTGTGTTCGAAATTATGGTCCCATTGTTAATTTATAGACTATCGTGTTTAATAATGTGCTGTAGTAACTTTTGTTATTTATTCTTTGTTTTACATATTATCCTATACGCCTTATTTTTAAAGCCAATTGACTGATGCAGAGTCTTTTTATTACGACTATATTTAATCTTTTTTATCGTAAGGTTTTTGCTCAGGAGATGGAGCTTAAATTGAGAACGGCCGTTCAAGATCTTGAGGCTTCAAACAGTAAATGTCAACAGCTGTTACAGGAGATAGATGAAAGTGAGAAGGAAGTCGAGAAGGTCGTTTTCAAAAACACAGGCTTAAAACGGGAGCTTGTGGACCTTCATCAGCAATATCTGGATGTTGTTGATGAACGGGACAAACTGCGGGTGGTCACAAATGGTTTCAACAACTGCAGTAACATATATGAGGAGGCTTTATGTAAGGTTAGGGACCTAGAAGAAGAATTAATTCATGCAAATGTACGAATTACAAAGCTACAGAAACTAAAAGAATGTACTCAGGCTAAGAAAAATAATAACTTATATAATGAATTATTAAATACTACTTGCAACCCGCATTCCTTAATAACAATAGACCTTACAGAAGATTCTATAATGAAACATAATAATAGTAGTTATAAAGTAAGTCAAAACAAAATTAAAAAATATGCAAAGCTAAATAAAATCATAAATAAATGCAATAAATTTAAGAAACAACAAAAACACAGTTCTGATAATATTAAACTAAGGAAAGAACGTGGTTTTCTTATAAATAAATTAAAAAACTTTCAAATAAAATTAGAAGACAGTAAGAACATTTATGAGTTTGACACTCAACAGTTACAGTCTGAAATTCAGGTTCTAGAAGCATCACTACAGTCACTCTATACTAAGTATGTGAGGTCTGAAAAACAAATTCAGGAGCATATCCTTGCTGCAAATGAGTTAGTGGAAATGTGCAATTCTAATATAGATAAAGTGGACCCGCTGACTTCCAGCAGCCCTCAATCTTCATTGCAAAGGAAATCCAATCTTGGCACTCTTCAACCTGAGGTAACGGAGGACCCGCACCAGTTGAGAAGTGCTCAGGTCTCTATTCCCAATAGAGACACACCGGATATTGAACTAGGTCCATTGCAAGTACTTAAATCAGAAGCTAATTCTGTCCCTTGTAGTAGTAAAGTTTGTTACTGCTCCATTATGTTTTCTGATAGTTTTGGAAAAGGGTTAGGAAAATTACTTAGCAACAACCTGAGTCATTCTTCTCAAAACTATTGTATGCCACAGAATTCCTACAAACAAATAATGTCTTCATTAACTAGGAAAGAATATGATCCTAATGCCATTGTTACTGTTCTTATAGGTAATAGTTTAAATGTTAAAAAAGATGATATTACTGATAGTGTCACCAATCTATTGAAGTTAAATTGTAAGAAAGTAATTTTGTGTGCTTTTCCATATTTTGAGCACTTGTCAAACAGGCAAAACAATTACATTCACATGTTAAATAATTACATGCATTTCTTAGTTAGTCACCATAGTGACAAGTTTATATTTTTTGATACCAACATTTTTGTTGATAAGCTAAGGTCGACTAGGGATACTGTGTATCTGCCCATTAGTTTTAGACGTAAAATAGCTAGGCTATTAGCTTTTAATATTAACCCAGACATAATTAGTATGTCGAAGTCAACTATAATTAGCACCACAATTAGTAATACTACTAATGTTAAGGTGGTTAACTCAAATAGTTTAAACTAGTTTGTAAGACAACAGAAAGTACCAATAACAGTATAGTTACATCTAATAACAAAAAGGTATTTTCTAGCACTGTAGTTAACTGTACAAAAGGGGCTAAGCAGAAATCCTTGAAATTATTTCATCAAAACATTCAAGGTTTTTCTTCCAAACAATTGGAAATTGAATTGTTTTTAGAAAAAACAATGTTTGACATTATTTGTTTAACTGAGCATTGGTTAAAAGATTATCAAATGTTAATTAACTATGAGAATTATAGTGTGGTTAGTTGCTATAACCGAAAATCGATGCTGCATGGTGGTTCACTAATCTTAATTAAAAGTTGTATCAAATCAAAAACCCGTAAGGACATAGTTGAACTATCGGTTGAACATAGCATTGAACTGTCTTGTGTTGAGCTAGATAAGCATGTCATAGTGTGCGTTTACAGACCCCCTAATTATCAAAACTACTCTACATTTGAGTCAGTAATGGAAGATGTTTTGGCAAAACTTGCAACTGGTAATAAATCAGTAATTATCTGTGGTGACTTTAACATTAATATTTTAGAAAATAATTCAAATTCCACTAGATTTCTAAATCTGTTCAAATCATTCAATTTGTCAAATGTGTTTGAAGAACCAACCCGAATAACTACGACTACTGCTACATGTATTGATAATGTGTTTTGTTGCTGCGACTATTTAGATAAAGCAATAGTTAATTATCTCCCTTCCGATCACAGTGGTCAAACCATAACTTTTGAGTCCAACATTCCAATACAAAAAGTGCAAATACAATGCAGACCAATAACATCTGTTAATTTAAATAAATATAATAGCACTTTAGTTTGTAAGTTAAGTAATCAGGACTTTACAATGAACAATGTTAATATTTTGTATAAAGAATTCTTTTCGTTAGTCCAAACCGAGTTCGATAATTCTTTTAAGAAGAACACTAAGACTATCAGCCCTAAGTTTTTATTTAGTGACTGGGCAACTAAAGGACTCAGGAAAAGTAGGGATAGACTTTTCGAGCTGTATGGCCTTAAGCCTTATATTAACACGGAAACTTTTAATAAATATGTTGCTTCTTACTCTAGAACTTTTAAGAACACTTGTAAGACAGCTAAAGCCTTATACATTAGCAACAAGGTTAAATCAGCAGACAATAAAATACAGACGGTTTGGAAAATTATCAATAATGAAACGAACAGGAACAAAAAGCATAATTCGGAGTACACCCTGAAGGCGTCATGTGGTGGTCTCATTTGCGATAGCAAAGAAGTTGCTCAAGAATTTGTAAATTTCTTTACCAGTGTCCCACTTAAAACTACTGAAACCTTAAATTCCTCGCCCTCGCTCTCTTTTGATTTAGTAAGGGCGAATGTTTCAGCATGCCCGATTGAATTTAACTTTAAGCATATTAACCCCATAATAGTAATAAAAGCTTTTAAGCAAATCAAGATCAAATTGACCGAAGATCTTTGGGGAATGTCCATTAAAATCTGTACCTCCATAATTGAGACCATAGCGCCTTACTTAGCCTTAATATTTAATTTGTGTGTGGATCAAGGAGTCTTCCCGGATTTAATGAAATACAGCAAGGTAATACCACTTTTCAAATCCGGGGACAGTAAAGACACCAATAATTATAGACCCGTATCCGTGTTGCCGGTTTTCAGCAAGGTGTTTGAAAAGGTAATGCTTAATCAAATGCTGAATCATTTTAACACAAATAAAATCCTCCACGATCAACAGTATGGTTTCACCAAAGGACGTTGTACGACCGACGCCGGTGTAACCTTATTAAGACACATTTTTAACGCGTGGGAAGAGGCCCAAGACGCAATAGGAATTTTTTGTGACCTCTCCAAGGCATTTGATTGCGTCGATCACGAAACCTTACTCTCGAAACTTGAACATTACGGACTTGGAAAACTTGCACTCAATTTAGTAAAATCTTATTTAAATGATAGACAACAGCAAGTTCAAATAAACGGTATCAATTCACTAGGTTTAAAAGTAAAAATGGGTGTGCCACAAGGCTCGATTTTGGGTCCATTCCTCTTTTTAGTGTATATTAACGATCTACTCCATTTATTAAAAAATCAACCACAAATGGTGTTATTTGCTGACGATACTTCCTTAATTTTTAAGGTAGATAGACGTGCTACAAATTTTGACGACGTAAATAACGCCCTACTGCAGGTCCAAAATTGGTTCACTGCTAATAATTTAATATTAAATGGAAAAAAAACTAAGTGCATAAAATTTTCTTTACCAAATGTTAAAAATAGTAATTGTGAGATAGTATTGAATCAAGAGAAACTAGAATTTGTCGATAAAACTGTTTTCCTAGGAATCACGCTCGACTCAAGGCTACAATGGGGTCCTCATTTAACATCTCTTGCAGGACGGCTAAGTTCAGCAGCATATGCTGTCAGAAAAATCCGTCAATTAACTGATGTAGATACCGCCAGGCTAGTCTATTTCAGTTATTTTCATAGTATCATGTCTTATGGTATTCTGCTGTGGGGACGGGCTGCAGACATCGAGTCTATTTTTATTCTGCAGAAAAGAGCTATCAGAGCCATATATTATCTCCGTAGGCGCGATTCTCTAAGGGAACTGTTTAAGGACATTAACATCATGACGGTACCTTGTCAGTATATCTATGAAAACATCATGTACGTAAGAAAAAATTTACATCTTTTTAGTAAAAGAGGTGATAGACATAATTATAGTACAAGAAATAGGGATCTATTAGTTCAACCAGGTTTCAGACTGGCTAAAGTAGACTCCTCTTTCATGGGGTACTGTTTAAAATGTTACAATAAAATTCCTCCCCACATACTTCAACTGAATGAGACGAAATTCAAATCTTGTATAAAACGCACACTATGTAGGCAGGCATATTATAAGTTGGGGGATTACATAATTGATAAAAATGCTTGGCTCATTGCTGGTCCTGCTCCACAAGCATAAACTAATTAATTAGCATTTGAAAATACCGTTGGAGCTGCTGAAGATTTATCTTTGCATTGTATAAATTCAATGTCTTAGCATTGTATAATTGCATAGCACATGTGTGAGTACTATGTACTGACTATAAAGCTACCATTTAGGTACTGGGTATGTCTTTCATTGACCTGAATGTGCCCTGGCGGCTGAGATTATGTCATGCTCACTCTAATGTCTCGCTGGCGGTGGCGCGTGTGTTGGATCATTTAGCTCCCTTCAAAATGGTTGAGCTGAATGGTGCTAATCCATGCGTCATGTTCGTGAACGGGCGCCGTCAGTAGAGACTGGTCATCTCTTAGCTGCCATGGCTTATTTTAATATTTTAATTTTTGAATTGTTCTTTGTTTTTATATTTTTATTACGGATGCTTTTAACGTGCACGTCTTTCTACATTGTCCTCACAAATGTATAATTTCAACATTAATGATGTAACCAATATTTTGTAACAATTTTTTTATTTAAAAGAGTGTCCGTGGAGTTTCTTGCCCGTTCTTCTCCATAGGTACCTACTACGCTTTGGAATGGGCAACTAGCTTCATATTTCTGACTGACCGACTTCTTGACAATTCAAAAGTGCCTGTAAATGGTTTAATTGAAATAAATGCTTTGAGTTTGAGTTTGAGTTTGAGTTTGAGTTCTTTATCATCGTTTAACGAGAATGAAATTTTAATACAGTTCGTAGACACCTTAGGGTGTATTCAACCAAAACAATTGACCAACCCATTTTTGGCTACGGCAGTGACTCAACCGTACAAGAAGTCATTTCCGTAGCGAGTCGATTAGTCTCGAGCATTGAGATCAATTAAATTGTAGGAACGATCCGGTGTGAGTACGAGAAGGAATCCCGCGGGAAGGTCGTGCGACACTGAGCCACGGGCTCTATTTTTTACGGGATAAAAAATCTGGGAAGTGACGCGTAAGTTATATCCCAAAAAGAGGACTTGAATAGTTATTTTTTCGTTGAATAGTTGATTGATGATGCTGCTGCTGCATAATAGAATAACTTGACCCGATAGATACATTTGTATATTTTTCGTGAATGAAATATTTAGCTTATTTACTCGTAAAATATTCTTTGTATGGACCATTCCGAACTCGTAACTAAATGAAATGAAAAGTATATCAATATTGATATACTTTGATATTATCTCGATAAAAATCGAGCCTGTTGCTAAAAATATAATAAATATAGTCTTAATTTCCCAACTAATGAAACCACAAACGAGCAACTTTGCAAAGTTGAAGTATAATTTATCAATTCTGATAAGCAAATTATATTATTAAACCATGTGTTTAAAATAATGAACAGCGGTGTACATATACAACATAATTAAAGTCTAATTACCATACGAATGTTCTGATAGCCTTAATATCATCTTATCTCTATAGAGTAGTCAAGTGGGTTATTCAAGTAAAGATTACAAGCTTCAGCTGACAGCCGATAGGTGGTATAGCGAGTTTACAAGCCAGAATAGACCTTCTTGCATTCCTGCAAATAAGACTCAGGTATACTGGGCATATATTTTATCTGGCGATTATCGCTGTACTTTTCAGATGTCTTTCAAACTGAACTGAGAAGCAAAGTCAAAAGTCAAAGTCAAAGTCAAATCATTTATTTCAAATAGGCCCGTATAAGGCACTTTTGAACGTCAAAAATTTACAAAAAAATTAATTGATTCTATTTGCCCCTTCCAAAAGGTAGTTTTCGTATGGAGAAGAATGGGCAAGAAACTCCACCGTTACTCTTTTAAAATGTTTTACAATATTCTGTATAAGTACATTAGTTATATAATTATATGTGAGGACGATGCACCTAGAATAAAATTATTATACCACAATAGGTAAAAAGAATTAAGAATTAAAAATAATAAATAACCCGTATTAGCAATGATGGACATAGACTAAAAGCACGTAATTTTATTTGTATCGTAATTATAACACCTTTACAGATTCATCCAAGGCGATGTTATAAATTACAAGGTCTGTAACACTTTTTTACAAAAAATACAATAAGAATAGCCTGTAAACAAAATGCCAAAGAATCATATACATACTAAGTAATATGAAAATTATTATAAACATGACAACTTTTATAATATCATGCCTCTTTCAATTATTATTTGTGCCATTTGCATTTGCATAATGGTTCCGAAGGTATTTGCTTTGATATTATGAAGCTCTAAAACGTTTGTGAAGACGACGGTAGACGCAATCATCGTAAACCTACCAATAAAGCGAATTCATTCCGTAATCAGCAAAATCTATTTATTGCTTAATCATACCGATATTAGAAAGCAATGATTAGTTTTCTATCATTCCGTTTTAATTTGGACTCTCTAACAAGGTTCTCGTGTCCGATTTCGTCACGCAAATAAGATTTCGCACGGCCAATCCTAGTTCCGGTGGTTTCGGTACCAATTAAGTGATTGTTAGATCAAACTACACAATCCTGTTACGGTCGTTAACGTGGCCCATCTGAGGCAACCTTGGCCATGTTCGCCAATCAACAAGGCTGGTTTGTTTCGAGAAGTTTTGAGAAAATGAAAGCCAAGCAAGATGTTGGTGCAATTAAAAACCATGCAGACTCGGTAATTGATTATAAAACTTATTTTTCTTAGGCGTTATTATCTTAAAAAAGGAATGCATCAAGAGGTGCCTCATCTAAACTTCTATAACCCAGTTTCACACACACCTGGTTTAAAAAATATTTTCCCTCTAATGCATACTCAGTGCACGACAGTCACTTAATAAACATTGCAAGAGCTTGCAAGTCTCTGCAAGCTGATCAAACAACTTGCGGACGTGTAATACCACATGTTAAGTTCAATACAGAGACGACAGCTACCGTTCCGCTCGCGAATTAATTACACTACCGTTAGCAATAGAGTAAATAAAACTAGTTTGGAGCCCTACGGCTGATTATGATTTATGTGTCCACCGTGAGATTATATAGGGTATAATCTAGGACTTAATTTTAGTTTCAACATTGACTAGTCTCTTGGAGAAATTGTAGGAATAGCTTTCGCAGAAAGCGCATCGATTTATTTGGTTGTAGCTTCATTATAGCTTGCACCTTTGTTAGAATCATGAGAAAGTTTATTCAATCTAGCTGGTACTCTCAAAATCATCAAACTTATCATACTAAATAAGTTAAGATAACTTGCTGAACTAAAAATACTTCACATTTGAAATATAAGCAGTATTATTTTTTCTTTAAATCATAAGTTATTTTTTGCAAACAAAATAATCGTGTAAATCAATTAGCTGTCTGCTAACAAATAACAAAACAAAATACACACTCAATCTACACATTCATCAAAATTGTTCCACTACAGGTTTTCGATCTTTAAAATTGATTGCAATGAATTTTTTAATATTTTGCTTACGCTAATAACTCGACAGGCTCATAGTAAGCACGTTGGAAACTGGTATCATCTGCATAAATACAGGTTTATAAGATGATATCTAGTAGCTCTATTATTTTTTTGTTAATCCAGCAAATAACATGGTCATGTGGATTATTGTAAATGGCAATTATGTCAGGAATTGACACAAAGTTTGTTACGGCAAAAAATCAATTTGTCAGTACTCTAAAATGTTTCTGTGGCATCATTTGCTTCACTATACTTTTCCTCTTTGAGTATATTTCCAGCTAAATCGAAAAGTTTTTTCGCCCGTGACAATTAATTATATTGTTTGCGTTCACAATTCCTTTTTCGAATTCCAATCAGAAGCTATTCGCCGTTTTGTTACTTGGAAATTAATGATTCGCTTTCAATGTGTTGTTTTGTATTGCTATTCTACTGTCATGTTATCAAGCACGTACACTTCTTTAATAGTATCTGAACGAACACTTTGTTTCTAGTCGGCGTGATCGTCTATTTTTATCCGTTAGTTTTTTATTCGGCCGAGCTTTATTGATTTTTTGCTACTAGAATTCCTTCACTTTAATATGCTTCATCTCACTGCATAAAAAGGTGCCGTCTATTGTCTTTCGGTATTCTACATTGCCTCGTGAAAACATGTTTTGTTGTTAGAAATGCTCTGTCATCGTTCAATGTATAGTTTATGATTTGGCTTCACGTATCTAATATATATTGGTGACGGTAACTCTTGCGAGAACCATTAAATCATTCTTATTATAATTTGAATCACCAATTTTCGTTTTACCTACAGCCATGCATTAAGAAAACTTCAATTTCACTATGTGGTTTACCGTTAGCTAAATAGTGGTATCAATCATAATCTTCATTGGCGAGATTCACTCGAGTATTTTGATGATTGTTATTAGTAGTTCTGAGTTATGAATCTCAGTAGTGAGCTCCATGAGTACTGCTTAATGGAATTTTAAGAGGCAATTTGATTAATTTCGTACGTGCAGAATTTGTGTTATGTCTACGTTAATTGGGTGATTTTGTTTTCTGTGAGCTTTCCGGTTGAAATTCCATTCCAATTAATAACTTTAATTTTGTAATTAATTCTCAGGAAAGTGGTAGTGCAAAATTAATTACTATTCGTTATTGAAAATAAATAAAAATTCTTTAAATAAACCTTAATGATTAATATTTCGCCATACATTAATATTACAAATTGCAAAATAATTTACAGGTTTTCCAACATTGACAAATAGGAATACAGAAATAGTATGAAACATTGAATATTTACCGGTTTCAAGTGATCATATACGGCGTAAATAATAATGATATAAAGCCCAATAAATTGCCATTAATAAGGAAGCAATTTCTTTGCACTTCCACATGAAATATGGGCAGAGGCGGGTAGCAATTATTTTTTAAAGCCCCCTGCCTGGGCTTACTGACTTTAAAAATCGACAAGATATTTGTCTTGTAAAGCTTTAATGTCCATTTTCATACCGTTTACAATCAATAATGATCCATAAAGTGCGGGCACGCAATCTTCTGCAATATTTTAGTGGTAGGTACTACAAATGGTTTATTGCAAGTATCTACATATTATTTCTGTTCACATAAATCGTGATTGGCCAATGTTTGTTTTATAGTTATTGTTGGTGAAATAAAGCCTTTATAGTTTCTTTTGAGCCCTACTGTACAAGAATTTGTTTAAGCTTCAGATTTATGCCAGGAAATATATAACTGCTAACTATAAAAGCAACACTAGGGGACAGTCTCACCATTTATCTTTATTTCAATAATTATTTCTATGTGGGTTTTTTTTTGCTTTTACTCCATACATGAAATTCAAATAAAATTATTTATTGCGTTCCTGCCTTTAGACATTAGTGTAGCAGCATTTCTAAAGGCATTGTCATGGTCTTCGAATACTTTTACTGAACTAAATTTTTTAAGTAGTAAGCTGTCAGTGCGGTGAAACAGTCGACCGCCTCGGACACCAAGGCCTTTCCTGCAGCAAGACTGCTGGTCATTTGGCACCGCACGCAAGCATTAATGACATCATCCGTCGGGCTCTTGTCACCGCCGGGGAGCCAGCTGTTTTAGAACCCAATGGCTTGGCACGCGACGATGGGAAGAGGCCAGGCGGAATGACCATAATGCCTTGGAAGTTGGGTACGCTTTTGGTGTGTGATGCAACCTATGTCGATACAGCCTCCTAGCACCACCGTGCAGCCGCCCCAGCACAGCCCACCGGCTGTGCTGGGGCGGCTGCTGCAGGTGCAGAAAACCTCAAACGGCACAAATATAACATTACTACCTTACTTATTTTGACCTGTTTGGGGTTGAAACACTAGGGCCGTGGGGTCCGAGTGCTCATCGAGTATTTCAGGACATCGCCAAGCGTTTGGTCGACTCTTCACGCGAGCAGGGGGCTGGCCAATTTTTAGGTCAAAGAATCAGCATTGCCATCCAACGTGGCAACGCTGCCAACCTTTTGGGCACTATTCCCACAGACAGCGTGCCACGCGCGACACTGAACACTTTGAGTTTACGACTCTACCTATGTTAATGTTTGGTCGTAAGATTGAATTGCTACAATAGTGCTCCTAGGCAAGCGCCAAGCTTTTAGTACCCATGCACTATTGATGTTTCATGTCAAGAACTTGTTTTATTTATTGTCATTTACCAGTCTCAGTAACAGTCAGACTTGGAAATGTATCTCGGATCTGTTGAAGCGGTAAAAATAAATCAAAAGTTCTGCTCCTTATAAAAGGTTTCGTTTGGGTTCCTAGCGTCATTGTTATTTCTTACGACAAGCAATGCTGTGTTTTGATTTGGAGATTCTAGTCTCTGTGACGTTATAGGGACAAGAGACATCTCAATTTGGTTATAGACTGGCAAAATATCGGAAAATGTCTTCGTGTGTCTATCGGTTAGAAGTGGTGGTAATCAGAAGTGATTCGGTTAGGTGGCCTTTCGGCATGACAGGTCATTCATCAGTTCATCAGTCATGTCAACATGTCTGGATTTTTAGCTATCCTTCTAATTATTTTGATGCTGCTAGTCTTGAAAGTTTTGTATCGAGCCGAGCCGTTGCTGACGAAACGCACACAACTCAAAGACCCAAGGGGATACATCAGACATAGACACTTATTCATACGCCTTCTTGCTCAACTAATCACTTAATAAATTACAAATAAATTACTCGTCTAAACGCACCATGTCCATGCCTCGGGTATACGTAGGTACCCATAAAATTTGTCCGAGCCGTCAATTCGTATTTATGTTTCTAAGTGATATAAAGCGCAGCGACTATCGAATTAACTCATCATTCCGTCGAGACGTTATCGTCCCACGACATCGGTAGCCGACAAGTCGGTTGATCTGTCGTATGTCGCGTGCGTTTTATTTTACGCACGGTGACGTGCGCCGCCTGTCACCCGGCTGCCTTTGCGTTAATTTAAAACGTAGAACGAATGTCATTTGGTAGTTTGCGATACTCGATAAGAGTTCTCGGGTTCTCGAAATTCGGCGGCACTGAGTTCTAGGAAATTTGTTATCTTTTCATCGTTTTTGTAGTCGTAAATCAATTAATTAACGTAGAGTACTTGCTTTATGTATTGGAATATTGAAGCTTCTAGTAATATTGATAAAAGCTTGTAAGGAGACCGACTGTTATCAGTTATCTTGAAGTCATAGAAGTGACCCGTAGATTAAACATTACAATGTTATGTTGACATTTAAAAATAAAAGAAAGTGGCAATTTAATTGACCAAACTATTTAATGGCTGACTACAGATAATTTAATTTGTTTTAAATTAATTTTATAATAAATGCAACATATCCCCTACGGCTATACGGCTATCGTGCTGGCTGTTTATAAAAGATATCACTTAATAACACGCTGTGATCTGCCTACCGACTGCGAATGCTATTTTTATGAACGTGGGTGGTGTTGTATACGTTTGTATAAAAATATTTGTCTAGCTCCGGGCTATAAGGCTATCTAATTAACAGCGATCGACACTGAAAATGCCATTAAATTGTCAAACAACAAATAAACTCAGGCAATATATAGTAAATTGATCGGAAACATCAGATGCCCGATCCTCAATGATGTTATCGTTACCTCTAATATATACCCATCTCTAAATTAATATGCGGACCGTAGCACACGATATACATTTCAATTTTTGAATCTTAATTAACGCTACTTTATACTGACAAAAAACTAATTAAGATTGCGCAATAATCTCCGTCCTGTCATTAGGCGGCAATAAAACATTGATTTGAAAATCTTCGCTTTTTTGTTTAATATAAACAGAAATATATTATATGCTCTTACATTCAAAAATTTGGTAACAATTTCTATTTCGAGCGTAGAATGTAACAGTATTTTAAACGATTTCTTTTGTGTGTCGATAAAAACGTCGGGTTTGGAATATGTAGATTGGCCGTAAAGTGTCAATTGGAGTTTAACGCAAGCGCAATGATAATCGCATCGATTCAGTTGGAATCGATAGACATAACCTGAGCTTTTATTATTCTATCGCTTTTGATCGAAGGAAACGTTGTCCGTTGTGACCGTTTGGAGTCCGATGCGTGTTCGTATTTTATGGGGGCATAAATATCAGTGGATGGCCGTCGAAACGGGCCGACCGCGACGCGCGCGCAGGCCGCGGGCGCACAAACCGGTCGTAATTTTTATTCGCCGCTCAGTGAACAATTTCGGTAAATTTGTTTGCATGTACCAGGTTTTGTTTGAGCATTAGCAACAGCCGAGTTATGGATGCGATCTTAAATAACAATAATTGTGGACGTCCGAATGTATGAGCGTCCATATTTATGGAGCTGTATTTTTTTAATGACTCAACATTGTTTGAATTTTAATATTTATTTCTTTTAGGTGGGACATAAATTTTGGCAAACTAACAAACCAAACTTATAATTATTCCTTAGGCATAAAGACATCAATATTATTTTTTATTGACAGGCATTCGTTTATAGTTTTTTAATTGTTTGTTTAATATGTATGAATATTTTCCTTCCTTAGCCAATAAACTAGCTTGTTCATCAAAAATAGCAGTTTAAGTAAATAAGTATTTGATTTGAATAATTCCTTACATCATCGTCACAGCGATCAGGACTTCCTCAGCATAAACTCTTAACCACATAAAAATTGACATCGGTCATTCAGCCAATCAAAATCGATGAACAAAATTCGAGCTAACGATGGGTATCTTCATCAATGACATTAACTTTGCTACCGTAGCATTGTTATCTGACCCAGTGGGTACCATTATTAGTTACCAATAGTACCTATATTAATAGATATTTTTCCATATACCATCTAAAGGTCTCGTTCACTTCCTGATCACTGTATCCATCGATTCTTCTTGATATGCGTAGGTAAATAAAATGATGCATTGTGCTTCCACTCCCACGCATCTTTATGACTAATATAATCAGATAGGGTTAAAGAATTAGCCATCAATCATTGATGATAATGATATTTGACGTGCTCTTATGATTGTGCTCTCGATAATTTATAAATACCACGTTTGATTGATACGATGCGATGCCAAATTTGTATGCGAAGTTGAGTAATCCGGGTTTTTTGTTGTGTTGGTTGACGTACAGGTTGTTAGTATAATAAGTATAGGCATTTCCTGCAATTACTCATTTTTCTGAGTTAATATACTCGTTATTTAAGATAACTAAATTTCAAGGCTTTTTATATTCAGTTTAGTGCAGTATAATAGCCGACCCCAACATAGTTGGGAAAAGGCTAGGCAGATTGATTTTGAGTATAGTTTGTTAGAATATGTACGCTACTTATAATATAGGCATGTTCTTTGTTCATAACTCGTTTAAAAAACCAAGCATTTTGCCTATTAAAAATGGTCGGTCAAGACAAGAACGGACCATAATTTAAAACTTCACAGATGAAAAAAAAGAGGCGCTATGCTATAGAGCCAGTTTTTACAGTCTCTCAAATACGAGCTCACTGCCTTATCTGGGTCTAAAACATTTAGAGATCGTAATTACAAATAATATGCCCTAATTAGCACCACCTTTTCCATAATGTTTAAGAATGCCTTCAAAATACAAAAATCAGCAGTTTTATTTCCATAACAGTCATTTACAACATCATTTATCTTTTTTCCTAATAATTAAAAGCTCAATAATCCATAAAATGGTACATCCAAGACTTAGAAAAGGGCATACAAAAAGTATACATTAATTATCACTATAGCAACAGGATGCCGTGATAGAGAAAAACCATGGGAAATGTAACAGGCGATCGAAGCCAGTTCATATCAACGACAGTCGAACCATTAAAAACTGCATTTCTACAGATTTTATGTTGTTAAGTGCCATTTTTGTAAAGCAGATAATATTTAAAAGAAAAAAGAAAGAATGCAAACTTTGATGTCCTATGATTATTTCCACTCCTGTTTTATATACTTGTACATTTTATTATTTTAAGTTCAATATTTTTTAAATTATGTAAATATTATCTTGAAAATAGTATCCCAATAATTGGAAATACGGCCCAAATCTATCTAAGTAAAAATCTGAAATTAAGATGCTAGGATTTGAATAGGTTTTCTTGAAAATTGTTAGAAGCTGATCTGACAATTTATGAAATAAGTGCTCAAGAAGTCTGTTCTGAGGAACTTCCAGGAATGTTGTAAAATTATATTTCAGAGCTCTTTAAGTATCAGTTTTCTAAGATTGTTGTTCGTCAGATAATTATTATTTACTTTTTCATGGAAATTATTAATGAAAGGTTACTTAAAAGGCAAAGGAATTGCTAATTAAAAATATTAATGAGGTTAGTTTATGGTAACTAACCTCATTAATATCCGGTAAAACAATATCATAAATATTCACCAGATTAGTTTACAGTCCTTTTTTCACAGTAATTTTACCTATGCAAAATTCAAAATTCAAAAGTCATTTATTCAAACTAGGCTGAAAATCAGCACTTTTCGAACGTCAAAATTACATAAGACAGTCCCCCAAAAACGCCCACCCTTCACCACTTCCTAGTGCTTTAGCTGGGAAGAAGAAGTGGCGCAACAAACTCCCCAGCAGCACAGCTGTCTGAATAGTTAGAAGAACATGATTCTATACAATAGTAATAATTTACTTTACGCAACACAACGCACACTTGCTGCCGGTTGCTCAGACAAGATTAGTATGATCAATTTTCGAGGTCGCTAGCTGACCATATATTACAATATATTTCATAAAAATAAAAAACAAAAACTGTGTAAATAGTAGATTTCGTCAATAATAAACAAAATTTAAATTAAATAAATTGACTTATACAGTCAAATAAAATGAACTAAACAGTTAAATTAGTATGGAGTAGTATAGAGCTAGTCCCAAGCCTTTTTGTCGTCTAAGTAATCTTTAATTTTGTAGAAACCTTTTTGACATAGTTTGTGTTTAATAAATGATTTAAATTTATTGAGGCTCAGTTCTTTAACATGGATTGGGAGTTTGTTGTAAAAACGTATACTTTGGCACTTAAATGAATTACTAATTTTTTGGAGCCTAGTCCTGGGCACAATAAGTAAATCTTTGTTTCTAGTATTTAAGCTATGAATGTCGCTGTGTTTAGAATATAAATTAATATTCTTTTTTACATAAATCAGGTTCTCAAATATATATTGAGATGCGACTGTCATGATATTTATTTCCTTAAATTTATCCCTCAGTGAATGCCTACAACTTAGGTTATAAATTGCTCGAATGGCTCGCTTCTGCAGCACAAATATAGTCTGAATGTCGGCTGCATTTCCCCACAACAAAATGCCGTATGACATTACACTATGGAAATAACTAAAATATACTAATCGAGCTGTTTCTACATCAGTCAAATGACGAATTTTATAGACCGCGTAGGCTGCAGAGCTTAGCCGCTTCGACAATTTGGTTATATGAGGGCCCCACTGAAGCTTTGAATCCAAGGTAATACCTAAGAACACAGTGGTGTCCACAAGATCCAATTCCGCCCCATTTACTAATACATTGGTTTTCACCTGCTGAACGTTAGGTGTCAGAAATCTAATACATTTAGTCTTTTTCTCGTTTAAAAGTAAATTACTAACACTAAACCAATGCACTATTTTAGAGAGAGCGTTATTTACATCGTCGGTAACTGTCTGTTGTCGCTTAAGCTTAAATATAAGTGATGTGTCATCTGCAAATAACACTATTTCGTGACTGTTCTTTACAAGGCAAGGTAGGTCATTAATATATACGAGAAATAAAAAAGGGCCAAGAATTGAACCCTGAGGAACTCCCATAGTGACAAAGGAACCCGGGGATCACTTGCCGTTAACGTCCACTCTTTGGATCCTATTATCCAAATAAGAAATAATAAGATCCAAGGCAGTGTTTTTAACACCATAGTGATGCAATTTCCTGACCAATGTATCATGAGAAACACAATCGAAAGCCTTAGATAAGTCACAAAAAATACCTAGGGCATCATGTGACTTCTCCCAGGCCTCAAAAATATGTGCAAGAAGCTCAACACCAGCGTTGGAAGTCGAGCGACCCCTTGTGAAACCGAATTGTTTACTGTTTAATAATTTATGTTTATTAAAATGTCTTTGCAATTGATCTAGCATCAATTTTTCAAATATTTTACTAAAGGTGGGAAGCACAGAAATTGGTCTAAAGTTCGTGGGGTCTGATGTGCTGCCCGATTTAAACAAAGGTATTATTTTACTAGTCTTCATTAAGTCAGGAATTACACCACAGTCAATACATTTATTAAAGATAATTGCTAATTCAGGCGCTACAGTGTTGATTATGCATTTTGTAACCGCTACGGAATTTCCCCACAGATCAGCCGTTTTTTTTACATTGAGTGTATTGAAAATTTTAATAATATCTCGAGCACTAGCATAGTCGAAATTAAATTCATGGTTACAATTATCAACATTTTCTTTCAATAGGGACTCTGCAACAGTGGGTGAAGAATTTAAAGCTTTTGTGGTTGAGACTGGAATATCTGCAAAGAAATTTTCAAAAACTGAGGCTACTTCTAAATCCTTTTTAATAACTGTATTGTTAATATTAAGGCTGTATTCACAATTACGCTTTCTGTCTCTTCCAGTCTCATTGTTTATAATTTCCCAAGTCATTTGTATTTTATTCTGACTATTTTTAATTTTTGAGCTTAAATATCGACATTTAGCTTCGCTACAAACTTGTTTAAATAATTTGGAATAGTTCTTAACATATTGATAAAAATCTTTACTTTTATTGTAATTTCTTTCTTCATACAGTTCAAAGAGTTTGATTCTACTCTTAAATATACCTTTAGTTGCCCATTCACTGAAAGTTGCAGAACCATTAACTGAGATCTGCTTTGGTATAAATGTTGAGTTAAATTCTGTACAATACATGGCAAAAAAGGAATTGTACAGTTCATTAGGATTATCACAATAAGGCAAGTAGGGTAATTTACTATTAAGTTTGTTTTTAAAACTCTCCAAGCGACCTGCAGTTTTTGGCACTACAGTGATATATCTCTTCGCCACTTTTTTATCTTGTTTGCTAAATGTAATCAGCTGTCCACAGTGGTCAGAATCCAGTTGACTTATAATTTTTTTGCTTATAGGTAATATATCAGTAAATATATTATCTAAACATGTACCCGAGGTGGGGGTTATTCTAGTAGGCTCCAAAAATAAATGATTAAGGTTATATGACTGAAATAAATTATTAATTTTTAGGCTCATCGATGAGTGCTCTAATAAATTGACATTAAAATCCCCACATACAATTATATTTTTTCCTAATTTACAAAGTTTTTGTAACACATCATCCATGATACTCTCAAAGTATATATGATGTAACCAATATTATGTAACCATCTTATTTTATTTAAAAGAGTGTACGTGGAGTTTCTTGCCCGTTCTTCTCCATAGGTACCTACTACGCTTTGGAATGGGCGACTAGCTTCATATTTCTGACTGACCGACCCCTTGACTATTCAAAAGTGCCTGTAATTGGTTTATTTGAAATAAATGCTTTGAGTTTGAGTTTGAGTTTGAGTTGAAAGCAATCATAAATCGATGACGGAGGCCGGTACACGCTCAATACAACAAGCTGCTCCAACTCCACACAAGCTATTTCTATAGTCCGCTCAACAGAGAGGCTTACAATATCTTTACGTTCTTTGAATTTAAATTGTTTAGTTAACAGTATCAATGAGCCACCGAGTATTGCATTTTCTCTGCTGAATGAACTACCAACCTGGTGATTACTGAAATTAAACATGAGCTGATGGCTTTTTAACCAATGTTCTGTAATACATAAAATATCAATGTTGTTACAGTTCATGAATAATTCAGAAAAACACGGTCATATCTCGGCGAAATAACAAAAACTACAACATAAAACCATGGATCACGCCAGGACTCATTCGCTGTATGAAAAATAGAGATAAACTGCATATAAAAGCTAAATCTAATCCAGATAATTTAATTTTGCAACTGTCGTATAAACGATATCGTAACTTCTGTAATAATCTTCTAAAAAAAGTAAAAAGCAACTACGATAAAATTGCACTAGAAAAAGCTGGTACAAATAGTAAAAAAATATGGAATTTTATTAAAAATGTAACCTATACCTCTAAAGAAAATCAGTCATCTTCAGGTCTATTACAAGCACACTCATCAAAGTTAGCATCTGCCAACAGTGCGAATAGTTTCTTTGTCAATGTTGGTAAATGTCTGGCTGAAAATGTTCAGGGCCAATCACAATATCTATCAAGCACACCATTTACATGTAACACTATTCCATCATCCTTTGTGTTGCATGACACTGACGAGACTGAGGTGGAAACGATAATTATGAGTTTGAAGGACGACTGTGCAGTTGGCTGGGATAACATATCAAATAAAATTATTAAACAGTTCAGGCACATTTTGGGACCGCCACTAACTTATATTTTCCAAAAATGTTTATCGACAGGTATTTTTCCTGAGTGCCTAAAAAAAGCTGTTGTTGTCCCCGTTTACAAATCAGGCAGTAAAGATCAAGTGACAAATTATAGACCTATTTCCTTACTGCCTACTATTTCTAAAATATTAGAAAAAAATATGAATAAAAGGCTCTACAAATACTTGGAGGATAAATCAATTTTATCTAAACGGCAGTTTGGATTTAGGCCTAAAATGTCAACAGACGATGCTGTGCACCATCTGACTGACTATCTAGCACAAGAACTTGATAATGGTAACCACACAGTAGGAATCTTCCTGGACCTCGCCAAAGCTTTTGATACGGTTTCTGTTCAGATTCTGTTGCGCAAGCTTGAAGCCATAGGTATCAGAGGCGCCCAGCTGAAACTATTTAAGAGCTATTTAGAAGACCGCACCCAATGTGTACGGATTGATAATGTTCTCAGCGATAGTAAAAAAAACACGTCCTTCGGAGTTCCCCAAGGAAGTATTTTAGGGCCTACACTATTTTTAATATACATAAACGAACTCTGTAACCTAAATCTAGATCACGGCCAAATTGTTTCTTATGCTGACGACACTGCCCTTCTATTTTCGGCTGACTCAGAAAAAAATGTCTACGAGTTTGCGCAAAATGGCTTCGATAAATGGCTTCAACATAATTTACTAACACTAAATGCAGACAAGACAAATTATATTAAGTTTTCAATGCGCAAGCAAACGTCAACAAGCACTGTCTCGACATTATATGCTCATCATTGCACAATTCCTACGGATAACCAATGTGTTTGTCCCAAAATTAATATGGCAAATACAACAAAATACCTTGGTGTTATAATAGATGAAACACTTTCGTTTAAACAACATATTCAAGCTTTAAATAATAGAATTCGCAAATTAATATTTGTTTAAAAAAAATTAAGATATATTGTTGATCCAAAACTAGTTAGACAAGTTTACTTTGCACTGTGTCAATCAATATTAACTTATTGTATTACCACATGGGGTGGAGTGGGTAAAACAATGTTACTAACCATCGAGAGAGCTCAAAGGGCGATTCTCAAAGTCTCTACTTTCCGCCCTTTTCTTTTTCCTACTAACCTCCTGTATAAATCTTGTGAAGTATTAACAGTTCGTCAGCTATTTATAATGGGTATTGTATTAAAACAACACACAGCACTACCATACAGCACTGCATATACTAATTAAAGACGTAGAGATATAGTTTGTCCACAAAATTCAACAAAACATGCTTTTGTATCCAAATTTTATCTATACCTCGGTCCTCTTCTCTATAATAGACTAAACTCGAAAGCAAACATTTATTCCCTGAACTACACAAATTGTAAGAGAATTCTCAAGGATGCTCTCCAAAGTATGTCTTACGAAGATACAGAGAATTTACTAACTGTACTACAGTGAATATTATGTACAAATTTCACCTATGTTAAGTATTTATCAAATTTAGAAACTAAGTTAAGCTACTCAACATATAATTAGTGATCTATTGTCAACCTTTTGATTATTTATTTATTTTATAAGTCTATTTAAGCTCTTCCCGCCTGAAACACAGGATTACCTAGTTCAGACACGTAAGTCTTAGGAATATAATTTACATTTAAGCAAATCTGTAAAAAATGATGCCTTGTAATTTTTTGAATAAATATTATTATTATTATTAATTTCAAGGTCTTTTCTCAACATACCTTGAATATTTTGGTGGACCAGGTGAACTGTGTTAGAACTTATTCTGCCATTTTGATGATTCTTACTAGTATTTAAATTATGTCCATTAATTATGCAAGAGGTGTTCTCTATTGTCTTGATTTCTAATTTAAATTAATGTCAGCTTGTGTAGCCAAATTATTGACTGAATCAATAAAAATGTCAGATAATTGCCCAACAGAAGCAATAGTTTTATTAGCCAAACTCTTGGCTGATAAATCAATAAAAAAAAAGTATAGCGATAAAGCTATTTGTCTTTTTAAACATGTTGGTAAATACAATTTGTATTTTGTCACATATAAATATTTACTAACATACTTGTTAGTGTCAATTACATGAAAATTATTATTAGTGTTTAATGTCATATTATTTAACATTATATTTAACTTGTGCCTAAAATTATTTTCTCTCTGTGGCAAACTTTTACTGTAAGGAAATGTAAACATAACAATCTGTTTTAAGTCTAGCTCACAAAGTTTGTTATAGTAATGAAGCAGACTGTGCTGATTCACATTTCCTCTGTTACTAATCAATAATATTAAACTTGTATCCTGGTGAAAATTTAAACTAATAATCTTTGTCACTATCTCAACATAACTTAAGCCAGGCATACAATAGTTGGTAACTGATTTTCCCTTGCAAATATTTGATACTAACTGGCCCAGGTCTTTCCCAATTTCATCACTAAATATCACAATATCATTATTTATATGACAGCAAGAGCAACTCTGATTTTGACAGTGATGCAAAATCAGAGATAAGTATAGCGCTACAAGGTTATTTTGGCGCGTAGCCAAAATCGGAATTAAAGCCGCCATCTTGTTTTTTGAATAAATTTCTAGTGACATTACACAAAACAATTGCACAAATGTTTACCAACAGCGCCCCCCTGTAAATGTCATGGGAGTGCCAAAAGATCTTTGTAGCAGTGTTAATGAATGAAGCAAAATACACTTGTTTCCTGTCACGTCAGTACTGACACCATTTATGTAAACCATTCGTAAATCCGCAAGCGAGCCCATCTCCAATAAAACGCTACATTGCAATATGTAATAATGTAGTTCTCGATAATGGTGCCGATTCTCTTGTACACCGAACTAAACTATCACTAAAATTCCTTACTTTTGACAAAACAAAAAAAAATATTGACACAACTAAATCGAATTTGACAAGCGCGACTCCACGTGGTACATACTTGTTTGACCAACCCCGTAATTTTTTTTAGAGCCGGAGGCGCGCAGTGGTGGCAGCCTCGACCTGTTGTATATGGAATTTTTCACGTTTTGCATGGAAAATAAGAAAAATTACCTACGTGTTGATTATTAGGGGTATAAGAGCTTCATTAAGGGGGTCGAAATTTTTATAATTTTTGCGATAGGACACACCATTTTCAAGATATAAGCAAAAGAAAAGAAAAAAATATACATACAGTACTGTTTTTGCACCCGAAGTCGACGAGGTGTCCGTGTGAATTTTAGTTCATGACAACTAATAGTATTCCGCATTTAATACACCATTTTTAACCGCGATTAAAAATGGTCAGATTTAGTTAGTCATCGTTTGACAGGAATAAACTAAATTTTGGTGATTTTTAGTCTAGTTTAAAGGCATTTGTGACAAGAGAATCGGCACCAATATCGACCGCAAGACGATCACAACTTCTAACATCGTTAGTACATTATTACCTGCTGAGAAGACCAATCGCGAACTGCGTTGTTAAAAAGAAATAATCATTAAGTCCAATGTAATGTGCATGGCCAATCCAAAACAATTAGGCGTTGATATTTGGAGGGAGAAAGTCATAATTCCTATTGTAAAACGATTTGGGGTATTTATGGTTATTTTAAGTGGTCATGATAATCATAAGAAGTATAAAGTTCAATCAGTAAAGAAACAATGTCTGTCACCAAGTTTGGTCCAATATTTGATCCGATCTTCGTGGGTGTTTTTACAGCGGTTGAATAAGTGCATAGTATCAGACGGATAACTGTAATCATTACTTATGACACACACAATTTTATCAGCATAGGCGTTAATTGGTTGATGATTAGAGCTGAAAAGGTCTCCTTTAAAGTTCCTGCAATAAATCGACGTGAAGAAATTACCATAATCACCATCAAAAGATAACAGTACAGTGGTCAGGAGGAGTCTGATCACCATTCCGATGGCCAAGTCCTTGTTATCAAGATCCTCCATAAATGATGCTGAAAAGAGTAAGCATATTGCAAGCTTCGACACAATAGAAAACATAGAAGAGAGTAGCAGACTCTTTGTCATCTTTTACCGCACACATGTGAAGCTGAATGAAAAGGTCAAGGCCCATAGAAATAATAATCAAAATATTGAAAAAAATACATTATGGACGAAAAATCTTTACATTATACTTATTTTAATATAAAGTACATTGAATATTTAAAAAAAAAGTAATTGCTACGAGATGTTGGACTGATTCTGATGCCGAATTATACTTTTTAGAATTTTTGTCCGGTTGTCTGTTTGTCTGGATGTATGTTCCGGCTGAACGGATCTGGATGATAAATAGGTCTTTACCTATGAAATTGCCGTTTTGTATTTATTTGTATTAATCGAAGTAATCACCCATGCAATCAATGCATCTTTGCCAACGCAGTGGCAGTTTATTGATGCCCTTCTTAAAGAAATCAGCTGGACGGGAGGCAACAAATTCTTCAAAGGCATTTTGTACTGCCTCTCGAGTATTGAATTTTTTTCCCGCCAAGAAGTTATCCAAATTCTGGAAAAAGTAGTAGTCTGTAGGCGCAAGGTCTGGTGAGTAGGGCGGATGACGGAGAGCTTCCAACCCCAGTTCTTGCAACTTGGAGACCGTCTGCTGTGCAGTATGAGGTCGCGCGTTGTCGTGCAGGAGCAGCGGAGACGAGCGATTGACCAATGCTGGTTGGAGATGTGCCAGCTTCTCCATCATTGTGTTCAGTTCTTCACAGTACACATCTGCAGTAATGCTCACCCCGTTTGGTAAGAAGCTGTGATGAATCACACCGGCGCTAGACCACCAAACAGTGACCATCACTTTTCTAGGGGTAAGTTTTCGTTTAGGGCATTGTTTAGGTGCTGAACCAGGATCCAACCAACTTGCTGAGCGCTTGCGGTTATCAAACAGAATCCATTTTTCATCGCAGGTAACAATGCGGTTCAAAATTCCTTCATTTGTGTGTCTGTTGAGCAGTGCAAGGCACGTCTCGACGCGTACTTCGCGCTGGCGATCATTGAGTTCGTGGGGCACCCATTTGTCAAGCTTTTTTACCTTGCCAATTTGACGCAAATGGATCAATATTGTTTTGACGCTAACGTCGAAAGCTGCTGTTAATTCAGCCGTAGATTGTGTATCATCAGCTTCCACAATCGCCTTTAATTCGTCATTGTCGACCAAAGTCTTCGGATGACCGCGAGTTTTTCAGGTCGAAATTTCCAGAACGGAAGCGAGCAAACCAATAACAGGTGGTGCGTTGGTTTGTAGCGTTAGCTCCGTAAACGTCGTTGATGTTGCGTGCCACTTGTGCCGCGTTGCTGCCACGACGGTACTCATATTCCATAATTACTCGAATTTTTAACGTATCCATGATGACGAAAAAGATTGAAATGCGATGAAAATGTAACACTAATCAATAAACAAATAACTACTTTTGGAAAAAAAAACCATGTTTTTAAAATAAAATTAATTTGAAATTAGAATTCTTAGCCAAACAAAAATTATTTTGATTTGAAATGGCCAGTACTGCAGAACGGCAATTTCATAGGTAAAGACCTAATATTTGGCACACAGATAGTTTATAACCTGGATACTGGTACTTTTAATTGCAGTAGTACATAGTGGGGAATGCCCCAGGGATATCTTCCGACATCCACGCGGGCGAAGCCGCTGGTAAAAGCTAGTCAGCAATAAAAGCTGTAATTGTTTCTCAGAAAAATAATAGCTATGTCACCCAATGACCTTTTGGCACTAGACAGAAAACAACAGCCTATTAATAATATCCTTTTCGCTAAAGGTTAATATTAATATGAACCATCGCATGTCAACGGTCGCACGTGTCACATACACTAATCACACGGTACGGCGCATGTGTGTCGCTATTGAGTAGGAACGAGGGTAGTCGTGAGCTTAGATTTGTACGGTCTACTTGAACAAATTACTTGATGCAGAACGTGGTTTTTGGATAGAAATAGGAAATAGTTTATTGTCCAAGTAATACAGTAAGCAGGTTTACAGGTTGAGGCGACATGAGTAGCTTAAAATATTACTTATGTTATAAAAAAAATATTATCAGTGAACCCCAAACTAGACAGTCTGTATCTTAGGGCTCGGGGTACGAATTCCAGAGTGGAGACTAGACAGGTGATTTCAGGTGTTGTATTGTACATCTGATGTGTTTGTGTACGTGTGATGTGAGTGTGGTGTGTGTGTTTGTGAGTGTGTGTTGTGAAATGTATGTTTGTGTTATTTGGTCGTATCTAAGTTACGGTATTCACTAGACCATGAATGTTTTCGGCTATCCGATTTTATCGAAATTCGTCCTCTCCGACATCGTATTGTATAATGTTCTTGTCTTAATATTAATCGGCTTCTAATTAGGTTTGATTGGTTTGAACGAGTTCCACTTTCTTTGGGTTCAATTCTAGATTTTTACGAAATTTATATTTATATATATTATTATGGTGATACTAATTGTTCACGGTCTGGGTGTTTGTTTAAGTTTGATTTCTGCTTGGATACGTGCTAATTACGCCAAATATCTGTATGTAACGTAGCGACTAATTCAAGATAACGTGTGTATGTCCCGTGTGTGACAAGAATCGTTCGTGATCTTAGATTTTGATGCCCTACATTCTCTGGAATGCAGTACCATCGGTGTTGTTAATGTTAGATGTTTTGGAGGTGGTTCTCAACGTTTACTTTGTATCGAAGTTGACTTTTGATTACCGTTGACTTCTACGTTAAGTTCAACATTCAGTATTGACGTCTATATGGGTTCGATGTTTTGTAAAATGGTAATTGTAAAATTTTAGGAAAATCGTCTACTTTTACAATGTTTGTAAATATGTAAGCACCATGTATCTATCACATAATTAGTTTATCTGTTGTTGCTTCATTTTTAATTCTTAAAACTTTTTTATCTATTGTGGTATAATAATTTTATTCTAGGTGCATCGTCCTCACATATAATTATATAACTAATGTACTTCTACAAAATATTGTAAAACATTTTAAAAGAGTAACGGTGGAGTTTCTTGCCCATTCTTCTCCATGCGAAAACTACCTTTTGGAAGGGCGACTAAAATCATTTCAATTTTTTTGTAAATTTTTGACGTTTAAAATTGCCTTATGAGGGCCTATTTGAAATAAATTATTTGACTTTGACTTTGATGTTTAGAATTCATGCATGGCATTATTTTTGATTTTAGGGCTAACAATAAATTACTCCTCAATCATTTCAGTCCTAATAGTTACCGTAATCACCAAATAGTGGGCGCGAAAACGTTCTACCTTATACAGCGTGTCGATATTAATTGAAATTGTTACTTTGTTTCCGAGATAAACTGCAGCCTATGCAGATTCCCGTTATGGCCGTGATTAAGATTGTGGCTGATAAATGACTGTAGGCTCGCTATCATAGGTCGAGCTGTAGGTGTGCGACAGAATATCTGTTACTTTAACTTATGTGCTCAGATTACCGTATCATTTAAATTGTATCTGCCTCATTGGTCGTGTGGTATTAAGTTCACGAGCGTGTTGTGCGTTTGATTCTCATGTTGGGTAGTGTTAATGGTGTACCGTTTTTGTTTGAAAGTTCACTTTGGAAATTCGGCGTTGGAAACTGTACACATCATGGTAAAAGGCTTAGACATATCGCTCGGAACCTTACCACAGTATGGACCTTACTGGCATCGTTACGTTGGCAAACTGTAAAAAAGTGTATAACAATGCAGAATATATTTTGATTGCGTGTACATTGAAGACCAAAATTATACATATATTTACTAAAACATCATTGGTACACGCAGACGATGCAGTATATTTAGAGCAACGGTACCAATTTCTCTAGCGTGCCACAATTCTAAATTCATATGCCTTACACCGAAACCAATCAAATTTCTACGGTACATATTTCACAACGCATTTGTCAAGAGCAGGCTTTGTAATTACTCATCAAATTCGGCAAATTGATATTACAACCGGTAATATTATTAGAAAGTGGATCTTTTCTGTATTAACTGACCCACTACTTGATAGAAAACATTCACATGGAACGATATGAATCTATTATAAATATAATATGACAATGGTGTATTAACAATGAAGTAGATGAGACGGGGACCGGTGAACGATAAAGATCGGTACGGTTCATTCATCATTCAGTGTTACTGAACGGTGGGAGTAAAAATATTAGTATGATAAACAAACTCCTTGATAGTATCGATAATGTTTCAACTATTAATACTTTATGGCGTCTTGGATAGATCCCGGTAAGATCAAAGTTCGATGACCTGGAAATGGCTTCTGCCGAATCACGTCGTGTGACATTGTGCTTATTTTGGAACAGTTCTAGTCACTCGGTTGTTTTACATGCCCAAATTGCGCCTGGGCTATCGATTTACCATCTCCTACGACCAACCCATCCTTGGCTGCGCATCCTTGTCCACTACCACTATGTAGATGCTCACCGTTGCTCAATGTTCAATAGAAAGTGAAAAATCATATATCAAAAAGCCGTGTGCCCGATAAGATTTCCTATCGGCCAATAACGAACTACCATACAAACTCTTATTTAACCCATTTATGGCTCTCCCTAAATGGGTTAAATAAAATTCACTAAGTTTCAAAAATTCTTCCTTGGTGCTCACTTTCGTTTTAAAAAGAACTGTCATGGCTTCCAGACCCAGCGATTTAGGTTGTGCGTTTTCTCTCAGTAAATAAAAAAAAATATTATAGATTTTTATTAAGTAGTATTTTCGATATTTTATTATATCCTTAAAAAAAATCTAGGTCTCGGTCTACGTCTTTAAATTGGAATCCAGTTATTTTTTTTTACAGCCATGAAAATAAAAATACAGAAGCTTGGTAAGTAAATATGTACAATTCTCTAAAGTTATTTTTATTTATGTGTACGTCGCATGCCTAGACCATAAATCAGTAAAGGTAAAAAGTCTCCACGTAAAAATGTTACCTACCAGGAGACCATAAATTAGAGACGATAGTGAGTGAATTAGTCTGTTTTGGTTCCACTTTTTTGTCTGTTTATTCGGTCATGGTTTACTTGGAAACTACACGATTATGGGAACGCGATTATCAACGGTATTTGCATATTTAGCATTTGTCCTTGGTTAACCATTTTTGGCTATGTAGACTTAGAAGGTAATTCCCGTAACTGTCTGGTAGATTAGCTATTGAGAAGTCAATGATCTGTCAATATCGAACATCGTATCGATCCAAGGTAATAAGTATTCGCTGGTAGTTTAAACAGTTTTGCTGGTAGATTCGATTTTGCAACACATTTTAAACCTGTGCAGTTTGTTCAGGGTTCTTGTAGGAGGAATGCAGATATTATGCAAATCTTGATCACTGTTTTATATTTTGAACTGAAAATTGGGAGTATTAAAGTTTTCGATAAGAAATTGACACGGAAAAAAAACTAAGACCAACGCAAACTTAGCATATTCAGCCTATAATGTTCCCACTTCTGGAACACAGGCCGCCTCTCTGTGAGAGGGAGTGGGCCATAATCCACCACGCGGGCCCAGTGCGGGTTGGTGGATGTCACATGTCTTCGAACTTTTGGTTCTAGGAGATTCCGGTTTCCTCACGATGTTTTTCTTCACCGTTTTGAGAGCAGTGGTGATGAAATTAAATTCACAAAGTAAAGTGCCTGCCTGGGTTCGAATTCACGACTTACAACTCGTAAGTCGGGGCCGATACCACTGCGCCACCACTGTTCGCAACGTAAACTTGTCAAAGATAATTTAAAAGAAAAAACGTTAACCCTTCGCCCATCCTAAAGCACTAAACTTGTGTAGAAAAAAGTGGACACCAAAACCTCCCATTGTGTAATTCTATCGCTGTCGAGATTATCGAAGCTTGCCCTTAAGCAAACTATTCATTAAGGCCAGGTTGATTGATGTGGCCGATTATAAAGTTAAGTGCGTTCCAGACGGACGCGCGGTTTCGTTTCCACACCTTATTTGTCTGTATAAACGGGGTAATGAATTAAAACCATTTTTATGTACGTACACTTCGGGAAATGGACTCGTTGAATATAATTTATTAATTGATTTGTATATCATGACTAGCTTAATTAAAGCAAAAATAATTTTGTGCTGTAATTAAAATAGTTGCTTGTGGTGAAAAATGGCATTATTATTTTGATTTTTTTTACACTGGTGCCAATTCTATTGTACAGAGAACTAAACTATCACTTAAATAATAAGATAGATCGAAAGAGGTAAAGAGTATTTCTTTATTATATACCTACACCATAAAAGCCAAAAATTATAAGCAACGTTTTTCCCCCATGAAGTGAAGGGCCTTAAAAATATCGGTAGGTGCCAACAAGCACCCTTCTTCGAAGGGTTGAGCTCATGAAATACTAATAAGTTTCTATGTAGATATCAAATGTATAAAAAACAAAACTATACAGACATTTTGATTTGTGCAGGTGAATCACTCAGCTGCTTATAAATTATAGTCGTTTGATACTCGTCCTTTGAATTATATGAGATGGAACTACGAATTCGTTTTTTGTGTTATGGTCCTTAATTACATGATTAGCAGCCCGCACGGGTTGGTAGTGACATGTCCCTAGTTTAATTTCTTTATTATGTTTCAAATTAGTTATATCCGTTAAAATAAAATTTTAAAATGTAAATCAATCTTTTCCACCAACACCATTCAGGTGCGCTAACAAAATCAAATTAAAAATAGTACAATTTTAATATATAATAATAATAAAACGTCTATCGATATCATTTATTTACGAATCCTTTATGCTCTTCTCCATATTTCATCGTTGGTGCGTTTCGAGGAATACTTTTGGTGCTTTTCAAAGTTGGTACGCTTCGAGGAATACGCCCTTTTCCGTACTGGAAAACTTATAGAAGTGTTGTGGATGTGGAACTGTGTGGCAAACCATGCTCCACCTTCTATTCTGTCCTCTATATCCCAAAATATGCAGTCAAGGTGACCTCTGCGCTGCCACCGCGGACTCCGTGGAAGTGGCGAAGTTTTGTGCCATAAATACTTGAAATACTGTCGTGCCAGTGACACAAAGAAGCAGACTGGAAAAGCTAGAGCTGGAAAATGAAAACTGTTCAGTACTTTTCAGCAGCGGCGAAACAATCTTGTAATAAGTTAAACATTTTTTTTTGCTGTAAAGCGTTTATTAGTTTTCCCGCCCGTCCTTTTTACTTTTAGATCTATTTATTACCTGATCATAGCTGCCCATTTTCAGCCAGGGACCACCACATGGGATTAACATTATCCAAAAGCTGTCATTAAATTTTATACTACCTGTTTGTATCAAATTAGTTTTAATGTTTCCCTCAAGACGTCTTATATTACACGCTTATACATTAATTCCATTGACGAGAAGCATTAAAGATAAATCTGGCAACATTTTTACTTTCGGCGCCACGGAAACGATAATTTAAAAAGCCCTCCTTATGATTCATCATAAATATAATTTCGTGTCCCAATGAACGGTGTCCATTGAACGTCCGTCAATAACTTCCGACAAGTACTGGGTTGGGCAAACTGTGTCCGATATATTTTAGTGTGGACATGCATTCGTCTTTGAACGGAATTTACAGAGTTGATTCGCGGGCAGCGTGGGAGCAGTGTCACGATAAAACATTCTTGTGGGACACAAAATGTACCGCCTGCGAACATGATTGAATTTTATTGTGCGCTTAGCGCTTACTGGGACTATTTACTAATATTTTATGGGCAGGATCAAAACGGTAGCGATGGTTTATCGCATCCTTTAAGAGGATATAAGGTATATAGATGCTCACTGTAAGTCTACACTTTTAAATTTATTTGACTTTATTGGGACATTTATAACAGTTACACATTACAATTTAGCTTAATTTTATAAAAATTAATATCAGATTCTTGAAGTTTTTTTTTTTTTTCTGAACGAAAATTTGAATGTTCTTGTGGTTGGTAACCTAATTGAAAAGAAATAACTGACAGATCCCTACTATAAACTAAAAAAGTAGGAATACTAGATGTCTTTAAAGGACCAAAGACTAATATAGAGAAATACATAGATGCGGTTCACAGAAGATATTGTGTTCCCGTCGCACCGCCGCATTTCCCTCGTGCACAAGATGACCGCCTCAGATTTTACTATTGACACTTCTTCCAATAAAAGCGACCCCATAAACGCAGCCCTTGGGATAAATAAACTGCAGCCCCGTCCGTATGATGATACTTTAATATGCATAGAGTCCATGTTATTTGTGGTTTCCTCCGAAAACTGCAGTAAATAGCTGTAACGGGGGCACCCACCTTGTATTGACAATTTGGGTGTGCTTCCGATTTTACGTACCCATGAATAATATATTGCGTTTGGAGTACTGGGTAGGATTTATGAAGGGTGGCTAGGGTTTTAATCTTGTTGAACAACCATAACAAGACGTATGGGCAAATTACTGAATCCGTTATGAGGTAACTGAAGCGATTTAATGGCTACTTGAATTTCGGGAGAACCCTTTTAATATTTTAATTTAATAGATCAAGCCGGGATTAGAAGTCACGATTTATGCGTTTTGTGTTTTCATTTTGTTGATTACATATTGTTTTGGGTACGAGGTGAGCTTGAATGATTAATATGGCTTAATTAAACAAGGATCCCGAATTCAAGAAAAAACAGAATAGAGTCTGATCTATCGTCTGGGAGGACTCTAATCACATTACAAATTAAAACTTTATAAAAAATGTGTTTTAAAAGGCGTTGTAAATAAATATTAAATATTCACATTTTAATATCACCCCACAGTAGCTTTTATAATACCAACAATATCATAAAACTTAAATTTTTCGGCATATTAAAAAAAGTTTTCTACTAAAATATTCGTTAGAGCATATTGAAGTTGTAAACATATTTTAGCACTTTGATATTCATCTCGCAAATGTAAGATTAGGTGATAGACTCTTGACCCTGGAGATTTTAAATCGACACGTTTTAGGATTATTATAATTTTATTACCAAAATGTACTAAAATATATCTTCTAAGACTTTTTCGCCATCTATATGTTATTTACGATTGAATTTATGACAATAATCTCGGCTCCTGCAGTCTGCTGTTAGTAATTTTATATTGTAAACGACAAAAGTAGGATTTCTGTTTATAGGCACACTCTGAGGTGATTTTGGTATTAAAGGTATACTAAACTTCGCACAGCGGAGGAATAAAATAGACCATAAAGGTCTGACGTCATTATAATGTGTTTTGGGACGTAAGCACTATGGTCGTTGATTCTTATTCTTGTGACCGCGGTTGCAAGTTTAAGAGCCTTATTTTATATGGTTTTATGGATTGTAAAATTTAGACCTACGTTTATTTCTGCTGTAGAGAAGGGGGGTTAGTACTAGCTATTAGCCTTTGTAAAATAATAATATGCCTTTTTATTATTCAGATGATCATTAATATTTTAATTGATATGCAGGCATTTTTTATGCGTAGTTATGAAAATATGTTGTCGAAGTGAGCGAGAAATTTTCTTACAGGTTTTCTCTATCATATGGTATTCATATTCTTTTATTTGAATTTGTATATTTTGTATTATTTTGTATCATAACTGTTTTGCTATTCATTTTGTTTTCCTTACTTTGATTGTCGTGTATTGTTTTTTTGATTTATTTGAATGTTTTCGTCCTTTTCAAACTTGTTGTACCTACCTAGATAATAAGTGATAATGTGGTCGCTTATAATTGGGAGAGTACACTTGTATTTGTCTCTGTTTATGTTAACATGCATGTAATAAATAAATAAATATTACGACAAAGATTTAGCCTTTTCAGAATACCTCAAGGGAAAAAATATATCAAGTCTAGAATTATACTTTTTGCGTAGTGAGTACCAGGTGTTGTAGCGAAACCAAGGAGACTCTTATTTCTAGGAATGAATATAAACCTCTCCCTAGTTGAAAGTGTTTTCTGATAAATACAAGTTTCGATAAAATCGTAGGTACCTGGGCTTATATTTCTCGAGGTATTTCTTTTAACATTTAGTCAAACCAATATTATTGACACCAAACAAAATATTTTACCTATCTACTTGATAACTTATCCTTAAAATCTAGCGCCATAAGAGGACTAAAGGTAAGGCAACCGCATTTTTTTAATGATTATTGAAATTGCCAAATCAAATCAAAATATTTTATTTCACATAAACCTACATGGGCACTTATGAAACGTCAGAAGCTACATGCACGGTTCCAATTGTTCGTTTTCTACGGATAAGAGACAGCAAGAAACTCCACGGTTACTCTTTTAAAAATAATTGGATTTTAATATATTTTCAAATATCAGTGTTAATAGGTATGGGAGAACAGTCATGTAGGTCTTTCAACGAGTACCAAACTCACAACACAAAGCGTCACGTTATGTTGTTATAAAAAAAGAGAACGACTTAAGTAATCCTTTAGTGATCTTTTAGAAGACGTCTATCGCGCCTAGAAGTACCATTCCGTACCCGGCCGCAGGCAGCAACTGTACGCGACGTGTCGCGGCGTCATGTCGCTGCAGTCATGATTCCGAACCCGACCGCAGGCGGCAGCAGCCCGTATTCCAGTCGCTAGATAGAAGATAGGAAAACGTGTTATCGCTGGAGCGTTGGCGGCACTACTAGTCTGCGGTCGGGCTGCACGTGTCGCCTGTCACTCGCCCGTAGCTGCCGACGATGTGTTGCTAGCTACGGGAGGTATTTCATAGAAATTCATAAAAAACCAGTCGTGTCGCGGCGACTCATCGCCTGCAGTTGCCTCCTGCGGTCGGGTACGGAATGGTACCTAAAGGCCTCGACGCTATAACGCTAATTTGTTTGCAATAGAGCCTACTCTTTAATAAAAACAACTAAGCACAACACTGGCACTCAATAACTCTGCAGTCCCAAAATACCGGCACTACTGGTCTGCGGTCAGGCTGCACGTGTCGCCTGTCACTCGCCCGTAGCTGCCGACGATGTGTCGCTAGCTACGGAAGGTATTTCATAGAAATTCATTTATAGAAACCAGTCGTGTCGCGGCGACACGTCGCCTGCAGTTGCCTCATGCGGTCGGGTACGGAATGGTACCTAAAGGCCTCGACGCTATAACGCTAATTTGTTTGCAATAGAGCCTCCTCTTTAATAAAAACAACTAATCACAACACTGGCACTCAATAACTCTTCAGTCCCAAAATACCGGCACTACTGGTCTGCGGTCGGGCTGCACGTGTCGTCTGTCACTCGCTCGTAGCTGCCGACGATGTGTTGCTAGCTACGGGAGGTATTTCATAGAAATTCATAAAAAACCAGTCGTGTCGCGGCGACTCATCGCCTGCAGTTGCCTCCTGCGGTCGGGTACGGAATGGTACCTTAATGCCTCGACGCTATAACGCTAATTTGTTTGCAATAGAGCCTCCTCTTTAATAAAAACAACTAAGCGCAACACAGGCACACCATAACTCTTCAATCCCAAAATACACAATTTTTATAGCCAAACTAAAAAATATATTCAAGCATAATGAATAATACTAAGCCATCACGTCTATCAAGATTAACGTCATTCAAGTCAGATTTATATGAACACGTACAAAAACATATTTTTGTACCTGTTAGAGTATTAGTAACGTTTAGAAATGTGGCTCTCTGTGGTTATGAATGTCAAATATGCTAAGTTGGGCTGGTTCGAAGTTTTCATTTCTTTGATTACAATTAATTTATATTTTTTACACTACGGGATCGTGAGATACTGCGACGCCGCCGCTTATGGCCAGGAGTGGGATACAGCGAGCCGTCCACCGCCAGCTAAACTAAGGTAGTTTAGTTTAGCTCGGCAGTTTTTCATACATGTGGGTGGACTAAACTAAAATAATTTTTATATTAATAATTTCTAAGTTTATGATGATATGACCTTATATCAATCATATAGGTACAACATGTAAAAAAACCCGATCTGTGAGGGTGTTGCTAAGTATCGTACTGAGAGTCTATTTATGGGGTTATATCCAGGAAAAAAAAATCGCCCCCTTTTTTATATATTGTATGTATTAAGTGAACTATATACCCGGAAATAGATTAAACTCCACGCGCGCCCCTTTTTGACGTCGCGGGGGGAGTCTCACACCTCTTTCCCCCCGCAGGCAAAAGATGGCCCGCAAAAGCGGGCACCAGTCGGGGATCATGGAAGGCGCACAAGATCTGGACTAGCAGAGAAGTCTTTAAAGGGAACACTGAGGTGGTTTTTAGTCAGTATGAGTCTGACAGACCCCTTCGCCCGCCCCAGGGCGGAGGACATCCATGAACATTTTCCAACTCGGAAAAAAAAATGGTTTTTCGTTGCCGTCATGCTTTTCGATTTAAAACTTATCACCGTCATCGATGGAAAACGATGACTGCCTCATTTGTTTACCTAGTGGTCGTGAAACTGAACGTGGACTGCACTGGACTGGAGTGACTGGACAATAGACGGCCCTTATTATATGAGACCTACTTCTCTGCCTACCCTTAGCCTGTATGCCCACAGGTGTAGCATAAGCATAATCAGCCTATAATGTCCCCACTGCTGGGACTCAGGCCTGTTCTCTGTGAGAGGGAGTGGGCCCACCACGCGGGCCCAGTGCGAGTTTGCAATAGTCACATGTCTTCGAATTTTTGGTTCTAAGACATGCCGGTTTCCTCACAACGTTTTCCTTCACCGTTTTGAAAGCAGTGGTGATGAAATAATTTACACAAAGTAAAGCGCCTGTCAGGGTTTGAACCTACGACCTCAAAACGGTGAAGGAAAAGATCGTGAGGAAACCGTCATGTCCTAGAACCAAAACATCGAAGACATGTGACTTCTGCAAACTCGCACTGGGCCCACGTGTAAGTCGCAGCCATTAATACTGGTCGTACGCTATGTTGTCGTATTAAAATTATTAATAAGTTTTTGATGCTTGCATATGTATGAAGGAAATGTTATTTAAATAAATAAATATCGTTAGCACATTTTATTGTTTGTTTGCATAGTGGCTTGAATGAATAGGGAATTTATAGCCGTTTTCCTGCCGCTTGAACAGGGAAACAAGTTAATACTTAAACCAGGCGAGGAAACTACTCGTTTTCTAATGGAATAACTGCCGTTATTACTGCCGCACATGTTTTACTACGCTTAAAATCAATACCACTTGTAACTTTTACGATGTGTGAAGGATTTGTTATGCTGGGGCTACATTGTCGCGTTATCGTGCTCTCTTTTGCTCAACGTAACGTGCGTCGAGCGGTGTGTGAGAGAGAGCGCGCGAAGTTTAGTTCGCTTGACTTGACATTGGTGCCGATTCTCATGTGACAAATGCCTCTAAACTAGACTAAAAATCACCAAAATTTAGTTTATTCCTGTCAAACGACGATTGCCCATTCTGAAATAGACTAAAGTGACACAACTTCACTATATTTTAGTTTGGCAGCACTAAGATGGTACTGAATTATTAATTTAGTGAAAATGGCAATTCTGAATTTGACGTTTTTCATCTAAAATTTTGATTGTCTAACTAAATCTGATTTTTTTAAATTGTGGCTTAAAAAGGTTTGGTATAAAATAATTTGTCATGAACTAAAATTCACACCAACACCTCGACTTCAGGTGCAAAAACAGTAATGTATCTTTTTTTTCTTTTCTTTTGCTTATATCTCGAAAATGGTGTGTCCTATTTCAAAAATAAGGAAAATTTCGACCCCACTTTATAAAACCCACCTCTAAATCTCAACTTATAGATAATAATTTTTCATATTTTTCATACAAACATTGAAAAATTTCATTTAAAACACGTAGAGGCTTTCCCACGAGCCTCCGGCTCTAAAAAAATTCACTGGGTAGGGGCAAATAAGTACCACGTAGAGTCGCGATTGCCAAATTCGATTTTAGTTGCGTCAAAATTATTTTTAAATTTAGAGATTTAATTTTGCAGAATAGCTTTAAGATTCTCATAGTCAAAAGTAAGGAATTTTAGAGACAGTTTAGTTCGGTGTACAAGAGAATCGGCACCAATGTAGCCCCAGAATTATAGGAAAAGTTATTCTATGTATAGCTAATGTTGCTTGGGATCTATGGAAGCTTATGTAGCAATATCGACTACAGTTATTTCTTTAATCCCAGAGTAATTTGACAGTTGCAAATGTCAAACTCCAGATTGAAAAAACAAAGAACAATCACTTGAAGTGTCAAATTATTCTCTAGGATTAAAAAAATAAACTTTAAGAGAAACACAAATTGGTTTTCTGTTGAAAACTGATTCTTGATTCGCAAAAAATGATTATAGGTAGATCTACGATTTTCGCTTTTAACCCCCGACGTAAAAAGAGGGGTGTTATAAGTTTGACCGCTATACATGTGTGTGTTCTGTTTGTGGCACTGTATCTCTTAAACGGGTAAACCGATTTGAATGCGTATTCTTTTTGTTTTATCATAATCGGTTCAGCCGTTTGAAGATTATTAGCTCTTTTCTAGTTGCTGAATGGATGTGAGCATCTTTCACAGGTCTGATCGATTTGAAGTTTGGTATTCTGTTACTTCACTGATATTAGAAAAACATAATAACCTTGAACTGATGCTGCAGTATCACCTGGAATTTGCTGGATGCCCAAATCCCTTACCAACTGACAGCACAGGTATCGTGTTTGGGCTCATTGGAATGGTCTCAATGAATAGGTTATAGATATATGATGAACAGGGTCTGGTGATGGAGTAGGAAAGAGAAATGAGAGATGTTTGTGTCGGGGGATTTTTAAATTTGAACATAATTTATTTTGTTCATCAATCAATCAATCACTTTTTTTCTTACCAAATCCGAAAAATCTTTCTGCTAAGCATTGCCCATTAAGATGATATTTTCCGGTACTAAGTAATTATGGCCGCTTAATATGTGGAAAACAGAAGCACGTTCCACAATCCTCTATTAATCCCTATCACAGTTAACCCGTCTTAATTAAAAAAGAAAACACAGAAGTCCCCGGACTTTCCATCACGACTGTAAATAATTAATTGCCACACCTATTACTCGGGGATGGTCGCATCTCTCTGTGGCGTGTACTAATAGCTCTAATTTGCTTTCTCCACAAGTCATGACGGCAGCCAAGATCTCGCCTGGACTCATGACATTCATGACACGGTGATCCTATGTCGTGCTCAGCTTAATTAGCCTGCAAACCAAGCATCGTGACAATCGGGATCACGTGTGCGAATTTGAATAATATGCCAAGCCTTTCGCGGTCTACTTTGAATTGTTAGGTGGAAAACGCTAATAGACCCCGTGTTTTGTTTTTCTACCTCTGTATTTTTTTAACTGTCTGTACCTATAAGGGAATGTTTAATGGCTAGTATTGTGTGTTCAGTACGCAGTGCATAACTTGTGTTTGATAAAACAAACAGTTTAATAAAAAATATATGCATTGAAAACACGAATCTAACTTTAAAATTAGTTGCATGCGGTGGCAGTCAGTTTGTGATAACCATCGAATATTAATATTCAATATGTAAACATATCAGATACATTATGTCCATACGACCATTTCGAGTGGTCCGGTAATCGAAAATAAAGTAATCAAAAATCGATGTTTCTGTAAACATAACTGCACCGTATGCGCCATTATGACATATTAAGTAACTTTCATTAACCTGCCCAACGTCGCTGTGGAATTTTAAAACTACGAAACACGTTTACACGATAGCATCAATTCACTTGAGTATACTTGTGTAAATACCAATAAAAGAACATTATAATTACGATAAAATCTCGTAGCGTGGATGTTTGGGCTCTAATATCGGCGTGGTCTGTTAAACAATGTCCACCGACGCGCTGCCCACGCGCAAGTCACGCCCCTTACAGATCTCACATTATTGTTTTTATACCTCGTGTATCGACAATATCTCACCATCGATGTGTATTGAAGAATGCCCAAATTGATAGGCATCGGACACTGCTAGACGTTATATTAGGACGATACGTGATGGATTTTACATTGTATGCGCTTGCAGCGTATTATTATGACCAATCGAGAAACTCATTGTTCTAAATAAACAGTGTGGTCTTGAAAATAAAGAATGTGAATGAGGTCAAAGATCGCAGTTACCATTTTTCCATTGACTGAACATTTTAGTTTAGATAAGCAAGTGAACGTAAAAGATCTAGATCTCACAGAATTACTTTTTTTTGTTTCGCGATTCGTGCTCATCGAATTGTAGAAAATGAAACGTACAAACCCGTAGTTTCTTAAGCTGTGATCGAATACGTACTAGTAAGAAATGTTAAAGGAGATTTACAAAAAACAGAATTAATATCGGGATCGTTTCGTATTCGACTCGTGCGCAAAAAGGAGTTCCAATTATGTGTAAACGCAGCGTCCACTTAAGCCGAACATTCGCTTCGTTCTTTATCGAAATAAATTGACTGCAAAAATTGCTAACTGATGCAAAAAATATATTTACAATGTAATGTGAAAAACTGTGGAAAGCGTATTTATATTTTTACATGTTTGATATTTTTAAATTCCCGTCCCTAACGTCAAACAAAAGTTACTCCATATGTCATTGTGTCAAGCCGAGTCGATGCATAATGCATTGTTTCCATTACACTACGAATTTTAACATAAACTCGATGTTAAAGTTTCTTCCATGAATAAAATACAATTTTTTAGTTGTCAGGCGAGTCTGACTCGGGTCTGAGATAGAAGTGGGACAGCATCAGGACCTCGTTTATTTCTTAAGGCTCTTGATAATAGCGTCCATTTTCATGCACCTCGTTTTACGTGTGTTTTGATGAGCTGTGCGTAGTAAGCGAAAGCTTTTTTTTGTATGTGTTTTTTTGTATCGTATTGTAATTCAGTAAGCCTGCGTAGAGAATTCGGAAACATTCCGGAAAAGTTTATACGCAATATTCAAATATTTCATCAGCTGTAGATTCCTCTCACTTCAGATTTATTATCTTTATTTGAGTGCGTTTTCATTTTTCTTCGTTCATAATAGTGTTTACAGAGTAAACATTAAAAATAAGGTTGATTTTGTTAGCGACATTCCACTGTCATTGGCAGCTAACTGTATTGAACATTCACTGCTCTGTTTACAAATACAAACCTGCTTCAAAGTACGCTTCTTATACAAATACACTGTGATTTGCTATTCCGTACCGTTGCTTGTTCGTGTCTAATATTTGTGTTTGTCGCCCAAGACAAACTGAGCGTGCTCGTGTCTTGTTCTCGACCATATCCGTACCATAAAGCGAGTCATATTATTAACGTTAAAGACATAAACTTCATAACATAATGAGATACACTCCAAACCATGCATTTTAATTCAGAATTTTCTGTGGGAGAGTTGATACAAGACTTTTATTTGGAGCATGCTTACTTAAAGCTTGTTTACTTAACTTAAGTAATAGAAAGGAAAATCGAGTTGGTAAGCAAGTTGAGACCACCAGCGCTGATCTAGACATGCAGCGACATCATAATTATTACGGGCCGCTTTACTCTGAACGTAACCGGCCAAGTTCCCACCGTATAATAAATTGTAGTATGTCGCTTGATTATACCCTGCTGACGTTTCAATTTGATAGTTTCCCACTGGGTCTTATCACTTTCTAGGATTATTGATCGATTTAGTGGGGCGTATCGTTGCGATCTCAGGGCGTCGTATAAATTACTGGCTTGCATCAGCCGGTCGGCTGGTCCGGCCGAGACTATTGTCAAAGGAAGTGCATCGGTTATTGTTCCCGTCGCTTTGCGTTTTATCTGCGCCGCGCAATCGCGATCAGAACGCGCAGAGGACTGCAATTTATCTCGCCCTCTATTTGATCGTATTATTTTACTATTGGAAATTGTCTCGAGAAATTGACGCATCATTATCGGCTTAGAAAAATCGCATTTGCATTCTATGATTGTCGTGTATTTTGTTGTAATCGATGATATAATTTTCTTTGTCGCGTTTACGCATATCAAGTGATAAATTACAGCTGGTTGGATTGTTTGTTAAATTAATATCATCAATGATTCACCGATTTCATGCAGCTTCATTCGTAAATTACCGATATCCTCATTTCGCTGCATCAACGTTTATTGAGATTCCAAGAAGATTAAGCGCATTATCCTGAGATACGATCTTTGTCCAATGTCCCTAATTATTTAAACTTGCTAGAGGAAGTAGGTATTCATTCTCATGACTTCGATTAAGCGCTGCTTGATAAAATCAGAACTTCGATATCTTATTCATAAATCCGTTGGAATCGATTGTATTGATGTCATAGTGAGTGACGCCCGATCAGCATAATCGGTTTACAAGCTTCCTGTCCCAATTGTTATTGTAATACTCATTGTACTACCAGTTATTAATGTCCCATACGAGATGCGAACCGTCACGGTTAATTTATTTATACGACTCAAGCAAAATAATGAAGAATAGTGTCGTCTCGAGACGACGATTTTGAGTTTAAGTTTGAGCATTAATTAAGGTTTCCATTAAGATACAAGACTGTTTGTAAGATGCTAAGTTAGGTGGTTTGTTTGTCTCTAGACGAATGAGTGAGCAAGCACGTAGGTCAGAACACGTGAATTTACTCAGATGATAAACTTAAGAAATTATGTAGAACGTTAGGCTGGCCGTTCTGAAGCCAAAGTTTTGTGGTCGTTTACTTGTAGAACTTAACTACTTATGCGGGTTAATAAGCTAGATGAAATTTATAGCTTGGACTTTAATACTGTAGTTATTTTTTTGGATTTTTTTTAGTAAATTATAATTATTATTTCTTTTATCTCGATGAGGAAATAAAACAGTAATTGTGCGTAGAATTAGGAGCCCTTTATAATTATAATACACTCCACAGTGTACATATACCGCGGTGTTTTTTTTTTCGTACACTGGATTTTCAACTCTCGATATTGAGCCGAGCGTTGAGAATTCAACAGAGCGCATCCAGCGCGTCAAGAAAAAACACTGTTGGATATTCAACTCTCGGCGCTCAGCAGAGCACCGAAAACCCAATACGTGAAAATAAATTGCCGCGATAAAAATATGCGGGTGCGTACCTGGGCTTACACTGCTAGATAAGAAGAAAATTCTATTTAAAGTTTAATTTTCAGCCGTAAGAAATCAAATAGCGAAGAAAAGTTAAAACATAAATTATGCATACTTATTGACTTTGAATTGAAAAACCTCACAGCCATGTAAATATCTACTTGTTGAATAATATATTTCCACCTGGACCACACGTTATTTAAATAATTTGGCAGTTAATCGATGCCAGATATGATTTTATGTGGACTTGCACCTACTTGAATGGTTACTGATAGCCATAATGTAATCGAACACGAGATTGTAGATATTAGTTTTTATTTGCGGTGGTGATGAAGAATTTTTATAATGATTAATGACGATCATTATAACTGTTGATTTGTTTTGATCGAAGCTCTTTAGTTTTATTGCACCAGTATTAAACCACGATTAATTAAAAACTTTTTCTTCGTTTTTAACATTTTTGATGCCGTGGGAGGGTTTCGGAATCTTCTAATGGTCCTCCAGGGACACCGGCTGTAACAACCCCTATTTCACTTATGATTTATAGCACTTTCCGATCACCTATAGGTTGTAAAACCGATTTATAATCTCGGTGATTTATTGACACAGTAAAACTTTTTATATCTTCAGAATATCTTGTTTGTGATTTTTTTATCGTAGGTTGTCGTGAAAATATTATCACAGATTTTCGAATCGTCGGCAAGTGGCTCGGAGTAAACGGCGCAAAGCATGCGATACTCAATTGCAGATTCTGCAGATTGCTGTCATGGGGTCCCATTGAGAGCGCTGTTTAACCTGTGCAAGCTATTATTAACCGTTCATTGCTGGTGGATTTATACCGTCGTCGGCGTCACGGACTGTTCCCGTACGCAATTATCCGACTCGCGATCTCCCCATTGTTGTCGAAATTTAAAACAAATTTCCTGTACAAGGGGGGTCGCATTTTTCTGCCCTGCCAAATTGGTTAAGCACTGTAATTACTCGTTTAAGTTCCGAACGCTCGTCGGTTTGTGGGTATTGAGGCTCGGTATGTATACTTTGAAGGAGTTTATGAGGCGGAACGCAGTCCTCGTTGAGGTGTAGGGAGTCTGAATCTGAATACGAACTACGTCTTAATTCAAGAAATGTACCGTTTACTCGAGGTTGGAGCACAATGAGTAAGGATAACCAAATCAGATTGTCATTATTTCCAAAAGTGCTTGTGGTATAGTAGCCGGTGGTCTGATTTATAGCGATAAGAGTACTGAAGAGGTGGAGTTATCGGGAAAATCGCAAGAGCAGAGCCAAGCGAGGTCTACCGAGTGACATCGTATGAGCGATGCGATTGCTTTCGCAGTGATTAATTGTTAGGGTATCTTCAGGATTTTACTGTTATCTAAATCTGCGTTGTAGAACGGTTTTGCAACAAAGTTACTTATTGTTCCTAGAAATGATTCATGGTCATTCATGGTCTATCAATATGATTCTGATACCTACTCATATTTTATTGTTTAGTTAGTATTATTCGTGGATTTTGATTACCTTGAGAACATCAGTAAATCAAATATCACGATCTAACGTACAGTGTTGGTTATCGCTTAGGCACTTTTATACCACCCTTCGTTTACTTTTTGACAGATAAGATGTCAGCAGAAAATTGGATTTCACAAAATAAACATGTCTTACTTCTTTGGGCTGCAGTCCCTTCGATGTCGAAAATTAAACTCTATTGCTGATTGATAAAGTTGGTTTTAGGAAGATGTTAGTGATAAGAGAGTGTTGCAGAGGACTCTTGAATGGTGTTTCCTTTGTAAGTGTTCCAGTCAAAAGATTGGCTTCACGGCTAACAGCTGTTGGCCGAATAAGGCGAGGCATTTTATTTGCTTAAGGCAGATTGACGTATCACATTCATATGCAAAGCGTTCCCAGATACCATCTTGATGGGGATTTGATGAGTTTATTAAAACTGCAAAGAAATGAATTATAAACAGGGTCCGCTGATTGAAAACGAGATCTGTGCGATATTTATGCGATGAAATGCGAAACATACATATTTATAAAATTAATTAGTTTGACCTATAGTTTGAATTGTTTCTTTAATGATAATAATTTCATTATGAGTCTAGAAAAAATATAGATTCGCTTGTTAAAGAAAGATTCGATTTTAAATTAGCTTATTTTATTAATTGGTTATTTATATTTATCTACTTCTGCTTTTTTCAACTGTCTTAAAAACAAACACATTATTCATATATCTTTTATAATTATTATATATATCTACCTATAATGAAGATGAAATATACTCGTATAAATCACCATTATCCTACAATCGTTGACGATCTAGTTTTTATTTATCGGGTTAAATGCCTAAATCAGTAAAAGTCCTTAAGGGTACGCTAGCCGGTCATTCTTCCATACAAACTTAGTATAGTGATTACTCGTCTGTTTGACGGTATACGTTAAAAACTAAAAAAAATATCAAGAATTGGAAAAAAATATTGGTTTGGAAGTTATGAGTGTCGAAACTTCCATATTTCAACACTAATTTTGACTCGTCTTTGGGCGTAAATAAATAACTTATTAGTAAAATAATTGCAAAATAGAAACCGTACAGGGATAGATCATTTATTAAATTGTTCATATAATTTTATTTTGAGTAAATAAATCCAGTAGTTTTTCCATAATATTTATACGCCCAAAGTGTGTTCATGAAATTTTACGCGCTCGTTTGCTTCGCTTCGTTATAAATCATCGTCTATTTCACTAAATAGGTAAATTAATAAATATATACATAAATAAATAAAAAACTAGATAAATAAATAAAACTAAATAAATTAATAATTAGACTTCTTAGCATGCATATTAGTCACGCCCACCAACGAGTTCGAGCCGTCGACTAGTGTACCCTTAATGTCAACTAGTTCTTCTCTTGTTATATGTAAACCTACGCATGACGTGGTTTGTTGTTATTTGACGAAAGACCAATATCTGTTGTTTCAGTCACTAGCCATCACAACACCCGATGCTGTTGTGATAGCAACATTAACTAAAATTATTTACAAAAAATATATTTTCAGTAAACACAATCAACGTTCATATCTCACCTGCCCCGACGTAGATTGCCAACATGACGTCTGATGGGCTCGAAGTCAACCCTCACTCGCCAATGACGTGGAATCGACGTCTGACGTTTGACTGGTCATGTCACTCGGACTTGACGAGCGTCCGACAGTCGGACAATGCGGCTATGACGTGACTGTACACGAAATTCGGACAGTTGAGGCGAATGTAAAATATTGGTGTTTTGATCAATGCGTATGAGAGTTCAATGATCTGGGAATTGAAAAATGTTAAATTTTCAGTAGCCAACTCCTGAAAATTATATACTATTAATTCGATCCTATCCCATGAGTTGTGTTCACAAGAATTTGGGATATCTTATGAAGTCTACTTTGTAACCTATGTCTTGGTTATTCCTACCACTCTCTGTTAAAAGACACGAAATCAGTTGAAAGTTTGTTTACCACACCAGGGAAAAGAAATTAAAGACAAATAAAATACGAATAAAAATATTTTTATTATGTGAATCCGTATCAAAAATAGTCTCATCACTAAGTAAAAGCTCTTTTACGAGTATTAGTTTTCAAAACAAATTATTAATTTAACAACTTATACGACCCTTTGAGATTAGGTATAGTTTCATTTTATGTCTCGGTTGTTAAGTTTTGTAACGTATCCAGTATCTTTACGGAGTTACTGATACTTTTCGGCCGGTGAAGGCACGACCTCAACAGCCTCAAATTTTTTCATAGTTACAAAGTCGTAAAAAAAATATTGTACCCATCATTATCGGCTATAAACATCGATAAATAGTTGAAGTGTTATATCGTCCGTACGCCTATTTAGCCGGGTATATCAAATGTCTATAAAATAAAAAAGCAATCTGAATTTGGACTAGACTCGATCTCTATACAGCGTAGTTTATATTTTGGCTATAAAAACTGTCTTTCGCTTTATTATTAATTGATTCCCCAAATATCGGCTATAGGCTGTAAATTATATTTTTACGACCGATACAAAATGAGCAATTTCTTTAAAAGTAGCGTGTTGGGCGGAGCTTCTAATTTGATGACACCAATTAACGGCGCCTATTTTAGAAAAGTATGATGATAAAGGTTGGTCTATCAGGATATATTATGACGTCATAGCATAGCCTGATAGGCCAACTACTAATAAAGAGATGGCCATCTATATTGGTGGCACTGCCACGCAATTTGTCTTGACTCCGCTATAAATTGATTGTGCGCGCAGCGTGGCGTCTATCTGATCAAGTCGGTATTTATAAATGATTTTGATAATATGAGCCTCACCTACATAGACGAGCGAGTCAAACATGATCATAATAATAGTATACCATGATTGTGTAGTAAGTTACTTCTGTGCAGTCGTGTGGAACAGCCATTAGAAAACCTGCATGTTTTATTGTGTATACGAACTTTTCTCACTGTGTATTATTACGTGTAATGATAGAGAGTATTTGTAATAGTGAAAGTGTAGCCTATTGGTTGTATGTTTTGATGTCACGACTTAGAAACAGGATTCGTATTTGCGGTTATTGCTCAGATCTGAGGCAGTGTTTCAAAGCAGAACTTGGGCCGTATTATGACGTACTCGTATTAATGCCAGCATTTTTCCAGTTTGAGTGAGAGACGGAGCTATACAAGGCCGCTAGCACCATTCTTTTTTCGCAGTGGAATAATGATGGCATTAATACTTCATAATAAGGCCCCTTGCCTATGTTTCGAAAGGTTAATAACTATCTTTCTCTTGCGATGCCCGAAGAGAGGATTCTGATCCTAAAAGTACTGAAACAACAAAGTAAAGCCTGTATTCCCAGAATGGTAAGGCAGAGGTATATGGTAGATATACCAACATTCTGTCAGTCCCATTTAATATGGGACGAGCCTTTCGCTATTGACTACGCACAAATCCATACTACAAACTGCTGAAACACATTGGTGCCTGGGAATCGAACTCAGCACCTCATCCTCTTGAAGTGCTGAGCTCGACTCAGCAGTCGCATTGCCGACGATTACACCAATGAGGCAGACTAAAACAAATTGTGCTATAAAACTTCTCAGAAATTTCTAGGAGCTTTTAGCTAACGATATTAAATGTCAATGTTAGAGGTACGAGGATAGTGCAATAGCTCAAGAACGTTCATTGTGACAGTCAATAAGGGAAATCTACGTTCAGTACCCGACATTTCCCGGTAGACATAGTACGCAATATATTACCTGCAAACGTAGCATATGCACGTATTGCCCTGAGTGGTACATAACTCTTCTTAGCGGTATTTCAATGGTACATTAGTGCAGGACTTTAATTAAGGTGACGATCAGAATTTGTACATTATTAAGATAGTTTACTGGAAAGTACTTAAAATCTTGGCCATTATTTTTGTAACAGAAATATTTTAAATTTCTGCACAAATTTCATCTTTTTTTTATACGGTAATACTAAAGCCAAAAGCCCGGTATTCGATTGAAAATGAATAAATAGATTTAAAAAGTTTAAAGTTATAAAATTCGTTTTGTTTTCGTGTATATTTTAGATTGAGAAATAAAGTTAAATCATTGGGTGTCGTGTCTGGTGGGCAACTGCCCAATGATTGATGTTGAGAAGTCATATATACCTATGCTGATCGCACAGTAAACTCTTCTTGAACGATGCAGGATTTCGCGTGACGTCAGTGTGATGGGTAGGCGATGTAGATACCGCCACATCACCATCATCCAATTTGATGATATTCAGAATTGTAAAAGCTTATCTTATTGTCCCTATAAAGATTGTAAAATTTTAACTATAAAGATTGCATTCTGTATACGTCCAGTTTCAATTATATTGATTTTTGTTTTCAATGCTGAAGGCCCTACGACTCCCTCAGAGTGCATTACCATATTTAATTACAAACAAAATCATCTGTAAACGGAAAGTTTTAATCAGTACATAAATACGTTCCTAAATCGTATGTAGATTATAAATATTCATGGAAGATCAATACTATTTTAAGCTTATTGAAAACAAACCGGGCAAGTGTGAGTTGGACTCGCACAATAAAGGTTCCGTACCACCAAAACTATAAATTAACCTTTATTTTATTTTATTAGCCTAATTGTGTCCCACTGCTGGGCATAAGGCCTCCCGTTTTTCCTTCCCAATCTCTCTGTTTTATGCGATTTCAGGCCATGTTGGCCCTGGTTAACTTTCGTTTTATTTATTGCCACGGTAGAGGCTATAATAACACCTTGATATTCTATGAAAATGTCAACTGGTTAGCTACCTATTACGGTTCAAATAGTTAGGTTACAATTTATTAATACACAATTATTTGATATTGTACTGGCAACATCGAAATCGAAATATCAAAATGGCGGAACAACGGCCTGCTGGGTCGGGCGCTCACGAGAGTACGACGTGCTAGGGGCTGTGTCGGTTTAAAATAAAGATTGGCATAGAATGGTTGGAGATCTACTGTACATTAAGGTAACCTATTAGTTTTATTGTAAATATTCGAATATTAAATAAATAGTAATATTATGTGGGGAATTAGGAGACGTGATGATATGGTGTAGAAAATTGAATTTGATGTTGGCAAAGAAATATAAATGAATGACAAAATAAATTGGTGTTTCATATAATTTTCCTTATCCCTGAAATATTGTACCTAAATAGGTGGAGTTATTAGACAGTTTTAGATTATGATATTGGGGTAACGACTTTAAGATCCATTTGGGGAACTATTTAGAGGTTAAATAATTATATTCGGTATAAATATAAAATGTACGTATAAAACGTCTTGCTCCTTACGTGTCTTGATTGTATGCGACATCTAATTAAATCACAGTTTTTACCATTTTAATCGACGAACACGGGGTCTCTAACTTGGATTTGATACACACCCGTCCTCTTGATAGTTATTTTAGAGCAACGGTAGTTTCTTATTACAAAATGATACAGCTTTGTGACAGACAGACAGACGGTGTATGCTTAGTTTATAAAAGGGATTCCGGTTTCATCCTATAGGTACTGAACGAAAGAATCGATTTTGTATTTTTATCAAGTAGGTAAGCATTTCGAATAATACCGTAGGTATCGATAAATCGTTCGGTACCGAATCGGCTTGTTTCAGTACCGTTTGTGGCTCTATAGCAATAACGCATTGGATTTAACGATCGCAAAAGTGCACGTGTGTGTTTTTAAACGTTTCTATTTTTAAACTTTCCACCGGAAAAAGTGGTCTCTCTGAATTGTACACGAAATAAAAACTAACCTCGTTTTGTGAATTGTGCGGCAGAAATACGCAAATAATGGCAGGAATGAATTTAGATGGCGTTTTGAGTCGATTGAACTTGAGAAATATTTAAATGAAACACAGTTTCTGTCACTAACTACATTAAAAAGCAATAAAACCCATCCAATCGATAAATCAAAAGTGCTTTAATTGGTTCTCTGATTGACAGAAAAATTAAAACGGGTCGTGACATATTTTTATTTCGAACTGTGATAGCAGCATTTTTAAGACAAGCATTCGGTTTATCTCGATCGTCATTTTTTTCAAGTTGTAAATATCAAATCCTGCCCTCGGCAGCACTGGGGCGGTTAGAAACCGTGCCAAACACTAATGAGGCGACTAAACCGAACAGCTAACCTAAATATCTATATCAAAACTCATCCATTTAGTAGGTAGTACCTACACTTAATCGAATAAGTTCTTTAAGTCAATTAAACAGAAACAATACGATAGTATCAGCCCCAGCTTTTTGGAAAATTTCATTTGTTGTTTACCACACTCTAAAACGTAATTGAATTTCATTAAAATTCTTGTCACCCTTTCGTTGAGGGCCGTTCGATTCAATTAAAGTTGCTTATTTCTGTTTAGGAGAACAGTGGAGAGGTTATTCGTGTACAAATAAAAGGGTTGGTACCGGTATCGGTACCGAAGGGTATCGGCCAATTGGTGTAGTCTCGGTTTTATTCATGTTTACGTCTATGATGTTATCTTTTGACTATACGGGCGTTCCGCCCTTTTATTAAACTGCCACGTTGAAGGACTGACAGGGAAAACTGTCGAGTTGTCTGCTGGTAGTACATTATGGGGCGTTTGTTTCCGTTGCGGTTTGAGTGATATATTTTCAATTGCGTTCGCCCTCTGTGATGGGCGAAATGTGGTTTCCGACAGTTTTGGCGTGTTCTATTGTGACGTATGTTAAGCACAGTTGCATTCTGCAGCGTTTTAGAAAGAAACATAATGTAAATTCTAATGCTCGTTGATAAAAGTAATTATGATAGTGAAATAATGTAATATGGGTAGGTAAATAAGTAGCTTCATCATTTGGGTAACTATTAAGTATATCACCTACAAATAAACATTTACAAATTTTTTTTATTTATTTTTTTAAAACGTTGCCCCTCTCTAGGAATTTCTCCTGTGTCGTGGGTGCGTTTACAAACATTTAAACTCACATACACAAACAGCCAGACCCAGACCCGGACAATTAATTGTAGGTCATACAAATATTTGTTCCGTGCGGGAATCGAACCCGCGACACGCAGCGCAGCAGTCAGTCGCTTAACCACTGCGCCAACCGTGCCGTCAAAAAAAAAAAATTGCATGAAATGTATCAATACCTCCTGTAACAAGTATCTAACATACGTAAAAGTTACGATGGTTTAGTAGCTACTTAATGTTTTCTCAAAGTTTATCTAGTTCTTCGATGAGTCAACTCAATAGTTTTCTCTATTCCATTAGCACACGAGGGTGTGTGTTTAATGAAAACAGGACAAGAATCTGAATTTAATGTGTTTCTCGTGGTCGTCTCAATATCGTTACTGGATAAGTTTATTAAATTGCCCGGTATGGGTCAGTATGAAATTCCATAGCCCAGATTTAAGGACAAAATAATAGGGGACGATGGCCTCAAACGATAGTGGACGTGTCTATGTTACAGTCCTGTTTTACATTGAAATGCAATTCTGTAATGCCATAGATGAACTTTGCTTTCAAACTTTGTATATTATTTTATATGATAGGTTTGGGACTTCAGAAGCATTAAGTAACAGATTATGCCTTAAGCTACGCTAAATAGGGTTGCTGAGTCCTTCTAGACTGTATTTAAACAATATTTATGCTAGATTAAAGTTAATAACATAATTTAATAATAATCAAAATACTTCTAAGAATTTCATAATAATTACCTACATTATTCATGTCAATACACCTATATACACAAACCTAATAATATATATTAATAATGTATAATTATGTACCTATATATGTATAAATAATTATGCACCCAATTAAACACATCTAATACTTAATTTATAATCATATTAATTGCTTGAATTGTTACTTATCCGTCTTCGTCTCTCCTAATGTTGCTGTGCCCGACAGGGTCCATATTGATCTTTTACTTTGTTATACCATCTATGTAATATATATGGAATGCAATAAAGAATTGAGTAATAATAGCTATAGGTTCAGTGTCTCTAAAATCACATTACACCTAAGGGTTCTGTAAAGTCGGTGGAGGTCTGCCCGGCCTGGGCAGAGCATCGCCGTGTCCTCGAGGAGGCAGAACGCGTGAGGGAGAGGCAAATTTCGCGCCCTCACGCCCCTAGCCGCCGCAGGAGACGCCCTGGGCGTCGGGAATCGCAGGCCGATTCCCGGCTACCGTAAGCGCGGGCTTGCGGACGGTGAGCAATGAGTAGCTCGCCGTCCGATAAGGACCAGGCCCGGGTCGACGGCGCGTTGTGTTCCACGCGCGCTTCAAAGAGATGTCAGCAAGTGAAGGGGTCCGATAGGACCGATGCCTGCCGGGGTTGCGGGAAAGTCCAAAAGGGATACCGTGGCCCCTGGCAACGTACAGGCAACGGAAGGGGGGGGGTTTTAATCAGTAAGAGTCTGACACGCCCTCCCGCTCCACCCAGAGCGGGAGAAGTTATTTGATAATTCCCCAAACAAAAAAAAAAAAAAAAAAGGGGCCACGGTATCCCTTTCGGACTTTCCCGCAACCCCGGCAGGCATCGGTCCTATCGGACCCCTTCACTTGCTGACATCTCTTTGAGGGTTATGTTAAGTTTATTTAGTTATACATAACCAGCCTATAATGTCCCCACTGCTTGGACATAGTCCTCCTCTCGGTGAGAGGGAGTGGGCCGTAATCCACCACGCGGGCCCAGTGCGGGTTGGTAGATGTCACATGTCTTCGAATTTTTGGTTCTAGGACATGCCGGTTTCCTCACGATGTTTTCGTTCACCGCAATAATTTACACAAAGTAAAGTGCCTGTTTGGGTTCGAACTTACGACCTACCACTCGTAAGTCACGGCCGTTATAACTGGGCCTCCACTGCTCTTTAGTTATGTCATGTAACAATTAAAACATTCTAAATGCAAGTGCATCAATATACCTACTTTGTATTGAAATTGTTTTTTTTTTTGTTACTATATCATTACTCATGTTTTATTTAGTACCTGCCTGCGGCGAAACACAAGAGGAGCTTTATGTTTTGTTAACAGGCTACAAACGAATCCGTTCCGCATCCCTAGCACCAATGTAACACAGATTACGCAATGTAAATTGACATCAAGCTATACATGAAAAAACTTCTACTGCTTGAATACGAGGCTTTTGGCTAATTTGTATGTGTATTTTATGTCATTTTGTTGAATGTGCGTTTTGTTTCTTTCTTTTTTTCTTCAATGAAACCAAAAAAATGTGCACAACAAAACTTCACCTATAAAATAAAATAATTCAGAGACCGCAACCAGGTTGTAAAATTTTGTTGCAAGAAACCCTTTGTGGTTAAAGCCAATGTCCCCATGGTTCCGCGCCGTAAAAGTTGATTAAACAAAAAGAACCCCCGGTTAAATTTTACTACTTGGATATCCTCAATAAAAAAGAGCGTAACATGCTCTTAGGAAAAATACTACAGTTTCATTGCGACCAATTTTACGATTTGCAATGGAAAATAAAACTCTATGTCATCTTTTTGGTTTCCTGTGAGATATTGTTTTGTCTGGTCTGGAAAAGACTGTCCGGGAATGAAATATCTTTAGAATCGCTTGATTATGTTCTTACCTTATATAATTACCCGCATAAATCTCGATCCTGTGGGAATATCGGAATAAAAGGTATCCTATGTCCTATTCCAGGTCATGGTCTACTCATGTGTCAAATTTCATCCAAATCCGTTCTGCAGCCTTAGCGTGAAGGCGTAACAAACAAAAAATCTAATATTTTCTCTTTATTATAATATACTAGCTGTGCCTCGCGGTCTCACCCGCCTAAGTCTCGATCCCGTGAAAATATCGGGATAAAAAGTATCCTTTGTCCTATTCCAGGTCATGGTCTATCCGTGTGCCAAATTTCATCTAAATCCGTTCAGCAGTTTTAGCGTGAAAGCGTAATAAACAAACAAACTTACTTTCGCATTTAATATTAGATAGGATTATAATCTTTTTTACTCATTAAAACTATTAATTAAAAACATCTCAATCTTTTCAACAAGAAAACAAAGGTTAAACAGGTAGTTGAAACATCGCCCTGTTTTCCAGTCGTGAGGTCAATGACCTCCGAACCGTAATGGCTGGCCACGTCACTCCGCCGTCACTGGCCGTCACTGCAAGAAGAGTTAATTTTCCCTTGCATTTAATTTACTTATTAAAAAAAGAAGCAATTTAAGCGACCTGTGGGTTCCGTAAGTGTATTGAAGTTAAGTGGGTCTTGGAAGGTAAACAAATCTTTCTTAACATATTACAAAAAAATAAAAAAGACGTAGGTACCTACAGTTTCTCATATCCAGTGTTGTTGTTTAACATATCACTTGTTTGGGCCTTTCTTCTCAGAGTAGTCAGACAGGAAACGCTGACCTCATCTAGTCTTAAAAATATTATTGTGTAAAAGTGTATAAGTGTAAAAGTGTTTGTACAAATCTAATTACAGAAAATAAAATCTTTTAATTTAATCATCATTTTATTTCATTTCATCATCATTTAATCGTCATTTCATTTCATCATCATTTCATTTCATTTCATCGTCATTTCATTTCACTATTATGAAGTAGTGCCTCGTTGGTCTAGTGGTTGCCAGCGCCACTGCTAAGCATGAGGTCCTGGGTCCAATTCCTGGGTCTGGCAAAGTGTTATTGTATTTTTCCATCTGGAATTTCTCAGTAGCACCCTGGAGTCTGGTGAACTATGGGTATACTATAATAGATGCAACTCTGCTTGACTCTTCGGGTAATGATGTTATTTTATTTATGAATTATCAGCTGAAGATGATCAATAGACTGAAAAAAGTTTCTACTGCTGTGTGGAATTATTATCCAATTCACACTTGTAACTTCGCATTAGGTAGGATATCACGTCTCGTGCATTGCATTGTGAAGTCAAATCACGTCCACAAACAAGCCGACATTCATATCCCCCAGGCGGTTGGGTAACTTAACCCTAGTCATGCTTAGAAGGGTTAGTCGAAATAGTCCTGTTCGCCAGTGGAACAAGTTTATTCTGACCATTCAGTAACTAGCAAATCCATGGAAGTGTTCAAATATATCATAAGTGAAACGATTTTTTTTTCATTCTGCACAATAAGAGTTAAGGGTTAATAAGGGAAGGGGTCTGATAGGACCGATGCCTGCCGGGGTCGCGGGAAAGTCCGAAAGGGATACCGTGGCCCCTGGCAACGTACAGGCAACTGAAGGAACACGGGTGCGTTTTAGTTAGTAAGAGTCTGACACGCCCTCCCGCTCCGCCCAGAGCGGGAAAAGTTATTTGACAATTTTCACACACAAAAAAAAAAGGGTTAATAAGCTTGCAAAAAGAAGAATTTACTAAAGAGCGTTTATACTAAAAGTTGGCAACGAAGCAAATAGCTGTCAAATCACCTGTTTTGATTAATTTGGCAATATTACTGTATGGAAATATGAAATGTGGCTAACTAGTGAACTAAAATATTAATTATTAAATGCAATAACTAATTTCGTAACACCGAATATTTAGTTATAGACGTAAAAAAGAGACAAGACCCTTTCAAATTTTTTTAAACTAAAACCTAAAACGGTTACAACATCAAATTCAGTGTTATAAATTGCAAATCATTATTAATGTTCTAGTTCATTACTTAGCCAAATTTCTTATACAGTAATATTGTCAAATTAATCAAAACAGAGAAATATTTGACATAAATATTTGCGACGTTCCCCACTTTCAGAATAAACGCTCTTAAACTAATATAAGAACTGGATCCTAAGTGTACTTTTGTGTTTTTATTTATTCGTATAGTTACCTAGTTAGTAAATAAATAGTTAGTTGTATAATAATTTACTATTGTTTATACCAACCAAAGCATTACTTGTTCATAAGGAACTAGACCACAACTTTGAGTAGCCCCTCGTATGATTTCAGTATCTCTGTGCTTACGCCATTATATCAAACGAACATTTCCAATTTAAATTCAAATAAAGTTATTATAATCAACAAAAACCATACGTGCTCTTAATCAAAAGAAATCACACCATAAAAGAACCTGCTGCAAAAGTACAACGGGACCCTAAACCCAAAAGTTCATACGCGCATCAAATGTTGTTTATCTTTAATTAGTTGAAAATTGCTGATTCACGTCGCTGCGATAACGTCCACCCACGTTCTGGGTTCTGTTCCGGACTGCGTCTACGTCTACCATAACATTGGTGACGGCTCCAATGAGATATAAGTGTTTTTCATAATGATTGTTGCAGTGAATTGTGTTCAATGTTTGTTTGTATAAGGATTAAAGGGTGGAGATTAGGTGATTGTTGTGCTTGATGACTTTTTGATTTACATAAAGCTGCAATAAGCCAAATATTTTATATATTATCAAGTACAGCAACATGATTTGCATAAGGATGTATTGTGTAAAATCTTGCTTGCAATATCAAGTTTAACAACAGTTAATGGAATCTCATGTGTAGTTAAGTGCAGTGACGTAGTTTCAGATAGAACGGAAGAGAGAAAATATTGGCGGCCTCTGAACTTAGCATGACCACAATAGAAACGGGTTTTGTCGACGGAAGAATAGACAAAATTACATAAACAAACACAATCCGTCATTTTGTCTATTCTTCTGTGGACAAAACCCGTAGAAACCAAAACCGTTTCTATGGTTGTCATGCTATGCGTGCTGATGATATGAAACAAATTACTGGTAGTCGTTGGATGGAAGCAAGCGAGACCAGATTGTCTATGGAAAAATTATTATCAGTGGAAATCTTCAAGCTAGCAAATGATGAAACCGGTCGTGGTATTACTAACAATAAATAATGCCAATCTGAATATTTACAAAATTAACGAGATGGTAAAAATAAAATGTAATCCTTTTTTGGGAGCGCATGCACCCACGGGAGACCTCAAAGCTACAGATTAAATGACGTCTCAAATGAACAGTAAGAAGTTTAACATAACGTTTCGTTGAGCGAATCACATTCATATGTAAATATGCGCGGGAGACTGTACACAAGGCGCTTACGATGACTGCATTGTTAGTACAGCATTCAAGTGTTTCGAAGTCACGAGTGCATATTGTTGGCGATTTCTGGTCAATGAGACTGTTGTACTTATTAGTAACTGTTGCTGTTTCCATTGGGAGAATGTATTGAAGAGTATCTGGGAGGTAGAGGTGCGTGTGACTGCGAATAATGTTAGGCGTTACCATATTGGTCTCTGGGAAGGTATAGACCACCCGGCCGTCTATGGTAAACTGGTATTTCAAATCACCCTAGTTTTCCATTGGACAAATTTTTGTCAAAGGAAATAGGATTAGTAATGTCACTGAAAATAAAATAAAACCCGAAGGCTGAACCGCTAGCCTTGATTGGTGTTATAAATTTGTCAGAAATGGAAATGTTCTATCTGCTAAAGCAATTCGATGTATATCATTAGGGTTTCATAATTAGCAGCAAGTTTTCATTTTATCCTACAGTACAAAAAGAGGTTCAAATTACTAAAAGCCTATATAATCGTAAGGTATTTACAGAAATGTATATCAGAAAACATATAAAATTTGTTTTAGTGTGGAGAAGGGACGAAGGCAACCCCTTAATAATCAACCGGAACGCATTATCCATAAGCTCAATTTCATATTAATATTAAATCACCTAATGCATTGCACCAAAGTAAAGGTTCAAAAAATCAATAACGGCAATCCTGCCCCCATTTCAGAACAGGGTTGAATAACCGGCATGAATTTTTAAAGCATTTTGTGTAGTGCAAACTGCGTCGCTATGAGGCAGATGAAGTCCGCATCTCCCGCTTGAGAATATTAAAATTCTTCGTGGAGCCGTCCTACCTAAGGCACAATGCACATTGTCAACGCATATAAACCTACACTGTTGCCTTTACTTGCCATTGTACTGCACCCCTTGCACTTTCTTTGCTGTTTTCACGGCGTATTCTGCTATTTTATTATTCATAACAACCACCTTATGCGCAACTCCTATAATGTTAATAATTGAAGACATCCGTGACGTTGAAATGTTTGGAGCGACTTGGAACAAGTCATGCTTAAAACTCCTTTATTTATAAGTTCATGTTTTGTGTGTATTCATATTGAAAGTATGCATGAATGTGCCGTGTGGTGACTGGAGGCGTTAACTCCCTTTTTAGGGATAGGTCTATCATCTTCGGTTCCTATTCAGGTATTATGAATGTGGAGCAAGCGACAGAGGCACACATGGCATTTTAAGTTTTCGCCTATTCCTACAGCAGAATGGCGTGAAATTATGTAAGCATGCACGATATTGAATGAAACGAATCGAATCGAAATCGAAACTTTCGCTTTTGCGAATGCGAGTATTTTACCGAGTAATATTTTTATGGCACGACTAGAGCATTAAAATGTATAAGTTACGATTAAACTGTTATTTTAATCCAGTCGTGCGCGAAATGATTCGAGTAACTCTACGCCGAAGCTCTTGCGCCGCATATTATTGAAATAAAGAAAAATCCATTTCTTCGGCATGGGATAGCATTATGCGTTGATATGACTGCATGTTTATGGCTTATTGTTCTCACTCGATATTATACTTAGCACCGTATTAAACATTTTATTGAGTAATGTTCGCCCTGATAGAATTCAACACAAAGGTCAAGTGTATGTTAATATATTTTAAAGATACTCCGTGGGCGGCACGATTTATTATGCTTTGATACACATTAAACTATGCAAATAAATGATAAAATATACATACATAGGTGTGAACATAAAAAAATTCGGAGGTTTTGCACAAAAATATTGACCCGAAAGGTTGCTTTCTAATTTTACTAAAAACACGTTCGTTAAAATATTTCATAGCGATAGCGACATAGCACAGACGCAATTAACTGAAGTTGCTATAATTAGTTGCATATAATAATTACAGTTTTTAGATGGAGAAAAAAATACTGAAATTAACTGTTTGCTATTACAATGGTTATAAAGAAAATAGAACATTAAAAAAAATATAGAAAATATTTTATTGACCAGCAAGTTTAGACGACATGAGTAGCTTAAAATATTACCTACAGCTAGGTTACAATTTGCCAGCACGCGTACCATGACAACAATAGAAACGGAATTTGTCGACAGAAGAATAGACAAAATTACAGATAAACAATCACAATCTGTCATTTTGTCTATTCTGCCGTCGACAAAACCCGTTTCTATTGCGGTCATGTTTAGCGTGCAGTAAGCTCCAAACTGGACAGTTAGTCTATTTTAGGGCTCGGGGTACGAATTCCAGAGTGGAGACTAGGAGGTGATTTCAGATATGGTATGTGTGTATTTGTAATGTTTGTGTGATGTGTGTGTGATGTGTGTGTGGTGTGTGTGTGGATAAGTTACATCTTACCGCCTGGAAGTACCAAGATTGGAGAAACCGAAATGCTAGGTGCTGAACTGAACGGAAACTTTAGTTCTACTTAGAAGTGGAAAAGATTTTTTTTTCTTGCATTCTATATTCTTTTGTTTTTGTTGGTGACCGTGTGTGACTTACACTGGCATGGCTACCATCAGGGATTTTAATTTTGATAACACATAAAAATTATCGCTAATTAGTCGAAATTTTTCGTCAAATATCAGAATTTGTCGGTCACTGGTTCAAAAGTTACTAGGGTTTATAGGTGAACGATTTGGGGACCATGCTTGGCCCAATTTGAATCTCAAAAGCTAGGGCACCCAGCGAAGATCTGTTGTCTCTCAAATTTTGTCATTAATAGCAGAAGCACGTATAGACGATTTTTACGCAATCATGCGAAAGCGTGTCGCCTCCCTGGTGCGGCGGGTGCGGGGCAGCGCTAACAGCCTCTTGGTCACTGTGGCCGATAGGGCGGAAGGTCTTATACCTAGGCACTGGACTAAGACCCTAGTTTTACCTTCAACTCGTGCCTTGAAGTGATGTGGTAGTGGTACGATCTCTGTATGACATAATATTGTAATGTACGATTTAGTGATGGATTATTGTAATGTTATGTATTGTGATTTTATTAATGATTTAAGAATGTGCAAATATAATTTACTAACACTAGTATGTAAGATTTATACTAACAAATTGGATTGTATTGTCTGTAATAAATAAATTATTATTATTATTATAAGTCGGAATCAGTCGCCAAATATCAGAATCTGTCGGTCACTAGTTCAAAAGTTATAAGCGTTTCTAGGTAGCCGACCTGGGGAGAATCTCCTCAGCTTGGCCACATCTATCTTAAAAACTAGGGCACCTAGCGAAGATCTGTTTTCTCCCAAATTTTGTCGCTAATGAGTCGCAATTTTTAGCCAAGTCACAGATTTAATTGGGTCTTAGTTTAGAAAATACAATAAGTTCAATTTTTAAGGTACAGTCCAAGAGCTAGATCGAAGAATTTACGAAAAATAGCCAAGAAACAATATTTCGATTAACATGTGTAATATACTTCTAGCTTTTGTTTCAAGCCTGGCTTTCAAAATTGTCTCCTCATTGAGACAGCACGGGCATTACGAGAATAGCTTATGGTGTGGTAAAAAGATTAACTAATTCATCAATCTAGGGTCATCAATTACTTGTGCCATCCCTTCAAAAATGACTCCAGTCTAAAAAAACTTTCTGAAGGAGGTAATGAATCAAATTTATTGACACAATGCGAACAAAACTACTATTACTCACTATTTTACATTGCATCAGCACTAAAAAATATTACTAATTAGGTGTTATAAAGCCGAATAAATATTTATCAAAGACATTTATCTTATTTAATTTAGTGTAGTAAATTTAATTTTTTGTCGTATGGAACTGGTTTGCTTGCAAAATGATAATTCCTTTAAGATTTAAAACGCGACGAGGAATTTAGATAGATAACGATCTATTGATTTAGATAGGCGATTTTTCAAATTAAGAATGCGACGTCAAATTAAATATTGTTATTTGTCTGACGCTTTTATATAAAGCGTGTTCGAAATTAAAAATGATTTTGTAAGATACTGGTAAATAATTAATTAACTATACAATTTTGTAGGATTCGAAATACATAAAGACATAACATGTAGACAAAGCCAATTTATGGAAAACTAGCTGCGTCCCGGGGTTTCACCCGCATAAGTCTCAATCCCGTAGGAATATCAGGTCATGGGCTATTCATATGCCAAATTTCATCCAAATCCGCTCAGCTGTTTTAGCGTGAAAACGTAACAAAATAACAAACAAACAAACTCACTTTCGCATTTATAATATAAGTTATTATTATGAAATAGGTAATTAACGGTGTTTCATAAATGAGTACCTACCTATTGTTTAATTCATTATCTTTTATATGGTCTATTTTAAACGGGTGCTACAATTATAGACCACATAAAAAAACCAGCCCAGGGCATATGTGACCACGCACAATGAAGGGTTCCGTAGTTGGGATGAATTTATCCCAAAAACATACTTAACATTGTAGTTGAAAAACATGTTCTCCCATACATCGATATACGTCACGGTTAATTCTCCAACTGCAAGTTTATTTATTTATTTATTTATTTAATACTTCAAGCACAGAAATGTACAGAGGCGGACTTAATGCCATAGGCATTTTCTACCAGTCAACCTTTGGGTGATGCAGAGACAAACAGTGGTAGGTGCAATTACGAGAAATTGAGGAATATTTTTAAAGTAACTCATATACTAAAAATACACATATACCTATTACAAACTATTAATATAATATATATGCCTAATTATATATAAATATAAGCACAAATAAATATACATAAATACTCGAATATACTAGAACAAATAAGACAAACAATGGGAAAACATTAACGTTGTAATGACACTGCCAGCTTCTTATGAATGTGCTCGCGAACTTTAATTTTAAAGGATAATCGGTTGGTTGCCATCCTGATTTCCTGGGGGAGCGCATTCCATAGAGAGATAGACTGAACGAAGAAGGAAGAATGAATGAAGTCTGTGCGGTGAGTGGGACATTGAAGAACGCGATTATTTGATGACCGTAGATTTTTACTGTGGTTGTCACAAATGTACTGAAAGTGGAAGTGGAGTGAAGTTTGTAATCGCAAATACATTTTAATGTGACGAAACTAAAAATTTAGCAATTTTCGCACTTTTTCCTTTATTTGTGATGTGAGACCTTGCCAAATTTTATGATTCTAGGTCAACGGGAAGTCGGTTTTGATTTTTCGAGTATCAAAACATGTCGCAAATGGCCGTATTTTTTTATAACGTTAACTTAAAAAAATATTTTTTTGCGCCACAAAGGACTGTCAGACAGATAATCGGACAAAGAAGTGATCCTATAAGGGTTCCTTTTGAGGTACGGAACCCTAAAAATACGGAATAGTAGGTAGACTATTCCGTTGAATATTGAAATGCAAGAATTATTTATTAAGAACTTATTAAACGTTGTTCAGACACCATTTTTTGTTGACAGTACAATCAATACTGTATTGGCTAATTTATAAATATGAATTTCTGATAAGTAAGTTAGAATAATAATTTAGGTAGCTAGCTATTTATTATATTATCTAAATCTTGTCTAATCTCTTAACCCATATGTCATATAATTATATATTAAATAATTTGATTCTAGCCTAACCTGAAATACTTAATTAATAGGTGACCTTTAGAAAAAAACTCTTAATACTAAAGCGCTTAAATGTAATCACATTATTTAGGGATAATTCAAAAACCAGGTCCATTCCAATGAAGACCTTTTAATCTTAAAGGTGAACATTGATTTTAGCTTCTGTAAAAATGGACTCGTCGTATTAATTTTACTAAAAGCTATTCAGACACAAAACGATAGATCTTAGCATTACTTAATACGGAACACACTAATTTGTTATTAAGAATAGCAACTAAATTCCCAAAGACGTTACGTAATAAGTGCCAAATTTCGCGTGACCGAAAATGGAGTAGAGCCATAACATTTTTCTTGGATAAGTGAATATAATAAAAGTTCAAAGTAAACAGGCGCAGTCGAGCGGCATATAAAATGCAAAGTAATGGAGCCGCGAAGTAGGGTATCGCCACTTAACAGGTCTAGAAGTTTTCCTTTATCCGTTACACTTTTATTCCATTTTCGCAGGGAAACCGCTGAAGTTTTTTCTCTTACAGAAAAAAGTTAATGCTATTGTGCCGTATTCGTAATTAGACCACACGCGATCGCGTAAGGAGTCAGAAGAATTTAAATTCCTGACGTTCGGGGAAAAAATTCATGCCATCCTCGTTGTTAATACTTTCTACGTTTCGTTTGTACAAAAAATATCTTTGAACTGTACGCTATGCGCTGGAAGTTGTTCGTGGAAAACTTTTAGGTTTGTGCAGGGCACGCGAAACAAACTATAGCAATTTACGACGTGTTACATAAAACTCACGTTCCTAAATTCATCTACTTGGGTGGCCCAGTTTGATAACCATTAGCTTTTTGTAAGAGTTTAATGGTTGATCTTAAACGAGAATAATAGGTGCGTTCTTTCTTTGTTTTAGCAGTTGTGGAACACGACGCAAGCCGCGGTAGAACGTGTTACAATTTAAGTGGTTTGATAACGGACTCTTTAGTTCCAATATGAACAATGGTTAGCCACTTTTTGATAGCACTGTTGAGACAAGAAATGTGTTTTTATTTACATGATGTTGTCAGTTTTTTTGTTGGAAGTGTAAAGCGATCATTGTTGATGTTGTGAGTGTTAATGGGTTTGTTTGAGATTGATCACTTTAAATAGCAATAAAAGTATTATGCTAAGATTTCTGTAAGTATAGTTATGCACGGAGAGCAGTGGTGGCTCAGTGGTAACTGCTTAGACTTACGAAAAAATTCGAAGACGTGACATCTACCAACCTGCACTGGGACTCGCGTGATGGTAGATTACAGCCCAGTACCTCTCGCCAATGCATATGCTATATTTATGCATATGATAGTCTTGGTGGTTCTGAACCCCACATTAAGTGAATTAAAATAAATTTTAATGGAAAAGTATTAAGCATTATATCCAGTAGTAAGTTTTTTCTTCTGAGCATTACACAACACAGTCACAGTTTTAAAGTACACTCATTTAGTTCCCAACCGCTAAATCCGTTACAAAGCTCTAAAACAATAGAAACGACTTTAAAACTTAAAATAACAACGACAGAGCGCAAAGAATGCAGTGGAGTCGCGTTACGCGTCAGTCCTGTCTGGAAGTGTCCCGAATGTCTGCAATTCAACCCGTGTACGTCTGGCAATGCATTCTTTGGTTTCAACATAGTTTCAACGACACATCGGTTTTAAAACAGCTCCCCGTGACAGATGCTGTTGTACGTGACTCCGTTGTAAACCAACCGCGTTACGTAGTGGAATATAAAAATAGATCGAAGTGTTTTTGAGAGGTACGGTTTTTGTGGGCCGAAGTGCACTTACATTACCATATAGAGTTTTATTCGTGTACAGTGTGGTTGTTTTAGTATTGGTTTAGAAAGAAAATCAATTCTGCCTAGCCTTTTCCCAAATATGTTGGTAATTTTACATGGAGTGACTGCTTATCTGACCTCCATAACTTAGTACTGTGTAATAGGATACCCCTTAGTAAGACTGGTTGTCAGACTTTCGGGCTTCTGACGACCCGTAACGACTGCCAAAGATCCACGAATGACAGCCGGAACCAAGGGCCTAGCGTGCTTTTCGAGGCACGGAGGAGTCTCGGTATGTAAAGATGGTCACCCATCCACGGACCAACCCCGGCAAGCGAAGCTTAACCTGATGGATAACCGACCCGTACGGCTGTCAGCCGCAACAAGCTCAAGCTATTGGTTTTCAAAGAACTAGGGGAAATATAGAATGATGCACTATTGTTAAGAATAAAAATCGTAAAGCCAGGAATTTAATTGTAAGGCGTCCACACCTTCCGCCTGACGCAGGTCCTCACCGGACATGGTTGTTTCGGGAGGTTCCTGTTTCGTATCAGGCGGGAGGAAACGCCCGGGTGTCATCACTGCGTGGATCGCCCGGAGGACACGGTTGAGCATACGGTGGAGGTCTGCCCGGCTTGGGCAGAGCATCGCCGTGTCCTCGTGGAGGCGATCGGTGGCGGGGATCTCTCGCGTCCGGCCCTAGTCCAGGCCATGGTACGGAGCGAGAGGGCATGGGAGGCCGTCACCTCCTTCTGCGAAGCAGTAATGCTCGCGAAGGAGGAGGCAGAACGCGTGAGGGAGAGGCAAATTTCGCGCCCTCACGCCCCTAGCCGCCGCAGGAGACGCCCTGGGCGTCGGGAATCGCAGGCCGATTCCCGGCCACCGTAGGCGCGGGCTTGCGGACGGTGAGCAATGGGTAGCTCGCCGTCCGATAAGGACCAGGCCCGGGTCGACGGCGCGTTGTGTTCTACGCGCGCCTCAAAGAGATGTCAGCAAGTGAAGGGACCAATGCCTGCCGGGGTTGCGGGAAAGTCCGAAAGGGATACCGTGGCCCCTGGCAACGTACAGGCAACGGAAGGAACACGGGTGGGTTTTAGTCAGTAAGAGTCTGACATGCCCTCCTGCTCCGCCCAGAGCAGGAGAAGTTATTTGATAATTTCCCACCCAAAAAAAAAAAGGCACAATCTCCTCCTGCCGGGGTCGTGGGAAAGTCCGAAAGGGATACCGTGGCCCCTGGCAACGTACAGGCAACTGAAGGAATACGGGTGGGTTTTAGTCTGGCAGAAGTTATATGTTCACATCAAAACCAACAAAAAAAAAAAAAAATTGGCGCCACCTCCACGGACAAGAGAATCGCGGTGATAGTCACGCCGTGCCTTCAAATTATCGCCACCCTGTGTAGAAAAAATTAAAGACAAATTTGAATTTGAGTTTTTTGAATTTTTTTGTCTTAAGAAAATTGACTACCAACTTAAATTATCCGGTTATTCAAATCACAACTGTCATTCTTTGACAGTTGTATGGAATAACTATAACATGGTAAATTGCTGTAAAGTGGCAATTTACTTAACAATACATTTTCTTGAATGTTGCGTTTAAAAAGAAATATTGGATTGAAATGAGATTAAGAAACCATTTCATGAATATTTTATCCAATTTGTGTTACTAAATTCCTATTTGAAGTAAAGCTGGATATAATTCCAATGCACGACATCATACAAAACTTACTAGTCTCGTATGATCGTATGGAGTCCAATAAACTGACAAGAGTCTGTTTTTACTGAAATACATCTCAAACATATCGAAATCGTCTGAGGAAGCCGTATATGAAAATGGTATTCAAAGTATTGACTATCACTAACAAGTAATCCTGCTATTAGTCTGGACTATGAATAGCCCCCATCATGTCCCGTGGGTTATCATAAAAGGGGCAAAGGGGATTATATCAGTAGGATTATTTACTAATAACATTACGCTATCCTGTTTGCTTATAAAGTGTAGTTTATATAGAAATCCCTTTCAGTTGCATCTAATAGTGGTCTTTATTTGTAGACTAGTATTTGCTTCTGACTTTGTCCATGAGGATTTTGAATATATACAATTTTATTCAATGATCAATGGGCCAAACGATCCAGTGGGTCCCGCTTAATTGCAAACGACATCGCGGCAGGTCCAGACGGAGATGACGGGATTAGCTGGACTCCTATAATAAAGATTGGTCCTTGGCAGCTCTGGACAGAGAGAGGTGGATGTTATCCCACTGCTGGGCAAAAGCCTCCCTACTCTCTTTAGGGAGGCCTCTGCCCAGCAGTGGGATAAAAAGTTTTGCACTATAAAATTCAGTACAATTTTAACCCTCTTTGCAAGTTTCTGTTAGGGTTTTTACAAAATCGAATATATTATGTTTTATAATATTTTTTAATGGTTATACGTAACCAAGATAAATAATACGATACTTATAAAAAAATATGTTTTTGTCTTCTGTGGAAGTTTATCGTTTTTTGTCTGTATGTCAGTTACGAAATTGTTTGTGTGTACTTTGCCTAACTTTTTAAGCCCAATATTAATTGAAACGTTTATTAGACTAAAAATCTTAGCAATTTCATTAGTAAAAACTTAATTTAATTAAAACCTTTAATTTCGCATTGAATAAGAGCGCGTTTAAATCCAAAAGTTTTCTGGGACAGGAATTAATCATGTTAGAACTAGTTATAACTGCTTAATTTAACCTAGTTTTAAGTTCTGCAGACATTTATACCGAGTCTTTTTTGTTGATTATTCTGACCTCTGTATTCAGGGTTCTAATAGATACTTGGTCTTAAAAAAAACCTTTTTTTATTGAGATTTGATACGGGCTTTTACTGGAGTTCCTCAACTCTTATTTTTCATTAAAATTACATTCAAAATGATATCCGTATGTAACGCTCGTATAAACGGATACTTATTATTACATACGATAAATAGCTGTAATCGTATATTATGTACTACATATAATTACTCTTCAGGACAGTGGACAGGCTGACAGGCTTTCCTTATGGACAACAAGGACTAACAAAAACATGACCTAAGATAAGTTTTTAATTAAATCAAAATTGTAGGTATCATTTCAAAAATTCGCAATAAAATCTTTAGGTATACAGTACCGATTCATTTAAAACAAAAGTCGCTAACACAAATACAAGTTCTATCACAGCTACATTAGAATTATCCCTTACAATGATGAACACTTCAACTATATTTTAATTTATTTATTTATTTCAGACATAATTCTAGTCCATAGTTAATGCACTCATTCAATTAAATTATAAACTATTTTAAATTGTAAACAGATAAAACCCCAAAATAAAATTGAGATTAATTAAATTTAAATATTTAACAACTCATTAAAAAAAAATTGTCAAAACATAAAAATTTCAGAATCGAAAATTAAATGTCAAATATTAAAAAAAAAAATGTCAAATTGTAAAATGTGAAAGCATATATAAAGAACCTCTTATCATAATAGAAGGTAGCTACTACGAGTATAATCTACACGGCTTTACATTCCAGCTAAGTTTATTGCCTGATTTCAACTAACCTACTATTTGTAAGTACTTTTATGTGAACATAAAAATTAAGTTTCTTTGTAAGTGACGTGTTTAAGTACAGCTTTTAACGAAAAGCTGGTCTCTACCTACTAAGTAGGTACCTATGTGAGATCAGGCTAATGGGTTTATATGACGACTATAAATTGAATAAATAAGTATAACAAAATATCAATAATAAGTAGTAGTAATAATATCAATAATAATATTAAAAAACAATAATAAGTCAAAGCTTAATATCGATAAAAATGTCAATACAACTGTACTGTATAAAGTCTGTTTCCATTTTTTTTAAACTGAAGTATATATAAACACATAACATAACATCAGGTCTGTTTTCCCCGAAAGGGCAGAGGTGTAGCGAGATCTGACATAGGTACCTACTTAGTAGCTAGAGAAGCTTTTCATTAAAAGCTGTACTTAAACACGGCACTTACAAAGTTTACGTGTGTTAGAAGAACAATTACCGATATCTTTGCAATAAGCTCATTTGCACGTCTGTAGTTCTCTTAGATTCTAAGATATTTGCATTTTATTGAACATACCCTATTTCAGCCGTTTAAAAAAATAAGATGTTTGCCATTCGTGGGGTGTTGGGCTAGGAATATTTATAAAAGTGCATTTGTCGATAAAAATTCGTAAATAATATGTATGTGTCGATAACCGTTCTCCAAACACACTGTATATATTATATTAATATGAATATTATTTCTGTACGATTACATATAAAATGCTCAAACACAAAAAATCCCTTAACTCCGTCCTTCTGACTGCGGAAACAAAAACAAAAAACTTCGCTAAAAACAAAACAATGCTTAAGTTCCCGATGTTAACCGAAGCGCTCTCGTTAAATTTAAATTGTTGTGCGAATAAAAACCGCAATAAAATAGTTCTATTTGACAGCGGTACACGCAACTTCACTTACCTCGACTTACCTGCGCAGGAGTGGCGTGTCCGACCAACAGGGGTATTCGACGACCCAAATATGTAACCTCTAAGGTATTTATTGCCTTTTGTGATTAGTTTTAAACATACAAGGGTAAATAAATCCACGTTGACAAAATACAAGGGGTAGGGATAAATTTATTATCGTTGGAAGCGAATTCAACGCAGAAAAATTTAGAGTGGGCTTGTGTTTTTGGGGCTATGCAAAACTCGCGCGATCAAATTGGCACACACTAGTTCTCAATTATCCAAATATTTGTATGAAAGTATAAAGATATAAATCTCGTAGATTCACCTATACACTCCTAGAGGTAGCTATGTGGCAGCTATATAAAAAAAACCCACAAAATAATAGAGGCAAATAGAGGAACAGCAATCTCGACACACATACGGAAAATCGATATAATCCCCGCTAGTACACATATATCATTACTAGTACACTTTTGCCGACACATAGTAATGGGATCGCTCAACAAATATACGGAAATGTGTCCCCTAACCCAGATTTTTTCTTCGATACAGAAATAACTCTGTAAAAAGAGCAATCAATCACGTAAGAGTATTTCCCTGTATCAGACTTATAGAACTGTGTATCAACGATGCAACTTCCCGAATCCTTTAAGATTTTATGTTAGTACTTTTTTACACCGTTGCGTATCATAAACTATTCTAACTAATATTATAAATGCGAAAGTGGATGAAATTTATAAAGCGGATTTGGATGCAATTTGACAGGTAGGTAGCCTGGAACCTGGAAAAGGACATAGGCTACTTTTAATTCGCATCGCAGACAAAGTCGCGGGCGATAGCTAGTTATTTCATAAATTCTCTAAAAGTAGCCATTATTCAGATAATGCACGAACACATTAACGAAACTCGGAACACACCATTAATTGTTATGTGAAGATCTTAAATCTCAGTAACGTTTGAGTCGAAATATTTCACTCATAATACTTAAATTATTAATATAGACGCAGAAATGTCTAAAGAACGTGGCTCCAAGTTAAATATGCTGAACATTAAGATTCCAACTTAGACTGAGATGATATCAACACGAATAACTTGAATAAACGTAGAAGAACGAATTATATTTGATGATTATAATGAAGCTGCAAAAAAGTGCTTGGGAAATGTATGCTATGATAATAAACGTGGTTTATAACTAAATCAGGGAAAATTTGTGTTATTATGCGCGTACTAAACTCTTATTCTTTTATATAAATGCGAATCTAGAAATGTATGGTGGTTGTGTTATATCACAAATATTAACTGGTATGCTTAGGATCTTTAAATCAACGCGCTAAAATGGCCGAAGAGATTTAGACGAAATTTGGGGCATGGGTATACCATGATCTGGATTAGGACATAGGATACTTTTTATCCCGATATTCCCACGGGATCGACACTTCGCAGCTAGTTACCTATATTCTATGAAAGGTACCAGAAACTAAAATTATAAGTAACCTACTCGAGCAAGTTTTCAAGTAATTTTTGCAACTACTGTTTCTTCTTCGATATTTGTAAGTTAGTGAGCTTTCATGAACTATACTTTATTCAGTGTATTACAGCTCTGACGGTTTCAAGTAGCACCTCAGCAAAGTTGCAAACGATTACCTCATAACTTATGGATACGTGTAACTTTCCAAGAGAACAGACTTCTGACTACCTACTGCAAGTCTTGCACTCCTGGTACCTAAATGACCTACATTATTTATTGACCTATTTATCGTAGGATGAAGAAACTAAACAGGTGCATAGGCGTAAAAAATTTAAAAAAGCACTGTTGAAGCTTCTCTTTTCGATTTTCCTCAAGACCCAAATGCATACATTTTGGGACGGTTGATTATTTTCTCGCGATTACGATGTTAATGTTTGACGATATGAACAGCTAAACGCACGACTACTTCTTGATGTGGCCAAACATTAGTGATCTTATCGTAAAATAGTTAGATTATCCACCGGTAGAGGCGTTGATGTCGCTTTGTTTTTGTTGTGCATCATGGCGGCGGCATACAATATATCAAACAAAGTGACCACGTAAAAGAAGTCGATGGACTTTTATTGGGTTTCCAAATATGATATTATGGAAAGCGATCAACTTGGAAGTAGCGCTCGCCGGCCAACATAATACTTACAAGTAGTTTTAAAAATTAAAAATTTACGCCGCTATGTGGCACCCCGAGCAAATGGGTTAGGTTAGGTTAGAACTGTGACCAACCACGTGCGAGCCGAGCGAGCGCTACTTCCAAGTTGGTCGCAGTTACTTGGCTTTTTTACTACACCTTAAACCATGGACATCCTACATTAATGTTATGGCCAAACGTCAACTGACATATCATTAAACGTTGATGTTTAAACGATATGGCCAATTTTAGCTTGCCATTTCATGAAAAGGTCAATTCTAAGATCTGGCCACGACATATCCAAATAAAATGTTCGGTTTGATAGACACGTAGTTTATGTATCGGAATAAAATAGTTAATACTCAATACTCAATTCTTTAATGCATTCCACAATGTAGGCTTAGGTTGTAAATATCTACCAAAAGAAACAATCATGGACCCTGTCGGGCACAGCAAAAGAAAGATATGTGGAGAAGAGGACTTATCATTTACATAACTTATAATCTAATTTATTCTATCTTATTCTCAACACACTTACAAAATAATTAATTTTATAATAACAATAATTTCGCTTACGGGTATTATATACTTATGTGTTTTAGGGATGTTTTCGTTTCCTACTATGAAGATTATTTTCCTTCTCATCATTAGCCCTGAGTTTTATACGTATTCTGATCACCCGGAAATGTAAGATCACAACATTGTATTCTCTTCTATCTAAATAAAAATCACTTTGTAACAACAGCCTTACGTTACGCTGCGGTGTAAACGTCAGTTATGTACACTCGTATATCCGGGCAATGCCAGCAAATCCGGATCCGAGAAGCATTTGGCAGAGTGCTGTGAGCTTGCGACGGAACGCGACTCCCCGCCGTTGTACGTCATTTTGTCCCTTTCGATACAGCACTTTGCACTCCGTGATCCAACCGGCCAGTTAGATTAGCTGAAAGAATAAAACTCATTAGCTTTTGAGAGCAAAGTCGAATTGTGGGCAGGATTTAAAAGAGTAGTGTTTAATTATGGTTCAATTAATCGAAGTCCGTTACTCGATTGAATTTTGTGCACTGAATTGTTTTGTTGACTTTCAGTAAATGCAGTTTTAGAGATAGTTTAACATGAACCACCGGAATTGCGTAACATACTATTAATCACAATCTGAATCGTTTTGAAGAATATTGCTAATCCATTGCTTCATATGTTCGAAAAAAAAAAACTGCTAACTACGTAAATAACGCAATAAATGCTGTTGAACAGTCAAAATAAAACGCGAAATGAGAAAACAATTAGGGCGCTGTTATAAGTTGAAGAGAGAAACAAGAGGAAACCGTAACCATACCTACAGCGAAAACAATTCTCGATACCAAAATTTAATTTAATCTTTCAATCGAGTTTGTCTTATACAAACTCAATTGAAATATTGAGTTGACGTTTATCTTCACGATTCTCTGCATATAGCGGCAAGAACAGTGTAACATTGTTTAGAAAAATAAACATATGTATTATTAACTTTACAACAAGATCACTTCTTGTTCATGCAAAAAGATTCAGTCCGTTTCCAGACGAATTAAAATTATAATCTAGACAATCCGTTACAAGCAAATCTAACGTAATCTTTTAACCTATAAAAACTGAGATCATCTTTTTAAATAAATCTAATTTTAAATACATTGAAAGTTAAAAAGATTAACTTGATGTTTCACAAGAATTATTAGCACATAAAAATAATCTTTACGCTAGCCACCGAAAAACATTTTCATTTGGATTTCAAAATGTGGATATCAAACAGAATGCTGATCATTAACCAAATTCCCATTTTATGTAAGGTTGCATAAACAAGACAAATTCTACTAGGTATTTAGATCGAACGGAAAAGGATAGCAAGGAATCGTTTACAAATTGATATAAATCGTCCGATCTCGATCCATCTTATTTAGGTCCATCGAGCGTACGTGGGTAATAGACGAATGACATCCATCTTTATCCGACGCCGAATAAATATTTAAATTAGATGTCTTCGAAAAACATTTTAGGACCTCTAAGCTAGAAAAACACGACCGGTAGCTGGCTATTAATTTGAATTTAAAAGTGTTCTTAAAAATAAATGTGGTCCCATTTAAATTGGTTACGTGGAGCCCACAGAATGTGACTAATGTCTGTTTTATCGCAATAGGTGTTAATGAATATTCTAATGATATTATTTTTCATTTAGTTTAGGCAGGTTTGGGTCGTTTAAGTTATGTATTTGCCCCCAAATTGTCAAGTCTTATCTTTACATGACGCGTTAGATGTAAACATACCATAAAATTCAATTATATTTTTTACATTTTACAATTTTTTTTCGTAGTCATTATTGTACTGGCAGATGGCGCTGGCAGATGTTGAAAGGTTTAATATTATTTTATTTTTAATTTGTATTTTATGCCAAATAAAAATTATCAAATAACGTAGATATCTTTGAAAAAATATGACTTGTGCTATGTAAATACTTTAGTGTTCAGTCGCAAGTTTACTTCAGGTCTCATTCAAATACCTAAATAGTATTAGTTCATTTTTTTCCGAAAAACTTAAAAAATGAACATGGGCAAAGAAAAGGTAACATAACATTAGAAAAGATGGTCGCAAAGACAAAATATTGCAGATAAGTCTTTTACAGTAACATTATTTTTAATTATTTCAAAAATAAATTCTAACCAATTATGAATCACTGAGCATAAACACGTTTCTATAAAGATTCAATGATGTAGGTCAATCAGTCACCCATTCATCAGACGGGAAGCATTAATCAAAATGAACAAACATACATATTGTAAGCACATCATCGGTAATTCAATAACTTTGTGCAACGATATTGATGGCATCGGCGATAAATGATTCGAGTCGAGATTTCAACGATTTTGTCGAGATAATGTCGATTGAGATTGTGGTACCTAGATTTATTTTTATGTCGAAATGCTTCGGGAATTAGCTCACCTATTGTATGGTGTGTGTGGTTCCTAAGTTATTGGCGTGCCAATAAAGGTAATTGTCAATTCATATTTATACAATTTAGAACCTTTTGTTGTTAATTTAAGTTGTTAATTAATATAAAATAAAATTAGCAAGTTCACAGTTTCAATAGGTACGCACTACTGTAACAATATCATTCGCCCAATATAATAAAATTAAGTAAGCAAACCATCTGTTCAATATTGTATCATCGTTAAGAGGGAACAGGGGCTGCGAGGAATTTGATAAAATAGGTATTTGAAGAAACTATTGCTGTCTTCTTACCTCAAGTCTGCCCCCGTAGAGTGCGATAGGGATAGCTACAGCTCAGACCAATTATATTACGAAATAGACGTTTCGTATTCCCCTTTTTTCTCCTCGATAACTGAACCGTTTCAATTATTTTTTACATTTAAATTTTAAGAAAGAGTATGTCTAGGTTCCTATCGTTTTCCTTTATGTTAAAAACTTTTCGAATTTGTCTGGTACTCCTCTAATCACGGCTGCAAAAATGGGGCATTTTTGTAATTTTTGGAGGGTCATATTTTCTTTACAACTTATTGAAGCAACTTATCGAGTTGCTGAAAAAAAGGAAATAACAGAGACGTCACTACAGCAAACCTTGATTTTATGAAAAAAGGAGAATACATTTGTATAGAGAATCGCAGGCCCTGTTCCCTCTTAAAGCTTACTTGTTAACACTAACGATCTAAATGTCCTCACATACTTGGCCCAATTAATTAATTAATGAAACATGGGTAATTTATAATTAATTCGCGACATTAAACAGTCACACACATGTCTTTCGTGCTCAAATTCTCGAACGGAATGTTAACTGAATAAGTCACACAGTCTTTATCTATGCATCTATAATAATGTTCTAGCCTTTTCTCAACTATGTTGGGGTCAGCTTCCAGTCTAACCGGATGCAGCTGAATACCAGTATTTTACATGGAGTGACTGCCTATCTGACCTCCGCAACCCAGTAACTGGGTAAAACGATACCCCTTGGTAAGACTGGCTGTCAGATTTCTGACGACCCGTAACGACTGTCAAAGATCGACGAATGACAGCCAAGACCAACGGCTTAATGTGCTTTCCGAGGCATGGAGGAGTCTCGGTATGTAAAGATGGTCATCCATCCACAGACCAACCCCGGCAAGCGTAGCTTAACCTGATGTATCGACCTGTGCGGCTGTTATTACTTAGCCACGAGCTCCTCTATCTATGCATCTATACATTTATAAATTAAAGACGCTTTTCATGTTTTTTTTTTTTTTTTTTTTTGGGTGGGAAATTATCAAATAAAGTGCGTGTCAGACTCTTCCTGACTAAAACCCACCCGTGTTCCTTCCGTTGCCTTTACGTTGCCAGGGGCCACGGTATCCCTTTCGGACTTTCCCGCAACCCCGGCAGGCATCGGTCCTATCGGACCCCTTCCGTTGTGCTGGCATCTCTTTGAGGCGCGCGTGGAACACAACGCGCCGTCGACCCGGGCCTGGTCCTTATCGGACGGCGAGCTACCCATTGCTCACCGTCCGCAAGCCCGCGCCTACGGTGGCCGGGAATCGGCCTGCGATTCCCGACGCCCAGGGCGTCTCCTGCGGCGGCTAGGGGCGTGAGGGCGCGAAATTTGCCTCTCCCTCACGCGTTCTGCCTCCTCCTTCGCGAGCATTACTGCTTCGCAGAAGGAGGTGACGGCCTCCCATGCCCTCTCGCTCCGTACCATGGCCTGGACTAGGGCCGGACGCGAGAGATCCCCGCCGCCGATCGCCTCCACGAGGACACGGCGATGCTCTGCCCAAGCCGGACAGACCTCCACCGTATGCTCAACCGTGTCCTCCGGGCGATCCACGCAGTGATGACACCCGGGCGTTTCCTCCCGCCTGATACGGAACAGGAACCTCCCGAAACAATCGTGTCCGGTGAGGACCTGCGTCAGGCGGAAGGTGAGGACGCCGTGGCGCCTCTCTAGCCACTCCTCAAAGAGGGGACTTATCGCCGCAATAGTGGCGTGCCCAGCACTGGGTTGCGACAATCGCACTCTCCATGACGCCATGAGATCCCGCCGGAGCTCTGTCCGCTGTGCCGCGATTTCTCGCGGGAACGGAGTTACGCCCCGGCGTTTCGACTCCTCGCGCCACTCCCAGATGTGCGCGAGGACTACGCTTTTCATGTCTGTCTGGTGTGACCGCGTTCTTCTTATAAAATACGCAACGGATTTTGATGCGATTTTCATAATTATTTAGAGAATTTATTCCAGAAGATTTATGTGTATAGGAAATTAGTATTAAATTGAAACATAATAAAGAAATCTCGATGATTTGTCAAAACCTAAAAACGCTGCGAAGCAGGCTCGGGTCACTAGTCAATCAATAAAATATTCACCATAATTAATTTTGCGTTCAAACTTGATCGTAAATGATTAAAATTATTGCATTTTTATCTTGTTTAATCGGCAATGTCATTGGGTTTTAATTACTCGGTTTTACGGCCGTGTTACTGCAGCGTGTAATTATTTCTGTTATTTATTTTCATGCTTGTTTCTTTTCATGTGATGGGGCTAATTGGTCCTCAATGTGGGTACGATAAGTGCTACGTGTTGTGGTAGGTAGTTTTTACGATTACTTATCCAAGACGGCCAAGAACCTACTGGTAGGGCTTGGGACTTCTATGTCCGTTTTCAGTAACATTACGCGATATCTAAATGTAATACCTAATAAAAGCGCGCTGTTAGATCTTCTGAAATATTCAGCGTTAAATTGAAGCAAAGTACATTGTAATGAAAAATAACTGACTTCAAAATACACTACAAAGTGAAAAATAACTTTACGTTTTTGGTTTTTGTATTTTCGATTTTTGTCCCCGACTTCCGAAATAAAGTTATTTTTCACTTTATAGTGTTTTTTTTTGTAATTTTTTAATTTTTTTCATTTTTGGTTGTGGTACCAACCCCATACAAATTCGAATACCACTACCTGCAATGGAAATAACAGTGACAGGAAGTTATTATAACATCATCCACATATAGAGTAAGTAGACAAAAATACGTCTTATTGAAGCAAGTTTCTATTACCAAATGAAAAAATAATTTTCAAAATCGATCCACAATTGACGAAAATATCGATGAATATACATTTAAAACAGACGAACATAGAATTTCCTCCTTTTGGGAAGTCGGTTAAAAATTAAGACCAACCAGGTTTAGTACCTACCTAACAAGTGCTAAAGAAAAGAGTGTAAAATAACTCAGGTAATGGCCATAATTATAGTTCAACTTAAAGCTATTGTTGGCTTTACTTGAATAATTTAACCCTTAACCACCTGACGTGTTTTTCAGTTACACTACCACCTGACGTCAGTCCTGGATACCGCTTGCGTATTTTCCATATTTAATAACCACTATTTAAAATATTACAATATAAAAGTCACATCTGTATTTTAGTTATATTTTTATTCATCATAAGTTTTTAAATTGTGCAAAAGTATGCATTTACATATAAAAAATCAACACTACAAAAATATATAAATTTTAGCAAAAACTCTAGGATCTTCGAAAATCTGAGATATTAGTAGGAAATTACACTGTAACTCAATAGTTTTTACAAATATAATTACGTATAATGTTTAAATGCGCGCGCATATGGAGCTGCCGAGGTGCACGTCGCGTACTGGTGGAAGCGAGGTAAAAAAAGTACATGGACACATAGGTGAGTCGAATGCATAGTAATGGAATAATTTGAAAAAGAAAATCGCCGGAGTCTCTCAGACCGACGTCAGGTGGTTAAGGGTTAATTACACAATACCGTTAGTGTAATATCAAAAAAGACGATGACGAAATAAAATTCGAGCATTGAAATTGCCATGTGATTAAAATAATTTATTTTTTATACGCTCTTAAACTTCAAGGTTTTATTAACGTACTAACGTACATACCTATACGAATAAAGTTTCAAATAATTTGCAAGGGATTTTTATAGTCCACAAATAACTCTTATTAAAAAGGCCTGCAGTAGGTTTCAATAAAAATAATTTTAGTATTGCAAGTCACGTGACTCGACACGGGTTTGGTTTAATCTGCAAAATATAGCAATTTTGGATTTCTTGAGACATTTAATTTGAAAGGCAAAAACGTTAATTATCGAAAATCAATGGTTTATAATTTAAGCAAGACCCGAAGGATTCTCAAGCCTTTACTTGCCTTCAGATGTGTAAGAATGTAAATTTGCCCTAAATGTGCAGTTCCAGAACTGCACATTTAGGGCATAGGAGATCTTGGAGGATTGGGAGGAGCAATGACCTGTTCTTGCACAGATGCGACGCACAGCTTAATTTTTCTTATTATTTATTACAAAAGTAGTTTACTCTGCAATCGCCATTTTGTTATGTTTTTGTTGTCATTTGCCAATGTCGCAACCACAGAGTATGTAATGTTGTTACAGTAATTACGCAATATTGTCTTTGTCTGTGGCCTTGACATCAACCGATGAAGAATCATTTTATATTCAATAGCGTTTATTTGTTGGCTAAATACGAGGCTTTTGGCTACTTTTGTATTTGTGTATTTTGTGTTTTTATTTTATTTAAATGTGCGTTTTGTTTGTGCAGAATAAACGTATTTTCTTTTTTTTTTTTTTTTTAGATGGTCCTATACAAGCTTGGCCCAGAAATGAACACAAATGAAATAAAATGTATTATGAAGCTTTAACCGGTCTGGTCCCGCGGTTTGACATACGATTTACGTCACTTTCAACATTTTTCAGAATTTTTCGGTGTGACCTGTAATTTTTTGATTATTTTTGGTCTAATTGACGAGAATATCCGTCAGACCATAGATTGAAATAGCCCACAGACGATAATGGCCATTATTTAGCAGTAAAAATAGTGATTTAAGCCGCGTGAGTCGACCGTAACCAATCGGTAGCAGTCTAGTGTTTCATAGCCCTGTATATTTTTGTTCGCCGTAAAACTTTGTAAAGGGACGTAAGACCTTTCTCAAATCTCATAGAAATATAAATGTCAAATCTGATAAAAATCAATTCAAAACATGTAGATCACAGAGTAATCCACTGTCTTCCAGCAGATTGAATTTCACTCAAATCTAATGACTATCCCAAATGATTCATTTGCTATGTCCAAGTTTATAAAACGTTGGATTTCCGTTGGAAACCAGGCAAAATCAGAGAGGTCCGAAATGTGATTTATAGGTATTGTTATTGTAGCCCAGGTAAACAGTAATGCGAAGATCAAGAAAGGCGAAGTCACTCAGAAATGCAAAAAAAGGTAATCATATAACAATAAGCATATCCCAATTACCATCATATTTCCAAAACTAGCAATAGAAATATCTCCCCGAATATTTGAATCAAAATAATAATCTTTTAAATTGAAATATTTCCTCCCATGACTTGCCAATTAACGAAATCTGTGGTGCGATTTCAAATATTTTCAGTTATTATTTAAATATAATTATATCTTTGTCTGTGCTAGGCCAGACTTTATCCATGTCCTTTCACCATTAAAAAATGATCTAGCCTGTGGTTTCCCGCTCTTGAGCAAAGGCCTCCCTACACTCCTTCCATCTTTCGCGAGCCCACGCATCTTCTTTCCAGTTGTGACGGAACCGATCCAGCTCGTCCCGCCATGCCTACGTGGCGTACCGCGACCCGGCCTCGCTGTCTCAGGGCACCAGTTCTGCTATCGGGACCCACAGTTTGTCCAGCTTGCGGCAGACATGTCCTGCCCAGTCCTTTTTAAGTTGGGCAGCCTTTTGAGCCATGTCAGCTAACTTTGTTCTGGAGCGCAGTATTGTGTTTCGAACACGATCCATTAACTTTACGCCTAGTATACTGCGCTCCATTGTTCGTTGGGAGACTGAGTTTGGACTTCTCACTACAAGTTAAGACGGGACACTCAAACGCAGGCCCATAGAACTGTGTATTCTTATACACAGGTCTATGGGCCTGCGTTTGAGTGCCATATGCAACTCACCCTTTAATAGTTTCTTCATGGACCAGTAGCTCTTCCAGGCGTTTTCCGTTCGCCTTGTGATTTCTTTATCTTGCCTCGCCGGGAAAAAGACTTCTTGTCGCCTGAAACAGAGTAAAGGTATTCTATTATTAATTTCACCTATCTTATAAATATTTTCTTACATAATTAGATTTTTTTTTGCACTAACACAACTATAATTATTTTATAGATCCTCAGTTTCACACACTTTGTCGACTGACGGTCAACGAGATCGACGAAAATCTCTGTTTTTTTCCAACATGAGACGGTACATTCCTGTGCAGTAAAATAAGCAGATGTATACGCACCTTAACCTCCCGAGCATTCAAAAATTAAACGGCTTAATATTCCATATAAAATACTCTTACATATAAAGTTCTCTCTTAATCTTTTAAATATACATGTTCATTTAAACAACGTTATCAGAAACGTTTCTCGAGCTGTCATTCAAGTGTTGAAATAACGCATAATTAAATATTTGTGTTACTTTATTTAACTTGAACAAAATATACGGTTAAAGTGTACTTCTTAATATGGGGATTATCTTCAGACCTTGTCAGTGAATGAACTTACCAAGTTTATGTGAGTTCATTTAAATGTGAAACGTTGCGTTATATTTACAGCTGTTTGATTTATTGTGGTGGACGAAGTTCTTTAAAAAGGCGTGTTGTAAATTATAGAAATATTCTTTTGACAGACTTTTACGGTGGGTTCGTCATTTCGGTATGCATAGTTGCATATTTTAGTGTCTTTTAGTACCCATGTGATTTTGACGATAGAATATCTATGTATGTAGGTACGAGTATATATTACCCCCACTCTTAAAACTATTATTACTATTTGGTTAGATACACTAGCAGCTAATTAGCTGATGCCTGTGTATCAAACAGCTTGGAGACAGTTGTCACTCTCCAAAAACTAGTAACTTCACCAAAATAACAATTATAGAAGCTAAAAAGTATAAACCCCATTAGTGGTTGTAAAAGACTATCGGCACTGTTTCTATCCAGATATAGTAGTTACGATAAAAATATATCGTTCAGCATAATTATGTGCGCTTTAGTGGACGTCCACTTACTTGTCCACGTCACGGCATCACGATTACACAGGGAATTAAAATTTGTGGAAATATATGAAGACGCTACGACGTATTTCCATACATTTTATGGACGTGGACGTCCACAATAATATCGTCACGATAGAAATAAAAAAAGTGTACAATAAAGTGATGTACTTATTTTCTTGTTAACCCTATTCAGCATACCGCTGCAATCCGTTAACAAAATGGCCGCGTTATCACGAGTATAATATCGATGCTAAAGAATTTCCTTTGAGCCGTTTACCGTACATTGTTCGTTCGCCGTCCACACGGAAAATTGTTAAGTAAATACGTAATTTAACAAATCAGATTTTAAGTGGCGAATCGGCATCGTGAAGTAATCTCTGGCCGGATCAAATTAAGTTATACTCTCTACGGTTTATTTGAGGGTAATAAGAAGTAATAAGTTACTAGGTACTAAAGTATCTCATGATCTGAGCCCAATATAAATGACAATGCAAAATATTTCTCATAAAATTACGTATTTGTCACATGTTCACAACAGGCGCTGTTTAATAAAGCAGAAAACTATGAATTTAAAAAAACGTAAAAAATTGTCTCTACGGCCGTAGAGTTGACGTATAAATTAACGGGAAATATTAAACCAATCCTCTAAAATACTTATTGACCATTTAACGATGAACACATTTTTTTAATAATTGAGCCTCTAAATACTTCTTTTTGCGCTTCTAATGATGCACCTTTTTTTTAAGATAATTGAGCCTCTGTTTAACTTTCTAGCATTTTCTTACAGTTACAGTAACTGCTAGCTAGGGTACGCGACAGAACGGGTTAGGTTAGGTTAACGGTGCAAGTGTGAGACGAAACACCGGGGAGGTTTTAGTCAGTAAGAGTCTGACAGACCCCTCCGCCCTCCCCAGGACATCCATGAGGATTTTCCAAGTAATCTAAAAAAAAAAAAGGATGGAACTGTGACCAACCACGCGCGAGCCGAGCGAGCGCGTTACTTGGCTATTTAGTATTTTAGAACTGGGGTTCTGAAAATACTTGAGGAATTATTGGGGTCACAAAAAGAGGCGCAATCATTATATTAGAGTGTTAAATAATATTTTTAAGAGTTCAAAATTGGAATTATTAGAAGTTCGGTGAAATACATGCCTAAATTAAAATTCCTCGAAGATTAATTCTGTGCAATTTAATTAGCATTTTTAATGTTTGTTAAGCTTTGAACGCCTCCGTCTTGTTTCCTTTCGATACTTTTTTGTTAAATGTTATTACATTATTTATTGACTGTCAAATTTTAATTAATGTAAATTGCCAAAGATTTATTTTAAAGCTATATTTTATTCGTTAATGCTTAACAAATATTATAGTTTCTTGTTATAAAATAATCAGGCTATGTCTACTGTCTAAGCGGGTCTTGCGCATACAATTTTACTCAATCTAGTACAGGGATCACCAATTAGTTAAATTGGGGGTCCGTTTATCAAAATAATATGTATGACTGTCGCGATCCGTTTGATAGACTAACAAAAAAGATTAAAATTTTCATTTTTATTATTTTTCTATTTAGTTTTAATTTATTTTACTGTTTACTTAAGGTACAAAATAGATCGGCGCGCGGCGGTCCGCCGTGTTGTGATTCCTGATCTAGTAGTTTATACTGGCCCAGCCCTATCTTAATGTCTGGTATTAACAATTTAATTTATCCACGATCATGTTTACCTAATGCTGGTTAGATATTGTGAACTATATCCAAACCAATTACTTAAAACAAGGAATTAAGTTGACGAGAGAAACGAGAGTCATATTAACCACTGGTTTGGACGGCTAAAGCTTGTCATTAGTTATCTTGTTTATTTTCCGTTTATTACTAGTGTGATCCTTTTATTATTTGAGGAGTTTGGCGCTGATAACCGAAATACTAATTCATTTGTAATAATAAAGTATAGCCTGTAAGATATTATTGTTAACAATTATTGAAATAAACTTATTATTATTTATATTACGATCAAAGTTTATAAAGATAAATAACAATTCTTGATTAGTGCTTGACTGCTTCGTTGACCTAGTGGCCGCAAGCGTTACTGCTGAGCTTGAGGTCCTGGGTTCAACTCCCAAGGTCGGGAAAAACCCAAAAAGGGTTTTTCCATCAGGAATTTCTCAGTAGCAACCCGGAGTCTAGGCTATGCCCGGTTGATGGCAATTGGCTCGCCTCCTATTTACATTGGACTTAAATATAACTGGCGAAATGTGGGTGTACTATAGGTAGACCTCTGAATAACCCTACGGGAATTGCAGGCGTGATGTTATGATTATGAAGTGCTTGAATTTCACGACAGTTAAATTTTCAACGTAACAGACATGTAAAGTAGGTAGCTTAACTTTGACACATCACCTTAATAATTTGACAGCAAGTGTAACAAACAACACCTCATCGTACACTTCAGTGCAAATTAAGTATGCACACATTCACTAATAAAAATTTCACGTCAGTTTATACCGCGCGCCAAGTTTGCCACCTTACTTACGTACGCGTTAAACTTTACCCGCTGTCTGTACGTTAACGTAACGCGTGATTAAATTTTAAATTGCCCGGCCACACAGGTCGGTTTAAAACCGCCTATCGCTTCGTCACGAGCTTCAGGCTTTTCCCTGAATAATCCACTGTGTGCTTTAAAAATATTCTCAAATTTAGTGCTGGAATAGAGCCGAAAAGTCGATGTAGTAGTGGTTTTTTTAGAACATTTTGCCTTTCCGCCCTTGTTTATTTATTTCTAACATAGATTGGATGGCCCCATTTTCTATGAATATTTTTTGATAACGCTATCACAATGACAGTTTAGTAGGTTTCGAAAAATAAACATACCCTATGTTAATTATTCAGTTAATAAAGTTTACTCAATAATAGAAGATAAAACTAAACATTTTCAAAAAACACATTTTTGTCGACTCTTCCCGTCACTATTTCAGATCCCAGTCTCGTGAACCTGAAAAATCGAGAAAAAGTCATTAATATTTTTACTGCATGCGAATCTTTCACCGCACATTTTGATTTCTAATTTCAACTTGCAAATGGTAATGTCACAAAAACAGGCATAGGGCAGGAATTGGAGGAAAAAGTGTCATATGTCATTTCAGTAGGAAACTGCTCGGTGTTTCTTTGAAGCATAAAATCGGAAATGAAGTTATCCGGAAAAGAACCGGAGTTACCAATATAGTTGCAGGGTAAGCAAACTGAACTGGCAGTGGTCTGGGCATGTTTGTCGAAGGACCGGTGGAACAGACGAGTCCTGGAGTGGAGACCGCGTATCGCGAAGCGTAGTACCTAGAAGGACCGACGACCCTAAAAAGGTGGCTGGGACAGACTGGATGTGGAAAGCTGAGGACAGGATTTTGAGCTGCATCCTGGGAGGCCTATATCCAGCAGTGGACTGCGATAGGCTGAGTGGATTGACTAGGACTGAAATGATAAATTGACATGAAATTAAAAATGATAATGATTGCTCAAAAGTTGCCTTACCTTTACTCATGGGCGCCGGAAGCGGGATGTAAGATGTACACTTACGCCTTCCTGGTTTCAAAATAAATTAAAGATGTAAAAACATTCAGAACTAAAGAAATATCCGAAAACGCCTAACACAATAATAAAGAACTTAACCTATTCGAGGTGAGATCCTAAAATTTTCGAGCTCGCTACGCTCGGTCTTGCATTCTACAATATCTCAATTCTAAAACTTCTGTGCATTAGTCGACCAAGTACCGAACTCCTATTTCCGAAAATCTAATCGGCCCTAGGCAGGGTGCTAACATTATCGACTTTGCTTCGGTCTCTTTTACATCCTACTCTATCTTAATTCTTAATAAGTTTCCTTGTATTATATAAATCGACACAGTTAGTCCTCTTTCAGTTCGAATGGACAAACAAAATAAAACCAATCCAATTCAAGGCGAGATGCAACAATTATCAAGCTCGCTTCACTTGCTCTTGAATTCTGCATTCTCTTATTTGTTATATAGCTTTTCTGCATTAGTCGACAAAGTTACTCTTTGTATGAATAGACAAACGATAACCTAACATATCCGAGGTAAACTACAAAAATGATCGAAGTCGCTTCGTGGAGGTGAAGATGCACCCGCTGAAAAAAATCCTGCCAGCGCCCATGCTTTTACTGCAGTCCCTTCATATAAGATCCACATTATACGAAACACAATCCAATCGCCAAGGCCGATTATTATGATAGTAAGTATTCCCTTACCACAGTTAATCACTTGTTAAGCTTTTTAAGTTCCATAATTAAATTGAAATTGGGAGCTTTCGAATTCAAACAAAAGAAAAATACGAAAAAATAGGAAGCAACAACAAAACAGTTGGGTATTTATTTTCGCCAATTAATAGTTTCGGTCAACACAAAGGTAAACGCAAATCGATTAACTGTATAATTTATACCGTACAAACTTACTCGAAAGCTCTTTATATCGAGCAATTATCGAATCCCAATAACAAATTGACATCAATTAGATTCCAATTATTGTGGTTGCTATACGCAGTAATTATGCAAATTAGTTCTTTGATTGCACGCGAAACCAATTCCACACGTAGGTATTTATAGGTAGGTAACGGTTGTGATAAATGTCACAATTAATTATTGAGACAATCCGTTTATCTGATCGTTTAGACGGAAACCGTCTGGGTAGGCGTTGCTCGAAGTAATTTCAATTTATATTGGTTTTAGTTTTGGTGGTTAAAACTGGCTTTGAATGGTTAGTGACCAGTTTTCTATGCAATTAAGTGTCTTACGTTTCGTGTGTTTTCTATGAATAACGATGCTCTTAAAGTGATTAATTGAATATGTTGAAGTGAGTATATTGGACAAAATAAACAATCTTGTTGACGTTTGATTGACTGTAATTTGCTTGAAAGAAACGTATCAAATAGTACTAACCAGTACTAGTAACCAGTTGTTCCATTAGACGGACAGGATGCAAGACGAGTATCACGTTGTTATGAAAATAGAACAAGTTATGCCATGATGCAAAGTAGAGGGAGACAACGCGACTATAGCTAGGATACAATTATATGTAAAATGTACTGAACACATAATATGGCAGAAAGGGAAAGAATCACCTCATAAAAGGGACAAAAAACGCCATATCAACGGTCAACGATTATAAATAAAATTGCTACCTATTAGTAATACAAAGTACATTAACCGTAGGGGAGTAAGGCGTGCCACCCACGTGCGACAGTCGGCAGTCGACTGCGATTTGTCAGTTGTCGTCGTCGCAGGCACGCGTCTCTGACTAATTGGCGTTATAAATCGACACACGCGCCGTGTAATCAACGCTCCGATGCAAGTGTTGAATGGTCAGCGGTGTGACTTTATGACGTTGCTTATTGTTGATTTTGTCGCAGTGTGCATGTCTACGTTTTATGTTTTCTGGGAGGTAATGATGGGAAATGTGTGGTTTATGTGGGAGCTAACAATTTCATCAAAGGAATGTAGGAAGACTGAGGCAACTTCTGATGAACAAACATTATTAAGTACAGACTTTGATTGCCGAACATAAAGTTAGGGCGAGGGTTTTGGCAGACACTATGCCATGTCCCATTTATATGTATTAATAAGCCTATCAGGTGGACTCACACCCAGTTCCACAAAGACAAACATGAATGCCCCATTACGTAATGGATCATTAACGGTAATGATTTCATTAATTTCATCAAAGAACCATTACAATCGAGTCTAATGTTGCTTTCTGCAACAAGTTAAAACAAGTTAATGGAACATTAGTATTTAATGACAGCTTTAAAAGTTAAAGTTCGTTTTTGCAACTGGCCGTTAGTTCCAATACCAACTCAAAAGTCCTGAGAATTATCAACCGGAAAAATCCGATAACCGTCAGAAAATGAGGAAGCTAAAGCTGCATAATATCAGAAATACATTAGACGCAGGCGCAGTAGCTTCCACCTGCGTAATACAACATCACACTGCGACCATCAATTTGAATGCCAACGGTGGCAATTATGGCATTACCCCTATCGATCGCCTCGACCATCTACCGGGTGGTCGATTATTTGTACTAGATATTTACCAGCCATTGAAGATGATGCATAGCTCCAGCGTTTTTCAATTACAGACAAAACAATTGCTGGTATCAACCACAAAGTCTGTTGTACATAATTTATTGGTATTAAGGATAGCAATACTGTGTTAGAAATAATAGACTGCTACCTATTGCCAAAGGGTAAATAAGGTGCTCATTTTACCTTAGTTAAGTTTGCTTTGTTTGTAGAGTCGATGAAAATACTAGTGGAATATTTTGTTATATATACTTTGACCAACACCGTTGTACCGCGTCTTGGGTATACGGTGAGACGAGGGCAGTGCAGGCCGTTCATCGTTCATTCGTTTCATTCGTTCGTCAACGCTCACGCCGTCCTGCCACTCATTCGTCAACGCTGCCCCCCGCCTCGTCGCGCATTCCTCCTAAGGCGCGGTACAGCGGACTCGGTCAAACTATACTGAAACATAAGTAAGGACTGAAATCATTTTCTTAATTGATTTCGTATAAGACATTTCAAATAGAGTGCTGCCTACGTTTGAGGTGTTCATTTGATTAGTACATTAGGCAATCAAATTAAAGTAGCAAATGTATTCAAGTTTTGACTTAAATAGTAAATAACAAGAGTGAAATCAGTGGAAAGTGATGTGAAGAGGAATTCCTAAATATTTTACTCTGTAGCAACAAATTTTTATTCATAAAAGTTACATTAATTCCTAACCTTGATATTTTATACCATAACATCACGACTGTAATCCCCAAATGGTTAGGCAGTTGTGTACATGTAGTACACCCACACTTCTCCAGTTATGTTTAAGTCCCATGTAATAGAGGGCGAGCTTATTGCCATCAACTGGGCACAAATCCAGATTCCGGGCTGCTACTGAGAAATTCCTGATGTAAAAACCCTATAACATTTTGCCCGACCTCGAAGTCGAACGCAGGACTTCGTGCTCAGCTGAAACGCCTGCGACTACTCGACCAACAAGGCAGCCAGTGATATTTAATATCGCTATTTCCCTACACCTTGGAACAAAATTCAACCGTATTGAAATATCAGACCAGCGTTACATATGAAGCGATCGCAAAAATCGACACTGAAACAAATTGTGTCGCGTTTGCAACATACGGTGTTAATGTAGGGAAAACGTGTACAAATGAGTTGTGATTGCTGATGTTTCTACATCAATGTTAATACTCTACATTAAGTGACTAATAATTGGAAATGAAAATCCGATACGGGAAAGGACGAGCAATTCGTGTAGTCGTTGTCGGGTTGTAAGTTGTGAGGATAGGGACGAATGAGATATATATATTTTATGTTGTGCTTTATCGAGAGATAGTTGCAGTCTTCTGTCGTTTTTTGAATGATGTTTATTGAATGTGGTGTAAAGTTCACTCATCCTCTTTAGAAAAAAGAGGATCATCCGAACAGACGGGTGTCGTGTCTGGCGGGCTTTTGCCCAACGATTGATGTCGGATAGTCTTATGCAGGATGAATTTTTGAGATGGGGCAGTAAGGACAGCTACCTTACCAATAGTCTGTTTTTAATTTGATATAATATTTTACATTGTTTTACATCGTGTTACCCAGTTACTGGGTTGAGGAGGTCAGATAGCAGTCGCTCGTTAGACTGGAAGCCGACCCCAACATAGTTGGGAAAAGGCTAAGCAGATGTTGATAATTATTTTATATTGTTTTATCCCATATTCTCAAATAATTTTATTCAAAGAAGTCATGAATAGAAAAACCTTTCCAATCTTCTTTCTCTCCAATGACACCTTGCTTGACTTTTAACTAATTGATGCCACCTTTATTCTCATATTCAATTTTTCTACTGACAAACAAGTAAATTCACAGGAGATTCCATAAACAGCATCGAAACATCTTACACTACAATCGAGTACTATACCTAGCTAACTTCGTTTGATTTCAAATTTCAATAGTCTTGCGAACGTATTGTCGAATACGATACAGCCCAGCGAAATCAATCCTTCAGCATGTATTGAATCTTATGCTGTACGAGTATTCCTTTAGGCGGGCACAAAGGATTCTGCCAATAGCCACACAAGGCTGTATAGTGTATACCTACTCATAAATGTCAGTCACAAACGGATTATTGCAGGCGCTCAGGCGGAGCAACGCTGAGCGATGATCGACCGGGACAAAGGCATGCGAAATTAGTATTTGTCGTTCATTAATAAGCGTATATTGCAACATGCAATAAGGCTTTGAGGCAAAGAATATGATTCGAAGCGGTTTTTGCCTATTTTGGTGAAGTATTTTTGAATTATGCAAATTGAAATTGCATTATTGGCTTTGCAAAAAAACTGTTTTTCTCAAATATGCTTGGAAATTCGAGCATTATTTAACAACCTTCTTTGAGATTGCTGTACAGGTCAAATACATGCAAGCGCCCGGCCGGCAATGTTTGTATGAAAATCCATATAGTAATTTTTTTGGCCACTAAACACGCTGTCGTGTTTAGTGGCCAAAAAAATTACTAAACTATACTGTCGCGTCACTTAGAAATGGAATGAACTTTACTTCAACACATGGCAACCAAGGAGGTAACTTATTAAAGATTTAATTTAAATTTCGATTTGGTTTGCAATAGAGCTGTTTAAAGTAAAGAAGAAACAAATGAACATATTGGCACGTGAAAACTTATCGTTGTTCGTCATTGATACTGGAATTTAAAATGAATTTATTTAATTTGAATTTCCGGATATTATTTGAGAAAATTACTATACAAGCCTTGGTCGCAACCAGGCATTGATGGACTCATGTATGTGTGTCCCAGCTTCGCCTCCACCCACATTTTCACGATCGTCCATCAATGCCCTTAACATCAAATGTACTATATCTAGCACAAAGTCACAGTAGTTAAAAATATAGCCGTTTAGTTGTAGGAAATATATTATAAGAAACGAGAGGATTAGACAGTGTACTTATCGCAATAAATCTTTAAGTAGGTACTGCTGAAGGTAATAGATTTATTCAAATGGCGACACTCTGCATCCTAACCAAAAGCGTTCGTCGCGCGAATACGCGATCGTTTACCTGAAAAATTACGTACATACGCGATTTGATTGATCGCGCGAGTATTTCATATTTATATAACTGAGCGTGACGATTACGTACTCAAGTGACTATCACTTTGGCTGTCGCTTTGGTTGATAATTAAATAGGTGACGCTGTTCTAGCCCAGTCTTAAAAAAAAATCACGAGTTAATAAATAAAAGAATTTCATAATCTATGACAATATGCTGACGTGCGTGAGTAATTCAATCAACTTGCGATTACCTAACCTGAGCAGAGTCGTCTCGAAAAGGGGCCGCCTGCCAATATTGGTTACACTCCATCTTAATATGAAAGTTATCATGCTCAGTTAATTTTAATACAATATTGTCTGTGTGAGTACTGAGTACTGCAAGAGACTTTGTATCATAGGTTATGCAGCGATTTTCGAGGGTGCTTGCATTGTTCTTCTAGGATGCATGTTTTAAACTTTTCTTTTACTTCCAACTTTTATTTGTGTAACATGTTTCAATAAAATAATTGAATTGATATCATATCATAGCAGTGATAGCCTATCGTCGGACCGTCGGACTGCCAAGTCATAAGTCTTGAGCTTGAACCCATGGCACGTACCTTCGACTTTTCGGATTCATGTGCGTATTGTATAATTATCATTTGCTTCAAAAACGGTGAAGGAAAACATCGTGAGGAAACCGGCATGCCTGAGAGATATTTCTCGTCGACATGTGAAGCCAAGTCAGAGGCCTATGGGCGGCTTTAAAAAACTCTGACGCGAGGTTAGTCACTAACCACACGAAAATAATAAGAATTGAATTGAAATAATAATGTTTTTTTTCTTGTAGCAAACAAGAAGGCAACCTTGATGGTTTCTGCCGCCTATAAACTTATGCAATACCAGAGCAATGCCATCCCAGAGACGTTGCCACTCCAGAGACAAGCCTGAAATGCCTCGTGTACCCTGATATTTTGATTCGAAAAATGAATATTCAGAGATATATTTTTCCACAAAAAAATCAAATTCACATGGGATGCTTTGTCGCTTTATATACCTACACATAAACATTTCGTGGAAGTTGACCTTTTCTGACGAGTTCCTTTCTTTCTTTCTTTTTCGTGTGGTTAGTGACTAACCTGGTGTCAGAGTTTAAAGCCGCCCATGGGCCTCTAACTTGGCTCCACATGCCGTCGAGAAATATCTCTCAGGCATGCCGGTTTCCTCACGATGTTTTCCTTCACCATTTTTGAAGCAAGTGATAATTATAAAATACGCACAAGAATCTGAAAAGTCAGAGGTGCGTGCCTTGGGTTCGAACTCGAGACCTATGACCTGGCAGTCCGACGGTCACACCACTAGGATATCACTGCTACTAGTTCCTACAAGTTTTATATTAAAATGTCCGAAATAAAGTTTTGGGACTAAAGGAATAAAGAGATTTCACCCAAATTGTTTTTGTTGGGCAAAATGTCGGCATTTTCATGTGATGAAACTACCTACTAGGTTACCTATTGAATCTTCCTTTTTCATTTACACTACTCAAGTTATGAGTATACCTGTAAATTAAATTGAACGTAAAATAATATCAGTTGTAGAAAAATAGGAGATCTGATGTTATGATAACACAGATTTAATTAGTTTTTATCACCTTTCAAGAGAAATTATCCTTTCATCACTTAGCTGTACCTACGCAGGCGTTCTTTAGAATCTTTCGATATACTGTTGCTCTATGAAACCAGCGTTGTCGCGCAAACATTACAGAACTGTATAGTTTCGGCAAGACGAAACCCTGTGACTGTTTTGACTCTGTGTGCGCATTTTCCAAATTCAAAAATTGAACCTATTTTTGAATTTGGAAAATGCTGTAGGTAATAATGTAGGTTACTGCTCACCTCATGAAAAACAAAAGACAATCCCGATCAGAAACAAATGTAATGCAAACAAACTAATGGAAGTACAAACATATATAAATCCCAAAGTAGCTCGGTGTCCCCAGAGCTAACGAATGACCATGCAAGAGGTTTTCTTGTAAATAAGAAAGAATGAGGTAATGCAATCGGATGGTGGCGCACTAGTAGTACAAGAGCCCGTCTTCCATCGACCTACACTCATATGCTTTGTAAAAGAAAAAAATAATCTGTACTAATATTATTATAAAGAGGTAAAAGGTCATTGGGCAACTAAGTATGGAACCTATACCCACGGCCTACAGAAAAAAATAGGGTAGGATGTTTAGATAAACGTCTCTAGTTTACGAATATATATGTTGCATTAACGCAGATAATGGGAAAAAATCTAAAATCTAAAAAAATAAAAATACAATGATAAGGTTAATTATAACAAGACACATTTTTATTGGTTTCTTGATCGTAAACATGATTTAAAAAATTACTTTTGCTGCGACTAAACACTTTTCAATTGGAAAACACATGAGTGAAGATCGATGTTAGTCGGGATCTTAGACTATACGGTTTTCCTGTGGCCCATGGGCCCGTCCGTGCGTAACCCGCCACTTCTGTGCCAACTGGATGTTCTAGTGTCCCCCCTCTCACACGTTACTACTGGGAATAGACGGCGTATTCTGATTAGTGGAGATGATATCGGAAAGATGTCGAAGGATAAGTTTGAAAAAAGAACAAAAGGAAGAAAATCTTTTGATTGAATATTAATTTGATAATATGCTAGCAGACTATTCATGTTCCTTTATATCGATCTACATCCTTGAAGCATAGGTCATGATTATAATCATCATTTCAGCCGAAAGACGTCCACTACTGTACATATGCCTTTCCCAAGCACCGCCAGTTCGACCGATTCTATGCTTCTCGCATCCAGCGGATTCCTGCGGCCTTCAAAAGGTCATCAGTCCACCTTGTGAGAGGCCTCCCAACACTTCGTCTTCGGGTAAGTACATGTTCGCCACTCCAGAACCTTTCGATCTCATCGGCCATCTGTTCAATGAGCAATGGGCCCTGTCCAGTGCCGTGGTAATTGACCGAAGAATTGTCAAACTTAAGTGGCAATTCTTCGGGCTTTGTCGATTACCTAAAGGCATAGGTGATACTAGAAAAATTGTATGTTTAGTGAATCAGGATGGTAGCCTTCTGTATCGTACTGAATATAATTATAATGTGAAGTAAAATATTTTTGTTTCAATCTCCCTAGCCGTATCCGAATAATGTTGGGGTCGGCAGTCTAACCGGATGCAGCTGAATAGCAGTATTTTACATGAAACGACTGCCTATCTGACCTCCACAACCCAGTTACTGGGTAAAACGAACCCCTTCCTAGGTAAGACTGGTCGTCAGACTTTCGGGCTTCCGACGACCCGTAACGACTGTCAAAGATCCACGAATGACAGCTGGGACCAACGGCTTCGGAGGAGTCTCGGTGTGTAAAGATGGTCACCTATCCACGAACCGACCCCGGCAAGCGTAGCTTAACCTGATTGAACGACCCGTGCGGCTGTTATTAAGTAGCCACGAGCTCCTCTTTAAACAAAAAATATTTTGTTTATAAGAGAGTAAATCAGCTTTGTATAGTTGAAGTTGAGTGCCATTTTCTTAGAGAAATAAATAATTATAATTTTATGTTTCTTTCTAAATTAGTTTCTCTATTGATTGCTAATTGAAAGGCTTCAGTACAAGCAATGATCGCGTATCAATTACTAGGTTATTAATTCGGCGGATTGGATTTGTAATTGCACTTCATTAAATACATTAATTACAGACATTAAAAAGTCTTTGGTAAGTCACCTTCAAAAATTGTGTGTCAAGTTATTGAAGGAGATTTAATTTATTTTCAGAGGTGCACGCAGAAAAACTCTATGGATTTATCGTATAACCTTTTTCGTAAATAAACGTAAAAACGTAAAACGTAAAAGGACAAGTTATCGTTCTGACTGACTAAAAACACACAATTTAAACCACTGAAGATACAAATATGTGGGATATACAAGAGGGGTATAGGGGAACTGTAAAGCAATATGGGCCTAGGCTAAAGAAAAACAATCTTCTGAAACCGATGTCTGAATAAACTTTTCTTATTAACTAAATAATAAATGTAATTAGATTGTGAGATTGTTAATAAAGGTTACCATTACTAATACAAAAGGGTCTGTTCTATCTGCCGGGGTTGCGGGAAAATCTGCCGGGGTTGCGGGAAAGTCTGCCAGGGTTGTGAGAAAGTCCGAAAGGGATACCGTGGCCCCTGGCAACGTACAGGCAACTGAAGGAACACGGGTGGGTTTTAGTCAGTAAGAGTTTGACACGCCCTCCCGCTCCGCCCAGAGCGGGAGAACGTGTTTCGTTATATTTGATAATGTCTAACCCAAGAAAAAAAAACATTACAAATACACCCTGTGTTCTATTCAATATTTGCAAACATTTTACATGTAGATTTTTTTTTTTACCCAGAATAGTCCCGCGATTACAGTGGTTTCTAGAAGGGTTATGAAAGGTTTTTACATCGTAAAAAGTTGCATAAATTTGGAGACAAGCAAAGTGAGTTCGCGTGTTCGGAGCACGTGACTTCATTCCACTCGTCGTATGTGAAAATAAAACCTTTAATGTGTCACGTAGATTTTGTTGGTGCTTTTGTTCTAATTCTCAACTTAAACTGATGTGCCAGAATGTTGGTGCTGTTGCTAAGTGCTGTTATAGTACGTGTCTTGTTAAATTATAGTTAATTTTGGACGTGTACGTACGTAATTAGAGTAGAGCAGTGGTGGCCCAGTGGAAACGACCGCGACTTACGATTTGTTGTTTCAAATCCATGCAGACACTTTATTTTTTGTTAATTATTTAAAAACCACTGCTTTCAAAACGGTGAAGGAAAATATCGTGAGGAGACCAGCATGGCCTAGAACCAAAAATTCGAAGACATGTGACATTCTACCAACCCGTACTAGGCTCGTGGTGGATTACAGCCCACTTCCTCTTAAAGAGAGGCGGCCTGTGTCCAAGTGGGAAAGCTATAGGCTGATTATATATGCTATATACGTAATAAATATTTTAGGGATATATGGGTCACACAGTAGATAGTTGTCTTGAAATTCCTATTGAGGAGTTTCGCAAGGTGGTTGGTAGCTGGATAAGAGTAGGCGAGAATCGAGGGAAATGGCGGGCGAATGGGGAAGTCTATTTCCAATAGTGGACTATGATGATGACCAACAGCTAAAGAAAAAAATCGGGGAAATATATGTATTTCACACGTCACTCTCTGGCATTTTTATTGTCAAAGTCAAAGTCAAATCATTTATTTCAAATAGGCCCTTATAAGGCACTTTTGAACGTCAAAAATTTACAAAAAACAATAAATGATTATAGTCGCCCCTTCCAAAAGGTAGTTTTCGCATGGAGAAGAATGGGCAAGAAACTCCACCGTTACTCTTTTAAAATGTTTTACAATATTTTGTATAAGTACATTAGTTATATAATTATATGTGAGGACGATGCACCTAGAATAAAATTATTATACCACACGGTAAAAATAATTAAGAATTAAAAATGAAGCAACAACAGATAAACTAATTATGTGATAGATATATGGTGCTCACATTGATCTGTGTAGTTCGTAATTGGCGTAATGTTTCGAATAATAATTATATTGTTACTTACTGACAGCTGTAAAGCTACCTTTTATAAAATAAATACATAGTTTAAACCAGTTTAATTGTGTGTTTTATCAAGCCAAGAAACTTTTTTTATGATGTTTGAATAACACGTCAGGTTTCCCAAAATAAACCTTTTGTCACTACTTCTTGTTATTACGCTGAACACACGTAAAAAATGCCTACAGTTTACAAATGTTTGCTCACAGATACAATTAAGCTGAGTCTGACCAGTTGCTCATAATTCGTAGAATCAGCTTGAACACACCACAAAGTTAAAAATCAACATTTAACTTCGATTCTTTACGCCTTGCTGCGTATTGATCAGTCGAAAATATAGCTCTCTATTAAGTATATAAAAGGTTGTTCTTATTTAGTAAAGAAATATAGGAGTAAGTGAAAAAATCTGATTATCAGTATTATAATTATTTAACTAATGTACTTATACAAAATATTGTAAAACATTTTAAAAGAGTAACGGTGGAGTTTCTTGCCCATTCTTCTCCATGCGAAAACTACCTTTCGGAAGGGGCGACTAGAATCAATTTAATTTTTTTGTACATTTGACGTTCTAAAGTGCCTTATTTGAAATAAATGATTTGACTTTGACTTTGAATTTTTTTATGTTCAACAGTTTGTTACACCCACAATTATGCATAACTAGCAGAGCCCCACGGTTTCATCCGCATCAGTCTCGATCTCGTAAGAATATCGGGGTAAAAAGTATCCTATGTGTTAATACAGGTTATGAACTCTCTGTGTGCGAAATTTCATCCAAATCTGTTAAGTAATTTTTGCGTGAAAGAGTAACAAACATACATCCATCCATGCTCACAAACTTTCGCGTTTAATATTAGTTAGTTTTGTAGGTTACGATATGCGTTCTTTGAAGCATAATTGAATAAAAAATTGCAAGTTGGTAGTACTCCTACCTACCAATAGGCATATCGTCGCTTATAGCTGAAATTAATAAAAATAATTAATATAATATAATAATTATTTTTAACTTTAGGAAAGCTAAATTAAGTTGTCTTATTGTTTTTGTATTTATTTGTATAGTTAATAAGTATTTTAATTTAATAACTTGTGTAAATAGTTAGTTGTGTAATAATTGTATATGTTTAAGCATTTTGATGTTAATAATGAAACAGGAAAGCTTATATACAATCCAATATCTGCAAGTTTGTATAATACAGCTTACAGCGTTTGCTGCTGGCAGGCCTCCACATTTATATAATAAATAAACTAATTGAATACAATACCTAGTATTTATCATACATTTATGAGATGAAACCTATTTCTCATGCTAGTAAAATAACTACTACCGACTAACGCAGACAAAGCCGCGAGCGCAGCTAGTTATCTAACAAATAACCCGAACACATAGAGCTGTCGTATTTATAAGACTTGTACCACAAACTCGCTGTTTGCCTTCGTTTTATTTCTTTGTTCGGGTTTTGGAAAAGTGATAGAAAGTGAAATATTGGCACTTTCATCGTTTATATTCTGTTAAGCTTACAATTTGTTGCTGTTTAACGTAAGTTTTGGATGAGAAATATGTTTATATACTTTATAGCATTGAGGTGTGGTCCACATTCAAAAGAGCCTTACATCTAGGTACACAATTATTCATCATTTCAGCCGAAAGACGTCCAACAAAAAAAACATATTTTTTATTCTCTTCAGTTGTATAAAAACAGTTATCTAAACACTATGCAGCGTTACAACTAAGGGAAAGAGTGTTTTCGATGAACTCTGGCACCCAAAGTAAGATTTAACTTGTGTTTAGGGGCCAGCGTCCTCGCCTATAATTTGAACATATATATCAGTAGTTGTAGGACGAGCACAGTACATCATTATTAAGATAACTACTTACTAGTAAATGCATATACGATGTGGTCTATTAAAGTACCTATGTGGTAGGTATCTGTATGTATTGAGAGAGAGATAAATATGGTTAAAGCTTGTTTATGTGAGTTTAAGTTAAGCGATTGATACAAGTAGAATCTTCAGTCTTAACATAACTCATGGTGCATAGTTTATTTATTTTATTATATAAATGGTTGGACAGAATATCATAATTACGCTGAGCAAGGGCCGTTCTACATTCGCGACTTGAGCATACTTAGAATTATCTACGCTTTTAACAGCATTTGGCTTGTATACTACAGGATAATGCCAAGAAGAAAGAGCTCTCTCACAGGGACGATCTGACATTCGGTGTAGAAAGCCGAGGTGGGATATCTAAACGGCAAGGTCATAACCTTGAGGAAAGCTCTCTGTGCTCGTTCCAGAGGGTAGGGTTATCTTGGGAGTCCCACCCCACACTGTGATGCAATAGTTTATTATGTTTTGATACAGGGCATAATAAACAGTCAACTGCTGAACATAGGCCTCACCCAAGCACCGACCGGTTCTGTGTTCTTCTCGCATCCAGCGATAGACACATTTATTATTTGGTAAGAATTCAAAGCTTCCTGCATCCTAATTGCGAAACACAGGCTTAATCACAATCCGAGAGTTTTGAAGCATATTTCTAATCCATTGCTTCATAGGTTTAATCAATTCGTTCGCTCAACAATGTAAATAACGCAATGAACGTGGCTGAACTGTCAAAATGAAAGAAAATGCGATCAGTTATGTCGTATGTGTGTTACGTAATTACCCTGCTGACCACTATGATCAATGTTTGCACCTTTTTTGTATTAAAAAAGTCTATGCATTGTAGCAGGAAATAAAAAAGTTTGTGAAGATATTGATTGTGTTGAAGACCTACATAATCCTCAATTTGCATAAACGCGCCCAAAATACAACGCAATTCGAAAAAAAACTGATAAAAATAATCCCTTCACACTTGACATTGGTGGATCAAAGTAGGAAACGTCGGTCCCAAAAAAATGTAAATGGGCGCCTTATCTTAAGTCTGTCTTAACAGCGGCCGCTCATCAGAGAAAATATTTACCAAACACAAAATCACGGGCACTGTGGAAGACATCTATCGAGATAAAGAAGAGATAAAGTCTAATTAACCAGAATTACATTAAGGCTTATTAAGGTGTTATTAAACTTAGAAAAGGGTGTCGGGACAATGTTTTGATATCTTGTGTCGAATCTTTGGAGCAGACTTTAGTGTATTCGTATTTCGAAGGTTTAATTAGTAGATTTGGTATTAAAGCAGGTGTCATACTGAAAGCGGAGCAGAGAGGAACAAGACAAGCGACAACAGGAGATCCAAAAATACGAAATTTATTAAATAAATTGCGTAAAACAGCTACTTACCTATACCTACTTAAACCCGTTCTGCGTTTCAACTAACACCTTGAAAAGTTATCACTGAACGACTGGGCCAAGAACTTTATACGCGGCATGCATGGTTGTGAGGAAGTTTCTTAGCAATGCATACCGCGTATTAGGGCACTCTGGATCCCATCATTGACTAGGGTTTTACCACTTGGCTTTGGGAAAAACATACTTTCATACATACTTTTCTTAGATTGTTTTTGCAATTATTAATAACTATCTTTTGTCCACGACTTCATCCGCGAACCTTCCTCAATAACTGGGCTATCCAATGCAAAAATATTTTTTTTAATCCAACTGGTAGTTCCTGAGATTACCCCCTACATACTAACTTTACCTCTTTATAATATTAAGTATAGATATGTCTTTAAAAATAGTATTGATAAAGTGAATGAGAAACTGCCAATCGCCTATCACCGTACAGCTCCGCTTACTATACAACATTCGCTCAATTACGAGTAAGATGTTTAGATTCCATCGATATCAAAGCGATTAATGAATGTCGACAGAGGATACTCGAATACTCGTCTTTCACCTTACTTTATTCGCCTCTGCTCGTAGACATTAACGAGAAATAACTTTTTGTCTATGTAACAGATTTTCTGAACCCATAATTAAACTTTCCCGAGGTGATTATTGTTTACAAGCCGTGCACCAGATTTCCCCTACAATCCCAATACGCTATTTGATGCCTGGTTTATACGATGGCAGTGACTGGACCTAGTGACTCGGAAATCGGACCCAGTCAGTGGGTTCATGTAGACGAGATCGGCAGTAAGTCAGTAAGTTAGGTGGGGGCCTGAAAGTAAGTTAGGTGCAGGACTATTGGGCCCCAAAATAGATGGGTAGGTTACTAAGCCACCCGTGTATTTTCGGTCGGTTGGCGCGAAGTCAGCGGTGGACTGGGTTAAAACTAGTGTCTACACGAACCCAGTTGCAAGTCAGCGCTGGACTGACTTACAGTTACATTACTCGGCTCGTATAAACCTGCCTTGACCCGTGTAGTGAATGAATTTTCAAAAATCCTTCCTTAGTGCAATTTTTTTCATTATTGTGCAAAATTGAATGCTCCTAGACCCAGCATTGGCTTTGCGTTGTCTGTCAGTAAATTTAAGATTTTTATTAAGTAGATGTGAAATTAACTTCACTAGGTTTCGTTTAATAGAGCCTCTTGGGTCAAAATCAAAATAATTGCTCATTTCATAAATGTTATTTTTATGTCACAATAACATAAAAGTAACATAAAGGAAAACAAGGGCTGCATTCACAGTTGTAAATCAAAAACAGTTTTAGACTTATATATATATTCATAATTAAAAATCTTAACATATACACGTATACATAAGTATATTTTTAATGATCGTCGTTGTACTCATATGTCGATCTTTACCTTCAAATATCTCGGTAACGTGACACTTTGGGCTACCATGTTACTTGACATTTTTTGTTTTTCTATGTATCATTTACCCATACATACCACTTTCTACGTGCTCCGCGATTTCGAAAAAAAATCAAAATGGTGGTGGGTCGATATGCCAGCTCCCATACAAAAAAGTTCAAACCCCTTTATCAAATCGAGATACTTGTTTTTGCCAACGATACAGCAATAAGGATTTTAAGTTTGCATCAATTAAAAACACTGACTACGACCATAGAAAATATGCTTATTTTTTATTATACTATTTGTTTAATTATAATTTAGATATTATTTTAAAAGTATGCTGTAGACACGCCTTAATCCAATTTTATGTAACGTAACATAAAAAAATGTTACACAAGTGTAACATAAAGGAAGAAATAAGCATGTTTTTCTAGAGACTAACCGCAAATCACAGAACATAATTAACTTGGTCGTTGCAGCTAATAAGCGACAGAATAGCACTAACATAATAGTTTCCAGACATTAAGAAATAGTTTAAATTTACTTACCAATCGTATTTTTTCCAATTTACCAAAATGAAACCAGTTTATGTTTTTTTTTTAAAGCGCACCATGCACCCATTTTTATTGCCGAGAACAAAATGGCTGCTGCCCTATGATTGGTCGCCTGAGGTCCGGACAGTGACAGCAAATTTTGCCAGTATTAAAGTTTTACAAACTACCTTTTTCGCGACTAAATAATGCGTTACATAAATGAAATAACATCGATGAAGTAATTTTGAGACCAGTTTTCTTTTTTATTTAAAACTATAAATTATATTTCAAATGAGTTTTCAAAGATTCTACACACATTTTACAGTGTTATTTGAGAGGATAGCCACTTTTGTCTGAAAATAAATATACCTAATACTTTTAATGTTTTTTTCAAGTTTGAAATATCAGCGCTGGAAGTTGGACACACGTTTTTTGTATGGCTACTACAAGACATGCCTTTAAAAATGCCGCAATTTATAAAAAATGCGGTGTCAACTACTAACAACGACATGTACAATTTAAAGACAAAAAAAAAAAATACGGGACAATACAAAGGAGACCTTCCTTTGTATTGTTCCGTATTTTTTTTTTTTTTTTTCCCAGATAAATTTTTAGTAGAAATTAAAGTAAGATGACGGACAAGTAAATTTTCTGAAATGAGCAATTATTTTGATTTTGACCCTCTTAACATTGAAACAATTTTTTAAAGTTCATATATCGGTCAAGGTTGCTCTTTCAAAGGTAAGTCTTGTATGAAAGCGGTTCTCATGTTTATTTACCACTTTTCTATGAAACCTGCTGAAGTGAAATTGAAAAGCGTGGGTTTTGATAATGCCTTGTTTACCTATTTTCAAGAAAATATCGTATCAAAACAACGTTGTGTAGAATATCGTAATTCTTAACAAATTATACCTACCTAGTTATACATACAATCAAATGGAGATCTCGATGTACTCATAATATATACTGATTAGATTGGAATTAGAATGAATTAGATTTTCTATTCTGATAGCTTGAGCTTCTATTGCGATTTATCGTTAAACCAAAATACCTTTCATTATACCGATATCATCGATGCAATTACCTAAATCGAATGATAGTATCGTTGTCAATTGGTTTAGAATCGGATATCGATGCTGGGTGCTGTAATTGATTAATTTGATGGGAATACTGATTAATTTGCCCGAAAATTAGACTAGATATACGAATTTCAAACATTATTTTTTATCGAGGTGGACTTGATTTGGTTTTGCAGAAATAGGTGGGTACCTAAGTTGGACGTACCGTTACTGGGCTTATTGCATACCATAATGGGAATAGTAAAAGCTGCTTAGCCACAAACTTTTTAATTAGGAATATTTTGTTCTGCATACATCAACCAGCAAACCTCACTTTGTTAGTGACAAGCACATCGCGTGCAGGTTCTACACGCATTCTGTTAGTGTATTAATTCATGATCGCTGGCGGCGGCGCTCACGTTAGAAGTTGGATCTTGTACATGGTCTGGCCTACTAATCTTAGTAATGTTGGTATATAGAGGTTGTATTAGTATTTCTGGGAAGAAGTCTTCCTCTACTTTATCGGCACGAGTTTTTTTCATTCCTAGGTTATAAGATTTGCCAATGACAAGGCTGCTAGAGGGGCTGACTGCCAATACCTATTCTATTCTTAAACAAGTATCAATTTTACACTATACTCCATTTGAAATAAGAATAGACATTTAAACAAACCTTTTTTTACAGTCCGTTCAACCGATTCTAACTTTTATGCCGTAGGCATAAAGATGGCATTAAAAGAAAAAAAGTGGTTACAATACCAACTGTTTACTGCAGCTGCCATTTGTCATGCTACCAACGCAATAGAAGTCAAAATCGGTTGAACGGGCTGCAAAAAAGGTTAAGTTGAATGTCTAATCTTATTTCAAATGAAGTATAGGTAGTATAAATTAAGTGAGTTTAAGAACGACTAGTATCTACTATTGAAAAAGTCATAAAAATGTTTGAAGCTGAAGCGCAAACTGATTTTTTTGTGTTAGGTTTTTAAATTGTTTTTTCATAAACACGTATTTGTTTATATGTTTGATAACTAAATTGCGAACATAGGTCGGTAGCCTGATGAAGGCTCTTATACCTCCAAAACAAAATTATGGTCAAGCTTACTTAGTGTCCTTCAAGCACAGAGATGCTTTCCATAGTAAACGTCCTTGTTATACTCTATGTCTAATCTAAGTAAAACGAAGTCTTTAGAAGCCCCTAGATTACTACGACCTTCAAAGCTCTATAGTGATAGTACTTAACCACGACATTTCCACTCTCCCGTTACGAACCTTCCCCCACAATAGAAAGCAACACGAAGTTACCCATCACGTTACAAATAAATCAAAACGTCATCGCTCAACAAACGAGTGGGGCTTTCAACGCAATTACCTGCAGTGACGGACTACACACAAACTGCAGGCAAAGAGCCCACTTTATAACGTGCAAACTGCGAAGTACTGCGAAGTACTGGCGAATAGTTGAGTGTTATTATTGAGTTGCTCGTTACTTTTGTATTTGTTTTGTTAGATGTTCAGGAAGTTATGAAAAGAGGTGAGTACCTACAAACGTGACTGTATTTTTAACCGATTTCAAGAAAGGTTGTTTGTTACGCAATTATTCCGCCAATTACGAATTGTTTTTAATGATTTTTTTTTGTTTGGTAGGTCATATTTCAGAAGTGGTCCCATATATATTTTATTAACTTTACTTGTGCAGTTTTTGAGTTAGCTTCAATACTTCTATACGTATTTTTCCCACTTAGTCTATGTGATTGATGTTATAATAAGTTCCTGTAACTGTTATTTACATAGCAGGTAGTGGTATTCGAATTTGTGAGGGGTAGGTACCACAAGTAAAAAGTGAAAAATAAATGCCTTTGGTTCTGTATTTTCGTTTTTTGCTACCGACTTCCGAAATTAAAGAGATTTTTCACTTCATGTGTTTTTTTTTGGAATACGGTTGTTTTTTTTCCTAAAAAGTTTTTGTATAATGCATTGATGATTTACGCTCATTATTCAAGATGGGATTAAATCGTCAAAGACAATTTTATCTCCTCTACTAAATTTCGATTTTTTACTGGTAAATTACTGTAGACTTTTTATTTTAGCCTAAACAACTTAAAATGGCTGACACATTTTAATGTTGTTTAGGCTAAAATAAAAATCGATGAACAAAAGGACAATTAATATTGTTTTTAAATCATAGATAACATTAAATGAATGCGATGCAAATGTAACAATAAAGGCATTGCCAGGAGAACAGACATTTGAGTCCACTTATTTAAAAAACAGCAATATCCATTTTTGTAAACTGTTCACAATTCCTTAGGGTTCAAAATATCAATTTCTATATTGGACATTGTTGATTTTGTAACATACATTGATTTTGTAATGTGATTTTAAACGGCTTTTTGTTGTTTTCGTTGCATACGGAGTGTTGCATCAACTGCTATTTTACTAATACAATTCGAAGCTATAGACAACTCAATTTTTGCAAAGTATAGACATTGCTGTTTTTGAAACTAGTGGACTCTTTTATACTCATAGCACATGTACCTTTACAGAATAATATGTAAAGTAACTACGCTATCTGCCAATCGTCCAATTCAAACCAGAGCACCACAATATCATTCGCCACAACCCCTCATTTCCAACGACACTCAACTACGAGCTAGTCTGAAATCGGAATTGACATTCAAAATATTAGCAGTCACGCGTAACACATTCTGATTCGATACTACGATCGCCTGCGAGCCATCAATGACGGAATAACCATCCAGCTAAGGAGGTAAGGGGCAATTTGCAAACGTCTGGAGCGTGTGTGCGGCAGTCGGCATGTAATCATGTAGACAACACTGTCTAGCATTAACTTCAATGGGTTTTGGAAAACCGTCAGCTGGCAGTCTGTCAATTGCGTATAACTGATGCAGTTACTTATAGAAAGTGGCGAAGGATTGTTGTTGGAATCTTTTGCGTTATCATATTTCGGCTCCCTGTAAGCTTGCGTCGTTGACGAAGGCTATACAGAAGACACGAAAAAACAGGGCTTTTCAATCATCCTTCAGGAATGAAGATTGCAAACTGTAAAATTAAAACAATAGAATGCGTAGTTCAGTAAAATGTGGAATATGTATTTTGTCTGTAAGAAAAACTCGTAAGACCATCAGGTATGTACGTAGTATGGTTATGTATATTGTCCAAGTCAAAACAAAGCTGCAATATAATACTTTCCATAACTCCCGAACTTATCCGTTTCCATACAATCTTAATTAAATTCAAGCAAATTAGTTGGTACACAAACTCAGTTACAGAGATCACGGTGCAAATCCGAGCTCACGTACCGACGACTCTTTCAACAAAGCGAAACAATTCCCAGGAACAAACTAACGAAGCCAGTTAGCATAACAATATTCGTGTCTCGCTCGTATACACACATATATACCGGATTGTTCTTAAATAACTACGTGGCTTTTATGTAAATAACCTCTTCCTGCCTCAGGGTGTGTGCTGATATTAAAAAGCTTTTGTTGAGTTCCCAGCCGTCCACCCGTATCTTGTCTCCGCGTAACGGTTTCGTCAACCTTTAATGTTGATGCGAATTTTACTAACATTTTTGGCAAATAGGACGAAGAATTTATTCTCAAGATTTTATTATATCTATGCAATATCAGTAAAGCAATTTGTTGCGAAAGTGCTAGTATATAAGAATGCGCAGAGATTTGCATTAGAATTTGTACATTCAGAGCCAAGACCAGAATCGAATAAAGATGCTTGCAAAGACGGTGAAGAAGATATAAAAACATATTAAACCTTCCGTCTACTGTGCTGATATTGTCCGCAAGAAAACTCTATTACGTGCTAGAAAGAAATTTATTGTCAACACCATTAAAATCTTTGACATCGAGCTTCATAAAACTGTAACTTTATACTCTCGTGCAATATTAAAGGATATTGAGATATTAAACAAACAAAGCAAGAAAACAACATGCCGGAGCTTAATTTACATTTTGTATATTTAGTAGACAGACTCCGTCATTTACTCAATGACTCGAGGAGACAATATTGACAAAAGACTTTTGCTCAGTAATGCAGAAAATATGCAAAACGAGATGCGGCGGACTACCAATTTCGTCCTTGTGTGGTCCACTACTGGAACAAATATTTCCATATTGAATATGGGAAGCGGTTAAAAATGAAAAATTCGTTAATGAGAATGAAGAAACCATTAAAAACAAGACGTTTTTACGTAATGGTTTCGTTGTTATAATTCTCATTGAGTGGTAGGATTTAACTTTACCCATTAGCATCGGTCTGTCGGTAGGCGAAAGCAAACAATTTACAGGATTTGTTTGCCGACGCTAATTTTAAAATTAACATCGTGAAATACAACAAACGTGCCTTGCACTCGGACCACCGTGGTCGAGTCGCTTAACGCCAGCGCATGCGTACTGCGAAAACTATTCATTACAAACATAGGCAACATATACCTGTGAACGGATGTTCTTGAATTTAGATCAAGTTTATCGTAAAGTATGACGACCATAACTGAGATTTATTTTATAGTTTTGTTTGTTGTATATTTTACAAAGCATGAAAAATTCAGTATGTCAATCGTTGTTGCACTGCTGCATACAATGGTATATCAGGTAATTTCTGATGTTTGGATATGGAACCAACCAACCTGACCTGACTCAACTTTTGAAGACTTCATGTCTTCTGATTTGGGCCACTTGCAATTTCTTTCGAGAAATTGTTTATGTTGATAGAATTATTTGAAAATCCTAATCATACCAGTTAATATTTGTGATATAAAACAACCACCATACATTTCTAGATTCGAATTAATATAAAAAATAAGAGTTTAGTACGCGCACACAAATTTTCCCTGATTTAGTTATAAACCACGTTTATTCTCATAGCATACATTTCCCAAGCACTTTTTTTTGCAGCTTCATTATAATCATCAAATATAATAACGTACTTTGTTCTACGTTTATTCAAATTATTCGTGTTGATATCATCTCAGTCTAAGTTGGAATCTTAATGTTCAGCATATTTAACTTGGAGTCACGTTCTTTAGACATTTCTGCGTCTATATTAATAATTTAAGTATTATGAGTGAAATATTTCGACTCAAACGTTACTGAGATTCAAGATCTTCACATAATAATGAATGGTGTGTTCCGAGTTTCGTTAATGTGTTCGTGCATTATCGAATAATTACTACTTTTAGAGAATTTATAAAATAACTAGCTACTGCCCGTGACTTCGTCTGCGATCCAGGATGAAAAGTAGCCTATGTCCTTTTCCAGATTCTAGGTTACCTATCTGTCAAATTTCATCCAAATTCGTTCAGACATTTTAGCTTGAAAGTGTAACAAATAAACTCACTTTCGCATTTATAATATTATAAGTTAGGTTTCTCTAAGTAATGGAAATATCTTCGAACATTCTTTCATTAAGTGGGTTATAGCCTAACTGGTGGGTAAGTACATACCTAGATGAAAATTAAATATAATAATATAGTGCCTTTGAAATTGAGGATGTCATTGTTTGATTTTTGACAGCGATAATATTTCCGCCCAAAAGACATCCTATCATACAGCTCTCAAAGTCACTGTTATTTTTGTTGAATAGCGAGCATAGCTTTTTCATTTGCAATAAGTTGCAATTAGCTAGATAAAAAATTAATAGCCCAAAATAAACTCAAGAAGCAGTACAAAATCAATAACGTTTTACTGTATTTAAAATTACAGTCATTACAATTTTCTCATATTATTTGATAGTATAATTATAGAATAATTATTCATCTGACGTCGGCATCATTACACAAAGTTGTTTAATTTCAGGAAGTGTTTAATTCCGTTGATAATACAGGTTCGAGTTTTAGAGTAATTTTGTTTCGAGGTATACTTTTATAAACCTGATGTATACGTTTACTTTGGTTACTCAAAGATAATTACTTTAATGAACGCAATCTTTAGATTTTGTTGATTTATTGACTGCTACAGCATGTTACTTTTTAATGATATTGGGTTTTTTAGGGTTACGTACTCGTATAAGAAAACTCTTATATCCTATCTTACTAAGCAACAAAAATAATTTTGTCAAGAATTTTGTAGCGAGCGTTCCCTTTTTTTTAACAAGAAATTTATTTCGTAAAATACATAATTATAATGGAACATACATATTTTAAAACCTAAGCAAACTTGTAACAGAATTTTCATATTAATTCTTTAGTGGAAAATTATCGCATGTTATTTAAAAACTGCAAACATTGCAACTTTGCAACACGGTTCAACTGGAAAACGATTACTAGCACGAAAAGTCTGAAACTTTTTCTAGCTAATTTTACGAGGTTAAGCTATTAATAGAACTTATTATTGTAAAACTAAACATTAAGGAGCAAATTAAGTACCTTTAATGTAGGTTCATAAATCAATAAAAAAGGTGACATTGTTACTATTTGGTATTGTAATGTGATCTGTTTTTGAAACTTTATTCATATTAAAGGAGGGGCTAATTTATATGTTAAAATAAATGTTTCGCAGTCTCACGAATATGGGTATAATCCAGTTACTAGACATCTATCTACCTTCCTTCATGATTAGGTACATTTTACAATGTATTCTCAGTTCTCATCATCACAGAATCGCTTCAAAAGATTATATATTGTTGGTTGATATCTAAAGCTCAATTTTCCGAGGCGTGCCGCTTAGCAGTTGAGCGTTGTAATCCTCCATTACTGGAGCCGTCACAGAATGTATACGGAAGCTCAATTTAATTACACTCAACCGTTATAACGACGGTCTAGTGGTCAGACTCTCATCGTCTGTATCGTATTAATCATTGACTCGCTTGATTTATGTGATAATTCTATGGGATACTATCTATCCTCGGTGTTATTAAGACGCTACTTTCGCGACTCAATATACCATCTACAGCTTCCAAAGGCTTCGATGGAGAAATGAGTTATCGTGTTAGATTTAGTGCGATATAAAATCCATGTTTATTTGTTATTTTGATTACTACTGATAGATATGTGGATTACGATGTTTCTGCTAATTTGATGGCTGCAGTAAATTTTCATGCGTTATTATCCGTACATTGACAATCAACGCTAGGATGGCTAGATACAATTTAAGTGTAATGGAAACACTATTCCGGTGAGGTACTTTATTGGATTTAGTTATCGGGAATTCAAGCCTGGTTGATTGCTGAAGAAGCTATCGAATTAATAGTAGTTATCTTAGTGAACGAGGCAAAAGGAGTATGTAAGGATCGTAGCAGGTGGTGTTCTGTAGTTTCTGCCTTGGTGCCTAGTGAACTTAATGATAAATAGACGAAGGTTAACGTTATTACTCAGCTGTAAAGACTGCTTTGACCATTGACATTACATGCATTGCATTGACCATTTTGAACGAGAGTTAGTCTTACCATAAGCGGTTGATAAGATTACTAATCGAGTGTAACTATGTGTTTCCCTGAAAAGCAATTTTCAATTACCCATCTTTGAGACTGTATACTAAATTCATTTTAAATACTGATCAAAATGCGTGTGCCGTACAGTTTCCCATTTCTGCTGAGCTCCAGATCAATTAGCAATAAAGCATTTAGTGGCAATAGTGGGTTTTACTCGGATCCAATTAAAATTAACCGACGTACTACGCTCTAAAGGGTAACGTTATTTACTGCGTATCAATGAAGAATAATCACCACGACTGAAATGTGACGCGATGCCTCTTATTAACCCTTATTTCATTATATGTGAAGACAAATAGTACTGGAGGACGATATATTGGGGCAGTATCGATGTATTTATTTGATAGATTTATGTTTTCTTCGTGGGTTTTGCGGACTGATGTCGTAATTGCCTGAATTTTATAGGACTACTTGTTTGCTATGCTTCTAGTTTCTTCATGATAATTACTGGAGTTAGTTAACGACTTGAAAGGGATTGATTTGAAAATCTGTAGGGGTGGCGATGTCCAACATTTCTTGCAACAAAGTCTATATGAAATTAAGGAACTCGTTTTCAGTATTTTGTCAGAGAACACTAGTAGACCTAGCTTCTCTTCAGGAGCGTCCGTGGTCACTATTAAATAGACGAATGATTGGATAATAATTAGAAGTGCCCAGTAGTACTATTGGTTCGAAATATGAAGGACTAAAGCCTGTTGCAGTTTCCAAAATACTCAACAGTGAAAGGAAATAATTACTTATTAGGAATAATTTACTTTATTTCAAGCTTTTTAGCTGTATTAATATATATATTTAATGAACAGTAGGTACCTTTGTACTCATAATTATGATTATGTCTTATCTGTATCTATTTTTCTGTGTGTACATATATGTCGCCGCGAAAGCGTCTACCTGTAAAGATTATAACATAATCTTATGCGTAACTACTTATTATAATTGTTATTCACCATAAAGTCTTTGATCCTGCCCTCTATGGGTAACTGTGGAATACTGTTACAGCCGCATGTGTGAAGATTATCGATTCCTTTGCGATTAAACTCCCATCTATTATCAACTTTGTGAACTCAGTCAATATACTGTGCGTTCGCCCGAAAGATAAATTATTACTCATTTCGATGTTGGGGCAAAAACTAAAGTTAAAATTAAAAGGGAACATTTATTTAATGATTTATGGGTTTTTAGTCATATTAACAAGTGGTCATTTGACATAGTAAATTTGTTTATGACAAAGCGTTACCGAAGATGGCGCGGTTTCCGAATATTATGATCAATAACCGAATGTAATAATTTAATACAAGAACTAAATAAGTTTCAATAATAGAAAACCAACTATAAAGTAATAAGATTATTTTACAATGCAATTTACTAGTGAATACCTGTTGTTTGATTAAATTCCTTGAACCACAGGAAGTGTTGTCAAAGGAGCAATAGAAAAAGTTGTAGAAAGTAATGAAGCGTCTAATTCAACTTTAATCTGAATAACCTTTGTATTTGTGAATATTAGCATTGTTTAATTGTAAAAGAATTAACTGATAAGCATTTAGCATTGTTTGTAAGTTTTATTGAACAAACTTAGTAATAAGATATTGTATTGAAATTCGGGGTATGTCGCCGGACTTTGACAAAAGCGAGGCGCACTGAATGGCGGGCGTTGGAAATAAACATGAAAAGAAAAGTTGTGTTAGAAAGAACTGTGATTGTAATTGTTGAACAAATAACCTCTGTACCATAATGTTTTGATTTAAAAGAGTGTCCATGGAGTTTCTTGCCCGTTCTTCTCCATCAGGAACCTACTTGATTTGGAATGGGCGACTAGCTTCAAAAAATAACTCAAACTGAATGACTCCTTGATAAGTGATAACTCAAAAGTGACTGTAAATGTTATAATCGAAATAAATGCTTTGAGTTTGAGTTAAGAGTTGTGTGTGATTGAAAACCAACTACCTACCTATTCTACTATCAACGAAGAATTAAACCGGAGACTGGTTAGACACGGCACAGGATAGATACCCCGCCGTGTTATCAGAAGTGGGATCGCACTGTGCGATCCCCTACCGCTCATGCTTATGTCGGACATCCAAAGAATTACGGACAACTACGAAACCTGCTTGCAGTGCAGTGACCGAGTGCGTGCCAAAAGATTTTTTCTCTGAAACCATGAACATGGTGTGTTCTAAGAGTGAGCGACTGGTTGCCCAGCACAGCCAAGACTACTGAAATATTTCTTCCTTACTACGACCTTGATGACAACATGAAGATTGATCACAAATTTAATGATGATGGCAACTTCTGGCTGTGGCAGTGGACTTATATGAGCTTCATGGTGCACTCAAGCAGAACAACATGTACAGCACAGAATGACCGAAGCAGCAGAATAAACCAGAAAAGCAAATATAATGATCACTCCGTCAATGGATTTCAACATCCACCCGGGAAGTATTTTGTTTTATTATTTTAGCATATTGTTATTGAATCACTAACCCTTTTTGAACTATGTTCATTACACACTGGCAAGGTTAATGTCACTTTTGCTTGAAAACTTGTGGAAGTACAATAACAACACAAGATAAATTACACTACAAAATAAGCTCATTACAAGGTCAATGTTATTAATAATAAAAGTTTATACTAAACATTTCTTAAGAAATGGATCTCAAACTTGTTTTGTTGAATTAGTGTTCGCACTACATTTAGGAACTAAGTACTTTTGACTATTTTCAAGATTTGTTGTTAGCTACATACACACAATAATAATGAAATAGACTTGTTATGTTTGAAATTCGCACTGCTCTTTGTTTATGTCCTGCAATTTCTCTATAGCTTGTGTTTAAAGCAAGGTTTAGGACCTTGTTTATCATCTCCGGGCAAAGCGTTAATTAGTTGAAAGTTATTAGTTCCAAACAAAAGTTCTATTATATTTTTAATAAATGTCAAGCAAAGCAGATGTCTACTATTCTGCCAATGTGTAAAGTGAGTTGGATAAATAAGAGTGCGTGATATAAAGAAATAAAAATTAAATTAGTTACAAACAAATAAAATCCTTAGATCCCAATGAGAGTTATTTGGCGAGTAAAAGTAATGTTATGAAATTCATAGCTATGGGGAACTTTGATTGGCGATTAGAGTTTTCCACATAAGTATGTAAACATTGAAACATATAGTGGACAACATGTTGCAAAATTCATACAGAAACATTTAAGTATGCAATAGGTTTGTAAAATAAGTCAACGAGATAAGTATGAGATACCATCAAACAAGAAGTTTTCAATGCAAACACAATTTGATAAATGGATAGAAAACATAATTTTCAACATGTTTTTATGCATTCAAATAAAAAAATAAATAAATAAATAACCAATGCATTGTTGCTCATAGTACTCCTCTTCTGTTTAACTTCATCAAACTGTAATAGCCATTACATAACAATAGATTAATTTAATTATTAATTACTGCTTGTTTCTTCTAATCTAAATATTAGTAGGAACACCTTTTCCTGCATTATTATTTATCTGCATAACGTCTCACATTCCAGGTTCCAGGTGATTGTCATATCAAAAAGAAAATGATAACCCCTGCAGAACTACTATCAAAATTATCATAACAAAATTCAAACCAATTGTTATCAAGGTCGCCTTAAAAGGCGACTCAACCACTGCAGCCTGTTGAACAAGTGACCGTGTCGCCAGCCCAGGAAAAACCAACCTACATCCCACCAAATGAAAGCCAACTTAAGGACAGCCAATCAGAGATGACTGTTCCAGCTGTTCACACATCATAGCTCAAATAAAAGGTGAGGAGTTTTCAAACTACTTTCTACTCACCTTGCTCAAAGGCCCAATACAATAGCCAAGTCAACAAGTACCTGCCCACATGATTCTCACATGTGATGCATATCATGCACCAAAGTACTTCTTGATTTATTTTTACCATCTTTATATTTTTGCAATCTTACCTGTAACAATTAATTCTAGTCTATTGCAAAGTACTATTAGTATTTTAACTTACTTACGGGTTAACTGATAAAGAACTCAATAAGTAATACTCACACCAAAACTATTAGTAAGCCCTAGAGGTAACTAATAGGTAATACTCTCATGTTATCCCGCTGGGTCCACGGCGGACAATACCGCCCAGAGCTTGATTCCTTATATCCTGTCTAATACAAGACTTCATGCCTGTCATGGAGCAATGGTCCTAATCTCCTAAACCTTTAACCTTTATGTAAATGAAACTATTCAGCTAACAGCTGATCATATAACACTACTACACACTATTCTTAACAAGTGTGCTTATGTAAGATGCAACATCAATGCATTCAATATTTCTAATAAAGAAAAGACTTCGTGCCTGACACGGAGCAATGGTCCTAAACTCCTTAATATTTAATCCTATCAAATCAAAGACTTTGTGTCAATCACAGAGCATTACTATGTAAATGAAACTATTCAGCTAACAGCTGATCATAAAACACTACTACACACTATTCTTAACAAGTGTGCTTATGTAAGGTGCAACATCAATGCATTCATTATTTCAATTATGTAAATGAAACTATTCAGCTAACAGCTGATCATAAAACACTACTACACACTATTCTTAACAAGTGTGCTTGTGTAAGGTGCAATACCAATGCATCCAATATTACTATTAAAAAAAAAAAAAAAAAAAAAAAAAAATAAATAAATAAATAAAAAAAAAAAAAAAAAATTACAAGACTTCGTGCCTGACACGGAGCAATTGTCCTAAACTCCTAAACCTTTATCCTATCAAATCAAAGACTTTGTGTCTACCACAGAGCGGTGTTCCTGATCCTATCCTTTAATCCTGTCAAATCCAAGACTTTGTGTCTACCACAGAGCATTACCTTTTGATGACTAAAATGAAACTTCAGCTAACAGCTGATCATAAAACACTACTACACACTATTCTTAACAAGTGTGATCAAATCAAAGACTTTGTGTCAATCACGGAGCATTACCTTCTTATGTGAATAAACCTATTCAGCTAACAGCTGATCGTACAACACTACTACACACTATTCTTAACAAGTGTGTTTATGTAAGGTGCAAAAACAATGCATTCAATATTTCAATTAAAAATAAATTAAGTAGACAGCAAATCTACAACAAGCTGTCACTAACTAAAACTGTTTACTACCAACTCCTACAATTCAATGGAAATTGTAGGATAATACAAGCAACAACATCCTGTGAAAATGAAACTAATTAGCTAACAGTTGATCATACAATAAACTGAAATACAAATTGTATGCCTTCAATGGCATGAAGCACTAGTTATTTTTATCTCCATTGCATGGCACATCTCTATATTGTAATCTGCTCAGATTACAGGAAAAAGTTGATCTTAGTCTTACTTGCAAGTGACTACTCTGTGTAGCCGTACTTATTAAGGTGTTCCATATTAAATGCATTCGATATTTCAATTCAAGACAAATTTGGTAGACAGCAGATCTATTATACGATTTTAATGTTACCTAGAACTAACTATTAACAAATTCTACAATTTCTGCATGCATGTGAAAATGAAACTATTCAACTACATCACATACAACAGCTGATCACGCAATATCAATTAAAACAAATTGCAAGTAAAATACCCAAAGCTAGACTTTGTTTCATAAATGCAATCAATATTTCAATTTAAGGAAAACTGAATAGATGTCAGATCTATCACAAGCTTTAAATGGTAACTAAACTGTCTGTCACCAAATCCTACAATTCATTGAATATCGTAGGACAATAAAAGCAACAATAATCTGCCGACAAAATTTATCCCCTTTGTTTCAGATAACAACCTACACCCACGCAACTAGGTAGGATGAGTGTATCGGCAGGTGCAGAGCGCGCACTGCTTTTCAGAATGGCCGTGTCGCCGCGAAAGCGTCTACCTGTAAAGATTATAACATAATCTTATGCGTAACTACTTATTATAATTGTTATTCACCATAAAGTCTTTGATCCTGCCCTCTATGGGTAACTGTGGAATACTGTTACAGCCGCATGTGTGAAGATTATCGATTCCTTTGCGATTAAACTCCCATCTATTATCAACTTTGTGAACTCAGTCAATATACTGTGCGTTCGCCCGAAAGATAAATTATTACTCATTTCGATGTTGGGGCAAAAACTAAAGTTAAAATTAAAAGGGAACATTTATTTAATGATTTATGGGTTTTTAGTCATATTAACAAGTGGTCATTTGACATAGTAAATTTGTTTATGACAAAGCGTTACCGAAGATGGCGCGGTTTCCGAATATTATGATCAATAACCGAATGTAATAATTTAATACAAGAACTAAATAAGTTTCAATAATAGAAAACCAACTATAAAGTAATAAGATTATTTTACAATGCAATTTACTAGTGAATACCTGTTGTTTGATTAAATTCCTTGAACCACAGGAAGTGTTGTCAAAGGAGCAATAGAAAAAGTTGTAGAAAGTAATGAAGCGTCTAATTCAACTTTAATCTGAATAACCTTTGTATTTGTGAATATTAGCATTGTTTAATTGTAAAAGAATTAACTGATAAGCATTTAGCATTGTTTGTAAGTTTTATTGAACAAACTTAGTAATAAGATATTGTATTGAAATTCGGGGTATGTCGCCGGACTTTGACAAAAGCGAGGCGCACTGAATGGCGGGCGTTGGAAATAAACATGAAAAGAAAAGTTGTGTTAGAAAGAACTGTGATTGTAATTGTTGAACAAATAACCTCTGTACCATAATGTTTTGATTTAAAAGAGTGTCCATGGAGTTTCTTGCCCGTTCTTCTCCATCAGGTACCTACTTGATTTGGAATGGGCGACTAGCTTCAAAAAATAACTCAAACTGAATGACTCCTTGATAAGTGATAACTCAAAAGTGACTGTAAATGTTATAATTGAAATAAATGCTTTGAGTTTGAGTTAAGAGTTGTGTGTGATTGAAAACCAACTACCTACCTATTCTACTATCAACGAAGAATTAAACCGGAGACTGGTTAGACACGGCACAGGATAGATACCCCGCCGTGTTATATATAATAAAAATAAAAAATAAAAATAAATATTTTTGGAATTAACTTTATACTAGCTTTTTATTTTAAAAATAAATTTTCCCCCCCTTTTTTTGTATTTGCAGATGCAATATATAAATATTATATGCTCTATGTCACTTTCACAATTAAGACGAATCTAACGACACTTCATTATGTTAAAATCCATCAAGCCGTTTAGGCTACAGAGCGTGCCAAAGAAACATACATACATACATACGTACTCTCGATAGACATTACCCGCTTTCTGGGGCAGTCGAGTAAAAATAGGTATATTTGTCATACAAACACATTGAACATTATTCTCACATTACACATTGTCAATGCTTGTCAGAATTTTCAGTTTTCAGTTTATTTTCTTCTTATTGATGTGAAAGATATCAAGGAGTTTGGTTTCGGTGACAGATACTACAAACCCTTTTTGGTTATGGCCTTTTTTTTTTTTTTTTTTTGGGTGGGAAATTATCAAATAACTTCTCCCGCTCTGGGTGGAGCGGGAGGGCGTGTCAGACTCTTACTGACTAAAACCCACCCGTGTTCCTTCCGTTGCCTTTACGTTGCCAGGGGCCTTTACGTTGCAGGTGGTTATGGCCTATGCAGTCAATAGTTAATTATGGCCGATGCAGAATCTATTGACTATAGTTGAACTTTAAGAAGCTATATTCAGTTATTCACACTGTAATCCACAAACAAAACGACACAGTTTTATTTCACTAAAAGGATGTTTATAGCGGTTAAAGTTAAGTGAATAAAATTTTACTCTGCTTTATTATGTTTTACAAAGGTTTATACTAATGCGAATTGTTTTAGACACTGGTATATAAATGCCCTGTAGCGATAAAATAAAAATGCTATCAACGTCAAATTAAATATAAGCAGTGCGAAGTTTTCATTTAGGTACTGTTTGTTTGTTAGTGTCTATAGAATTTTACCCTAAAAACTTTTTGGAAGCTCCGTTGAACTCATTCTATGGTTTTAAATTCTAGCTAATTGCATTTTTTGCTCTGTTGTACTGATGTAAATCTGACAAAGATAGATGGTATTTATTGGGGTTGCTATATAACCCAATAAAACGCAGATACTTATAAAATCAATATGTGCACTTAAAGGCAGGTAGGATAAACCACTAACAGTTTTACCATACCTAATAATTGGAACCTATGTTCCAAAGGAAACGTGGCAAAAAGGGCTGAACAGAACTTTGCAAAAATACAGTAAGATAGCAAGTAAAACCGCAGACAATAACTAGTTCATCCTGCCAAAATATTACGTGTGGCTATAAATGAATTCCGATTTATATGGGAGTGCAATCTGAAATTTATAAATAGCGGCTATAACAATTTATTGTTAATTTAAATGTTTTAAACTTTATTGTTTGGATAAAGTTTTATGGTGTGAAATTAACCCTGTTGTTATTTCTGTGGGATATTTTATTAACTTGGAAGAAATATAAAAAAAATATCTAGAGAGGCAAGCCTTTTAAATTCATAGCGATAACCTCAGTCGGCGGGAAGAAAAAGCTATGACGGCCCAGCTAGTCTAGTTTTGTTACTGGAATCACCAAAAAGGGGAGTGTCTGTCTAAGTGTATGTCAGGGGAGCCGCTGTCTTACCACGTCCACGACGAGGTGCTTTATTCCGGCTCACCACTAATACGAGGGCGACACTCAAAGTTTTTAGAACTGGCCAAAGTGGCCAGTTCTAAAAACTTTAAACGATATAATAAAAAAATAAGTTAAAATTTTGAAAATGGAACTCTTTGCCAATATTATTGTGTATGTATTTTTCATTTGTCATATGTTTACGATTTGACGGCAAATTGAAAATTTAACGATGACCACTTCTGGAAAAGGCTATCCTTTAAGTTACCGTTAAGTATATTAACACTTCTGTAGATTAAAAACTTGGCACTTTACGAAAAAATTAAAAAAAAAAATGTAGTAGGTACGTGCTGATAGAGAAATTAAATTTAATAAAATTGTTCATTCCATTCTGTAAATAAGATATAGGAATCACTTTTACACGTCAGATAAAAAAGATATATAAAAAAATAAAAAAAATGCTAGATGAATATCGGACATTTTCTTAAAATTTGATATCTTTTTGTGTACATACAATAGGTTTTCAAAAATATATTGTGAGGCTACAGTCAGAATATTTATTTCTCTGAATTTTTCTCGAAGAATAATTCTCTTGGACCTAGGTTGTAAATGGCTCGACCTCGCTCACAGTGCATGACAGACATTGGCATAATTATAAAATGTGTAATAAAAACTCTGTCCGATCCGAAAAGGCCACATAGGTACTGCAATAACATTACCAAAAAGTAATAAAAAAAAATATTATCATTAAAAATAAAAAAGTTATTGCTATTTAAAATTCATGTTTTGTACCAAAATTATCCCAACTCCATTAAAAATTGGTAAATTTTCAACAGGGGTTATAAGTTATAAATTGTAGATACCCGCTAAACGATGCCCGCCCGCAAATGACAGGTAGAACCTGAGTGAGTTCAACGTTTGCGTGCATAAAGTCCCGACCAAGTAAGATTGTTTATTTTATGTATTTATTTTACATTAACATGTTAATTTATTATTTAATTCCATGCCGACACACAATGTGCTACAAAGTCGAAGAACACGACTTGATCAAGATGCAACAGATTATTAAAACCAATTGAAAAAAATGCAATCTTCATGAGTTTGGAACACCTGTCCTCATAATTATTTATAGAGATTATTATCGTGCGTAATAATTCACTAAGTTTCAATTGAGCGCTAAGCTCAGCCAACCTATTATTGATGTTGATTTAATAACTTTACACGAATTCTAACCTTATCGCCCTTACAATAAGGTCCAAAATCATTTTCAGTGGTAGTCTGATTCGAGAGTCAAAGTAATTGAAATCTGTAAGTCATGCTAAAATTCATTATAGAAGTCTTAAAGATCAAATAAGTTTGCCCGATCGAAAAAAAAAGATATAATCATAATATTCGAAATTGTATTTTCGGAATTATTCTCAAACTATAAGAGCTGTATAAACCACAGGTTATAATATCTAGACATCGAGTAACATCCGTTTTATCATCTGCGATAAATAACGATGAGAAATTATAGTTTATCCTTAATTATTAATTCTTTCATGCAATTATGCACGTACACACATAGAATATTATATACCAGAATAAATTTAAATAAAATAAATTTCGTGTTATTGCATAACTTTTTTAGTCGAGTAGAGATTTTTAATTGATTTCATATTCTATACGGCACCTCTTTAGGTTATGACTTCATATAAATAAAATAAATATTTGATATTCAGATAGCTCATAACCAACGTCATAAGGAGAGGCGTGAAAATTGATTCGCTGTTACAATGTATACTAGATTCGGGGTGGTCTAAGTGGTATCATTAATTATCATCATCATTTCAGCTGAAAGACGTCCACTGCTGGATAAACGCCACCCCTAAGCACCGCCACTTCGACCGGTTCTGTGCTTCCCGCATCCAGCGGATTCCTGCGGCCATCACAAAGTCATCGGTCCACCTTGTAGGACGCCTTCCAACGCTACGTCTTCCGGTACGCGGTCGCCAATCCAGAAATCTCTTGGCTGCCAGGGCTTATTTTAATTTTTGAATTGTTCTTTGTTTTTTATATTTTTACTACGGACGCTTTTAACGTGCACGTCTTTCTACATTGTTCTCACATGTATAATTTCAACATTAATGATGTAACCAATATTTTGTTACAATTTTTTTTATTTAAAAGAGTGTCCGTGGAGTTTCTTGCCCGTTCTTCTCCATAGGTACCTACTACGCTTTGGAATGGGCAACTAGCTTCATATTTCTGACTGACCGACTTCTTGACAATTCAAAAGTGCCTGTAAATGGTTTAATTGAAATAAATGCTTTGAGTTGAGTTTGAGTTGAGAACCTTTCGGCCCTATCGGCCATCTATTCTGCGAGCAATGGGCCCTGCCCACTGCCACTTAAGTTTGGCAATTCTTCGGGCTATGACGGTTAGCTTGATTCTTCTGCGGACCTCTTCATTTCTGATTCGATCACGTAGGAAAACTCGAACTCCAAGTGCTATAAAGAAGACTATATCAAAGGGATTGACACCATCCACCTGTATGTCTTGTTGGCGGACATAAAGATGAAAAATTTTAAAATATGGATACATATTCTAGTGAAGCAAATATTGATGAAAACTACATCAATTACTGATCGCAATGAGGTCTAAAAAGATCAAGAGAAAACTAGGTAAGTACTTACTTACTAAGTTAGTAAGGAAAAGAACATCCTCAGCATCGCGACCACATACAACGCGTCTCCGAGCTATGCGGTCTTCTGCAGTGGTGACCACTTGGTAAATGCTGCCTCTAACAAACAGCCTTCTTGATTGCCTTGAGCGCGTTTTCCTTCCACCCGGCTTAGTAACATAAACCTTTCTAGACCTTAGACCATGCTTAGGTGAACGCATAATATGTCCGAAAAAGCTGAGGGCACACTGCTGGCATAACTCAAACTGTAAATACAGGCATTTTTGAATCGTCAAAGAGTCAGTTAGTCAGAAAGTAGAAGCTAGTTGTCTATTCCAAAACGTAGATATCTATGGAGAAGAACGGGCATGAAACTCTTTTAAATATAGAAATTACAAAATCCTGGATACATTACTCTTGTTGCTTCTATATGTGAGAACAATGTATAATAAAAGTAATCAAAAACGATTAAAAATAAGCCTTGGTAGATAAGAGATAGTCAGTCTCAATTGACGGCGCCCGTTCACGAACATAACGCGTGGATCAGCACCATCCAGCTCAACCATTTTGTAGGGAACCGAATGATCCAACCCACTCGCCACCATCAGCGAGACATTTAAGTGAGCATGACATACTCTCAACTGCCATGCTCTTTCAAGTCAACATACAACATAATAACATAGTAAACGGCTCCATGGTACCCATATTTACAAAAATTTTAAAAATGCTTCTAAATTATACAAAACTATAGTTTGTAATGTATTTGTGAGATTAAAAGAATTTTACTACCAAAAAGAAAGAAAATCATTATTATCTATTGGAATATTCAACAGTTAAAACTTGGTTAAATAAAAATAAAGAATAAACATCAAGTTCGTAAAGTCAGGCAAAAACAAAAGGGGAAGCAACTCTTCCAAAAATATGTTTTTTTTAACTAGTGAGCCCAAGTGGCTGTGGAGCAGGACCAGCATATTGTAGATGAACAGCTTGGTAATGTTGAGTTCCTCCAGTATGGATTTATTCGTTCTCATGACGGTCCATGGTATACGAAGTAACCTACACCAACAACACGCAACCACCATAATATTATACGAATGGTAAAATTTTGGTTAGGCCATTCAATGCAATTTCAGTCCAAACATCTCACTGCTGTCCAAAGCATGTCCCTCGTTTTCACTTTGTTATTAATATTTTGACTCAACAAAAAACGCTGATAAATATAAATTGTTTACGACACAAGATAAAACAGACCACTGAATCTGACTGCAATTAAATTTCAATAAATGCACTCTGACAACCTAAAAGCATTTTGCCGCCTCACTATATTAAACCCTTGTCTAGATTTACATTTTAATTAATACAAATAACATCTCCACTACTATAAACGGGTAAAAAATTCCTTCTGGGCGTTTTAATCGTTTGACTAGTGCTCTTTAAACATCGATAGCTTTATCGATAAAGAAATGATTGAATCGAGAATTGCGATACAATCAGTGATCGTTATCGTACTCCTAAATTATATCATTTCGAACACAAATTCTGTAATTACAATCCCAAATAATATTAGGGCTTTGATTAGGATATAATTATTTTATCGAAAATTGCTCTGAATAGCGGTTAATCGGTGACTGACGCTCGATTTGCAAAGGTTTGACAGATTGTCACGTTTCTATTAATGATTAATAGTAGGTAGTAATTTATCATCTATCAATTTCAGTATTTAGGAAAACTATTCCATATATTACTTAATGTATCGGTCACATCGATTCTAGGGATCGAGAATAATTCCACAAACGATAGTATCGACATTAAAGGCGCATCTCTCGCTACAGATATTACTCGGCCTCCTTGGAGGATCATTACTGTCCGTATGTTTGTTTTGCAAGCCTTCGGAAACTGACGATTAAGGAGAACGAAGATAACAGATGCAGGCGATCAACTGAGACATGCAACTGCATCATGCTTATTAGCTGAATGGCTCGATAAAGAATTAATGTAGGAAATATTCAACGAGTAATTGTTGGATACGTAAACGGTACTTTTGTGTTATCATGAGATGTATAATTTTATGCTTAAGGGACAGGTGGTTAAGACTTTCCTTGTTGGTATGGGAATACTTTTAGGCTACGGACAAAATGGCCAGTAATCCACTGCTGCTGAATGTAAACTTGAGCCTAACGGTTACCGGTTTCGGGAGTTCGGGCACTGACTGCTCTGTTAGTCTCATGGTCGCAAGCGTGGTGTCCTGGGTTCGATTCCAGGGTCGGGTAAAGTCTTTTTTATTGGGAATTTCTTAGTAACAGCCCGGAGTTTAGAAGTTGGCGATGTGATACCCCCGTGCCTCGGAAAGCACGTTAAGCCGATTGCCCTGCGCCTGATCTCTCTCCGGTCGTGTCGGATTGCCATCCCATCGGACTATGAGAGTGAGGGAAGAGAAAGTGCACCTGTGTCTGCGCACACACTTGTACACTATAACATCTTCCGCGCTGAAGGCTGGTTTCCGCTTAGATTGGACGCCATGGCCGAAATTATGACTATACAATATTAGACACTTTTCGACTACGGCGTATGATATATTATGCGTTGTATAATGCTTTGTTTATGTTCACCCATCATAAAAGCAGACCAAAGGTCTATCACAAAGTGTGCTGAGTATATTGAGATCGCTGCGCAAACGATTTTATTTTTTAACGCTTGGAAGTATCATACGGCAGAGTTACAAATACAAAAGCAAAAAAAATATTTAGTAGCACTCTGCATAGCATAATATACCTATAATGTTCCCACTCTTGGGACACAGGCTACCTCTCTGTCAGAGAGAGTGGGCCGTAACCATCACGCGGGCCCAATGCGGGTTTGCAGATCTCAAATGTCTTCGAATTTTTGGTTCTAGGACATGCCTGTTTCCTCACGATGTTTTCCTTTAACGTTTTGAGAGTAGTGATGATGAAATAATTTACACAGAGCAAAGCGCCTGGATCGAACCTACGACGTAAGTCGCGCCCGTTCCCACTGGGCCTCCACTGTTGTCTGCATATTTAAGGTAATTTCTTAATTAATTTAAGATCGCATAAGCGGTCGACCATTAGCTTGAGTACATCAAGGAACTTACAATGCCAGACAACGAATTCAGCAAGTTCACTACGCAGGCGCACTAAGTAAAAAAATCTTTTGTGCGAATAAGTAGTGAGTACTTCTTTTCACACTCACTGTACAGTTATTAAATAAATAATTTTCTATGATAACTACATTCAAGTTCAATTGTATTCTCTTGTCGCTTTTGTCGGTTTTGAGATTTTAATTGGTATTAAGTGTCAAAGATCTCTTTCTTATAAGTGTACGTAGGTTAAGTGGCAGGGTTGCCACTTTGCTGATTAGCATTATTATTTGTACTGTAGTAAATTAAAGAAGTATGTAAGGATCGTAGCAGGTGGCGTTTTGTAGTTAATTTATCTTTAGCTGAATCGTTTTTGGCTACAGCTAATTAATTTCTTTAACTCTTCTTATAACAATTATGCAAAAACAAGAAACGAATATAAAGTACATAATACATACTCGTACATTCAAAGATGAAATATAATTGAATGTAATAGTAAAAAAAATATTTTGATTCTTTAAATATTTGTGTTTTTTGTATGGATCATGTGGTCTGCAATAAGGATTTTTATTTATTTTATTTTATTTATTCAATAATTAATTATTATGTATTGTTTTTGATGGAACCCGCTACAGACGACCACTCAATACTCAAATATTCCACTGTCTTCTTTTGTTCAATTTCAAAGAAAGAACTAATTACACACAATCTTTAAATTCCAGAAACATTTAAAAATAATAAAGCCGTTTGCACACGCAACCCTACATGAAATCACTAACAAGAAACCACAATTAACATTACAACAAATTCGTTAAGCGACCATTCATCAAAGTTGATTGGCAGTTCGTTCATGAGCCGAGATGCTGCTACTGGCGAAATTGCATTACTACTCAATTACGGTAGTTACGCGTCTTTTTGTTAAGAAAATAATCAATGTACGAGGTGCTTCTGAACGTGTCATTGTGTGTTGTAATCGAGGTCGGAGATTGAGTGAGATCGTGAACTTTGTGTAGGTACAGTCTATCCGCTTAAATTTTGACGGTATACCCAAACGGCGTGCAGCAATTGAATGTTACAGAAACATTTAATTTAATAATTAACCTTTCATTTTGATGCACCGACATGAGATGACAACATTTATTGAAGATGTGACGTCGGTGGTAGTATGTTCGGAGGCACGAGCCTCGCGGTAGTTTTCAAAGCGCGTCACTATTTAAGCGAATGAACTTTACTTCGTTCGCATTTTTGATGTGCACCCGGTGTAATGGGTATATCTTGATTGTGGATTGGTTGTTAAATTTGGATGTTGGAATTTCTGTGGATTAATTGGGCTTTGTTCAAGGGTTAACGGAACAAAGTATTGCTGGTTTGAATAGAACGTTGCTGTCATCGCTATCGTTAAGCAAGTTTCCATACATTATTTGCTGAGGTCATACTTTACAACAAATACGTACGTTTCAAAATAGGTAGAAAATGAGTAATCCGCAAAAAAGTTGCAGGTTTTTTTACCTATAAACTTTTTAATAAGCCAGCAGATCCAATAAAAATGTCCTAGATAGACATAAATCAAAAACATCGTTTAAATAAAGTGATACATTAAAATATGGCAACATTGTCACAACAATTTTATCAACCTAGCAGAGGATTACCCCGTAATGGCTGTCCTAAAAAAATATACTGGACAATTAATAATCACATGAATCAATACAGTAAAATTTATGGGCGTTCTTGTTACCACAAGAAATCACTTTGTTATTACAGCCTGGGGCTCTGTGAAATTCCTTCTAAGATGTCCGTTTATGGGAGAGACGGGAAGACAAACATTTCATATAAAAATTCTTGCATACATATTTTTGTGTATTGAGATTAACTATAGACAATGTAGTTGATGGAAATGCGGATATTTGTAATATGCAAGAGTTATTTTGTGGTAATAATATTCCGGGTGAATTTTAAAGCAGGATCGGTCTCATACCAATAATTCCGAAAGATGCTGTGAAATTTAGCAGAGCAGCGTCTTTTCCGGAAAGATAACTTCCAAAATCAGTGTATTAAAATATTATTTTGTACTATTATTTGGTAAGAAAAGTCCCGTGCATATCCCTATTATATCATTCTACAATTAGTATAAACAGTATCAAAATATAAAGCTAACTTTCCTTCAGAACGAAAAAAAACGGTGAACCAAACAAAACTTTTTGTCCCATTCATTGTGATTTTTAGCGTATTCCAGTAGCGATATGAAGATTTGGCCCTCCCTACCGACCGTTTTTGTATAAATAGGCTTTTATCCTCTTTATATCGAACACTATCATAAAAGTGTCACAGGGCTGCCGCAAACGAGAATTTACTACAGCTCCGTGCAAATGAACCGCCGATGAAATAAATCGACATTGGATCTGATAGTTGACAAGATAACGCTGATAATTCACGATCTGTACTTGTTTAATTTTCTTTTCATTGTGTTTTGACTGTCATAAATATTTGATACAAGCGTATGTAAATTGTAGGTACACTGTGGGGCAAGGCAAGTTTTGCAATCGTGTATGGAGATTTTATGGCGAATATTTTCTGTTTTGAATTGTAACATGACGTGTGTGCTTTGGTTCGTGCTGTGTGGTCTTAGCTACAAATAGACCCTATAAATTCACATAGGTTTAGTTACTAGGTACCTAGAAGTTATATCCTTCATTGTTATGGGTGACGAAAGCCTTTTCAAATTGGGAGGTGGTGATTTAGTTACAATTATTTGTTGTAAACGCCTCGTTGGTCTAGTGGTCACAAGCGCTACTGCTGAGCATGAGGTCCTGAGTTCGATAACCGCGTCGGGTAAAGTGGTATTGGGTTTTTCTATATGGAATTTGTCAGTAGCCTGGAGTCTGAATTTGTGCTCGGTTGATGGCAATAAGCTCGCCCCCGTTACATATAACTGGCGAAATGTGGGTGTACTATAGGTACACCTCTGCCCATCCCTTCGGAGAAAATAGGCGTGATGTTATATTTTGTTGTTTTGAAGCTTCACTGGTAGCCCATAGTCTGTTTACCTTTCAAGAACTGAAGCATAATAACAAGCTACCAATAAATATGATGAAACTAAAGGGGCAATAGGCTCGCCCCTTATTACATGGGACTTAAACGTATCTGGTCAAATTTGGGTGTACTATAAACACACCCTGCCTAACCCTTCGGAGAAATACAGGCATGATGTTATGATGTAAAAAGGCAATTTAAAAGGAGTCTTGTACCTTTTAAAATGTATTTTACTGCTGTTTTACTCTACCATCTTGACTCTTATATACAAATACAAATTAGGTAGGAGGTATACAGTTATACAGCCTTACATTAGCACACTAAAATACCATTGGTTAAACAAAGAAAGAACAGTGATTGGACCACACACGACATCCCTACATTGTTTCACCCTGATATAAACTTCAGTACATAAACAGCTGTAATTTTAACAACCGTTTATGACGTTATTGGTCAGCTGTTCGACATGGGTTGCATTAACTCTGTATATAACTAATATACCTATATACTCTTCCGACAATTATAATATGCCCCATATTGTTTACTGCGTCGAAATTGCCCACTGTAACATTTTGTAATGAAGTTTTATTTACTGTCTGAAATTAAATACTGTAAACGTTCTCTTAATATGCATTATGGATCGTAAATGCGGTAGGTATGCTATACTTGATGCTCCGATTTTAATTAAACTTAATTTGACTATTATGTGATGTGGTGTGAAATTATTAAAAATTTAATGATAAACAGACCAAGAAAATTGTTTATTTATTTATTTAACAGTTTATACATATTACACACATATAAAGAGACAAGAAAAAGGAACAGAAAAATACGTACAAAGGTGATGCTTATTTCTAAAGAAATCTCTTCCAGCATACCTGCGATAGGAGAGTGGATAAAAAGAGATGTAGACAACGTGTGTAAGAGTAGAGAAAATAAAATACATAAAATAAAAACATTTAACCATTCACTAATATAAAATATGAACTTCAATATGAGAATATACTTACATACATACTTTCAAAATAAATGTTTTTTTTTTTTTTTTTGGGAAATTATCGAATAACTTCTCCCGCGTGGATGGTGGAGCGGGAGGGCGTGTCAGACTCTTACTGACTAAAACCCACCAGTGTTCCTTCCGTTGCCTGTACGTTGCCAGGGGCCACGGTATCCCTTTCGGACTTTCCCGCAACCCCGGCAGGCATCGGTCCTAACGGACCCCTTCACTTCTGCTGACATCTCTTTGAGGCGCGCGTGGAACACAACGCGCCGTCGACCCGGGCCTGGTTCTTATCGGACGGTGAGCTACCCATTGCTCACCGTCCGCAAGCCCGCGCCTACGGTACGGTCCTTACTCCTTACACCGCTTTGCTTCGTTTATTTTCATACATACGCTACGAGCCAACTACAAGTACGCACGCGTGAGTTACGTATAGTTTCATCAATCGTGGAGGTCCTTTGAATGAAAAATTTACTTACCTAGGTTTTTGTGGTTAATTTAATATCTTTTACCTTGCCTACAGTAGCCTGTTTATTAACCTTTAAACACGTACTTACCTCAATATCACCATTATGGACCGCGGGCGCATTCCGCGTACTACATTTAATTTGCATTCGCCGTACCGGCTAATTACTATGTTTTTATCATGCGCGCCATTTTGTATGGAAGGGTTAGCAACAAATGCACTTTACTGCAACCTTTAAGTCTGTGTGCCTGTTGTCGTTTGCAGTTTGCAAATATACACAAAAAAAATTGGTGTTTCTAAAATGATGGTCTGTTGAAATAAAGTTGGGGTTTAGGCCATTTCCTTCTATCTAAAGTCACTATTTTAATATCAGGCTACTGAAAACTTTCACAAAGTATTACCGTGATGGAATGACTGAAACGGGTTTCATATATAAAAGTACTAGAAAGGCATTTGTTTTTACATCAAACCGGTTTGCTAATATCTATGAAATATTTTACTTAAACCAAGTTATCGCAACAAAAGAAATTCGTTGAAGAATACAAGCGTCTTGGGTCTCGAAGGCTGCGGGTCTCGCATACCCTTGTTAATTTAATTTGAACATGCCATCTGTCGGTCGAGCGTCTGAAGGGCCTATCCAATTACAAGTGCCATACTAGCCAGTATATCTTGATAGACGGTGAATTATGGAACTAAATTTAAATGTTCCGAGTTTGACATAATGTCGACATTTCTCTATACAAGCAACGACGCCATTAAGTGTCAACATATATTGGACACCCGGTATGTAAAATGCCTTTGCATAACCCTTTCGAAATGCACTTGGGGTATCAAAGGCCGAAGTTTAAATGGTCCGATGGAACTTGACTCTGATGAGCATTCTTTAAATTCAAATGTTTTTCAAAAATTCAAATGTTTGGGTGAGCTTTGATTCTGTTGTCCCGTTTTCTTTTAAAACAATTGCCGGTTGTAAACAATTTTTGGGTGTGTGCCCAAATGTCTGAGTGTTCTACATTTGTCACTTAGTACTGTTTCTTTCTTTTTATTCGAGCGTACAATTTGTGTGAGTTTTTAAATACACTAGATAACCAAAAGCCAATTCAATCCTCATTCTTAAAAACAGCCTGATTTGAAAAATAAAAGGTTCACAGTTTCAGTTTATTTGCTCTTTGAATTGCGTCCTATTTTCATTCAATAAAAACTAAGTTACTAATTTCGTCAATAAATGACAAAATAAAACTGGACATTTTATAACTACAAAAAGCCGACAAAAACTGGCAAGCAAGCAATAAAGCAATCAATAATTCCCAGTGCCACCTAAGTGATCCAGTGATTCCTAGACACAATTATTCTTTAAACCTTTATTGGCACAAAATAATCAAGGACCACCTTAAAACCAACATGAAAAATCAATTTTTCTTTGTCGAGACATAGTAATTGCGACTCCATTTTACTGACACAAATTGCGGGCAATTGCACCTGGCCGGTTGGACGCATCGCGAGCTATTTACATTGCACACTACAGGAATAAAAAATAAAAATGAAGTCGTTCGCTATCCTCCACATTGCGTTGAGTTATTTAAAATCGCCTGAGAAATTAATCTTGGTTGAGATTGAGGCTTACAGCTTATTTTGTAGGTGATGTTTGCGTTCTGATTTTGCTATGAGTGAGTACGTAATTTAAGCATTTTTGTCTCTGTTTTGAAAAAGTCTTTATTATCCTAACATTTTGTTAACTACGACCAAGATACATAATTTACTATCGTCTCCTCGACTGTTCCTTATCTCTAACACCTTTAAATAATGAGAAGCAGGTTTTGTGATAATCCGAAATCCGAAAAAGTCCGAGCAGACACACAAATAAAATTTAAATTCCTATTCTTCACCGGATGCATTAATGCTTTCTTCAGTTAAACGATCAATATATCACACGAGCACCGGGCGGTTAACATAAAGTATTTCTTTAAACTTACGAACAATAAAATTATTCGTAGATTTACACGTACCGTTATGTATAGGTATTAAAACAATTCCACATTTCTAAAACCCTGTGAATATGGCACAAATTATAATATAAATAAGTTTATGAATACGATAAAAAACTAATCATTTTAGCCGTAAAATCTTTTAAGCACAAAATAATTTGACTAATACCGGAAAATAAATAGAAAAAAAAAGAACACGGAAAGTGTTAGAAACAGTAAATATTTACATTGACATAAAAAATTGATTGTCGTTTGCTTGTCGTGAGAAAGTAAATTCGTTTATCTCGTTACGAAAATATAATACTCAATAAAATTTTATGTTATTATCTAGCCGTTTCATTAATAAAAAGACTCCGCTGTTGGGTACTTTATGATAATATGCAGGTCATAATATTGTGAACGACACGTCTCGTAGGTGTTCCGAAGTAATTAGCATACACACTGATATAAATTTAACTTCTTTGTGTACTGGGAGAAAAAGAAAAATATAACTACAACAAACCGTTGGGTACGCCAGCTTATTTCATTCTGTAATATTTCATAAAATAATTATCCTCTCTTCAAAAATATACAAATTATTTCCCAAATTTTTTCAATAAAAAATATACAGTGATTTTGTTTTTACGCGGAACGAAACGAGCTAAGTATACTAGCAAAACTTGCGACATAGTGACAGTGAAGTAAGATATTGTATGAAAACTAGAGGAGTATTTATAAAGAACTTTAACTCAAAGTAAACAACTAAGATATCAAGATAACATACCTTACGATACCTTACGATACCATACCATACTATTAACGATTTAAAAGGCGTGATTCAACAGATAACTACATAGATTCTCTGGCCCATATCGTTTAAAACACCATAAAATATTTAACAGCCCTTCAGGTGGTGTTAAAAATTTCCTAAACGCCATATTCTTGTGAATTTTTATTACCTTACTTATAAGCGAAAAGTAAGTTTGTGAGTAAATAAAAACTTATGACAAACGGTAAAGTTGTTCTACTCAAGTAAAACTCTCTACGTTTAGCGTTACATTTTATTCAACAGCGTCGTAAAAATAAGTTGGAAACTTTAATTTTTCAAGTTACTTCAAGGTAAACTAAAAGCTATAAAGTGAATTGAAGGAAATTGAGTCTGGAATTAGTTGTTATTACTCTTATTTATGTGATATTAAACAAATAATGAAATAAATTGATAGTGTATCAGATATTTTTTTAAATTTTATTAGGACATTACATACAAATGCGTAGCATACCTATACTCCATAGGCGTTGGTAGTTAAAGGCTCGTACAGACCAGCGCGACGCGACGGCGCGACGCGACTCGAACAATACAATTTCTAAAAAAACTTCACGGTATAACAATAACCGGTGTCGCGTCGCGCTGTCGCGTCGCGCTAGTCTGCACGAAGCTTAAATAGAGGTAAGCAAATCATAATAAAGGTTTTATAGGTGACACTTTCTTGTTTTAAAATACGATTAACCAAACTAAATTTATTTTATATTTTTACAATAACATCCCAACCCTTTTGTTAATGTATGTTAAACTTTATCATTTATTCATAAACTACTCTTCGTAGATGTAACTGCTTGAGCACAAATTTTTGGTTATATTTATTAAAATAATATATTATTTTGTAAAGAGCCTAAACTCTAAACGTCAACGAATTATAACGTTGACAAATTGAAGAGTACAACTGTGATGTAGCATGACAACTAAAGTGACAGGTATAACGTTTAGTCGGTTACTGGACAGCTGTCTCGTCACGTGGTTTTTTGTTGTTTACCTTTATTTAACTACCTAAACCTATGGAGTATAGTTGCTTTACCTTCTAGGTATGGTACGCATAAAAGGCATGAGGAGTTAAAATAAAATTACATATGTCACGAGTTTTTGAGACTCATGTAGGATAGACAACTTGATAAAACAACTCGATTCATCGTCAGATTTATCATCAAAACATTCCTCGGGATGATAAATTAAAGAAAAAGCACTAGTATAATAATGTACTGTAGGTAAATTATTTCTCAGGGTGACTCGATTGGTTTACTAGTATGATAACGTAGGTACATACATTCTACCGGAGATCCTCGAAGTTTTCACGTACGGAGGTCAGCCACCGTGTGGTTTAGTTGGGAAGAGTCCGTACCCACCCATCCATCTACCTAGGCCTAACTCCAAAACAGACGGTAAGTACCTATTCAAAGCCGTGTTTCTTTTCGTTTCTTGTATCCTAACCTGCTGTGTAATGGAAACATAAGCATACAAGATGCCATTACACACGATTAGCACGTGTTCGCAGCTGGTATTATATTATTTACACTAGATAGATAACGTTTCTAGAAAAAATCTGTCAAGCGTTGGTCTTAGTTTTTGAGGGTTCCATATCTTGTTAAGTGTATTGACGTGAGTTTCTTGCCTAAATTTGCGACACCGCTGTAGTTTATAGAAGCTTTACTTGATATTAATTTTGTTGAAATGGAACGCAACCAATAAGGTGCGTCATCTGTCAATTTGGGAGCACCCAATTCATTGTCAAATGTCATTGACTTGCGTATTTCGTAACGCCTAGCTCTGAACAATATTCTGTGCAATATATTATTTCATTCCAAATTACATGTTCTTTATTATTTTACACAATCAGTTATTTTCTACAAATTTGCACTTGGCCGTTCGTGGATATTTTAAGAACATGACGACAGACATCATTTTGAATTAATAAGAAATACCTAAAAACCACGGGACCCTAAGAAGACGTGTGCGACTTAATAATTCAATTTCCCTGCACAAAAAAGGAAAAGACCGATAAATAAAATTGTAGCACAAACATACTGTGCCCGCACATTCTTGATATGCCGCAATTATCAGCGCCATTTTGTCGACGGCCTATTCGGTTTAATGCCAGCAAATAATTAACCACAATACAATTTCAACTTAATGCTTTATATCGCCAACGTGGAATTAAGTTGCCCTTTAATAATTATATCAATTTTATATTTTCAATAACCATGGAGGACTGTGAAATAATTTCTTTTTGTGGGTAGTATGACATTTTGTAAGCGGTAGCGTAATGGTAAGTGACCACGACAACGCCTGTCGGCGTTCGAGTTTTGGTGTTATTAAATTTATTTTTGTAATGGGTTTTAAAAATCATTGACTTTACGCTGTCATTATGAGAGGATGTTTAAAACGATGAATGATGGAAATGTCAATATTTATTTTATTTTTATCATGAACCCATAAAAAGTATTTCAGTTAGTTTTTAAATATTTATTTTTTGTAGTGTATGTCATGTCATAACCTATATTATATTTATTTTTCAGGACAATTATTTAATATAAATAAAATATCAGTTGTTTATCGCGCAGAAGAAAACTGTTAGAACGTTTTATTCGAGCATTTTCTCAGAAATACTTAGATCAAAGCAAGTTAGTTAAAGAGATAAGTTTGGTACTGCTAGGCAAAAAAACAACACTTGCTAATAACCCTTCATCCGCCGACCACGACATTCCTTATTTAATCCTCCCCCTTAATTGAGCAACCTTAGAATTACTTCCATAATGTAAAGTCAAACTACAATGATTGCTCTCAGGTCACAGCACCTACCTACACCTAGTTTGATGTCGGGCCATCATCGAGACCACAAAACATTATCTTGAAACCGCAATCCCTCCGACATCTTGTTACCGGCGACAATTTACTCTGGGGTTTTTTTTTTGTCGGTTATGTTGGTAAGTAGGGAGTACCTTTACATACGTAGTTTGGTAGGGAATTTATCTCGTATCGACGCAGTTTGAAAATAATGCCAAAAGGACCTTTTACATCATCAGAATCATGTCACTGGAAACAAAATCGCATAATTGTTAAAAATAATACTATAATAATTTTGAAATTTATGCGTAATTATATAAAATAATATAATAGGCAAAAAATACTAAATAACTTTTTTAAACTTACAAGTTAAGCTTACAATGATCTGCTAAGCCAGGTTTTTTTTTTTTTTGTGAACCTTAATGAAATTTATTGTAAAAAAATGGAAAAGGAAGATAAATCAGACTGAAGTAATAAGACACATACAAACACTGCCTATCATAATAAATAAATCACCGACCGCAATCGAATCACAGTACTACCAAAATCATATACAGGTGACAGATTTCCGCTACATTTTCCCTCTAAATAAAATGGAACCGAATAACCGTATACAAATGTAATCAGTAGAAACATTTTCGTTGGCTTCGTTCGGATGGTCGCGTATTCCCGCTACGCTGTCAACGCAGTACACTCACGATATTCATAAGCAGAATCATCAAAGGACTCCCGATGCGTTGCTTTCGTAGATTCGGGATTATTGGATAGAAAAAGATTCGTCTTGTACTGGAGAGTGTGGTTGTGCAACAATTGATAAATTTCTGTTATTCTTTCAGATTCTTCAGGAAATCATTTTCAAAATGAACAGATACATGCAAATTCTTAAATATAACACCCTATTTAGGGTTCCGTAGGTACCTCAAAAGTAAAAAAATGGAACCCTTATAGGATAACTCAGTTGTCCATCTGTCAGTCTATCAAGACGCATTTTCTCAGAAAAGCGTGGAGCTGCTATCAAATTGAAATTAATATCAAATACGTAGATCTATGTTCTTTTGGAGATCTAAAAAAAACAACTTTTTTTCGATACTCGCAAATAAATCAAAACCTACAGGATACTTCCCGTTGAATTAGAATCATGAAATTTGGCAAGAAGCAAGGTCTTATAGCAAAAGTAAAGGAAAAAGTCCGACAATTGATAATTTTTAGTTATATCACATAGAAAGAAAAAAAAATTGCGAGTACAAACTAACATTTTGCAGATGGAGAATTGACCGTGATGTGTATCGATGTTTCGGAGAACATGTTTCTCAACTACTAAGTTAAGTTTGTTCTTGGGATAAATTCATCCCAACTACGGAACCCTTCATTGTGCGTGGTCCGACACGCACTTGGCAGGTTTTTATAATAAAGTTTATATCCATAAAGCTATTTCAATATGATTTACCTAATATATACAGAAAAAATGTTACAATCAACCTAACCCTGTCTTATTACAAGCACAAGAACATCCAACAAAAATGTTCACAATTATCAGAATTATTGTGAAAATAAATCTATGATGCCTATCCACAATTTTACAATCTAAGTAAGATGAACACCCGATGCGTTAGCTGGCTGTGAAATATTGCCAGTGGAATCGTCGCGACAGTATGTCCGCTGCCTTATTTATAACGTGCGAACGTTCCGTTTGATAGAACGAATTAAAATAGCGGTCTATTCCGTTCTAAGGAGCCGTGACGTATAGACATATCGACTTATCTGTCAGATGCGATTAATTTTTATTATACGTATAAATATATTTTCAGAAGAAGCTTTGTAAGAGCGTGCGATATTTTATCCCAGTTAGCTTATTAATGAGGCACTCATAGAAAGGCGTTTTCGTTTAAACGCCATTAGTGTGATGGCTATAGACGTCACATTGTGATTAATTTAAAAAGAAAGATGGTTTTGGAGATCAGAAACAGTTGACGATCGAATATAGAAATCTTTAGAAGTATAGTTTCGAATTTATTTAAGAACGTTGAGCCCTAAATATGATGAGTTTTTAATGATAAATGTCATACTTTATGATCTTGGTGTTAGAGTGGGTCAACTGGGAAAGATATTGCGCAAGGTAGAAGAATCAGGTGAGGGAAATAGGCTAAGTAGTTTTGCCTAGGGCTGGCGCGGCTTGCCTCAAATTGCTCTGTGGTTATTTATGTGCTATTGTGGGATCTATGAATTAAATGTGAATGTTTTGTTATGGTATGCATGTAACCGTTGTGTTGTGTTAGTTTATTTATTTCTCTTACTCTAAATAGCAACAAAATGGCAACAAGAATTAAGATGCATTATCCAAAGACCGAAAATTCAAAGTCATTTATTAGCTTTAAATGCGGACAAGAGGTAGCAAAAAACGAGCGAGCCTTACAGTAGTCGCATGTCATGTGTATGACATGTCATTTGACATCTTGGCTGACAGTAGGTACCAACCTCTCGGAAAATGGGTTGGTACCATCTGACGGCTAATACTAGCACCGCACGCGCTCATTGGTCAAATCAAAGAACGCGCGCTTCCCCAGCTGCCTGTTACACACTTCCGTCCCTTTTCACGAAATCGCTCTCACAGATTGCAGGAAAGCGAGAAGAAAGATTTTGCATCAAAAAAAAAATCTTCCGCGATAACACATTTCGTCATCATCATTATTATTATTTTGGCATACAAATACTAAGTAATTTAAATAAACAAAAATTTACAATAGAGAATCACTTATTGTACTGAATTATTAAAGCATGTTGAAACTTTTGGGAAAAGGCTAGGCAGGTTGCTGTTGAGGCTTTTATCAATTGTTCAGTCAGAACAGAAACATTATTGCTTCACCTACAACGTTATGAAATGAAATGAAATGAAATTGTTTATTCTGTAAATAGGATATTGGAATCACTTTTACACGTCATCTTAAAAAAATAATTAAAAATTAGCTAGATGAGTTCGGCGTTTCCTATCTGACTACTCTGAGAAGAAAGGCCGAAACAAACTCAGAGATCACAGTCTCTCTTAAAGTCCAGACATAATCTTGGTCAGGCCATATGAGGACCATGTAGATTAGTGTCTGAAATGGTCTTTTGAGAAAAGAACCATACAGATTTGAGTGGACCTGTCCTGTCAGTGCAAGCATTTGTCAGTAATCGTGGAGCTCAACCCAGAACTTAAGGAGCTCAACTCGACGAACAATACCAAAGAAAGGACTCAAACTCAAACTCAAAGCATTTATTTCAATTAAACCATTTACAGGCACTTTTGAATTGTCAAAGAGTCGGTCAGTTAGTCAGAAAGTTGAAGCTAGTTGCCCATTCCAAAACGTAGATCTCTATGGAGAAGAACGGGCAAGAAACTCCAAGGACACTCTTTTAAATATAGAAATTATTAATTACATTTGGGTAGGCCTCATAAACTACTCAAACTGCCAGACCATCATTAAAACTAAATAAGAAAGAAAAAATAATAATAATTAAAAAATCCACATAGTCCTCACATTCACAAAAAATATAGTTCCTATTCAAACATACTGTGGGGGCACGGTAGTGCCCCCACCAAGTCGACCTTATTAATTCACATAGGAACCTACTACAACGATATATCAATACACCTTCTAATACCTATGAAATAATCAAGTAGGTACTTAGAAATTAAACAATCGTGCTTCAGAACAGAATTCCTGCCATTAAATATTACACATTCCCGAAGAGCTACTGAAATTAAGTTAATTAATCAATCAATTGGGGAGGAAGCATTGTTCGACGTTTTTGTTCCTGATCACAAAGGACTTTACACAATGCTCCTTGTATTCCAACAAAGGCGATGAACTTTCACCTTATACTCATCACACTCCTTTTGAATGCATTTTCTTCAAGAAAATTCAGTAGTAAAAAGTTTTCGTATAATCATCCAAAACAAATGAGGGTAAAGAAAGTAAAAGATGTGTAAAAGTGCGACGCCAGCGCCAAGTACAGGACAAAATGCGTTAGAACTTTTCAGTTTTACAGTCGCTATGGTACTGTTTATTAGCTGAAGAAAGTATAATAAAGTACACTTTACGATGAAAATTTTCATGTGTTCTTTATCTTAGCGTTTTTGCAGATTAGGTATACCTAAGCAAGATCCTCTTCGGTTAAAATTTCCGTTGTTTTACTACTTACTCGAAGTACTGTCACAGAGTCTTTGTAGGTAAGTCAAAAGGACTATAACTGAAGCACTTGGCAATAGCGAAAGTACATAATATAATATTTATAACCGACTTCTAAAAAGGAGGAGGTAATATATGTCCGTTAGTATGTATTTAAAAAAAAAAAATACAATATTCAATTGTGGACCGAGTTTGAAAATTCTTTTTCACTTGATAGATGAAGCTCTCGTGGTGGTTCCGTTTAAATATTAATAACTTTGCATGGGTAGATTTGAGTTAGCTTCTATACGTATTTAATCCACTTTGTATATCTTGATGATGTTATAATAATTCCTGTTACTGTTACATAGTAATTAGTAGTTACGAATTGGTGTGGGTACCCTTGGTAGGTATCTTAACTAAAAAGAGGAAAAAAAACTTCCAAAAAAACCCGTTCAAAGTGAAAATTTATTTTATTTTCGAAGTCGGTGGCAAAAAACTATAATACAATTGAAAGACACCGTCTTCCGAAATTAAAATAAATTTCACTTTGTAGTGATTTTTTTGGAAGTCGGTTGTATTTTTTTGTAAAGATATTTTTTTAAATTTGTATTTATGTTTATTTTTAGGTGCATTTTTCTGATGTATAGATGCCTTTGATAATCATTCAAGCATTGCAAGAATAACAGTTTATTGTAGAGACAAGATGGACAAACAATGTTATAGTAACGACAAAATGCTGTCTTCCGCTCTCTAGAATGATGCTAATCTATTTGCTACAATCGACTGTCATAATCTGCACGAGAATCATTTATTTATATGCTGATCTTGCATTGTATAGGATTACCGAACAATGCGAGGTCAGCTTATACTGGAAATGTATAGCTTGATGTGTAGCCGTGTGTTCGTAATGTAGAATACTGCTGCTTTTATTATCTTACTAGCTATTACCCACGGCTTTGCCCGCGTGTAGTTCGGAAATTGTCCCACGGGATAAAAAGTATACTCTGTCCTGACCCAGGTTATGTTCTGTCTATGTGCCGAATTTCATCCATATCCGTTTAGCCGGTATGGCGTGAAAGGTAACAGAAAGACAGAGTTACTTTCGATTTATAATATTACTAGCGACCCCCCCCCCCTGCTTTGCAAGGTTTTTACGACTTCAAAACATCGAGATTTCTTAATTATCTATAAGTTTAATATCAAAGTATTATACGCATTAACCTTCCGGAATATATTCTTTAAATTATGTTGAAAACTTCATCAAAATCCGTTGCGTATTTCAGAAGAACAACGCGAACATACAGACAAACGCGGAAAGCGACTTTATTTTATAAGAGGTATAATCAGCGTTCGCAATTTATTTGCCAAACATGTAAACAAACACGAGTTTTCGGAAAAACAACTGTAATGCCTACACATTTTGAGGAGTGGCTAGAGAGGCGCCACGGCGTCCTCACCTTCCGCCTAACGCAGGTCCTCACCGGACACGGTTGTTTCGGGAGGTTCCTGTTCCGTATCAGGCGGGAGGAAACGCCCGGGTGTCATCACTGCGTGGATCGCCCGGAGGACACGGTTGAGCATACGGTGGAGGTCTGTCCGGCTTGGGCAGAGCATCGCCGTGTCCTCGTGGAGGCGATCGGCGGCGGGGATCTCTCGCGTCCGGCCCTAGTCCAGGCCATGGTACGGAGCGAGAGGGCATGGGAGGCCGTCACCTCCTTCTGCGAAGCAGTAATGCTCGCGAAGGAGGAGGCAGAACGCGTGAGGGAGAGGCAAATTTCGCGCCCTCACGCCCCTAGCCGCCGCAGGAGACGCCCTGGGCGTCGGGAATCGCAGGCCGATTCCCGGCCACCGTAGGCGCGGGCTTGCGGACGGTGAGCAATGGGTAGCTCGCCGTCCGATAAGGACCAGGCCCGGGTCGACGGCGCGTTGTGTTCCACGCGCGCCTCAAAGAGATGTCAGCACAACGGAAGGGGTCCGATAGGACCGATGCCTGCCGGGGTTGCGGGAAAGTCCGAAAGGGATACCGTGGCCCCTGGCAACGTAAAGGCAACGGAAGGAACACGGGTGGGTTTTAGTCAGTAAGAGTCTGACACGCCCTCCCGCTCCACCCAGAGCGGGAGAAGGTATTTGATAATTTCCCACCCGAAAAAAATAAAAAAATAAAATGCCTACACATAAACTTCAGTTTGCGCTACAACTTCATATTTTTTATGACTTTTTCAACAGTACTACTAAATGAACTTTATTTACGTGGAAATAACATCAATTGGAAAAATAGATTTAAATAGACCTTAGATATAGATAGTAGTTAACTATAGTATGGATTTTTCGAGTTAATATGATTAAAAAAATACATACACTTATAAAATAATTATTTAAGCAGCCCCGAATAATGAAAACATTAACTGAGTTAATCATATAAAATTATCAAACATAACCATCGCTATCATATTTTATGCATTTGAATCAGGATACGTTTTAATGGGATGTCTCATTCCTGATCCCTCTTTACAGAACATTAAAAATGCAATGAGAACGCTAATTCTACATCAAAGTACTGTGTTATTATTTCAATTGCTTATTTACATCAATAAAATTTTATATCTCCCGTACAAATACAGTAAACGAACCGTAAAGGCGGCCGTTAACATTCTCGTTCACCCTAAGTTTACATTTACATACCACACCTCTCATACATTGAACATCGTTTTTACAGAAACGTACAATTACGCAAATTGTGTAATACTACAGCTGTCAACTTTGAATTGGACGTTAGTCCTTTTTCTTTATGATGAAATGAATCGTATTGTTTAGTAATAGTAGGGCAAATATTATATTATTATTAATTATCTCGTAAAACAGGACTTCCTCTCTCCTACCCTTTTGCTGTGCCCTACAAGGTCCATAATGATCTGAATTATATAGTTACCACCTAAGTACACATTATGGTAAAGCAATAAAGATATTGAGTATTGAATATATTTAGCAAGGAATCAATTTTACCCATGGATGTTTCTGTTTGAATGCCTCGTTGATCTATGGACGCAAGCGGTACTGCTGAGTATGAGGTCCTAGAGTAGATTCCCTGGTTGGGTAAAATGTTCTTCGATTTTTCCATCAGGGATTTCTTAGTAGCAGCCCGGAGTCTGGATTTGTGCCCGGCTGATGGCAATAGGCTCGCCCCCTATTACATGGGACTCAAACATAATTGGTGAAGTGTGGGTGTACTATGGGCACACCTCTGCCTAACGTTGCGTGATGTTGTTATGTTTCTAATAATGACGCTTTCACGCTTCACTATCCTTCATTATTATCAGAGGGTAGCAGAACTTTTTATGTCATAGACAATATTATTTTGCATAACAGCGGATAGCATAAACTTCATTTCGCATAAAATCGTTTGTCACCGCAGCTTTGGTTTGCTGGCCAGCCTCAGCCACGGCGGTGAGCGTTACAACCACCTGCTCCTCAGCTAGCGGGCCGCCTCGCCCCTCCGCGCCTACGCGGGCTTAAATTACACTCTAGGGGTAGGGCAGACAAGACTACGTGGAGTCGGTTTTGCAGCGATTCGTTTCTGTCACTAACTTTTGTAGCACAATATATTGACTTTTTAAGACATATAAGGAAGACATAAGGTATATTAATTTAATTTAAGATAAAAAATGCTAATTTATAGAAATGGCAATATGCCTAATAAAACTATTCAAAATAAAATTCGCCATATTAAAAGTATGCCATTGTAAATTCGGACATTTAAACATTTGGCCAAACAATAATTATGCCTTAAAAATATTCGTTTAAAGAACATTATGCCAAGTGTGTTATGCCAAATAAATTTCGGAGCATCAAGATTCTGCCGGATAGAGGGAACCCTTATTAGATACACACAAGTCTCTATACGAACTAACAGCTGTCGGTAACATATAGGAATCCGACATGAATTCATTAACAGCATGGGAAATTGCGCAGATAGTTTCGCCACTTAGCTCGTTTTCACGCTTGTTCCAACTTGTAACACTAATGATAGTGTGTATGTATATGTCTATTATTGTCGTTGGCAGTCACGAAACGGTAGTGTACCTACATGCCTATATGAATAGGGATGATGCCACGAAAAAGATAGCGACGAAAAAAAAAAAAAATTATATTTTGTCCGTCCGTGAGATAATAAAACAATATTAGACACGTATTTTTTTTTGCTTTATCATATTAATAAAAAATGACTTAGATACAACGCATTAAAGTTGGGGAGCGGGGGTCGCTACGTCACAAGTAAGTATAAAATCTACATACCCGTGACGTCAGGGCACATTTTAACTCAATGTATCGCCGTAATCTTTTGTTAACGTAAAAAAAAAAAAAAAATACCTATCCAATATTTTTTAATAATCTACTTGACGGTCAATTTTTTTTGTCGTCATTCCTACTGCATTTTGTGTTTTATAAGTGGTTGGTAGCCGATAGCCTACTTACACTGTACATTAAATCACGCATATCTTACAGGCTAAGTAGGTTTACTATTAGTGGTAGGCATTATTTCTCTAATATAAGGTTAAAATATAGTGTTTTAATAATGTATGTGAGGTTAATAAAATGTTATCTTGAGTAAGGAGGTAGCGAATGTTTCAAGGGTGGCAATGCTTTCAGATGTAATAAGTTTTACATTAAGAAGAGTAAAATAATGCTAGCTTAGATTTTAAAGCGACAATCGTGTTTATCTATGATTAATTGGGATTATTATATGTTCTAGATACAGAAAAATATCAGTCTTTCTTACGATAATGTGCACTTAAAGGAATTATAAATAGCTCATAGAATCGGCTAACTGGCATTGATAAATTTTCAGCGCTTCAGGAGCTTCACAAGTGCAAAAGATTCTAAAACAATCATAAAGTACAAATCAAACAAGACGTTTACCACATTTTCTTACGATAAATCCTAGTTGCAGCAAGTGAGTGAACTCCTGCAAATGGTCCGTCACAATTAATTACCTCATCCAACATGCATGACAATCTAATAGTGGTGATCTAGCAGCGACCCGCTTTCCGCTTTCTCTAGCACGAAGTCCTGACTGAGGCCGTCGTGAGGCCATGAGAAAAGCGCTTTATAGCCGCTTTTGGGTAGAAAACTCTAAATCATTTCCCGCTTTGAATTTTGAATGTCGTCAATTGTTTTTTTGTTGTCCAGGGGCTGTATTACGACGTATTAATGTCACTATTATTCCAGTGTGAGTGAGAGACGGAGCTATACAAGGCCGCTAGCACCATCCTTTTTTCGCAGTGGAATAATGATGGCATTAATACTTCATAATAAGGCCCCAGGTTTAGCACTGTACCAGTGCGTTTGACCGCTTATCAAAAATGATGTCTTTATAACAGTATAAACCTGCAAGATATAAAAAAATTCCATGATATGTTGATATCTCTCGCAGGTACGGTGATATTAGTGATGTATACACATATAGTTTTGTCCTTGTTTGCTATTAAAAAGTAAAAACTAAAAACGTAGGGCGAATATATCACTAAAAGGAGAAGACCCAACGAAACATTTCAAGTCGAAAATAATAGATCGAGCAACAAGAACGAAGAATTATCTTAAGCCTGCGTCGATGTTGACTAAAGAATTACTGTGAAACAGACTGTATCATTTGCTTTTATCATTACACGCATGCTACTTGAGTTAACTAAGCAAAACATTGTTTCAAATAGTGATAAAACATTTGATTTCATTTATAGAGTGCAAATGAGCAAAAAATTGGGAGGTACATTATAGCCTGCGTAAGCCCGGTGTACCCTGGGCCTTTTTCCATCTTTCTTACTGTGTAATATTTCCCTCTCTAATATTATTCTCAATAAATATTCTCATATCAATATTTGGTTACGTTACGTTAGAGAAGGAAACTTAAAAGCGTTAAATTATCTCCACTTTTTCCGTACAAAATCTGCACTTTTAACCATTTCAATTACACCATCCGCATGTCCACATCGTGTACGGATCCGATCGCTCACTTCGCCGCCTCAATCCGAGGTCGTGAGTTGAACTTAATTGGACCCAGCCCGGTTGACACGGAAAGGAGATGCATCGCTCGGCTGTATGGAACGCATAAATTTTGACTTGAGAATTGGACCCCGTGGCCATTTTGTTTTATAATTTAGCAACTGTATATCATCGGGGATGGTTTTATTAAAATAAATCATAAGTGTTATGTCGTTAATTCGGACAGTGTTCGGTGCTGATTAAAAATAAATTAAAGGGGTAACATTGAGGGGCCAGAATCGACTCGCTCATTACAGCGATTTAAAATTTTCATATTTATGGTGGTAAATTCTGTATGCAGCTTATTTTATTCAACGGTACTCTTTTTTATGAGAAGCTATATTTAGCAAGTTGTTATCATACCGGTGATGGGAATCTGATGACCAGACAATCAAACTAAATGAAATGGAAAATGGGCTAATGTCGTACCAGAGCTAGGCAAACGTTAATGCAATACGGTCAGTTGCAGAGAGTTGTTGGATAGCCAGTTATGTTTAAGTTCCATGTAATAGGGGGCGAAACTATTGCTATCAAACGGGCACAAATCCAGACTCCGGGCTGCTACTGAGAAATTCCAGATGGAAAAACCCAATAACACTTTGCCCGACTCGGGATTCGAACCCAGAACCTCATGCAGCAGCAGTAGCGCTTGCGACCACTAGACCAAAGAGGCAGTATAAATTTGTATATCGTGTAAAAAGAAAAAGATACTGCTTAAGTGCGTTTATCCTAAAAGTTGGCAACGTCTCAAATAGCTGTCAAAAATTTATCTGTTTTGATTAATTTGGCAATATTACTGTATGGAAATAAAAAATGTGGCTAACTAGCGAACTAGAATATTAATAATGAATTGCAATTATAACATTGAATTTGAATTTGTACACGTTTTAGGTGTAAAAAAGGCATTTGGAAAGATTCCAAATACTTTTTTTTTACATCTAAAACGAAACATTCGGTGTTACGATATTAATCATTGCATTTCATAATCAATATTCTAGTTCACTAGTTAGCCACATTTCTTATTTCCATACAGTAATATTGCCAAATTAATCAAAACAGCGAAATATTTGACATGTATTTGCGACGTTGCACTTTCAGAATAAACGCTCTTAAACTTTTTTCCATGGGAGCTTTCATGATGACGCTAGATTTTCATATTTCTGTCCCTTAAAACATATTTTTATTTATCCAAACACGATAGTAGCGATATAACAGAAATAAGCGACGTTTAACCTTTCATAAAAAGTGCACAATAAGTCGAAAAAGTCACAATAGACGGATAGTGCCTAGAAACGAGAAAGAACGTGAGCTGTTGACACATTTGAAGATAATGTGCGCATACCCCTCTGACAGGAGGTAGGTGTAAGTCACAAGCGCAAAAAAAATTCTTGTGGGAATATTTTTATGGCACTATTGTAGTCGTGTGAGTGTGGCTTTAGTGCAATGAAGGCATTCCCGGGGAAACAGTTGAAAGAAAGAAAAGGAAAAAGAAAGAAAATACGTTTATTTGCGGTAAATATGACGCAAAGAAAAAAAACACGAAAATAACAAATCTCAAAAAAGTCAATCAGTTCTTAAGGTTTGCCTTATATTTGTGTATTTATAAGACAAAATTTAAGAAAAAGTTTTTGATGGATAAGTAAAATACTTGAGTGGGTATTTAAGAATTTTTTTTTTAAATTTCAGGTCAGCAAGGAACGGAATAGAGAAGTTGCAGTATATCAAGTAAATCAAGAAGCCGAAAGTTAGTGGGAGCCCAGAACGCTTTTGAGCAAGCATATGCAGGGGGAAACATTAGTAGTGCTGATATTGATATATGATTAGTTGCGGCGCGGTGAACACCGAAAATATATTGAAAATGTTTCAAATAACTGCCCCGTGGTCAGGGTATACTTTCAGATTCCCAAAAAGGATAAAAAAACGTGATCAATAATAATGTTCAAGTACAAAGGTAGGCCTAGCTTAGCATTACTGCATTGTGATGAGCGAAGTTACTATATATAGGTATACTATACTACCTATTGTTTTACGCGGATTTGCTGAATTTCTAGTTTGATACGAGAAGCGAATTAAAAATTTGTTGACCTTTATAACTTTAAGGAAACATACACGATTTCCTAATATCGAGTATCTTGAATTATAAAAACTTTTTTAATTGTTATAATAATTCCTAAGATCGCTTCCTCTCACCACTTAGCTCCATTCCACCGGACTCATGAATACGAAGCGCGCTGCGGCGCCGAGTAACGAGTGTGCATTTACATTTCATCTGCTACAAATGATTCGGTACATTGCACAGGTTGTATGAAGCCGCGGTCACAATACTTGACACTGTTACCACCTGTAAACATGTAAATTGGACTACCAAATCTTTTACGTCGCGTAGACGGATATGTAGCGGACGGATTTTTGATGAAGCTAGGGATTTGCGGAATATTTTTAGGAAAATGTAGGAATTTAGAAGTTTCGAAGAGTATTTAAAGTCTATCTAGTGCCGCGGACTTTTATATAAAAGGCAGGTGTCACAATAACGGCATGGAAAGAATTACGGAAGGGATTGATTTCGGGGAGACATCAATCACCAGTAAAGTTCACCATACCTGTTCTAGACAAAGTAAAAGCTCTTAACAAAAATAAAAGGTTTCCAATAAAACTTATTTTTAAACATTTTGTTAAAAACTATAGTGTATCTATTTAAAAGATATGTAAACACTATCTCATGCATATCAGTAGTGAGGCCGCTGTCACTTATGTCAACTGTCAGTTCACCACGAATGGCGGGAAACAGTTGAAAGCGAGGCGGTGCCTGGACGAGAGGCTCGGTGTTGTGATGAGCCAGTGTAATGATTTAATCAGCTCAAATACGGAATGAACAGGCTTCTACAAAAAAATATATTCTAAACTTTCTAACAACATTTCGTATTTGAGCGTAACACATTGTTTACGTCCTAGATTGCAATTCTTTTCAGGTCCACACAATTTGACTTCAGCAGAGCACTTATATTGTCTCTCTTGCCCACACGTTTTGCTAGTGATCTACTTAGCACCATAGGTTAACCAACATTCAATAAAAATATATTTACGAGACTCCAAGTATAATAGCCATATTCTCACTTGATTCAAACTGGGCCACGTCCAGTTGGAAATATTGAGGAAGTAAACCAATACTAAGGTGTTAAGTAACTAAGTAGAACTCAAATAAATTACCGCGAAGTCATTCATTTGCATTGACAGTTTTGGCAGGCCTACAATAGGTTTTGTAATGTTGGATTTATGCTTTGCAGTTTCTGGTTAGAACAGCACCTACCTGTTATCACGTTGCTTTGGAAAGTGAATATTGATGAATGACTGTTGACAGAATGAGCAAGTCCTAAGGCCGCATTCATGTAGAACGCTGGTAACCGGCGGGCGCCGAAATTCCAGCGCTTGTCGCTGGCGCAGCCAATTTTCACACTTTTTGTCGATTCAGTGCAAACCGGCGCCGACTTATCAGATAGGAACTTGTCGGCGCTAATCGGCGACAGTTATTTCACTAATACAAACATTTTAAAGACAGAAAAACTGCCTGCGCCGACCAGTGTTGACATCCAGCGCTTGTCCATTCCGACAAGCGCAGGCATATCGGCGTCGGTTACCAGCGTTCTATATGAATGCAGCTTTAGTCGCTTTCTACGTATTGTGATACCAATTAATACCGGGCTTTTAAAGGGCATTAACGAAGATTTACATTTGCAACGTAGCAGTAATAGCAGTTGGAAAAAATACGCCGATGAAAAAGATTAATTGGGAGTAATCTTCAGATAGAAGTTCGGAAAAGAAAGAATAGGAAGAAGAGCTGACAATCTCATCTCACGGCAAATTGAAGTAGATTAAAGTAGTTATTAGCATTCAGTAACTTAATATTTGAATATTTTGCTGTTGGGAATTAATTGGTGATGATAAATTTAGAGAACAAGAACGATCAACAGGAGCGAAAATCAAAATTACTCATAATTATTTCATTTTAACTGTAAAAGTTTATTACATGAAGCTTTAACATCACGTTTGACCTCTTTAATATTCATGCCGAGGTTGAAACTACTAAAAACATTATAATATTAACAGTTCAAACAGCAAAAGCAAATATTATATTTAACAATACTCATTAACTATTAATTATGAATAAAGCTATTGTTGAACGTGGTATTTAATAACTATGAACTCATTATTATGTGATTGTGGATACATTTGTTTGACCAGTATTTCTGCCAATGGTTAAAAATCAAAAACTTGTAACTTGTACTTCTACCAAGAAAGAGCAATAAATATTTTTTTTTGGATTAATCTAACGTAGACGAGAATAAATATTGGTGGATATGATGTGACACATGTATCGCATTTCAGATGCATTGTAGGCTAAGACTGTGGCGGCATCTAAATCGCCACATGCTAACTACGCATCAAAGACCTAGCCTTACACAAAACCCTGACGTCACAAAAATCCTGCATCGCGCAAGCAAAGTTTACCGCGCGATCAACATATATATATCTTTCCGACATCAACCGTTGTGCAGCTGCCCGCCAGACACGACACCCGTTTGGTCGGAGGATTCTCCCTTTTCAATAGAGGATTAGTGAACTTTACACCCTGTTCCTTATACATCTAAAAGACCACCACAACATGGGTTCCTGAAAACGTCTAACGGCATCGCGAAAGACCCAGGACTAGACGGCGGGTCCATATTGATTCAGGATAGAGTTGAGTGGAAAAAGGAAAGACCTTTGCCCAGCAGTGGGATAATACGGGCTAATTATTATTGGGCTAATTATTATACATTTTTGTATATCGGCAGTATCTGCTTGGTTTTTTAGGGTAGCACGCGCCAAAGCCAAGTGCTACCCCTGAGTGTACTAACCTAAGTGATAATTGATGATAATACGTATATGGCGTGATGATATTATGTTTTGAAGTGGTGAATGATGTTTGTGCGTCATTGTCGTTGTATTGTTGTACGATGTAAAAGTCTTAAGTGTAATTTGGAAGTGCTTTATCGTTGCAAAGTATTAAAAGTAGACTTCTTTTCATTAGCTTTACCTGAAAATAAATGTGTGAAGTTTTTGCCAATTCCGAAGATCCTAAAATTCGCAACAAAATTATTTTGTATATCAATATGATCATAGCCTTACGTAGAACAATACAGTGACACACATGAACACACTGGCCGCGGATCTATCGGATAAAAGAAAAGAAGGAAAAAGACTAAATGGGAACTGCATAAAGATATCCGTGTCGGTAACAAAGTGAGAGCGAGACTACTCTCAAATAAAATAAGGCAGTTATGTAAATGACTCGCTCGGTCCGTCCCCGAGGTGCACTGGTTACAAAAAAGCTTTTGTTCCTGCATTAGAGTACGGACATGGTGATGAAGAAACGCGGAAATGAAAGGGAATTTTCCAAAATAGGCATTTAGAAAGCACAGTAAGTAGTCTTACATTCGTAAGATAGAAAAATTGAAGTACCTTCGTATAGGTTGGAAACTAATCTCATTCTTTAATTGGGCTATAATGAACTGCCAAGAAAAGAAGATATTTTTCAAGTTCTCGATTTTATAATAATGGTGTGAAGCTAATTAGCTTTAAAAGATATTACAATAGTATTTTTCATTCCACATCTTTTTACTACCTGTCAATTTGAATTCAAGAATTCGCGTCTACTCGTCCAGCCCACTACCCGATCTAAGTGTGGATATACAATCCGAGGTGCAGTGCCCGCGAACCCGATTACAATGCACGCTCCCCCGCCCTATGACAGTCTAATCACGGTGTGTCAAGGGACGTATTACTTTCCGCCTGCACGGACACCGTTTACGCCAGACTTCCATATTTAAATGTTATAATTACCGGCTAGCGAATTGATATGATGGGACTTTTGTACTTGTTGCTTAGGGAAACTTCAAAGTAAGTGGCAGTGCGAGTGTTAAAATTAATGAGGTTTCTGAAGACTGGTAATTAGAAGCGACTTGTACATGCTGTAGTTAATATAAAGGGCGTTTGGTGTAATGGAAGTTTCAACCCTGGTCTCAGTTAATTCTCCATTCCAGGACAGTATCCGAATTGTTTTATTTATACTGAAGTCAAAGTGCTTACGAATAAAGGAGCTAAAGAAAATCCACTTTCGGATACAGAGGGTGTAACTAACGAGGAAAAACATGGTTGGATCGCAGCAATCGAACAAGGAACACATTAATCCATTGCGGAGGTAATGCAATTACATTGAATAGTTAATGAGTTAATTGTTAATGTTTATGTTGGTCTTAGTACAGAGATCGTAAACTAGGTAAACGACTTCGTTCACTATTACCCTCTTAGAGAAATTGTTTGTTACTGATAGAGATGTTGGCATCTTGCAGTAAAAAAGTTGTTAAAACGTTGTAAAGAAGCGACGACATTTTTACCTTTATATTATTAGTGGAAGTGCCTGGACCGTTAAAAACATGAAAACCTCGGATTTCTGTTACAGTGTATGAAATTAATTATTCAAAATGGAATGTATATATAAAAAAGTTTTCCTATAAAAAATTAAAATTGTGATCTTGATATGAAAAAAAAAAAGATTTGTGGATCAATTCAAGTATATAATACATATTAGGCTGTAGAATATTTTGTATATCAAAATTAAGTTAACCTATCTATTTATATAGAAATAGTAATCGAGAAAAATAAGTTAATTAAGAAAAAATAAATAAAATAAAAAATTATAAATAAAATATTTGTTAATTTAAACAATTTACATCGTTGTCTATATTAAATATTTTCTTCTACTTCATTTATTTGAATGATAGGTGGAGTATTGAAACAAATATAGAAATATTTGAGAGATAGAATGCTTTTTTGTATTTTTTTTTATATATATATTTTTTTAATTTAAAAACTACTCCTGTTTTTCATGGTTTCTTTTGGGACTTTTCTCAAAGAATCTTTTATTTCTCAAAAACGATCTGGTTTCGTTTTTGAGAAGTTTAAGATTCTTTTGATTCGATCGAAAAATTAAAAACATCACCCTGAAGAATTTAAAGGGCTTTAAAATTATACAATTCTGTTTTCGATACGATTAGAATTAATGGTAGATGTTTACCCTTTTCGGAGACACCTTTTTGGTAATAGTTTTTTTTTTTTATAAAAAAAGAATATAACTATGTACAATTTTTTTTTTCTTCTTTTTTTTTTTTTTTTTTTATTTATTTTTTTTATTTTGGCCAACCAACAATTGTTTATACTGTTACATATTAAAATAAACATTATTATATCAAAGGTTAGTATAACAATCTCTTATAGGTTAGCACCGCATGCCCCATAAAGTAAGATGTTAGTTTGAAGCAAAATTTAAATCAGTTTAAAAACAGAAATTAGAAAACAAAATTAAATACAAAATCAAAATTAATACGAAAATCAAAATTAAATACAAAATCAAAATAGGTAAAATACAAAATAAAATTAAATACAAAATCAAAATTAACTACAGAATCAAATTTAAATACAAAAATTAAATTGAAATGTCATAAAAGCAAATTCATAATAAAAATAGCACGAAACAAAACTGACATTAAAAAATCAAACCCAATTTTACAGCCAATGTCAAAAAGAAATTATTATTATTGTATTATAAGAAATTATTATTAATTAATTAATTATTACACACTATTGAATGTTATTCTGTGGAACTTGCCAAACGAGTCGAAATGCACGTCAATAAGATCGCTGTATTCATTTAGTTGTTTACAAAGCCGAGGGACAATAGAATTTGTGCCGAGAACTGTTCTGCGTGGAGTGGGGTACAAAGGAGTAATGGGGGTACGAGGGAGTCTAGCAGGAGCACGAAATCGGAATCTGCTTTGCAAGCGGGGACAGTCAATTTTGTTCCGGAGAATTTTATAAAGAAAAATGGAATCCGCGATTCTTCTGCGCTTCTCCAATGACACCATCTTAAAATGTGCGAGTCTGGCTCCATATGATCTTTTCCTTCTGGCGATTCCGCTGGCATAAGCTAGATGCCATATAAATCGTTTCTGTATCCGCTCTAATCTCAGATTGTGCGTTGCGTAGTGAGGTCTCCAAATAGTGCTGCAGTATTCCAAGATGCTTCGTACAATGCTGTTGTACAGCAAAATCTTGGTACCACTACGCCTGAAACTAGCAACATTCCTAACAACGAACCCCAGCATTCTAGAAGCCTTTTTGATAATATTTTCTACATGAGGTACGAAGGTCATCGCATTATCGAAAATAACACCCAAGTCCCTTATTTCATTCACCTCCTGGATAATATTAGAGCCCACACAATATACACTAGCTGTTAATTTTTTTTTCCGGGTGTATTTCACGTGGTAACATTTTTTGACATTTAATAACATTTCATTATCGTTACACCATTGAAGTAACGAGTCGACATCGCTCTGAAGCAGCTCAGTATCGTCGCTAGACTCAATTATTCTGGCGAATTTGAGATCGTCTGCGTACATGTAACATTCTGAGGAGTTGAGGCAATGTGGAATATCGTTAGCGAACACGTTAAAGAGAATTGGACCGACATGCGACCCTTGTGGTACCCCTGAGGTGGTCCCATAGGTTTCTGATTGGAAACCATTGACCGCGACATAGAAAAATCGATTTTCAAGATAGGATTTTAGCCAGGTATGAAGTGTGCCAGTAATCCCGTACGCAGAAAGCTTCGATAGCAGTATATGGTGAGGAACTCGATCAAAAGCTTTACTGAAGTCCGTGTAAATTACGTCGACCTGCTTGCCGCAGTCGATGGCATCCGTTAACATTTCCGAAAAGGTTGCAAGGTTAGTACAAGTTGACCTGGATGTTACGAAACCATGTTGGCAGTCACTCAAATAGAGTTTGAAGTGCGACTGGATGTGGGGACAAATTAGGGACTCGAAAACCTTAGCAAAGGTTGATAAGATAGAGATGGGTCTGTAGTTATTAATAGCCTAGCATAGCTTTTGTGGTGGCCCTTTCAGTATCTTTCTTTTGATATCATTTTCATGCCTCTATGTTAATATTTGAGAACGTTAGCCTCCCGGTCGTATTTTTCTTGAAAACGGGAAATACTGGATACTGAAGCAATCGAAAAATCATTTTCAATGTTAAAAATCAAAAACACAAAAAAAAAAAATTGGTAAGCATTGCAATTTATAGTATAAAAAACAAAATCCCACCTCGATCTTAACAATTCTGTCACTGTAACAAAAATCCGAGAAACAAACTCCCCAGGCGTTACGCTTTATCTTAGTTGGAATCAATGAATAATCACGGAGGCTTTTCGAAGGTGGTATTCCTGGACATAAAATCATAACATAACATCACGCCTGTAATCCCCGAAAGGTTAGGCAGAGATGTACCTAGTACACTCACATTTCGCCAGTTATGTTTAAGTCCCATGTAATAAGGGGCAAACCTATTGCATCAACCGGGCACAAATCTAGACTCCAGGATGCTACTGAGAAATTTCTAATGGAAAAATCTAATAACACTTTACCCGACCTGGGAATCGAACCCATGGACCTCATGCTTAGCAGTAGCGCTTGCGATCAACGAGGCAGTCATTCCTGGACACTGTGTAGGTAATGGCATATTGTATCATAAAAACACAGTATAATATGGAAGATTTTGGAACAAAATGTTTCTGTAGTTTCGGTGAATTCTTAAAATAGATTTCGAGAGTATTTAGGTAGTGAATAATCCTCCCGACCAATTTGGGTCACCTCATCGGAGATTGTACATATATATTATAGTGTATGTGCAAACACAGGTGCACTCTCTGTTCCTTTACTCTGATAGTCTACTCTGATTTACCCTGATCAGATGGGACGGCAACCCGACGCGACCGAGAAGAAATCAGGCGCAGGACCAACGGCTTTACATGCTTTCCGAGGCACGGGGGTATCACACTACTAACTTCCAAACTTCGGGTTACTACTGAGAAATTCCTAATGAAAATTGGACCTGGGAATCGAACGGGGCAGTTAGAGTATTTAGTATCAGAGAGCCTAATTATAAGGACATGTTTGTTAAAATACCAATAGGTCCAAAGAATGGCAGTCATTACATAGTTACACACAAAAAACTATCCCAGGAGCTAATAGTGTCAGCAACTATTAAAGCAAGCAATGCAATGTAATCAAATCCCAAATGAGTCCTAGAACCGCACATGTAATCAGATACCACTAAGGAACCAATCCGAATCGATTTCATACTAACTTACATGCACTTAAAGACTTATAGATTGGTTAAAGAGTTGGTGACGAAATTAGGATATAACTTAATTTTCAAAACGAAAAGGTAAAGGCACAATAAATTGTGTTGGCATGATTGGACGTTGAATGAATGCTTCTTTGATTGATACGGATATAAGTAAAAAACCAGCAGTACATGGATACTGCTTACTATCTAGGATAAATTAATCTAAGCATTTTGTTGGCCATTGAATCGTATAATAATATAATAAACTGTAAGGGTTAAAGGATCTGCCGGGGTTGCGGGAAAGTCCGAAAGGGATACCGTGGCCCCTGGCAACGTACAGGCAACGGAAGGAACACGGGTGGGTTTTAGTCAGTAAGAGTCTGACACGCCCTCCCGCTCCACCCAGAGCGGGAGAAGTTATTTGATAATTTTCCATCCAAAAAAAAAAGAGTTAAAGGATGACACTAAAGCAAAGACCGTTCTAAGGATTTCAATAATACGTATAGTATCCTTTTTTATATATTGGAAGGTGTGTTGTACTAATATTACGAGAGACGTGTGAACACAAGGCTAAAAGTATAGTTCAAACAATTTTTTTTCAGAAGAACATTCATAAATTGTAAGTGAGAACTAAGTTAGTTACTGAGTAACGTTACAAACGAATTGACATAGCAGATATGTGGCATAAAACAAGGATTAAGATTGCAAATACACCATCATTGATAAGGACCAAAAACATTCCTCCGACGAATCAGACATTCACAGATCATTTATTTTTCACATAGGAACACGAGTTTCCTAACCATACCTGCCGTGGAGAACACAACAAGCTCATTTCCAGAGCTACGAGATAGAGAGCTAATCCTAGTTAATTAGAGGGTAGTATAGCTGTAGATATAGCAGTAGTAGGTATAACTAGACATTGGGTGTAATCGGACCTTGTCGGACATCCAGTAAGAGAATATTAGAGTGGGGACAACGGGGCACTTTGTCTGCCGGTAAATAGTTATTTGGCTGTATTAGGGATATGGTCTTAGTTCTGATTGTTTCATTTTCATGTGTTTTGTTTTGATTATGTAAGTGTGGGTGGAAAATTGGGTACAGTGTTATTATTGTGATTGGGGCTGGATACACGAAGGCGCTTACAAAGCTTAAAATTATTTAGTTAAAGTCGGGGAAATTAATAAAATTTACTACTCACAAATACATTACAAAACTATAGTTTGCAATGTATTTGTGAGATTAAAAGAACTTTACTACCAATAAGAAAGAAAATCATTATTATCTATTGGAGTATTCAAAAATTTAAACTTGGTTAAATAAAAAAAAACATTAAGTTCTAAACTGCATTCTCACCGTGTTAGTTTCACAAATATTAGTGTAGGTATCTATTTTAATTTTATAGTTACTATTTGGGTAGGACCTAATCTAGACTATATTATCAAGTACTATTATTAATGTCCCGGTAGTGACGAAAGATATTTACATTGTTATTGATGTAGAAGATAAGTTATGTTTTAATTTTGTTTTGATTGTAATTTAATTTTGATTTTAATTTTGATTTGGTTTTAATATTTATTTTAATTTTTATTTCGTTTTTTAATTTTTTTTGGTTGTGATTGTAATATTGTTTTTGATTTTGATGCTACTAACATATTTTTCTAAGTTCTAATATCTACGAAAACAATATGGATGTTTTCCGAAATAAATTATAGAATTGAATGAATGTAGGTACTTGAGTTCAAACTGAAAGTCACAATACAAAACTTCAGAAGTAAAAGTCAACTAAGCCTCGTATAATTAGAGCAATACAAGAAGCACGACCTGACAAGCTTTCCGTCTGTAATCTGGATTCCATGGCTTTGGGTCTTTGTCCGGGGGGCTTGTCAAATTAACGGACACATTTTCGGGACCGGACACTAGTGGCGTGCCCTCATATCCGAACTGAATTACGCGGATAATAAGGGTTTCCGAATGTCCGAATTATTTGGTCTTGTAACGCGAAGTTGGTGGGACGGTAATTGATTTAGTTATTTGGGAATTTGTAAATTAGTCAATTATACAGTTGTCGGTTACTTTTGGATTTGGTAGGTATCTGGAGCTGTGTTTAAATTCATTTAATTAGATATCGATGGATGAATTATTTTATGGAAGAAATCAAATCATAATAATTTTTTCACATAATCCTACATGGGCACTTATGAAACTTCAGAAGCTACGTGCACAGTTCCAATTGGTCGTTTCCTATGGAGAAGAGCCGGCAAGAAACTCCACGGTTGTTCTTTTAAAAATAATTGGATTTTACAATATTTTCAAATAACAGTGTTAATAGGTATGGGAGGACAGCGTAGATCTTTCAACAAGTACCAGGTACTTAACAAAATAGAAAATGGTAAACAAATCTACAGTCCACTAAGCCGCCAATGTTCTCACATTCTCAAAATAGAAAAGAATCGATATAAAAGATAAATAAAAATCTATTTAAACCAATTGACATGATTGCTCGACTTTTTCGACACGATTAAGTACCTGCCAAAGCACCTACAAAAATTGTGGAACTTTCACATAGAAAAATGATATTTTTCAAGAGTTGGTATCAATTTCCTCATACCCAAAAGTCAATAAACAAGTACCTAGGACTATAACCAAATGGCAAATGAGAGAACAGCTTTTCCGAAAACGAAACTAAACCGACCACAATATCTAATGAAGTAATCTCAGCACGTTGGACTAAATGAAATTCTCAACATAATGATATCATAACTTTTTCTTAGAGCATTGTCAATTAGCGGGATGGTATTGCATTCTTGGGTCGTGTTGTCGCCGGTCGTCGATGTCGATTCCCGACAAAACACTGTTGTTGGTAACACGATTGAATGGATAAATATTAATGTAGCAGCGGCGGTAGTTTCTTGCAAGGATTTGTCGCATCGCGATTTGATAAAAAAGTCTTTGAATTTAATGTATTTTTTTGCTTAGTAAGTAAGATGAAAATAATAAAAGGACGTGCTTTTCTGGGGTTGGTATGAAGAGTGAGTTTTTGTGGTAACTTGAATTTCTCTTAATACACTGTAGGTATCGTTTTGAATTTTTGATGACCAGGTTTAAAATATTATTCGAAAATACTTTGCACTGGAAAAATTCAAGTGCTGTCTTTACAAAATAGCTATATTTTACATATTTTGCGTGTATAAACAATGTGAGCTATCAATTTGACCAAATAATTCCTCAAATAAATAATAAAGGAACTTCAAATACAACAAAGATATCAGTCAATTAATCAATAAACGATTGAAATGTCATGGTTACCCACCATAAAAGCTTCGAAGATCGAGATGGACAAGAAGATAGGAGACTTATTGGTGCCTGATCCACGCGTGTTTGTACCTTAAGGCGCTGACAACAGGCAAACGGTAAAAGTAGGCTTGACATAAACAAAAAAATTGCCAAATCTTTATAGTTTGTGGTAGCGGAAAAAATATATGTGAATCTCGAACATATTTCTCAGAACTTGATTTTTACCAGAACACGTTTTGAAAAAAAAAACTCGATACAAATTAACGTTAAACTAACCTGAGTTCTAATCCAAAATATCTGTTTTAAATTGCAACGTACGTTGGTATTATAATTAATAACAAGAACGTCTTATTTGAATGCAGAACTTGGCTGTTTTTCATTACCGATTACTCAATTCATTTTTGAATAAATCGATAATTGCTTCATATTTTGCAATAAATTACAGGCGTTGTGTCATCGCGATTCTCTTTCTTTTCTATGCAGTCCGACAGTGACCGTGGTTTAGCTGTTGTCAGCGTCTTAAGATGTTCTTTCGAGTAAGGAAGATTTAAAAGATCGGATGGTGTCAAAAATATTAATAAGTTTTCAATCGGCGCGGCGGCGTCACCGTCTGACGCCGATTGAAAGCTTATTAATATTTGAATAAAAGTTTTATTCGAACTAAATAAAAAAGTCTGCCTCGTTGGTCTAGTGGTCGCAAGCGCTACTGCTGAGTATGAGGTCCTGGGTTCGAATCCCAAGTCGGGCAAAGTGTTATTGGGCTTTTCCATCTGAAATTTCTCAGTAGCAGCCCGGAGTCTGAAAATTTGTGCCCAATGGTGGCAATAGGCTCGCCCCCTATTACATGGGACTCACACAAAACTGGCGAAATGTGAGTGTCCTATATATTCACCATTGCCTCACCGTTCGAGGAAACAAGGCGTGATGTTAAAATAAAATATCTGATACCTATTAGGTATATATGTAGAGAGGGAGCTCAGGTTGTTGGCTGTTCGATGTAACATGCTGGTTCGAAGATTTGCACGTTGTACGAATCAAGTTAAAGTCACTCTTTTCAAAGCTTTCTGTCAATCATTCTACACGTGCAGTCTTTGGACCCGCTTTACGCAGCGGACATACAGCGATCTGCGCGTCCAATATAATAACGCGTTTAGGATACTGTTGGGGCTGTCGTGGCGTTGTAGTGCGTCCACTATGTTTGCGGAGGCGCGCACAGACGATTTTTACGCCATTATAAGAAAAAGGACCGCCTCCATAGCCGGCCGGCTACGCACCGCCACCAATAGTCTCCTGAGCGTGTTCTCAGATAGGTGGGACTCCCCTCTGCTGCGCCACTGGGTGAGGATCCATACCAATTGATATTGTTTTCCATTATCTCCTCCTTATTACTAACACTAGTCATTAAGTTATTTTGTTGCTACTAACACTATGGACTTACGTCTGAAATAAAGAATTTGAATTTGAATTTGAATTAGCTACTTATTTTCATTTAATTGTTTCTCACTGCGGCAAATCTAATTAATTAGGTTACTATTTTAATAGCATAGGCGATTAATTTTGGTTAAAACGAACTTCAAACTTTACATATCACAGTAGATTTTCTTGCGAATTTTCGTCAAATGATTCAAACTTACCTCATTATTATTTTTACTTAAACTCTTTAGGCATTGCGATCATTATTTCATGAATAAATATTAAAAAATAATCACTTTGGTTTATTATTGAATTGTAACTGAAGATAAACTTATGCGCATGTCCCTCTAGCGACATCTTGTAGCAGCGAACTACATTAACTAAGTTGACTGTAGATGCCAATAGGTGGCAGCATGTGTATTGCTGTATTTTTTTTTAACAAAATTAGGCAACAAACTTTTTATTTCCAATAAATTATTGATTGATAGTGTTTTGATGTAACTTTGTAGTGATGCTAAACATTCAGTAGTTTGTCATGTCATTATAAGTTTCATTTTATGCCACCTCCTGGAAAAACCTATGAAGAAGCTAAGAAATTATAAATTGTACCTAGGAGTATGCATATAAACAAATGCAAAAGGATGTTGAAAAATAAAAGATTTTTTAAATCTTCAACTCTAAATGCACACAGGACCGCATTGCTAAGTTATTCGATGTCACCAAAATTAGAACTGTGTCTACATAATGCAGCTTAGCGTAAGTGTAGATAAACCCTTAACTATCTCATAAGTCTCAATTAGAGGGAACCGTTACATACATATTAACGCCACTACGAGTACTGTAATGAAGTAAGGATTATATAATCTGTGGTGGTTAGTAATTACAATTTGCAGCGGTGGAGAGGAAATACGGACTTTGTTGATGTATTTTTATTCATCCTTTCTGCTTATTGTTACCTAGAATTTTGTTTACAAATTTTGTTTTTGGCAGCTTCTTTTTTTGAATATTTAAATCGATTATTCTATTCTCTGAAGTGGTAGGTAAGGTACTGGAAATCTCATTCAATATTTAATGAGTGGACTCTGCAGTGTCCAAATGTTTTGGTTCTTACCTTCTAAAATCGATTGGGGATTGAATGATGAATACTTTATATTACGATACAATATCTACAATCTTCTACAAGTTTACTCACGAATATATTTAAAAAAATCAGTAGGTATTTCTAAAAACTTCCTTTACTTTACCTGTGTAAATTCTACATTACCAAACCGCATTAATCCTTAGGCTCTCTACCATGAATCATCATTTCCAGCTAACAAGAAAAGTCCCATCCAAAAACTATTTCGTAATAAGACATACCCTGACCGCAAATTGCTAAGCCTAGTACACATAATAGGTAGTAAATCACTATTTACTGTCCTAGCTTACTTATCAAGTTGTTGGGCTGTTTCTACGTCCCGTGGGTCTTTGCTATGTTCAGTGTATTTAGGTAGTAATAAACGCTGGTTAAAATAATTTATGTACTTTAGTGGAAGCTGTTTTAAAATTTTGATTTGAGATGTTTGTTGTTTCATGACGTTTTGTGTTTTAATTGTGTATTATTATTTTTATTTAACCTACATATTATAATGAAAATTAATGTATATTATTATGGAAATGATTCATCTTACTTTTAAGACGTAGACAAAATTCCTCCGCATCGATGTTTACTAGTAATGTACCCAAGAGACTGGCGGTATATCATATTTTTATTTTATTAATTATTTAGGTATAAGTTGTTATTGATGTACATTTCATTTTAATTCTGAATAAAAAGTTACAATTTAATTTAACTTGTGTTAGTGAGAAAAGTTAGACACTTTCCATGCCATTCTTTCAGAGGCCCTAGTCTGAGTTTCTTTTAACTATCTCGACTTTACGCATCGACTGCGTTCGACGCTCCGATTGGCAGCCGGCCGGCCTTCACCAGTGAAGGGCCAATCAAAGCGCCGAACGCGGTCGATGAGTAAAGTCGAGATGGTTGTAAGAAACTCACACTAGGGCCTCAGAGATTTCGGGAAACCACCGAATACCAAATTGTAAGCAGATATAAGTAAATAAATAAAAATAAAAATAATAAATAAATAAATAAAATAATAATAAATAAATAAATAAAATAATAATAAATAAATAAATAAAATAATAATAAATAAATAAAAATAATAATAAATAAAATAAATAAAAATAATAATTTGAACACATTCTTGTAGCAGATAATTTATAATATTTTGAGAAAACATTCACATTGAAGATTTAAAAAAAAATAGGTAATGTGTAGGTACCAATTGTAAAACACGCTAGCAAAACTCTTGAGTAGTTCGAAGCTGATCATTTAAGTTAACCAATCAGCATCCATGTCTTCAACATCACTCAGTTGCCAGAATGGGACATTCCTAATTTAAAACACCAGACGTTTATGGCTTTAAAAAGGGGGACATTAAAATAACTGTCAAACAGTAGATACTTTTAATATAATGAACTATTATAAATCGGGCAATTAACCATTTTAAAACCCCCTAACATGGACTTATGTCCCGTTTCCTTGGCTTTTAAATAAGACGCTTGTGAAAGGAATTAAAAAGTGCCTAGAAGCATTTTAACAGCCACGATGGGTGTCGTTAGAATTAATTATCCTTAACTAAGCGAGCGTTCGTACTTAACCGCGTTAGATAGGTAACATTGTAGATATAGAGATAAACAATGTATTTTGTTTTGTTTGTCTTAAAGATCTCAACTATATTCTTGCTTAAAAAGATGCAAGGCTTTTCTTTATATGCCACCTAACGATATTTTCATAAACCTTCAATTTCCGTATATAAAGTTCAAAATCTAGTGGCGATCTCATCTCAGCGACAGTTAATGTTAACAACTTGTCAAAAATGTAGGTAAATAAGAGGTTTTTTTTACAGATCGAGACTGAGATGAACGTACCTAAACGAAGCAAAAGGAGTATGAGTATCGTAGCAGGTGGCGTTCTGTAGTCGGCCTACCCTTATGGGCCAATGGCGCGCCTGATCTCTCTCCGGTCGTGTCGGATTGTCGTCCCATCGGACTATGAGAGGGAGGGAAGAGAAAGTGCACCCTGTGTCTGCGCACACACTTATGCACTATAATACCACCCGCACCGAAGGCTGGTCTCTGCTAAGACGGCCATGGCTGAAATTCGGTCTGGAGGACTATTATTATTATGGAAAGAAGGCATTAGTTTAAATAAATGTATGTCCGATGAGTTGACTAATCGGGACGCCAGCGCCGCCTGGCGGCGCTCGGCAGAGTCTACAGCATGACTCTCGAACTGGCCGGAGCTAAGCAGAGTTCATGGGTGGCGGTCAAGCAGTAAAGACGTTTTTTTTTTGTCGTGTACCTACAGTGTGTGAATGGCTAATGTGATTAATTTGATCTAAACTGCAAACGGTTTTTCTATTGCCCAATAACCAACACTACCCACAGTAGTTAAAATATCGCTAATAATAATGAAAGAGACCTACCCTCTCCGTCATGTATAAATAAGCATGAGGGGAATTCCTCTCTAGTCCTTGGTTTCTGGATTGGTCCATTAGTCCCTTACCACTATGCCTTAGCGGTTCAAACAGAAAATATATCATACAAAAACTTTCATCATTTTCCGAATCTGTAATCTTTAAATCTCAGCCTGTCTCCTAATAAGATATCATCTGATTTTATTATCACAGTATCGACATTGACACCAATGATGACATAACCTTCTCAAAATTGTGTGAAACTCATAAAATATCGAGCGCGGGCGGAACACGTAATAAGTCAGTAGATATCATCAGTAATAAAATTTGAGACAGTATAAAATTGTATCAGATCCTATAATTTTATTTGTTTTTACATGTATGGATTTATGCGGGTATCGCTCACGCTTGTAAATGCCAATGAATCCTTGTTAGGTTTTTAGGGTTAACATATTATAGCAAGATAAATCATTTTTCAAAAAAAAATCTGTTAGTCTATAAATTAAGTTTTGAAAGTGTATTAAAACCACATATTTAATTGTTTAATGATAATTTTTGTAAATTATGAATAAAAATGAAGGCACTTTTTGTAGGTATGGTAAATGTAAGTAGGTGCGGAATATTTGTCGTTCTAGCTATGAATAGGCCGTACACTTAACTGAGACGGTTTCTGAGGTAGCAGCGCGGTGCGGGAGGGGTGTGGTGTCGTGATGCGGGAGCTCAGTGATTCCTCAACTTGTGGCAACTGTCAACTCTCCCGCATCGCGCAGCTACCTGAGGCGCGGTCGGCCTATAGAGTTCAAATTTAAATGGACATATGCACACGCCACAGGATATAAATATGATTACGTTTAGAGGCAGTCACTTCTCTTAAGATAATCATGTGCATTTGCTATATAATTCTCGTTTAAAGACGTCGAGCAAAGTGGGAAATCAGCCTAAAGCACTAAGCTTTTAAAATAAAATTTATCTTTCTGTCTATTATGCTCACTTCGATACTCAAACGTAACTTTATCTCCCAAAATAAAAGCATTACAAATCGTTAGGTAACTTTTCATGTTCGAGCGATGAAAATATTTTATATATTATGGTCCATAAAATTATTATTGTTTCGCTATAACTTGGTGAAAATGCGTTGTGAATCATTTCTATTGTTCGGTTTTGTTACAACTAGATGTAAACGCTGAAAGGTAGGTAATACAAATTCTCGTAAATGTTTACTGTGTCGCCTTTTTAGTAGTATACTATAAATATTTTGTGATTTTAAATAGATTAGGCTAAATACTACATGAAATTGTTAATATCGATGTTTGGAACCATTAAGTCTAAGTATCGTTTAAATAAAATTTTACCATCGCCAATGTTTATACTGCACCGGTCGACGTCATAACGTCAACGCCGGCTGTTGCTGAAAACCAGCGCTGGGGCTCTGTCATGCATAGGGTCACAGCATCATGCTGAGCGATGGCCATTTTGCGTGAATGTGACGCATATTTTCCCTAAACTTGTTTCCATTTTTTAATTTTGTGTTCTTTTTTTGCGTTATGTTTACCGCAAATAAACGTATTTTCTTTCTTTTTTTTTCTTTTTGTTTAGGTTATAGCTTAAAATTGCAGGTTAGTGAAGTCACAGTCTTCAAGGAATTTATATTTCCATGTATTTTTTATATTTATTATTTATAAATAAAAATAACTGAGATCACAAAGAAACATATACCAAGTTTATATTCAATTACGTTTGACGTAATTAGTTACTTGTACACTGAAAATAATACCACGATCATATAAACTATATTCCCAACGTTATTATTCCGTAACATATTCCTATAGAATCTATTTTAATCGCCAGACAATATCCGCGCAACTCCGTGAAATTGCCTCCCGACCTTTAATTATTTAAAATCCTCAATATCGGAGACTATTATATTCATACGGGATCTTGAATAACGGGCTCCGTGCAGATAGGATTACCTAGTTTCAGTCTAGTTAATCCTAAACGGTTTTGCTCTGTAAATATTGGAATCGATTTTATTAATTTCAGATGTGTTAAGCGGTCTTCGAAGATGAAAAGACAAACAAACATGGATGGTATCCTTACCTTACCTTGCAGCCTTTTATGATCTTTTCTTTGACCAACATTTTATTTTAGCAGAATATATTTTATAAAATCTGCTCAATTGCGCCATTTAGTGCTTTAGCAAAAATAGAGCTGCATCAAGGCTTTATTTAACCGCAACATTTCAGCAATTATCAGTAGACGGCTCAATTGGAACTGACAAATTAATAGCCAGGTTCGACACATCCAGCCGCTAGCTACTAATCGCCTCTTCATCGTTACTGTGAAATGGTGTGAAATTTTGAACACATCTGAACGCTCCAAGGATTATTGGTGGCAATGCGGTCTGTTCGATTGAAGTTACTGCATGAGGTATGTCTGATAATTAAATTGAGCAGAATAAGTGTGAAGTAGGGTAACAGACCCAATTATATCAGCACTTTAAGAAGTCCTCTAATTGATTTATTTTCTTATACATAATACTACATATTATATATTATTCCCTAAATATATGTATCCATAAATTTTTTTGTTGAATGATGTTTAATGTTTAAAATACTTTTCATCGGATTTTGCAGCTAATGAAATAGCATTTAAACTACAATTGAAAAATGAACCTCCATTTATTGGCACAATTATTTCCAGTTATTGGCACCAAATTACCCAATTACTAGCACTTAGACTTTGGGCAAATAAAATACATTTTAATAATTAAAAATGCTTTTTGTTGCTATTATTATTAAGAAATTTCTTAGAAAAATACTTAACAAATTACAATAATTGTCGACTCTCAAACAGTGAAATTAGTTATTGAAATAAGATAAATCCAACTATCGGCATGAACGTTAACTAATTATCAGCACTATGCGGATAAATGGTAAAATGTAGTTTCAGCATGGTACAAACATTTGGAAAATGATGTCATATCATATTTTTTACATTAAAATTCATTCTTAATCCATACTGAAAAAGACAAATATTTTAAAAAAAACCTGTAATTTAGTCTACACTTAAATAACAAAAAAATCAGCATGGGTGCTAATTGGATTTATGTTTAAAATATACCTGGATGTTGGCAACCCATATTTTGAAATAACCTAACAGAAAACTTTAAAATCCTATTGAAACAACTAATCAAAACTACCTCATAAAACGTATAAAAACTAAGATTTCATTACAATTCTCATAAAACATTAGAAACAGATAAAATGACAGTCAAACTTACCTCCAATAAGTAAAAATGGCCGATAAACACCTGCAGACTGACTTTTTGAATTACGACCCTGCCACCATTTTTTTTTTTGTTTACGTATTGAAAATGATGCCACTGTATAAAGTAGGATTTCCCTATTATATTTTTTTACTATTCAATACAACAACCAAAAAGAGAAACTGATATTTTTAACTTATTCGCCGAGGTGTTGATAATTGGTGGAGTGCTAGAAATTGGGTGACTCACCTTACGTGTACATTTCCTTAAGGTTCATTTCGATTTGGACTGGTTGTCCACAGATATTTCATACATAGACTTTTCCTCAATCATTGTTGATTCTAGACTTAGAATACCTTTAATAAATCAGTCGCTTTATTGCTGGTCCAATTTACTAAGCTAATTCTTGGACGTTCAGTAGCTTCGTATTGGTCTTCCGTAACTTTTGTATTGATGTCTGCCCTATACCTTATGATCTTACTCCACGATATCGTGATAGCTTTGAAATTATCTGTAGATACAATTGCAGCGCGTATGTGCATATTAACTAAAATTGTACTTCTGACTTATGTAATTTGAATGACTTCCTTGATCACGATATTGTCCTTATGTAATGACAATTTGATTTATGGTATTCAATCAGCCTAGCGTTTTCTCAACTATTTTGGGGTCGGCTTCCAGTCCAACCAGATGCAGCTTAGTACCAGTATTTCACATAAAGCGATTGTCTTTCTGACCTCCACAACCTAGCAAAACTGAGTAGTAGTGATTTGGTAAGACTAAGACTCAAGAGTAGCTTAACCTGATGGTTGGATCCATGCGGTTGTTATTACTTAGCCACGAGCTCCTCGCTTTGTTTGATTTATATGGTATTATGAAATAGAAATCTGTTTTAATGTATTACTAACCGAAAACTTTTACTACCAAGTGAAGGATTTGATTTGATTTTAAGGACATGGCTTTATGCAAGTTGTGAGTGTCCGTAAAATTATCTATATCGTATTACTAACTACTAATAAATGTTATACCTCTTTCGACCCCGGACTTGGACAAGTTTGGCAACCATATTTACCCAACAAAACAAAATTGTAGCCAAATATTAATATTATTTTTCATATTTCACCCTGATACAAAAACATAATAATACCCTAACTGGTCCTTTCGGACTCTGGTCAATAAAGCTTTATTAAGTTATTTACCGGTAATAAGATAATAGAGTAAGCCTCATCGATTATTCCAAATAAGTGTCAGGGGACTAAAGATGGAGATTTACGTTCATCCCCCTAACTTTGCACAGATTTTTGGCCAAATCTATTTCCAATTGATATTTGATTTGGTCCCATGATTGCGTTATGGAAGAGGGTGGCCACTGGCCGTGTTCAATTTAATTTCTTTTCATTCTTATATAATAAGGGATTTGCTTGTTCTTCTGGGATTCCAAGCTTTGAATAAATTGTTTGGTTAACAGCTTTAGCTATTTATGTATAGTTTTTCTCTTTCGATGTCTTGTTGCTCTTTCTGTGTTTTGTCGTTGGCATTCAAAATTGTATTTTAAGGGTGCACAAGTCGACGGCTCGAACTCGTTGGTAGGCATGACTAATTAGTCTAATTATTTATTTTGTTTAATTTATTTATCTAGTTGTTATTTATATATTTATTCATTTATTGAGTGAAATAGACGATGGTTTATAACGAAAACAAGCGCGTAAAATTTGATGAACAGACCTCCCAAAAGTCTGTTCATGAAATTTTACGCACGTATAGATATTATGGAAAAACTACTGGATATAATTACTCAAAATAAAATAATTGGAACGTTTGAATAAATTATATATCCCTGTACTGTTTCTATTTTGCTATTTTTTGCAACATAAATATGGAAGTTTCGACGCTCGTAACTTCTCATCCAATATTTTTTTTGCATCCATGCAGGGCTAGATAATATCAAGACAAATTGATATAATTTTTAGTATGGAACGTACACCGTCAAACAGACGAGTATTCACCATACTACGTTTGTATGGAAGAATTACCGACTAGCGTACCCTTAATATATTTTTTTAGAAACCGAGAACCGAGATTTCTTAAGGCTTGTTGTTTTGTATAGCAAGAAGAACTACGAACTTTTATTTTTTCGTATAAAACTAAAGGGTTGGTAATTTGACGTACAATATTTAATTTTAATTCACTATTCATGGCTTTAAAGAGAGGAGACTCTCATAAACCCGAATGTACTTGACAATCCACGGACCCCAATTTTGAGGGGGACCTCTGAAGGTGTTTTAATGCTTTACTCCCTTCGACGTGGATGGAATGCCACACCACTTGAGGCATATTGAAGATCTTGATCAACAAATAGCTGAGCGCCTAGACAAAGTGACATTTTATCAGGGATAACGACGATGTAAAAGTCAAAAATGTATTGGATTGATATAAGTGACCGAAAACCTTATGTCAGTTCTGTTGAAAGTCGTTGTGGAAATGCTTTGAAAGTGATTGCCACTGCTCTAGGTCCTCTGGTTGGATATTTTCGTGGCAGTCCATTTGGAACATCAAAAGTAAATATTACGTGTAATATGGTACCCCAGTGGTATCGGCCCCAACTTACGAGTTGTAGGTCATGGGTTCGTTTCAGGCAAGCGCTTTACTTTGTGTAAATAATTTCATCACCACTGCTCTCAAAACGGTGAAGGAAAACATCGTGACGAAACCGGCAAAGGTATCCTAGAACCAAAAATTCGATGACATGTGACGTCTATCAACCTGCACTGGGCCCGCATGGTAGATTACAGCCCAGTCCCTTTCGAAGAGAGGAAGCCTGTGTCTCGGTAGTGGAAAATATTATAGGCTGATAATAATGATGATGTCAAGCCAAGTAGCTCCCAGTCTTCCATTAACCATGAATCTTCTCATGTAACATCGTTTACCCCATAACTACAGAAGCTATAGTCGTTTATTAATATGGGTCATGAGGCGTCAAGTGCCAAGTTGGACTGTCTCCAAGTGGGCTCTCCATCGAATTTGGCAAGATTTCTGATAGTACCAGATGTCGCACACATACACCTGCAAAAGTTTCTAACTATTCCCAAAATGTTTGCTTTGCAGGAATTTTTATTTGCACGTCGAGTTTGTTTTTGATTTAGTCGATAGTTGGATGCCTTTAATTGTTTGTTGCCCTGTCTTCTGTACTTGTCGTGACTTCTTACTCTCTTTACTCTTGTAGAAATAATGGCTTATTCAAAGTATTTATGTGACTTCAGTCTGATGACAACTTTAATTTTAACCAACGTAACTACACATACTATATTTTTTGAACATTATCTATAAAACGTGTACGTTTTGTTTCGCTATAGCTACCTTTGTAATGTCCCAGTTGTCCGTGACCTCGCCAGACTGAGGGAGAGTTTTGTATCACCTTGGCAAATAAGCCAAACAAACTGTTTTGCAAACCAAAACAACATTTCATACAACCATATCAAGCCAGAAGATTTTCTCCTTTTATTTCAAGGGAAAAAAAATCCGCTATAATATATGTACTACATAAATATTTACTCCTTAAGTAAAGTTTGCCATCTCATGTCGTAAAGAACATTATATAATTTGCATAAGAAGTTTGAATGGGCAGGGCTGAAAGCCTCCAGTCGCGTCTGGCATGTGAATTGCTTTTTTATATACGTTAATATTGACTCTCTTACTTACGGCTGCCGCCGAGCTTACATGAAGACCTTTGGCGTTAGTGCTCCTATTCTTTATTAAGTATTTTATGTTTCAAAGAGTTTGCTTGTATTCTATAGGGTTTGTTGTTTTATTTTTATTTTCAGACAAGCCATTTAGGTTACGTTCTGCGTGCTTGTAGAGAATGTTGGCTGTTTTTGTTTAAAGTGAGAAGAAATAAATGCTTGCGAATTGCTGATTTTAAAATGTTATAATAAATAATTATCTACATAATCATATCATAAATCATATAGTCAATCAATCATATCATAAATCATATAGAAATAAATAATTAAATACAAACTCTAATACTGTAAAGTAAAAACGAGATGAGGTGAACCCACATGATCAATATTTGTAGTGACATAAATACATTCTTTTTTTCTAAGAACTTTTAATGTTTATGCATTTATAGCTAGTTTGCAAGTGGCTAAGTAATAACAGCCGCACGGGTCGATCCATTAGGTTAAGCTACGCTTTCCGGGGTTTGTCCGTGGATGGGTGACCATCTTTATATACCGAGACCCTTCCGTGCCCCGGAAAGCACGTTAAGCCGTTGGTCCCGGCTGTCATTTGTGGATCTTTGACAGTCGTTACGGGTCGTCAGAAGCCTGAGTCTGACGACCAGTCTTACCAAGGGGTATCGTATTATCCAGTTACTGGGTTGTGGAGGTCAGATAGGCAGTCGCTCTATGTAAAATACTGGTATTCAGCTGCATCCGGTTACACTACAAGCCGACCCCAACATTGTTGGAAAAAGGCTAGGCAGATTGATTTTGTAGCTAGCTAGTCCTAGCGTAATTAAGTAGTTTCTATTTTTCTTAGAAAAGCAATATTCCTTACTGGATTATTTATGCACTTCAAACAGACGATTTGTATTCTACAAGCGCCGATCACTCCTCTCAATGTTATTAATGTTTATATTTATGGCAAGAGCAGTAAAGTTTACCCCTTGGAGCCGGAACCAAATAATCAAACAGCAAATAATATTATGGCGTTATTTTTCAAGTTTATGACGTCATCGGGTGGCGCCGCAGCTGCAATTTAACGCGTCATTTTAACCCATACGCAAAATACGCGCTTTGACGTGGAGTTGCGGAAACCAGCCCGTATTACCTACCTAACGCGTCATTCAACTGACGATTCATGATCACGATCAACTATGTTTGGTGATGTTCAATGGGGCTTTGGAATTTGGAACTGGTTTCCCTGCAATGACTAAGAAAGCAATTGGACATCAACTCTGATCGAAATTTACTGAACAAAATGGTTTTAGCTTGACTGAAGTAAGGCCTGACGAAAATAAAATTCTTGAAGAGTTTATCATTTCATTTGAACACTTTTAAATAACTCTAGCTTTGGTTCCCCAAGTACGCTGAACAATTGAGCAGTTTATCAAGATTATAATGTCAGTTCAAAATTAATAATAGAATAATTGAGTCGAGACGAAATCCTGTTCGGACAGATTTAAGATAAGAATTCAATTTATACTTTCCGACTACCCTCTATACCCGCTTCTGTTTTAAATCAAAACCACCCCAAATGAGTATTTGATTTCAAATATACTGATCAGTATCAAACAGGCCCCCGCCCGCAGATATTACTTATTGAGGGAAGTGATAAAAATCTATCAAAACAAATAAATTATTGCAATGTTATGGGAACTGATCAAATAGTGATTTACGATTAAAGAGTTTTTGCAGGTTTCGACGTTGGGGTTATTTGCGTGAGAGGCCTTTGTGTTTTCTCAGCCGATGAAGGCCGAATCGTTCTAGAAAAGTAGGAAGGTAAGCAAATTGTTGATAAAATTACGGGTTCATAATTAATTGTAATCACAAGGATTATTTTGCAAAAATAACACCAAACTTAACAATGATGCTATGGATACAAAATTAAATAATAATATAACATAACGGCACACCTGTATTCTCTGCAGGGTTCGGTAGAGGTGCACCTATAGTAAATCCACATTTCGTCAGATAATTAAATAATTTAGAGACTTTGATTCCAGGAAAGTTTAATTGAAAGCAGGTTACCTAATTCAAAACAAACGTTTCATTTCGTGTAAGTAAACAGTTGTACACTTACGGCACATTACCGTTTAGTAAATCACTCTATTCAACATACTTACTTACTCAGACCACAGTTGAATACAGATGGTTCATTCGGTATTTTAGGTATGAAGCTACAAGTACGCGGCGGGCTCGACTTGTTGGGCCAATTCAGTGAGTGTAACGTAGTCAGAAGATCTAAGAGTTACGCGATAGAAAGAGAGGTATCAATTTCTAGGTGAATATAACTGTAGGTAATTAGCGCTGTGCGACCTGAGTAGTTGCACTTTATTGTATCGTAGCAAGAGTCGCTTTTTATTTAAATGATTTTGCGGAGTGAACTATCTGTATTAATCTGTGCCCACACCTAGATTTCCTTAACAAATCCAGATGGCACTAACATAAATTAACACAAAAACGTTCGCTCTAAGCGATCTGATATCACCATTGTTTCGGCTAGCCTGCTTAGCATACCACTCGTATTTAACAGCCCATGAATTTGTACTAGCAGAACAGCCTTAACTTTGTCAAGGAAGTGCTATTTAGTGACGAAATTTGAAGTACGCTTCAGAAATAAATTAGAATCAAGCAGAAAAAGGCCACATGAAATTAACTAGCAAAACTTCATACAAGAGTTGGATCATATCTAATGTGATAATTTGAATAAATTATTTATGCATGCACAGTTTGCATGTAAGTGATTGTTGCATTGTTGCAAATTCATTTTTGCATGTTACCTTTGGAATACAACCAGTGTGAACAATTGTTGGTGAACTAATAAAAATAAATAAATAAAACAGAATTAACATATGTATAATTTTAAATAACTTAAGCTGATTACGGGGTCAACGGGCGCTTTCAAAATTCAAAAGTCATTTATTCAAACTAGGCTGAGAATCAACACTTTTTGAACGTCAAACGTGGTAGTGTGGTTATTTTTATTTAAATTTAACCCTGTTTATGCTGAAGTTTTCAAGTAACCGTCCAATCCGTACAATGATAACGATGAAATGACAATTTCTGGTCTTTAAAATATTTACAGCCTTATTTTTTATTTATTAATCCCTTGATGCCTAAAAAATGTCTATAATAAAAGACTAACTATACAAATAAATACAAAAACAAAAAAGTAATCGCATCGCTGTCATTTGGAATCGTGCCCAGAAGACTTGCAAGATTGCCACGTTGAATGGCAATGCTATTATCTTTGGCCAAAGAACGAGCCAGACCTTTTTTTTTTTCTGGATATTATCAAATAACTTCTCCCGCTCTGGGTGGAGCGGGAGGGAGTGTCAGACTCTTACTGACTAAAACCCACCCGTGTTCCTTCCGTTGCCTGTACGTTGCCAGGGGCCACGGTATCCCTTTCGGACTATCACGCAACCCCGAACGAGCCAGCCCTCTGGTCACGTTAAGGATCGACTAGTCGGCGAGAAATTTCTTTAAAAAAAAGACGAGCTCTCAGGCCTCATGACCCGAGGGTTTCGAACCGAAACGGCTCAAAATTGTAGTTACCTATAACAGGTCACAGTATTTGTGGCAGCACAGCTCGCCGTGGTGGGAACATGAGATGGCATGTCGTTGGACACAGGTCGCGTCCCACACCACAGGCCTACCCACTTTCCAAGGCAACAACTTCATACCGACTGGTCGTACCAAATTTAAGACTCGTTTAAGATTGTCAACTAAAATTAATATTTTATTATTATTTTAGCCCCAAGAATATTAAAAATGATGCTGCAATCTGCTAGAGATTCGTAGCATTATGTAGAGCTACAATTTCGTGCAAACATCCTGAGAGTTGTGCAAGTTGGATTGGCCATACAAACTCCCACGTCTTAACTGACAGTTACTTTCAAAACAATTACGCTTCCACTTCTTGGTATGGACACACTGCTATGAAGTTTGACGAATTCTTGGTAAACGATACTAGCAAGTTTTAGTTAAGTTCAAGATACTTGAAGTCTGTCCTCAGAAGACTGGGACTAAGATGTTGTTTGAGATTTATAGAGAAAACAATAGCTTTTTTCAGGTAGCTGGCAAGCTAGTGACGAAATATCCAAAAATCGATTCGTAATTTTTTGATTATCTATATATATATAAATCAGTCTCGCAAAAACTCGAAAATGGCTCGAATTTTTTTTTATTGAAAAACCCAAAGGAACAGCCCAAAAAACGAAATTGAAATTTTGACAGGACAACGTCTCAGGAGTCAGCTAGTTTAATAATATTAATTTATTCCGTCTCTGTATATTTGTATGCTTGGCGTATTCGTAATTAATACACACTTGTACTATTATGGTATCAACTCCTTAATGCTTAGAAATTTTCTGCATAAAATATCTGCAACGACCACAAGACAAATCATATTTTTACAACCTGTTCTAATTTATCACAGCATGCTTGCTGAATACTAAACCACTGAGTCACGTCAGTCAGTTATGCAGGGAAACACGTTCAGTCTATCAAGACAGACATCATCACGATTCAGTAATTTGCATATAATGACTACTTAAAAAGCAACTAACATGAATTGTATAGCTGTTAACTGAATGTGTATCGTCCAAGTTGTCAACGCTCATGCTCAATCTTTGATTACTTTATTGCCCGGGGATGCGGCGAGAATTATAAACTTCATGAATAATTCCTAATCGGATTCCGTGATGTGTAGGTGGTCTTAAATGCGAGAATAATTGCAGCCGTTTAAGGACTAAACTGGTCTGAGAGAGACAATTGACATGAGAATTCTGGAACAGTTTCTACAGGATATAAAATTGTATTAGTAAATGGAAACCACAATATCCAGTTCTGCTTTAGTCTAAACGTTAATATTATTCAGATCTATATTTGTTTTTCTATACAACAAAAATTTATTTACGTTTGTAGAAATCTATCTTGACCATCGTAACTCCAAAAGTTTAGTACAACACCACCAAATTATACAAACATATTCGCAATTTGTAAAACAAAAAAGCAAGAACAACTCCTTAGCATATGCATACTGTTGATACCGTAAGTACACAACTCATTTCCTTCCCTCGATCCGATTCGAAGTAAGGTAAAATGTACGGCGCCGGTCTATTTCGATGTTCTGCATTCTCTAGCACTACTTGGTACTAAGAATTTGGACTATTTTGTACGACTGTACTATCAGCCATTATTTTATTTCTAAGACTGTTATTTAGTAAAGGTTTTTGGTGAAAAATTGTGTCGTTTGTAAGTGACTAAGCGTCTATTTTAGAAACATTTTTATCATTTCCAGTGTGCAAAATGCTTACGCCCACAGTATTTTTGTTTCTGAAAAATGATCGAAGAGTTTAGTCAACTTTGCAAATTGTGAACTTTTATGATTGATTTCGGACTTTTCCTTCGATTTTTATCCCAACATTATTATCATTAATCATCTAATAGCTACCTAATAATAACTCCAATTTACTGCGCATTCATTCCATTACAGCTCATTAACAACCCAGGTCCCATTTAAAGTTTCCCAAAAATTGAAATATTAAACCACTATCAACATTGTTGAAATCGAGCCCCACTTGACGCCCATCTAAAAGGCCCTTTAAACTATAGCTGGCCATTTTCAGCACACACTTCACTCAATATAGGTCCACAATGTAATCCGCTGGCAGCGAGACCTTTTGATCCTGTCATAGGCTTCGAAGACACGAATGCACTGTATTGTAGAGGATTTCAACTGTTTAGTACAGTTGCGCTTGTAAGCCGGGATTAACCCGACGTGTCATGTAGCCACTAGACGCTGGTAACTAATTGGAGTGGTTCGACTAATGTACAAGTGAACTGTCCCTACCTACTTGTATGTATCTCTATGTTATGGTAGGCAGGCTTAACTAGTCAAACCTTAAACTGCATAGTTTAAGGTTTGACTAGTTAAGCTTCGAGTCTGGTAGTGGCTCGGTCTAAGTTCAACTGTTTTGCGTTTTTATCTTTGATTAAACGACTGCGTCTTGACCCTTCTATTATTGCTTGGTTTATACAAAAAAACTGTCAAAAAAAATTCTAAATGGAATAGAATGACTGAAAACAGTAGTAGGTGTATAATTTTTTCGAAATTTACACCGCTTTTTCCAAGCCTAGGATAGGCCAGTCATTTTGCAAAGTGACTGAACATTGGCCCTTAGCTGCTGTCCGGTCTTTGATGGAACTATTCCCCTGTCAGATCACCTGTCCATCTATTTGTCTGACAATGTGTAAGTCTGTGGCTAACAGAAAAATAATTGACTTGTTTCGGACAGAAACTTAAATTCTGGTTTTGAAAAGTTGAATCTATTTTGAGGTCATCAAATGTTTTGCGGATGGTTATTTCGATAATATGCATCGTGAAATCAGGAAGCGAAAGGAATATGTAAGGATCGTAGCAGGTGGCGTTCTATAGTTTCTGCCTACCTCCATGGGAAGAAGGCGTGAGTTTATGTATGATTCATTTTATTTAGCCTGGTGTGTAAACATAATATAATAAAATAACCTTGCTCTAAAACAACTAATTAATTCCGAATATATTTAACCTCAAAATATCTATTAAGAATAACGACTTAAAGATCTTTTTGGGGATTAGTATCTACTAATCCCCAAATAGATCTTTAAGTCGTTACTCCAATATCATAATCTAAACTATCTAATAAAACTACATATTTACAATATTTCAGGAATAAGGAAAATAATATGAAACACCAAGATATTTTGTAATTCATTTATATTTGTTTGTCAACATCGGATTCAATATTCTACACCAATATCATCACATCTCCCATTCCTCACATAATATCACTATTTATCTAATATTTACAATAAAACTAATAGGTTACCTTAATTTACAGTAGATCTCCAAAAAATCTATGCCAATCTATGTTTTAACCGACACAGCCACTAGCACGTCGCGCGTCGTTCCGTCATCAGCGCCCGACCCAGAAGGCCGTTGTTGCGCCAATTTGACATATCTTTCGGTGTAGCCAGTACAATAAATTGAAACCTAACATGAAATACGTTTAAGAATCTTGTATATTATTCAGACCAGTACTTCCAAACAGTCACAAGTAGGTCTTTAAACAATTCTGTAGTTTTCATCGGAATATGAGGTAACAGAAATAATTGACGACACACAAAGAGTTCAAGTTACAACTTCCAAAAAGTTTAATCTGTCTCCACATCCATACAATATCCCGTAACCCCCGCCACTATGCACCAAAACATGACGAAACCCACCCAACACTACAATCCCACTCATTATAACACATTCACAGCCCACGGAAAAACAAAAAAAAAACTTCAAACAAAAATGTCGCCAGTCGCGTCACTCATTCGATAGCAAGCGTCGGCGAATGTCGCGTGTGCCGACGATTTACAGCAGCAATTAGTTATGTACCCGACGTACGACAAACGATGTAGGCTGACAAATGGTTGGCCAGGGTGCCTCGACTACCCGCAGACAATGGTCGCACTCGATTCGGTCAATCATTCCGTGGTGAATAAAATTATGAGTCAAGCTAAGGACTTGAATGTATTACCAGACTTTGTTTTGATTTAGGTCGAAGTTCCTGCTGCTTTCTAGGCAGACTGGATTATAAAGTGCATGGAAATCGAGGACGTATAGTATACTGTGGTATGTGATGGTAGTTATGTTGAGATTTGTATCACTTTCGGAGAGGGTCGTTGTGCTTACAAACAATCTAATTGTTATAACTATATTCTTGATGTCAATTTACGTTGTTCATCGCCTAGCTGAAAATTGTGAATGATAAAAGAGACGACCAATGAAATGATGAATTGGCTGTGAAAGATGATATGGCTGGAAAGGGGTGAGATGACGACAAATAGATAATTATGGAAGAAGACATGTTGCGCCGAGGCCGAATAAATTGGGATAATGGCAAGAGAATGATGATGATCGCCTACTTAGAAGATGATGAATACTCGTTTGTATGTCAAATGACTTTTCAACAGTATTTTATACACGTAAGTGTATGTAAAGTTAAACTCCGCCATTAATCAATACAACATTATTTAAATTCATACAAATAGCTTCTTAATACTTAGATGAAATATAGAAAATCGACGAGGTGTCATGTGCATTGACAAATGAGATTTATTAATGGTGAGATAGACACATTTCGCAATATATTGGCAGCGGCTGGCGCGAATGCTGAATGATATCAATCGTTCATTCCGTTCATTTATTATTAACAGCTTTTTGTCTGCGATTCCGTCTGAATTGATAAACTGTGGCTGGCTTTTGAGAGGTAGATTATGAAGGATACTATAATGTGATTATGAGCAATCTTTATAGATCTAGTGGTTGGAAGCTCGACTGCAAAATCTTCAGCTTTACCTGAGTTGGAAATTAATTAAACAATTATTTTTGAACCAACCCTTTTTACTAGCCAACACTCTCCCACTCCTGACCAAAGGCCTCTCTCCACTCGTTCCATCTTTCGCGAACCCGCGCGTCCTCTTTCCAGTTTTGACAGAAACTATCCAGCTCGTAGAATTTTTAATTGTGCTGGAAGCATTTTTTTTTCGTGTCTGCGTAGAAACATTCAGGTTTAAGAGATTGTGCGACTGAACAATGATACGTTTACGTACATGAGTTCATGATCGCCTTCACTGCCACAATGAACGGTCAAACATATTGTTAATAATGGCCATGCACAATGTGAATTCTGAATTTTAATTCTTCTTTGTATTTTTGATGCTTTCAAATATGTAATAATGAGTTCGCTTTCAGTACGAAGACCGATAATGTCGTTAATATTTAATCCTTTCGATCATACATTTACAATTATTACGCTGATGTCGTTGTTTTGTCGCTTATTTATAAATACTTTTGCTAGTACTTAGAGCATAACTCTATATTTAGGTACCTTGTTATTTTAATATTTGCATGCCAACTTCTGGCGAAAAATGTCATTGCACTAACAAAATTATATATACATGTATAGCATCTTTTGTACTGCATTTACTGCAAATAAATGATTGTGACTTTTGACTTCAGCTTAATAAGACCTCTTTTTGACTTGAAGTCTTGAATAGATTCATCCAGCTTTTTAGGAACTGCGTCGTTGCTCTAGTGGTCACAAGTGTTACTGCTGAACATAAGATTTTCGGTTCGATTCCCGGGTCGGGCGAAGAGTTATTGGGTTTTTGCATCTGGCATTTCTCAGTATCAGCCCGAAGTCTGGATTGGTGCCCGGTTGAATCCAATAGGCATGCCCTCTATTTCATGGGACTTAAACATAACTGGCGAAATGTGGGTGTAATATAGGCATACCTCTGCCTAACCTTTCGAGGATTAAAGGCGTGGTATTATGTGTTTGTAAAATCGTAGTCAAAAACAATAATTTACTTGCCATGGCATTATCTAATACAGGATAAATATTGTAGACAATCGTGCGGAAAACTTTTAAATAAGCCAGCGTAGTGACCCACTTCCAAAACCAATAAGTAAAACAATTACGAACATTGAAACACGTTCTCCAATTTACATATGAGGATTTTATATGGGTCATATTCATCGTACGAGTTATTGGCAATCAACGCCGATGGCTGTTCATATTGTAAACAATGCTTGTGCAAGCAAAAGAGCTAAATGCTTCGCGAATAAAGAGTTGAAATTAATGTTGAAGTTTATTGAAAAACTTTTGCAAAGGGCAAATTCATTATTGGATTGAAAAATATTGTTAAACTAGATTTCAAAATGAACAAAGATGATAAATAGACGGGGTAAACACAGATAAATTGAATTTTATCAACATAATTGCTTGAAGACCTGATGACCTTGTGACGACCGCAGGAATTCGCTGGATGCGAGGAGCATAAAACCGGTCGAAATGGCGATGCCTGGGGAAGGTCTATGTCCAGCAGTGGACGTCTTTCGGCTGAAATGATGATGAATTATTTTACAGGCATACAGTATTTATTAGAACTCAAACATAGATTTTTTATCAATACTTCCAGGTCTAAAAACGGGACATCTGAAAGCGTATTGGGCTGAGGACATCGCACCGTCAAAGAAACAAGAAACACATGGACGAGGAACGCAAAAAACCGTGGAGACTGGTGGAAAAGAAAGAAAATAAAAGATAGGGCTGAGATGATGATGATAAAGAGCACCAAGTCTGAGAAGAATTTAGCCTCTCGAAACTTTTTCTTTTTGAATGAATATTGCAGTCTAACATCCGGAACATCATCACTAACATGAAACGAAATCCAATAATTTACAACTTCCCATAGCAACAGGAATCCCACTACATTCCCACACAGATTTTGAACATGTCACTGCTTACTAAAATGTTTCACTCGAATTGTTTCGAAGCTCGACGAGGTGATAAATGAAGTGTAGGTATTCGCATTCAGTTGAAATACTTCGAAGATTGTGAGGCATTTACTATCATAGCCGTAGATCTGACAATGGATGTTGTGGAGGATTTTTCCTGTTGTTATCTTTGAATTTACAAGGATAGGTACGTCATGAGTTGTTTGAGATTCCATGAATTGGTTGCCAAAAGTTTGTTTGGAAGCTTTACGTGAATTGTCGTGAATCGAACCTACATTGATGTAAAGATAACTGGGAATGGAAAGAATAACTATTTACATTGTGACAACTTTTTTGTATCATCATCATCATTATTTCAGCCGATAGACGTCCACTGCTGGGCATAGACCGCCTTCAATCGGTTCTGTGCTTCTCGCATCATCGCGCACCCATCGTGTCGGTCCATCTCGTGGGGGCCCTTCCAACGCTACGTCTTTCGATACGCAGTCACCACTCCAGAACCTTACAGGCCCATCGGCCATGTGTTCTGCAAGAAATGTGCCCTGCCCAACTTTTTTGTATTATTCTGTACAAGAATAATTTGTACGATACCCTACTAGCTGTTTATGGAGCTGCACTTGGAGTTTGCTTAAACTACGATTTCTTATACCACAACTATATGAAGCTTATTTGGAGGAAATAATTAACTAAACTACAATATCGTATCATCATTGCACGTTATGTTTGTATATGAGTTTCATTATAATTATTCAAAATCCCATTATTTGAAGTTATAAATTCCATAATTTAATTATTTAACTCTCATATTATTGGCAAAATATAATAAATTAATAAGCACATTAACACAAATCTATTTAATGACCTGAAAACTAAATAATTTAATGATAATGATTTTAGGTAGTGTTCCAGCACCCACAGAGTAGTCCAAAACGATAGATACTTCTACCATTTATATTTTTAATAAAAGCGTTTCTCACTACTATCTTTTTCATTACGCTATACTTACAGCTCAGCACTATGTACTTAACATTCTAAAAAGCGCCATGTATATATAGCCGCCCGATTACATGCATACTGAAAGTAGAAAAACTTCTGATTCTTACTGATTCGTACGACGTCCCGGGTACGTAGCCATAATTGTTAAATTTCGAGAGTTATGATTATAAAGGACCATATAAAAAATAGCATCGGCTTTCGCATATCTAGAGTCATTACTATATACATCATAAACGTCATGTACCTAATTGATTAATAAATCGTACGGTTACCTATGACTCCGGCTTGTGACCATAGATCCAGTCATCTCTTTATTTCTAACGCTCTATGGCAACTGTAATAGGAATAACTGCTTATTGATGGAAAATTAAACACATTGTGTTATAATAACGACAATCACAACAGTATCCAATTCATGCAATACGTATCGGTATTTGCAATGCATTTTCAAATAAACCTCATTATTGAAGTTTGAACTAGCAAATTATAATTTTAACTAGTTTTTGATGGCGCATCGTATCCATACACTGCATTAATGGTAATACAATAAAGTTCTTGGATGTTGTGGTAATATGTTTAGTTATTAAGTAAGCTGTGTGTAAACAACACATTGGAGCACCGCTTGGTTTCTAACATTAAAGGAATCCGGAAACTAAGATAATAATAATTTAGGTCACTATAAAAAAACAGCATTTTAATATTGCATCTTGCTTATGACATACGTTGCTGAAACGTGGACACTGACAGTCGAGCTGGTCTACAAATTCAAGGTCACTCAGCACGCTATGGAGCTGGCTATGCTCGGATCGAGTTTCTTTGAAGGAAAGATTTTAGCCTAGCCTGTAACTGAGTGTACATAATGCAAAATAAATAAATCTGATATGAAATTATCCGGAAAAGAACCGGAGTTACCAAAACAGCTTGCAAAGTAAGTGGCAGTGAGCTGGCCATGTTTGTCGAAGAACCAATGGCCGGTGGAGTAGACGAGTCCTGGAGTGGAGACCGCGTATCCGCAAGCGTAACGTAGGACGCTCCCCAGCCAGATGGACTGACGACCTTAAGAAAGTGGCTGGGACAGACTGGATATGGAAGGCGGAAGACAGGATGTTGTGGCGCAGCTTAGGTGAGGCCTAAAGCTATATCCAGCAGTGGACTGCGATAATGTGAGTTGATTGATTGATTGATCTTTCAGACCTATTGAGCGACCTGGGTTGATTGATTATGTATCTAAAATCCTAGACAAGACAATATCCAGTCTTGTGTCACAAATCATTTCGCTTTGTTGAGGAACATGACAAGCTAAAACTTTGTACAAAAAAAAATTAACCAACTTCAAAACAAAACACTAAATAGTGCAAAATAACTTTAATTTCGGAAGTTGGTGTCTTTGGTTCTATATTCTCTTTTTTTGCCATTGAAATGCGAAATTAAAGTTATTTTGCTCTTCTTTTTTTAGTCAATTCAATTTTTTCGAAAAAAGTTTTTATTTTTAGTTTTTAGTAGTGATATCTACCCCACATAAATTCGATTATCACTACCTGCTATGTAAATAACAGTGACAGGAACTTATCATATCCTCCATATAGACTAAGTGGGAAAAATACGTATTATTGAGGCTAACTCAAAAACTACCCAAGCAAAGTTAATAAAATTTATATGGGACCTCTGAAGTATGACCTACCAAAGAAAAAAAAGGATCATCAAAATCATTTCGTAATGTGTGGATAAATCGCGTAACAAACATACAAAAAAAAAAGACCATACAGTCGAATTGAGAACCTCCTCCTTTTTGAAGTCGGTTAAAAAGCAACGGCGAAATCCTGAATTTGACGTAAACTTTTGTTACTATCACTCGCTTTCATTAAGAAATATTGTTCCTATTAAAATAGCGCCCGTAGTTTCACTTTATTTTGCAGACAGTTGATTTGAGCCCTAAAATAATATTCAAAGAAACGCAGCTTTCTAGAGATTATTTCGTCAAGGCGTTTAGCAGACGGCGCCAAGCGTCACCAAATGAAATATCGCTTAATTAACGTTTACAAGCTAAATTGTCTTGCATTTATAAACAACCTTATTATACGTAAAAATAAGGTTGAAGTTACAGTGTCTCAGTAGTAAAAATATAGTTAGTTACGTGAAATGCACGTGTTTAGAGCACAGCGTAGTAAATCAAATGGACCATGGCGAATGAACGCGCAATCAACATTCCCTGATGTCTGAACCTTTCCTTACTCATTTAGAAATTTGCATTCTATTCTATAAATCTTTTGCTTATAATGTTTAAGTCTTTTCTAGCTCTATTGAAACAAATCTATCTATAAATTTATGACAAGTTCCGTTATAAATAAATGAATACTAACCTTAACCTAACCACAAAACAGTTAATATTTTTCTTCCTGTTTGGTTAATTTACGTAGCAAGAGCTAATCTAATCCCAGCATTATCTCAACTAATTATACCATACTTAGTCTAAAATAATGTGCTGCATAATCTATACCATAAAAGGGATACGAAAAATCTCGTGAGAACGCGCACGCGTTCGCTTCGCAGGCGACCGTTAATTCAAATTAAACCGCTTTGCTCCGACTAAAATTTTACTAGCAACGCCCTTTATTAAATGAAAGCGAAATTCCGCCCATCGCATCAGCGCGTTCCGGTACGTTGAGGAGCATTTTGTATGCGCATTTAATGCAATCATCCGAAACAGTAAATATGTATGGGAAAGGCAGGAGTTGATGCTGTCCAAATAATGGTCACCAATATGTTTTTTGCAACTGTTGGTTAAAAAATAGAGTAGGTACATATACCTTGAATGTGACTGATATGAGGCTCCTATTATAGAATACATAGTTTGCAAAAAAAAATGCTTTGCAGTCTCTCCCATAGTAGAGAGAGTCACTTATCAGAAACTTGAAGAATATCAAATTATTTTCCTTCAAGGGCTTTGTTCATGAACCAAGTATATAATTCACCGAGTGAGCGAAGCGAGTCAAGCGTCTCTGCTTCAAGTCTGGCAAAATTTGGTTTCGTGTGTCAGTTTGTTGGTACTCCCCTACAGGTCATCTTTTACAACCAATCTGGACGAAACTTGGTATACAGGTTTTAGGACTTAATTTTTATTTTTGTTGTCGAAGTTTTTTGAATGTACCGATATATATGGACAATAATTAGGTATAGGATTTTAAACATTTTAAAAACAAAAAACATGGTAAATATCCCGTGTTAAATAACTTTAGTACAGAAAATAACCATGTCCGTATCCATGTTTTATCTTATACTGATAAAAGACTCAGTAAAATAGTAATCCACTAAAATATGTATCACTATGTAGAATAACTAATATAATAATGACATATAAATTAATTTGTGTAACTTTAGTGGTATATTAATTGTTGCAAAAAAGTTTGTGCTCGCGAGGTCTACCAACTGTTCGCAGAACTACTAGTAAAATAGTCACTGCGAAACAATTTATATCAATTCAAACTAGATAATTAACATACGTTACCAAAACATTACCACAATCCAAGTACTCGTGTCTAAAATATGTGCATACAACGATGTTCCATATGCATTGGAATTCCAATATTTTCTAAGTAAATACTCCCAATTTCCCGAACTAATTCATATGCTAATGACGAGAGCGAGTTGAATTGAAATAATAATTGACGAAGTCTTATTTTATGCGAGTTTCCAAAATGGTTGAATTAAGGAGAAAACACGCTCTGCAGTAGAAAATGTATTATCTTATTTGCGAATTGGGCCTTTCATGTTGTTATAAAGGATGGAACAAAACGGCTGATATGTTCTTGTAATAAACAAGGAGGGATGATTTTATGAATATGAATCCTTCGTACAATTTCGCTTCGTGAGTGGATTGAATCCTTTGAATGCGTATTGTTCCTTTTCTTGACATGTTAAGTACTTGGAGATCTGAGCAGTGGGAGCAAAGTGATATATGTTTTGAAGTTTGTATATATATTATATTATTATTAGGTTAATATGTGGATATATATAGGTCAGGGGGTTGGCTATAAAATATCTAATATATTTAAAATAAAATTGTTCAAGCTTATCACGAACATTAGCAGAAAAAATACTTTTAACTTTTCGAACTCTTATCAAGCAAACGTCAGTAGACTTAAAAACTATATTTAGCTAATGTTATAAGTTTTTGAGCAAATACAGTCATTTTTATTAAAGGTTTTGACATTTATCATCATTTAGCATTCAAAAGTTCTAAAATCTGTATATTTATAAAATGTAACGTAAAAGTTCAAGAAAAAAAGAGATTTAGAAGTCAAGAACACGATATTAAGTCATATAAGTAAGAAACAAGTGAACTATAATGTTAAAGGCTTGAAACAAAGTAAGGAACACATGGAGGGCTTTAGGGGATGTTCCCAATAGAGACATGGACCCTACCATTGGTGAATTGATCCTTTGATGAATTTATTAAAAATCCAATTTATAATTAGAAGATAAATAATTGTAGGTAGGTAATAAACTGATACGTTAAAATGGTCGTGATGAAAATTGGAAATGCTTAAAATATAATTCTAAACAAGTAACGGTTAATTATTTCTGTAAGAGATCTCGAATTAAAATAAACAACAATCGATTATTGATAAAAAACTCAGTAAATAAAACTGTCATTCCCTTAAATAAGAACCACTATGTAGAAAGCCATACTTATGTAATAGATAAATTCATATGCATAAACAACTTTACTCATGCGATGTTCAACAGCCAAGACAAACAACATAATCATAACTCCATAATATTGTAACCACTTCTCATAGAATTACGCAGTAACCAGCAACACGTAGTAAAGGCTCTGAAAAGAGCAACTTACGGCCTTTGACGACAAACTGCACTCGGGGCTACAATCGATAGACAATGGATTGTTTGGCTTTTGTTCACAAATCGTAAAGCGCTCTAGACTATCTTAGAAGTTCTTTGAAAACGTTTCTTACACTGAAATGTATTGTGAAGTTTTGTTTTACGTCTTCATGACAGCACTGACTTTGTAGTTCGTCGTTCAAGTAATTTTCTTTTTAGTTACGGTCCAGTTTGGTGTATGAATACTATCGTTGTGAAAGATCTTTGTTTGTTGAAGCAAAATACGTTTTCTTAGCGAGCTCCTCACAAAGATAGTGGAGTTGATGCTTTTTTAATACCTACTTTAGAATTTTAGAGGATATATCAATATTGAAGGATGTCAATCTAAAAGTAGAAAGGAAAATCGTAAAGATGTTTGTTATTTTTCACGAAAAGTAGTTTTAGTTCTTGATCGCTAAAGCTTATTACGATTATAAACATTTGTAGATAATCGTGAAGACTTGGTGTTCTTTATCCCAAAATCTGCTTATATTAGGGACGCAATTATAACGCACAGATCGATCCCCTAACCGCAGCCACATCCAAATTTCGCAATGCCAATAACAAGGCAGTGGAGTATAACACAGACAATCACGTCAGTCTATCCCCTGCCAATGAGACATCTCTCAGGAGGAATAAAATAGCCTCATTTGTGACACCAATGCAATCCGTTTAATTCGTTACGCGGCAACCCCCCGACGATAAAGATCGAAGCGTTTGAGATTAAAAGAAAATTAAACGTTCAGGGAGTGATGTCAAACCCCATGATACGGTAACTTTTCAAGCACAAGTATTGATGCAACATAGTCCTTATTGGGATCGATTTTAGGGCTATATTACAAGAATGCAGATGTAAATATAAGTTTGCAAGATATCACCACAGACTGTGGAACTGATTCTAGCCCCTCAAGAATTTATTCCACGTTTGGGGCGTTCCTTTGGTAACGGCTGCTGATTGTCTGGCTTAATTAAACTGCATTATACTCGCTCTGTGCAATTTTGCAAGACCAGAACACTTTTACAATCGAGTTCTGCTAACGAAATTGAGTGCAGTTTTCTTTATATTTTCTTAATTGAGTCTCATTTAGGGATCTGCGTTGTTAAATTTTGTTTATAGGGTATATTTATCTTTATTGTTATTATGGAACATAACCAGTCGGTTGTGCTTGTTCCATTTAAAAGCCTTCATTTGTTTTAAAATAATTGGGTGCACCTGCTCAATACACGAACTAAAAGCAACATTGTTAAATATTATTACTAAACTTTTTGTGTTCCGATAACAATGACCTATACGGGTTTCGCACAGTTCGTATAAGTAATTTTGTTAAAATTCTCCCTGTAGCATTACTTATCGTAGTTTTGAGCTTACAGAAATTGTTTAAAAGTCTTTGCAGATAGAGGCAACGAATAAACTAGAAGTTGGCGGAATCGGTGTTCAAGCCAGTCAGTTCTTTGTTTAGATTTAGAATAATAATTTAATAAAGTACAGAAATGTTTTAACAAACTTTTCAGACACCCGCAACTGCAACCGATTTTTCTAATAATTCAAAAATTCATAACTTAAAAAAAACGAAAACTAATTTTTAAATTCAATATTCATGTAGGTAACGTTTAAATAATTTTAAAGTCAAATATTAAGACGGCGACGGCACGCGAGCACTTGAGTATTATTGTACACAAACATATAGATTGCTCTACAAATATTTAGATGGCGTATAGTATGAAATGGTCACGTATTGGTATGGTATTTCTATTTGCTGTGATGTAAGAAATCATGCTTAATTTTTCGAGTGGGTTCATCTTCATAGCTTTGGTGTCAGCTGAGCGCCATACACAATCTAATGTTCCTTCAAATGAAATTGTCGTCTTTATTTTCAACTAGCTGACGCGACAGACGTCTCGTCCTTTCAATAATTCATTCAAAATTCCAATAGAAAATGCACTTTCAGTATTCTTGAATTTCCCAATTTTCCTAGCATCTTTTAAATTATTATTACGAATATTTTAAAGCAAAAATTAGCCAAATCGGTTAAGACGTTCTCAAATGATGCGCATAACAACTAACAAGATGTTATTTTTGTTATACATATAGATTCTTTACGTACGATTCATACTATATTTTTTGTTTTATCACATTCTATATTTTATTCAAGCCTACTATGAAAGCGACCACACTAAATTAGAGTCCACTTATCTGCTTTAATGCTGATAAACTGTTATTGTGAAGTAAGTACGGTAGGCCGCACGTCAGTGGTAACAAAACCAGTGTAAAGCTGGCTTCTTATTCTATTCAAACTCCGTATTACGCTAGGCCAGCTCACGTGCGGTCTACTGTACTTTCACTTACACACTTTCAGGTCCAGTTGAAAACCAGCGTCAGGCACTAGTTGTCTGGAATTTTCGCTGAACTGGGCCTATTTGGCGCAGCCGCGAGGCACACATTCCTGCTAGTATCATACAACGCACTTTACACTTTTTATTTTGTTTTCTTTCTTTTTCTTTTATTTCTTTTTACTTGTGTGCCTTTTAGTCTGTGCTAAATAAATGTATTTTCTTTCTTTCTTTCTTTACACAAACTCAAATGATGACCTAGACTATTAAAATAGACACAAAAGCAAAACGGCATTACGTGTGACGTCAAGAAAATAGACCACCATCTTTTTCTACGAAGGTTTTCTTTCTAACTTTCATCGTAGAATCATGATTGACATTACCCTCTTCAGCGCTCTGCCGAAGAAAAATTCTCATAAAGGCAGCATGAGTGTGCAACTATGTGATATTGATATAACCTTTGCTAAACTATGATTGATAGTGTGAAGCTGAATAGAGCTTTATCGGGTAGTACAAGCTTATGACCGATTTGTTACGATATTAGAAAATTTATTGAACGCCTCTGAGAGGTCTTTATTGTGGCCGAGTGGGTGAACGCATGATAGAGGTTCAAATGTGACTCGAGGATTTTTGAGGTTGGGTAAGTTTACTTTCTTTTAGTATTTCAACGAACCTTTAGTTTTGTTACTTGTGATTTTTTTTTTCTTTTGCGAAATATGAATATATCTAAATAGTGGCAAAGCTTCCTGATTATTGGTATGTGACCATCAAAGATGGTTTAGGTTTCATGATAGATACCTAACCTATTTCCTAATTCGCTTATGGATGCTAACTTCTTTTTTTGTTGTCAAGTGTCTATATGACCCACGATAGTCAGCACTGAGAGACCGGTTATAAAGAAGAAGAAACAAGCGATAATCAAGTCGTCAAAAAGACAAAATTACAATTCTTCAGTCACGACCCCAACCTTTTCCTTATTTAAAAATTATTACAACAAACACAAACACAGGCCAGGACGCTCTTATTACTTCAAACAATATTTGCACTAAATGAGAACGTCCAAGTGTCAATGAATCAGGAGCTGACTGTCGAAGAAGCCGCGACAGTTGACATAAGCTTGTGATGATAGCTCATTAAGAACAACCCACGTTCAGTCGAGACACCCACAAATATTTAATTTACACTTGGAACATGAGAGTTATATGGTTCAGAGACTGTGAAAGGTGAGTTAGGACATGTACATAATTATGTTGGGAGCTTTACCCAATTATTTATATTTGATATCAAGTGTCTTTATGATATTAGCTGATATTAAGCATTATGATTAAGATCCCATTTTGACTATTTGTATTTAGTTTTTCCGTCTCCTAAGGTTCCAACGTTGGAAAAAAATATTTTTGCCTTGAAGAATATCTTTCGTTGCTAAGAAAAAACTAAAGAGTCTTAAAATGTATGAGAATCATGATAAGCATATTGATGGTGAAATTAAAACTAAGTTGTTGAAATATATTAATTATGAGAAAAGCAGTTAAAAGTCGCCATAAACATAATAAAAACACAAGATTAATCTCTCGTTTGTTCATGAACAAGTTTACTATGAAATTAAAACTATGTCAAACGATAAAACAACGGTTCATGATGTATCTGACCACATTAATGTACCACGTTTATATTAAGCACCTACTGTTTAGCGCAACGCCAACAAATTTGGACAATAAATTACCACAGGGAACAATTAAGATAACCCATTTCATATAGAACTAGACGCTATGAATCACTTAAAATTCATAAAGCACTACCGAATGTGGGCCGTTGGTATAATCTTGCCTTATCGTACGGATACCTTGTATACCTCGTATGGTAAATATTTTCTTCGTAGAGAAACGGTAATATGATAAGACTAATCTTAATGATGCAGTAATATGCCAACGAAATTATGGTCACTTTATCGGCAACAAAACACTCCTTTCCTGCTTTGTAGGCTAGTTGCCGTTTTATTGTGGGAGATTATTTTTGTTTATCGTTGGATCTGTATAGTTGAGCAGTTTAAGTAGTGTTTTGTTTAGTTTTAAGTATGTTTTAAGTAGGTAATTTATATTCTTTATGTTTTAGTTATTAGTTTCGTTGTTTACTGTTTGTTGTTTTGTTTTTCTAGTTTAGTTATAGCTTTGGCGACACAGATAACCTTTTGGAGACTAGGTATCAAACGATACCTAGTCTAATAAATATTAAAAAAAAATTGTGACCATTTTAAAAGAAAACGTCCTCATTTTGAATCACTCTTTGTGATGTGTCATATAATGCATAATTTTCGCAATAAACAAGAATAAACAAAAGATAAAAGAACGAAAGATAAGATAACATGAGTGAGCATCTGTCTTAACCTTATCTGTTCACCTAGATCTTAAGATAATCAAACAGTAACACTTGATGACAAAAAAATATAATACTCTCATGTGAGTCAAATGGGAATTTAAGTATTTCCTTTTGGCGCTTACCTACTCATTGGAACACGAGATTACACGGTAAACCACTAAAAACGAGCCAACGAAGTGCAAAAACCGTGGGTTTTGTTGTTAAGATAATAAATCGGAAAGCCAATAAAACAGCGATGATAGCAATAAACATTGTCACATTACCATGAACACGGGAGTCATAAAATTTGATACTGTTCTTGTAACCACACACCGCAACGCCTTTTTTCATACTGAGTCATCTGTGGTTTGCGATAATCGTAGGTCAAATATTTGATCTTGGTAAAGAATTGTTGCCGTCATTCTTCGAAATCTTATTAGAAATTTGATAATTTATGACGGTGATTCTTTAGATTTGTCTGCGACTTCGTTACTGTGTCACCTTTGTAATCTTTCGTGGGGATTTAAGTATTACAAATATAACAATAAATGATAGCCTTTGTTGAATCTTATGTCATATTGAACGTTTTGTCATCGATATTAAATGTAATATTTTTCTTCATTTTACGTTTCTAAAGATTTGTAATAAATTGCGTTAATAGTGTCTATCCTATAGTTATAGCTATTGAAAATATACATTCGACTTTTTTTAAAAAGTCGAATGTATATTCAGAATTGTCTCAGAATTGGCTTAGAATTGTCAATGGTTATGTAGCGTAATTTGTGATAGCACCTAACAGATATGTAATCAATCGTCCCGTAGAAAGAAATGGGCCCACGAATAAATCTTTAACCAAATGTGTGAAGTCAGCTACTTCGGTATTCAGTTCGCCAAACTGATGAATAATCGCGGCAATATAATCAGTTGATACATCATTTATTTCTCTCATTCGCAGAAACATAAAAATCACACACAGCAGACAGCACCACATTTATCACCTATAAAATGATTATTTACTTTGGTACCGCGACCACAAAATTGTATCACGGTGTTAGTCACGCCTTTTATTTCACTATCTACTACTAGGACTGCTATTTGCTATTCCATTGTATTTGCCTATATTTTTTACGTTATTTGATATGATACGGTTTTCTGCGAATACATTTTTATTGGTTTTGATATCCGCTAAGATTTGTTTTGACTTTTAGTTGCGGTTATAATGTGAGTCGCGCATTTGTACCTTTGAACTGTGGAAGGGTTGACCTTTTTTTTTGTAGTGATTTGTTTATGTATGTTTTTGGGACGTTTTAACTTTTATAAACATTGGTATTGGCAAATAACGTTTAAAACCGGGGATTAAAGAACCTCCAGTATTTACGGCCATGCTTCGTTGGTGGTTATTGGCGGTCAGCAGATTTCAACAGGATGAGTCAATTTTTAAAAAACCTCATCAAATGCCATAAAGAAGACAATTCCACAAATTACGTTAACTATTTTCTATACATTGTAATAGGACCCACAGACCGATCGGTGGGCTATTATCGACCAATTTCACATGACCAGCAAGTTAAAACTGAATGTAATTACGGGCCAATCAAATTCCATAGCAAACCTGCTTTGATCGTCCGTCGTTAGCCCTATACACGAATTATTTATTACTACCGTTAAATGGATGAGACTAAGTGTGACCCTCGATGCTGTTTCCAAGCTTTCGTGTTTTTTAGGAAGTTTGTATTTAATTATTTTACGTCACTAATTTATTTAAGGTCGGTATTGCAGATTTATATTAATTAGATAGAATTATGGTAAAATTGGAAAACAAAACTTCGTTTTCTTAAGGAGCTTAATATTTGCAACTGTTTTCAGTGTAGCAACAATAAAGAGCATTATGTACTGTTAAAATTACATTAGTCAACCAATTATAACAGTTATCAATATAATAAATTGACAAACAAACTTTCAGAAATTGGGATAGAGAAATTGGTTTAGTCTTTTCAATCAAAAATAAATAAGTAGAATGCTTATCCCTACAGCTATTCACACACAGACGAACCCTCATATTTTAAAACATTAACTCCTAGTTAACCAAGACCGACCACAGGCCAATTACGAATCCTTTTTTGGTCCAGCATACCCAATATTGTTACACTTTATTACGCCAGTCTATGTATGATTTATTCATCTTTCAACGTGACCAATAAATTCAAAAGCAAATCGCTAACCAGTATGTTATTAAGGTTTCAATCTAGATTTATTGTGTTTATTTGATAATAAACATGTGATGTTGTTAGCACGAGTGGTGTGTATATGGAGTTAAGAATATTAACACTATATTACTTGTTCGCTCTTATAATATTATTAAATTCAGACAATCCTTTCATACATAACGTCCGTCCTATTGACGTTATTGAAGTTTATGTTTCTGCATAAGGTAAGTCTTTGAAGCTGAATATTGACATTATGTGGTGTGGTGGTTCTTCATGTGCTATTCAAATTTTTACAGTTTAAAATTAATTAACAATTTTGTAACTCTCTCCATTGCCAGTCCTTATAATAAGGACTTATTTCATGCAAGTCCTTGCATTTCGTGTCTTGTTTAAATGTTCCAAAGTCTATATAGGTACCGAAATAATTATACAGGCTAAATTTTTTTGCCTCCGGTGGCCACCCGCCGCTCTATGTCAGTTTAGGTTCAATATAAACTTGTAATTTATTTGTGTATAAATTCATCTTGAAGAGCTTAACCTGTTTCAATTTGAGAAGGCTTTCGTTGTAAAAAAGGTTTAATATACCAAAATATTTGCAGCATATTTTCTTGGAATTGATTAAAGAGCTATTACGTAGAAACGTATCCTACTAGCTACTGGAAATAATTTTGATCCTAAATTAAATAGCTTATTTAAATTATAAATAATTTACCCACTCAAAATCATGCTAGACTAATCACAGTTAAGATCAAAATAGAAAAAAAAAAGATTTTTAATCCGAAACAACTTTATAAAACTTTATTTTTATTTTCCTATACATGTGCCGCCATCTATCGCACGAGTGCTGTACCACGGGCACCCACAACAAACCACAGAGTGGGCACACAACATGTATCGTAAAATGTTGCTCAAACAGGAATGCGCCCACGAGCTACTCTTATTGGAGTAAGCTTTAAGTTTTAAAACGGTAAAAGTTAATTCTGCTTTGACGGGAAATAGGTAGGTACTTATTGTTTTTTTTTTTGAGGAAATTCGTATAGATTTTGTAAAGGTAGTTGTTAATTACAGGTATGATGTACTTACCCAGATTTTCATCGTTGTATGAACCGAAAAAGACGAAATAATAAGAGTCAGAAATCTAATAATAAAGTACCTACAAAGTTTGGAGTGCATAACATTAGTCTAAAAAAAACTTACAGAGACGTTGATTCTATTCCAGGTATTGGATATCCAATCGTTAAAAAACTAGGTTTGAATCTAATTAGAAGTCGGTGGTAAAATTATTTTTTTGGAATAAATTCATCTCCTATAACAATGCTAACTGTTTAAATGAGACAATTAGAGGCTTTCTTCTACAAAACACAAAACCTCGAAATAACTACTTACGAAACATAAAACAACATGAAAACCCAGTCACTTACTACATGAACACCAAATTAATATTAGCCAGAACGTCGCAAGAACGTGAGCAGTGTGCAAAGTTACTATTAAATTAACTTAAATAGCACCGAAGTGACCCAAAGAATAATTTACAGGGTCTCCTTGCTAATGAAGAATAGTACTCTCTCGACGACTATTTGTACTAAACTTGAGCCATTAAGATATTATACCTTGATAACTGTTTATAATGCCCCCAATGTTAAGGAGTTTGAAGGAAAATAAAAAGTACGTAATGGAGATGTGCTGCCGCTTTCGCATAGTGTTTTATGGAAGTTTTAATGGTTTTTGGAGTTTAAAATGTAAATACGTGAAAAGTATGGTATATACAAGGAATGCGTATTGGTTTTGTATCAAAGTTGATGAACCCCAATAGGTACCAACTTGAGACAGATGAACAACAAAGATGGCGACAGATACAAAATTCAACGTAATACATGAGAGATTGCTAAGAGCCATACTTATAAAAGCTATAATTATATCGGTATCAACATAGATAAAAGTTTAAAATTAATAGGCCAGCGCTACGAGAGAAACAAGAGATAAAAATAATTAATTCAACCCGTTAAAATCAATGGCCATTAAAAATTATGAAGTGTCATCAGTTACCGAACAAAATAACTCATCAGTGACGTATTGAAATCCGTATTAACAATAAATAACGATCAATTTCCAACAGCTATAACTCATTAGAACAAAGCCTTTCCAAGCTCGATTAAATTGTCGAAACAAATAATTATAAAGCGGTTATCATACAAACATCGTAAATTCAACTTATTATCTGTTTCAGTTACATCGTCATCAATAAATCAATCGAGTTATCTTTTGACGATAGAAAATAATTAGAAGTTGCTTAATTATTCTGCTTTTTGTCGTCCAACTTTTAAGATAAAGCACGTATCGAATATTTGAATGTTTTATTATTCGGCGATTATGGACTAATCATTTAAATTGGCCGTCTAACAGTAAAGATTATTAAATGGTTTATTGGATTTATCTTGAAGTAGCTTGATGAATTAATTAAGTCGTTTAAAGTTCTCATTGTTCTCAAAATACTTGATTGATCATTGAGTCGAGGGTTCTTGATATGTCTTCATCAAAATAAACTCGAGAACAGTAAACACAGTCATTTGTTTGAATCATTGGCAAGACATTTGACCTACTTCGCAATGTTCGGAATATACAAGATATTTTAGACACTGGGGAATAGAAACAAGGATATGACAGTCTTTACTGTATATACAGACACAAATCGCTCTATCGGTCAACTTGTCTAGACGGAGAACAGGCAATAAAATTGTTATATATCAACGTGTATAAGATATGTTTTGTCTCAGAAGTTTCACTGCACTTTCTCGTCATTATACTTTAGTATATTAACCCAGTAAATCCAAGAAACGCACCTCTAAATCACTTATCCTAAAGCCAACTCTCCTTGACCCTTTCAATCATAATAAACGAAGGGATTACTAGTGGACAATAAGGTTTTAAATCAAGCTGCCCACTGGCTCAAATACAGTTTCTCTTATGGAGGGGTTTCGTTAAAGCTTTGGTGACAAGCTCCAGTAATACTACAAAGTAATTCTGAATTAATAGAAACACGTAAGAGAGTACATTCGAAAATCATTAAAGACACAGCAACTATTTTAATATAATACACCCCTTGATCGGATCTCAAGGCTTATAATTACGGAAGACCCGAAAAGGATCGACAGTCCACACGATCCCTATAGCGTAGCATTTGAGGACGGTATGTAACAAGAAGCTTACAGTTCTAATTTACGCCATCCCACTGAGTCCACTTGCGTCCCCGATGTCCACTTGTTCATTCTCAAATTGTTCAGAGTTTGATATCAAAGGAACACTTCTGTAAAGTAGTCATCCGATATGAGATTGGGCGAAATCCTCCTCGAATCGGAAACACTTATGAAGGTATAGGCTTTCTCCGTTCTTGTATTAGTAACAAGGTTTTGCGCGACGCACCTACTTACAGTGCAGAATATTAATTCGATAAAAAATAATGTAAATTAAATAATGCATTTATGAGTATAAAACTTGTCGCACTTGTCTTGTCAGCTATAGAATTTCAGCCCTTTTATTTCTTATATTTTATTTCACTTAGGCAATCATAGCACATTTTCTCTCTCCACATCAGAATACCATAAGCAGCGTGTAGTACCACTGCTGGGAAGCTGGCCTCTCTATGAGAAGGAGAATTTATATTTAATTTAAATCCAATTTCAACACAGCAACCCATAAACATAAACCACCACCTCTCATACGTCACACACCGATCCTACCGATCCTATTCTACCAATTAAACTCATATGTACTTTTAATTACAAAAGCAAATGTTGAACAAATAGGTCGCCAGTTCAAACAGCCCCTGCGATTAGCCCCCAATCACGAATAGGGTAATCGTGTTAATTAATGCCGTCCGTCATTTTGCTGCCACGTATTTTCCTGGAGGATCGCACTGTTGTGTGTAGATTATTGGCCGGAATTTGGTGCAGCTACCTTTTGTCCTGTTTTGGAAGTATATTGCGTAGTAATATTCAACAAAAAACGAGTTATGAGGACGTTTTTAAAGTCTGACAGATCAGAGTTTACGGTTTTTGGTGTATGAGCATTGCTTGTGAGTGGTGATCCAAATGTAATAAGCAGCTTTATTTGTTGGCAGTTATCCTTTTATTTTAATCATAATATTCAAATTAATGTAAACGCCATAATATGGGTTTTTGCAAAAACCATTTCTTATTTCACGTTGTTGTATGTAGTTTAAACCAACTCATACATTCCACTTATTTTCAAAATGCAATATACAGAATGTAACTGCAGTTTATAAAATGTAAAACAAATTGCAGATAGAGAAAATATCAAAGAGCTAGTTGAGATAAACGAGAAACTTATTACTGACAACAGTCAACCGAGGGGAACGGATGTTTGAAGTAGTTGACGATGAACTAGTTGCCTTGTTCAAGTTGTACTGTGATCTTTTGAGAGAATGTTAAAGGGTTAGCTGAAGAAGCAGTACTTGAGGGTTTTACTCTTTAGTCTTTAGAGGCTTGAGCTTATTGAGCATAACTTAATAAGAGTGATGTTTACTATAATGAGCCATACATGCTCGTTTTATAATATTTTACATAAAATGACAGAATAACCTCTGCCTTTATATTATGGCAGAATATTTGTGATGATCAAAACGTATGGACACTCAAAATATTAACGTGTCTAAATTTATCTTAGTTTTTTCAGGATTGTGAAAACTAGACGGAAAGAAAGCCGACTCGCTAAAAGTTGCATGATGTATTATTCACTGAATTTGAAGCCGTGAAATCTTCGGTATTGATGAATTCACGAATACCTACCCATTGATACAATCGACAGAGAGACATCACAAAATGATATGGACGGTTCTACACAGAATGTAGAAGTCATGATAATCGCAACTTACAACGTAAACATAATACTAAAATCGATAACACCAGTAAGTCACGAGCAGAACTTTTATGTATATTTTATTACCAATCAGAGGTCATTATTGAAGAAAATTATAAGCAATATTATCAACATTACACAATTAGTTTGCTGTTTGATTACTTGTGTCGTAAACTATGTGTATTGCAATGATAGAATAAGTTACAACAAATCTACACTGAATTATTTACCCTTAGTTTAAGTTTTGATTATTGCTTTACTTTGAGTAAATAATTTCATCACCACTGCTCTCACAACGGTGAAGGAAAACATCGTGAGGAAACTGGCATATCCTACAACCAAAAAATTCGAAGACATATGACATCTGTCAACCCGTAGTGGGCCCGTGTGGTAGATTACAGCCCACTCCCTCTCGAAGAGAGGTCTGTGTCAGAGCAGGGGGAACATTATAGGATGATTATTCTATAATAATGCTGAAAGGGTTTAACTCTTTGAAATGTCAACATTGATATCAAAACACAAGCACCTGATTTTTATTTTATCAACAACTTCTTAATATAGTTTTAATTGTCGCGATAAGGCCTGAGCTAACTTTTTACATCTTGCATAAAGACTAAAGATGGAATTGCATCTCTGTCTACAAAATAGCATATTGTGTTAAAAAACGGGATCACATTAAATTGGACGAAAATGAAAATCCTGAGATTTTGTTTTAGAATATTTTCTGCACGTATGTTTGGTGATGTTAGAGCAGCCAATAAAATATTATAAAATACACAGTTTCTTTTTCTATTAAATTTTCAATCAAATGCACAGCTAATAATATTTTAGTGCCAGTACTTTCATTTGCAATTTTAACTCCAACATAGATTGCCACAGCGCAAAAAAATCCAAAACAGATTTATTTTTCATTTGCACAAACTGTAAACTTGGTCCTTTGAGAGTTTTTTTTTTGTTTAGCGCAGCGTCGACTGAGCGCATTATTATAACAAACAAAAGAAACACCTATAATAATAACTCTTTACGACCGACGTCTCACGTTACAAATTCAATTTTGTTCTTTAGTTGCGACATGCTCTCCCGAGCGTCATATAAACTTTAACGCACACTTTTGAAATAACCGCCAACTTTCATGTTTGCATCAACTCTTAAAGGAAATTGAAACGTTTTATTCAACCAAGGTTATTTCAAGAGAGGTATTTTTGAACATGAGCCACTTTGGTTGCGTTGATGTTAGAATTTTTTATTGCCTTTAAGCTAGGCGGTAATAATGGAAATAAAATTTTAAGGTCTACTATAATACACTTTGTAATCTACTGCCAATAGTATTGCAGGTTCGAATTAAATTAAATAGCAAAACTCCGCAGACGTGATGGTCAAAGTCAAAGTTAAAGTTTATAAGGCACTTTTGAACGTCAAAATTTATAAAATAAATAGAATTGATTTTATTCGCCCCTTCCAAAAGGTAGTTTTCGTATGGGAGATGGGTATCGATAAATAAACACGATAAAACAAAATCTGATGATATTATTGCTGGGATCAACGACCACTAGTAGTGTAGTTACTTGAAGTATGAGTTGAGAAAGTCTGTGAAGTTTACACAACAAAAAACTAATACAATCTTACGGTCGTTGCGGGTCAACGACCGTAAGATAAAATAAAATATATATCATATTTTTTTTTTTTTTTTTATTAGGTTTAGATATCGATACCATCACGTTTGCGGAGTTTTTCTAGCTAATTTGACCCTGTACATCCTTAGGATCAAATATATAAGGAACTGATCACTTTCACATTATATTAATGACTAGCTGCGCTCCACGGTTTCACCCGCATAGGTCTCGATCCCGTGGGAATATCAGTATAAATAGTAGCCTATGTTCTAACCCAGGTCTACCCATCTGCCAAATTAGCGTGAAAGAGTAACAAACAAAAAAACTCACTTTCGCATTTATGATATTACTAACTTTTGCCAGCGGCTTCGCCCGCGTGCATATCGGAAATTATCCCACTGGAACGTACTATCGGTATAACAACTATCCTATGTCCTTTTCCAAGTTATGGTCTACCCGCGTGCCAAATTTAATCCAAATCCGTTCAGCCGTTTTTAGCGTAAAAGCGTAACAAACAAACAAACTCACTTTCGCATTAATAATATTAGTTAATATTAGGATATTATTATATTAATGTTAGGATTAGGATTATAACCTTTTGATCATTGCAATGTATTCGATCATCTTATAAAGGGTAGGATTTATAAAGCTTTTTCAAATTCGGAGCTGAAGTCTCCGGTACAAAAACTTGTTAGGAACCGCTAGTCTCCATTTACATTCAAAATCTTGTTGTTGCGACTTAGTATATACTTTTAGGCGCGTTATGGCGCTCTGTTTATTTGAATGAAACACGATCCAGTTGTAATCAAAATGTATTTGTATCACACATCACATTATCCAAGCGACAGCGGAAGGTTACACGTAAGAACGAACTCAGAGTAATTACACGTTATGGGGAGTCCAGTAAAATTAAGATAATACTTATTTACATTGAGATTCAAATTCCTCTTTCTTTTATGAACCACAGACTAACTGCCCTAGACTAACTAGTGTTGTCAGGTTATATCTAACAGTGGGAACCACAGATAATTAGTTGGTTCGCCACACCACCCCCCTACGGAGAGATACAAGGTATACAAGGCACAGAACACTTTAACGTTGGTCGATGTGCTAATGTTCGACGAAAGATGATTCCACGATTTTCGTAAGTAAACTCGCGTAATGGCGACGAGTAGGTACCGGCTTGGACTTGTTCACGAAGAAAAAGCGCTGCCCGGGATGAGTGTGAGCTCGTTTCGTTTCACAATACTGGATTCCAGTTCTTCTGTTTGCGTTGATATGTTCTTTTATCGTCGGGGTCACCAATTTAGGCGCGTTATGGCGCTCTGTTTATTTGAATGAAACACGATCCAGTTGTAATCAAAATGTATTTGTATCACACATCACATTATCCAAGCGACAGCGGAAGGTTACACGTAAGAACGAACTCAGAGTAATTACACGTTATGGGGAGTCCAGTAAAATTAAGATAATACTTATTTACATTGAGATTCAAATTCCTCTTTCTTTTATGAACCACAGACTAACTGCCCTAGACTAACTAGTGTTGTCAGGTTATATCTAACAGTGGGAACCACAGATAATTAGTTGGTTCGCCACATACTTTTATCTTGTAAAATGAAAATGTCACATGAATATCACATTTCACAATAACGTATTATGTTTGAGAGGGTAACGGTAAATAATCTTAGGTTACAGTTTTGTGTCTTACCTTACTTGTATTTGCACAAGGCGCTCCAAATTGCAGACTGAAAATGTGACTATAACTGCTCATTTTCACTTTTAATTTAATAATGAAAATAGCATTTAGTGACTTATCAAACAATTTGTTTAGTCATTTAAGAGGGAACAGGGCCTGCGATTCTCCATACAAATGTATTCTCCTTTTTTCTTCCTGAATAATACCTCTAGAGCAATAATTATTTTTCATGAAATCAAGGTTGGCTGTAGTCACGTTCCTGTTATTTCCTTTTTTTCAGCAACTTAAAATGAAAAGAATAAAATGACCCTCCAAAAATTACAAAAATGCCCCATTTTGACCGCCGATATTAGAGGAGTACCAGACAAATTCGAAAAGTTTTTAACATAAATGAAAATTATAGAAACCTAGACTTACTCTTTCTTAAAATTTGAATGTATAAAATAATTGAATCGGTTCAGTTTACGAGGAGAAAAAAGGGGAATACGAAACGTTGATTTCGTCAATGTTTTTGTGATATAATTGATCTGAGCTGTAGCTATCCCTATCGCACTCTACGGGGGCAGACTTGAGGTAAGAAGACGGCAAATTCCTCGCAACCCCTGTTCCCTCTTAAGTTAAAACGCTAGATCAGAACCAACGAATAATGTTGCTTTAAATCTGTGTTGCCAGCACACTTTATAAATATTTTCTAACAACAATTTCCAAAGACCATTATTTCAAAACTTATTCCTCGAAGGACCAAACGAAGGTAAAACGATCACATAAAGTATTTACAGATTAGCCGTGGAAATGGCAAATGAATCCCAGAATCCCAGGACTTTGTTAGGCACATATCCTGTTCTCAGTCGCCGGATAAGTTATCACGCTTTAAATAAATACAAACAAGACTAACGAAGTGCCGAAGGAAAGTTAAAAGCGTCTGGTAAGGAAGGAGTTTGTTCCCTACTACTGGTTTTGTATACGGTTGACGGTTGTTTGTTGTGAATCGATTTCCTAGTTCTTATTGGATTCTTCAAGTGAGTATGGAGTCTTTTAAGAATGTTTTGTGTTGAAATAGAGACATAGGTAACAGTTTTAAATTTCAATAGAGGAATGGGTTTGTCAGAATGTCCAATCAGAGATATTTTGCGAGTTTAGTTTTGTTCTTCCTTGATATAATCATCTCATTATTTGACTTTACATATCTAAAATTTAATTTCAACTCTTTATTTAGTGGCTTTTGTGGACATGATATTTATTCAGATTTGTTTAAGTTGTAAATGTAATGCAATCATATCATTTGGTATCAATAGGTTTTAATTTTTATTTTATTTATCTTACATGTACCTAGATTCTTTTCTATTTTGCGAATGTGAGAATATTAAAGACTGTAGATTTGTTGACCATTTTCTATTTTTTTAAGAACCTGGAACTTGTCGAAAGGCCTACACTGTCCTCCCATACATATTAACATTGGATTTTGTAAATAAGCTAATTTTTAAAAGAGTAACTGTGGAGTTTCTCGCCGGCTCTGCTCCATAGGAAACGACAAATTGAAACCGTGCACCTAGCTTCCAACGTTTCATAAGTGCCCATGTTTATGTGAAATAAAATATTTTAATTTTGATTATCACAGTGTTTGGCTTTAGAATACAGGTGCAATTTTTTAATACGATCTACCTAAACCTACTTTCAGCTGGATAACCAGTTAGGAACTTTACCGTTTATTTATTCGCTTTTATGTAAAAAATCCAGGCAATTAGTCATAACCTACTTTTAGCCAGAGTAGACTGTCGGATAAGTTATCACTGTGTGTTTATGGACAGTCTACTCTAGAAGTCTAACTGCCGAACCCAACAACCTATTTTCAGTAAAAGACAGATCGCTATGGATTTCAGACAATAATTCTATCTGTAATTGAATGTCGTCCCACAATTCCGTGAGGTCTTTATTCTCTGACAGATTATTGGGACGTTAAAACCATAGATAGATAGGTTTAGCATGTGCAGTATGCCAAAACTGGTCATAGATAGGTTATAGGGTTCGAAAATTACCTAATGCAGTATGCAAAGAATATTCAAACGAATTTGTGATTTTAAAAAAGCAGTTCCATGGTAGGGGCATAGAATTTATTAATGTTAACGAACCTCTCACCACTCCACTAAATCATATCTGACCGAGCGGCTAAAAATGTTACTTCTGGCGACAAATACCTATTTTTGGATTCGGTTTCATTTTCTTGTGACTTTGACTCTGGGTACAAAAAGGTGATCTGTTTTTTTTGTCACAGGAAATGATTATTTTGACACTGTTTAATTGAATTGTGAAGGCGATTTTTTGTAGTTGTGAGTCAAACGTGATTGAGGATTCAATTAATTCTATCCTATTTTTCTTCATGGCAATGGTGCCGATGTCGACAATTCTGCCAATGTCAGATGTGTTACAAGAAAACGTGCGAAGAAGGGAAATAAAAAAAATAATAATAATTGAATTGTTAGTTCCAGGTAAGATTTAAAAACGGAAAGTAAGATTCTTTGACATCTTTTCTGCAGAACCTTAATTTAGTTGTGATAAACAGTGGTTTATTATTTATCGAAAAGCAATGTACCTACTAAGTACATAATAATATTTTACAAGACTCACGATCAAATCTGTCAGAATAGTCATGTTCCAAGAAAAGCCCTTTTGTACGTTTTCTGGAATATGAATTACTTTTGTATTCTATGTACAGAAGTTACTATTTCATTTCAGCATCAAATACATTTATAATAAACCTATTAAATCTTAATGAGCAACTTCTAAATATAAGCTAACATTTTTGTCGTCAACCCAATCGGTTCGCGTTTGAACAGTCAGCCACCCACACCCATTAGCGTTAGTTGTCGTGTATTAATGACGATTTCTGCCTACCCACCCAATGTTTACAGTGATTTAATTAACATTTCTTCGCGATGATAAACGGTGACATTTTGTTTTATGACGTCATCACTGGTTTATTTTGGTCTTTCGGTACGATGCAATACTATTTGTAGTTCAGAAGGAATCTTATTACTATTGGGGCTCGTGGCTACATGATAACAGTCACAAGGGTCAATCAAAGGTTAAGCTACGCTTGCCGCGGTCGGTTCGTGGATGGGTGACCATCCATTACATATCGAGACCGCTCCGTGCCTAGGAAAGCACGTGAAGCCATTGGTCACGGCTGTCATTCGTATATCTTTGACAGTCGTTACGGGTAGTTAAAAGCTTGTCCGATGAAACGCCAGCCCGCGCCGCAGCTGAGCGTGTAGTTTTAAATTCCCCTGTAATAATAATGATCACTCCTTGATCCAGCCTGTCCCAGCTCTTGCTGTCCCCCCCTCAGCGAACGCCCTAAGCCGAGGTTCGTACCCCACAGGGGGTGCCCTTAGCGAGCGTTTGTTTAGTATGTAATCTAGAATAGTTTGCATTATGCTCCTGGCTGGAGGCTCTTAGTGTAGTAGCTAAAGGCAGCCACAGGAAAGTCCGGTTAAGCAGCCACGACCTTAGTAGTCACCTGCAAGATGCCCTAGATAAAAAAAAACGGGTAGTTAAAAGCCCAAAAGTACCAAGAGGTACCGCTTTATTCGGTTATTGGGTTGTGGAAGTCAGATGTCATAGGTACTGGTATTCAGCTGCATCGTTAGACTGGAAACTGACCCCAGCATATTTGGGAAAAGGCTAGGCAGATTTATTGAAGGAATCTTATTGTTATGGTAATGTACGAATACCAAGCAGTATACATATATAGCTAGTATTTGGGATGAAGGGAAGTTTATTTATATCGTAACTTATGCTACACATTCACTTGCAGTAAATATAGGTACTTACGTTTTCAGTCATGTTCTGTAAAAAATACAAATGATCAAGTTTTGGAAAACGGAAAATGGTTTTTATCATTACTACCTACTTGAGAATATATTTAAATAATTATATGATCGTTTTCATAACACAATTAATTACGTTATTAAAATAACCACCTCTTTATTTAATGTCAGCACAATAAAATCAGTTGCGTAGGAGTTTGATACGATTTTACTCATAAAACGCCGCGACGACAACCTTGAAAACATTTTCAACCAATAAAATCACAGTTACCTACTTAATTTTCTTGATGAAATGAGATAGATAACCAATAAACTGGACTTTACATCTAATGACCTTTGCCCGTTATAAAACGGGCTTAATTTGATACTGAATTTAATCGTTTTCTTATAAAGTTAAAGCTATTATTCTCAGGTGTTAACAGATATTTCTTCTTGGAAACTAAAGAATAAAATGGAATGAGGGTTTTCTGAAATGACTTTCACTAGGTGACAGCACTGAGACGTCAGGTCCACCTGTCAAAAGTGTCAAAGCGCCTATATTTTCTTTAGTCGTGACTGAATGATGAACGAATGAATGAAACGAATGATGAATATCATCATAGACCTATTGTCGAAGTGGTACCAACTGGTGAAAATTAATAATTATGTCAATTTTTCTTTCTTAGCTATAACAAAACATTGACATACACCGTGAAATCTTAATGGTTGTTTTCCCGCAGCAAAATGGTTTTGTCTTGGTAATACAATCTATAAACAAATAACATATTAGAAACAATTTTGAAAACAAAATTGTGTTTCTGCGTGCAAACTACTCGTAGTTTATGCCGTATCATCACGTGCGAGAGTTTATTTTGCTTTGAACATTTATGCATCGCTGTTCGTCGGCGGCGGCGGCGCGTGCGATTCGAGTAGTACCTACAAGTTACCTGTTACTATTGATCCTCACGTTTTCAAGTTGATGAATATTTATTAAAATTATTTTAAAACATCTTTATTGTTTTACTTTTACTCTATGCTTCGAAAGTACTCCTTATAGCAAGTTGTTCTGCAGCGGGAAAACAAACATTAAGATTTCACGGAAGACAAATAGAAAAATAAACCTAAAATACAAATCGTACGACAATCGAGACTGTAGCTAGACTACTGCTATGTATTGTACTGTTATATTTATACATATAGAGTACTTACCATACCACACAGTTGAGCAGGCTCATTGCTCATTGAAGTTATGTATGCCTAATTGAATATGGCTTGAATTTCACATTTAACAAGACTGACAGGACCAACAAGACTTCACTTCGCACGCTGATTGTGGCAAGGAATCTTGGGTCAACTCATTTGACTCCTATCTCCTTTCTCTTTTACACCTATTTGATTCAGATATTTCTGTCGCAGATGACCATTTGTTTCAATAGTTATGTGATTGCAAACGGTTGTAGCTTGCGTAAGCTTTCATATGCAAATCTTGTATTAAATTACTCGTTTTATGAGTTGAAAATGTCTGAAGGGTTCATACCGATAAAGTAACATTGTTTCATGGAAATCGCTGTTCTTAGTTTGTTAAGATGTTTATTGTTGTTGTTTATTACTTGAGTGCACTACGCTCTTGTAATTCCAAATAAAAAGTCGAATAAAACCTCCTTTTAAATATAGCTGGCTTAGTTTTTAAATAGAGATGATTGAAGGACTTCCTCTGTTTTACAAAACTTTCTAGAAAAGCTCTGTTTCTATTTAAAAAGAAACTGGGTTTATTAGTCTATAGTCAGCTCGAGAGGCTCGTGGCTAAGTAATAACAGCCGCACGGATTCACAGATCTAGTTAAGCTACGCTTGCCACGGCCAGTCCGTGGATGGGTGACCATCTTAACATACCAAGACTAGACTAGACAAGACTACTAGACTACGTTAGTACTTATATCTCGATGCCAAGACCCCTCCCTGCCTCGGGAAGCACGTGAAGCCGTTGATCCTGGCTGTCATTATTGGATCTTTGACAGTCGTTACCAGTCTTACCAAGAGGTATCGTGTTACCCAGTAACTGGGTTAAGATAGGCAGTCCCTTCAGTAAAATACTGGTATTCAGGTTAGACTGCAAGCCGACCTCTACATAGTTGGGAAAAGGCTAGGCAGATTGATTGGTCTCTAATCAGCTACTGGTGTGTTATAGGAAAGGATATATAGAAATCTGTACTAGTAATTTTGTTAAAAAAAGAAGAAATATTTAATAAGGTAGAGTCACGGATTACAAGATTTCTAATTTTACGTTAAGAAACTACTATAAGCACATCATATTTTTACTACACCCATAAGATTTCACCTTGTACAAAATCTATTTATTTATACGTCCAAGTATTTGTTTTCACAAGTTTCTTGAAGCATTCTGAGTTGGAATTTTCTACCGAATCGTTTCTAAACATAACACATACGATCTTTGAAGTGTTAGACCAACATTTTCTATTGTTATAGCCTTGGCATCATAACGTTACAATTCAGTTTATTTGTCCACATTGAAACGGAACGGTCTTCTCTAAACATACTCAATTTATCTGATTCGCTATTATTATACTCGTTAGTAGTAATGGATGTCAAGAGATCTAAATTGGTAGTGTTTGATTACTAAATCTTCTATCATCTTTCTTAATGGTACTACTGAAATATTTTGATTGGCCTTGACATGGTTGCTTCTAAGTTTGGATTGAGCTTTTGCTACTGTTTGTAATCTTGTAGAAGTTTTTAATTAATTATTAATATACTCGTAATATAGAAAGAAAATTCCTAACACACTTACTGACTGACCCATCAACGCCTAGCCTTAATTCTTGGACTTAGAAAGCTGCAATTTTTCACAGAAGTTTTCTATATGATGTAGACAAATGAGGGTGGATTTTTGGTGGACAAAATCGCTGGCAAAGTGCTAGTAACAAAATAAAAAACTAGGTAGACTTGACTTGACTTGGTACTAGACTTGCTCTTGTATAGGTTAATTGGGTGACACCATTGCATCTTATAGATGACGTAAGCAACCAGAAGACCAATTCTGGGACTTAAAGCAAGTTCACATTCAAGTCTTAATCTGTCAAATTTTTGACAGATTGTTAATGAGATTTGAATGCGAACGTTCTTCAATGTTACGGGCATTGCCCCTCAGGAATAGAGCTAATCCCAGAAAATAGGTACCTTTCAGATAGCCTTCAATTTATGCAAGTTATATAATATCCTTCCGACCGATTTCGGTCACGAAGGTCAATCTCAACGGAGATATTATAGTGAAGAAGTGTATGCGCAAACACAGGTGCACGGTGTGTCCCTTCACTCTCATAGTCTGATGGAATGGCAATCCGACACGACCGGGGAGAGATCAGGCGCAGGACAAACGGCTTTACGTGCTTTCCAAGGCACGGGGGTATCACACCACCAGCTTTAACACCGGGCTGTTACTGAGAAATTCATAATGAAAAAACTCAATAACACTTTGCCCGACCTGGGAATTGAACCCAGGACCCCATGCTTAGCAGTCGCGCTTGCGACCGCGAGACCAACGGTGCAAGTTATATATCAAACTCTTAATGGTCTCCAAAAGCAGTTGCATCATACTAGAAACTACTCATACAATGACGGAACTATTCTGACAGAAGTTCCGTAGATATCACAAGGGAAAACGAATAATAAAGATAAGTATTTACAAAAATTCAAAATTCAAAATATTTTTATTTCATATAAACCTACATGGGCACTTATGAAACGTCAGAAGCTAGGTGCACGGTTCCAATTGGTTGTTTCCTATGGAGAAGAGCCGGCAAGAAACTCCAACTTTACGTTCATGCATATGAATGGACTGCAAGACAAACAGTTGTAAACGTTGCATCTACTTGAGGAACTAGCAAAAGTTGTTTAAGGAATACAGTTAAAGGAGTTTTAGGTGCTGTTCAAAATACTGCACCGACTCGCTTGAAAGTTGGTGCATTTATGCTTTGTCTATATGAAGCTGATAAAAATGACACACATAAAGAAAATAGTGGTGACGATAATATTAATCGTAATAAGAATCAATTGGCTTTCGTTATTGCAATATATTGAAGTTGATTGAAGAAATGAGGTCAATAAAACGTTATTATTCAATACGATTGGTGATTATTATGAAATAATGTCGTAGTGCTCTCTGCTTGCATAGTTCAATAATTTAACAATTAAAAGCAGACTGATTATGTGCCATCAAAACCTTCTTACTTGTGGCATATTTGAATTAATATTCAGCTTTGGAAATCAATGAATGTAGAAAGGACATAGAGCACAATAACAATACATTTTCATTAAGAAAATTGCATACAACTGTGATACTAATTAAGAATAACATCTGCAAACATCGCATATTCATATCTAACGGATAGATATCACAGATACTGTAGATAGGCAATGTACACATAAGGCTGCCTACATTATCATACAGTCAACCTTAACTAATTCGTCGTCTGCATAAAATTTCATTAGGCCATTGACCTTAACGTGAACAAGTACTCAATTTGGGCAACGCTCAACGTTTCGCTTATCAGCGCGACGGTAGATATAAAACAAAGATGATATCTGATGATTACCTAACATTTTACTGCTTAATTAATATTTACCGTCATATAAAGAGGCGGCGATGTGGACAATCATAGATGCAATGATATGACGTAAGACTAACTGGTTCCTCGTAAAGCTAATCATTAGAACTATAAATTTAATAGTCTCATATATAAGTAATAAAACCAACTATAAAATGTTCAATACGACGTCTCTCGCACGGGTTCTGACTTTTGAATCAATGAGTTTCATCTGTAACAATTGAATTCATCGCTTACAATGGAACCGTGTATAATCGGTCAGATTGGTGTAACAAAAGATTAAGCTTGAGCTTATCCGTTTGAAATGTATGCATAGAAATGCATCGTAAATGGTTTTCGTCGTCTTTGTATTTAATTTGTTATTTTATTGGTCGTGTCTATGGGAATGAAGGAAGTAGGAATGTGTTCGGTGATCACTTTTTTGGTTGTACTTAACATTCATTTATAGTTTATTAACTTGGTAATTGATTCTTAGCAACACCTCTTTACCTGCATCAGAATAATGTCTTTTAGTTTCATTCATTTGTTTTTTACCCGACTACGGCAAACCCAAAAGGAAGGGTTACGTTTTTAGCAGTCTATGTATGTATGTATGTTTGCTTTTACGTGTGTTCCACCGTAGCACCTAAATCCTCATTCATCAAAATCGGTTCAGTAGGAACCGATTTTGATGAATGAGGTATCAATAGATTCGTAATAATAGTCCGGGTGACAAAATTTAATATGGTGGACTTTACACAAAAATTTCTAACCTCGAAAAAAAAAAATTGTGATAATCATGACATGTTTGATATCAAAAGAAAGGTCTTGACGAGCAAATTACAAATATGTATATGTTTCATATTTTCAACGTAAATAAATATGTTTAAATTGTTAAATAAAAACTAAAACGGTTACAACATCAAATTCAATGTTGTAATTGCAATTCATTATTAATATTCTAGTTCGCTTGTTAGCCATATTTCTTATTTCCATACAGTAATATTCCCAAATTAATCAAAACAGCGAAATATTTGACATCTATTTGCGACGTTGCCCACTTTCAGAATAAACGCTCTTAAGCAGAAAAACAAGTACAACAAAATATTTATATTTTGGATTTCTTCGAAGCTCGATCGCCCTATGGTTTCGTTCAAGGCACTATACACTGTTATTTGAATTTAAAATAGGTTAATTACTGACCTATTGTATTACTCTTATTTACATTGTCGTAACGTTTATCAAGCCTTAAAACGGAAAAGTATAAATTAAAAAAATTTGTTTAAAAAGCTGTAACCCGACTACGGGAAAATAAAAGTGATCTAAAAAGTACGAGTAAAATATTTTAGACAGAAATCTAGACATAGCTACAAAAATGGTCAGGGTAAAGCCATTGTCGCATGCCATTGTATGTAATTTTGTAGGAGTTCCTGGCACCCACATGGTTACAGGCATGCGACCACGGCTTTATCCTGACCAATTTTGTACCTATGTCTTGATTTCTGTCTGAAATATATAAAAAAAATTGTTTATTTTTTTTTAGATCACTTTTATTTTCCCTTAGTCGGGTTACAGTTTTTAAACCTTTTTTTTTCAGTTACTTTAAACGAAACCACATTCACTTTTATTTCCAGCATCAATTTGATTAAAAAATTCTTACGAGCCGCCAGTAAAATAATTATTAAAATAACAGTCTCATTAAAATTACATATATTTTTTTAAATACATTTTGTGCGCGTCAGAGGCGCGTGGCTGGCGGCCGCAGCCCGCGACCTTCTCTCGTTTGGTGGTAACCACAAAATTATGCGCTTGAGCGCCTTGTAATGAGACCTAGAGTGACAATGCTGACGTGAAAATTCGATTTGTCATTTTCTTCCAGCGATTTATTCTGTATTTAATTCTTTTTGGACCTCGGTTCGATGTTATTATGTATTTGCTATCATCACAAGCTTTAGCCGCTTGATGACAACTGACACGAACGACGAATAGTATCGTAAATACCAATTGTCTTCAACCAGCAAAATTGTGCACGCTCTGGGGGTTGAAGCGAAAACTGCAGTGTTTATAATAAAATCACAATATTTTCAGTCAACACGGAAGCGTGGTGTCTCTAGTGACTGCTCGCAGAGAAGCCGTGTAGATCAAAAACATATACCGCAAATGAGTTTCGGAATCAACTGAGAAGGGTGAAGCTTTCTTTATACAGTGATTATCGCAAATTGCGACTAACGGATGCCCGCAGCCTTGTTTTTGCGGGTTTATCATTAAAATTGTGAATGTTGTTACTGAGTCACCGTGAAATGTTTGTTTGATGTTTTATTTAACTCGGGAAAATTGTGATTAACTTAGCTTACTTCCGTACATTATAACAAGAGTAGTAGGAAACATACTTACATGGCTGTTGTTTTTCACGATATTATAGTTTATAATAAATGACATGCATTTATCTAGAACGCTGTTTAAATTGTTCAAAACTTCACTCTATTATTCTAACACCGAACATAGTGTCTCGCTCAAACTGTCATCCGATTCGAGTCGCCGTCGAGTCATGTTAAATCTATCGAGTATGAAACTCGATAGCTTACTAAACCTTCTCGAATGACCGACTTATGGGAGCCGACGGCGTAAACGGTAGCAGTAGGGATCGAGTGACCGAAGCGCCCCCCGTCGAGTACCCGATTTGTTTTCTCGATATTAAAATTACATTTTCCGAGATGTCGATGGTGTGAAATGTTTTTATGTTATAAATATTTTTGAAATCAGCGGGGGACCTCTATTTTAGGTGTGACGTCGAAGTGTGAAGATTGAGTTGCAAACTGTCGTGTTGATAAAGTAAACGAACCCTTAAATTTTTGACAGCTCGCTTACTCGATTCGATTTTCGATACCTGCGTTCATAATAAAAAATATCATTAACATTTTTGCATTGCAGCGTCTCGACATTATAAAATAATGACGGCGCAACACATAATCACCGTAGTTACGCACTTCCCACTGCATAATTTCCTTGGTTGACTTACAGACCACACTATCTCCCACTTTTTATCTTCCGCCTACTAAGTAACCGCCGTACTCGTACTAAAATCAACAAGAACCCGTCTAAAGCCGCATGTAAATCACTGCCCTGCCGTTATGTTCGCAATCAACAGTTTAAAATAGAGGGCCCGACCGCAGGCTCTATTTACCCCAGCTTCCTCCAGTTAATGACGTCATAAAAAATAAAACTCGTCGCTTAGATCCCCGTGAGCCAGAAAAACTGGACCATTTTTCTCCTTGCGATGCAGTGACGCGGCAAATTACAATTGTCTGCTTATTTTAACAGAAAAAGATGAAATATGATTGCTAGATTTTTCTCAAAACACGGAAGTCAAATGGAAGTTTATGAAATCTAAGCAATTTGTTCGGAGTACGTATTAGCGTTTAGTCGGACTGCACTGCTTTTCTTGGAGCGTGAATGTTGTTTAAATGGTTCTTCTTGTTTTTTTTTAGCTACAAGAATAATGCCGAAATACGTGTTTGAAGCTTTTGCTCTAATTTATTGTTAGGTATCTACACATTTTTATTAGGTATTTTCTTAGAAAAACTGTTTATTTATTTAAAAAATACTTCCAAAAACGATTAGATTAGAATAAAATGAACGTTTTTTAGGATTCAGATTCTATTGACGAGACTGATATTGCCTAATTCAAATGTGAAAAAGACAAACACTTCTCGTGATCGTAGATTTATCTACGATAAAAATAAAGAATAACAATGGCTTTACCCAACGGTGTTCTGAGTCTATCCCACCTCTATATCAAATATGTTATCATCAAGAAGAAAGTCGATTCAACAGTTTCGAAAACCAATAGCAAAAACCAAATGGGACAATGTAAAATAAAAGTATTTCATTCCCTAACTGAGGTAGACGCTTATCACAATTTATGGCATATTGGACAGAATAAGGGAAAACAGAAATGGGATTTATTAAGCATTTTCTAAAACATCAGTAATATATTAAATTAAAATGGGCGTAATACGATTTTTATTGCCACCTCTTTGGGAGTACTGAATTTGTTAAGCTGATGTTGTATAATATATTATATTGATCGGTAAGAATATAATAAATGTATTATCTTAGTTATAGAGACTGCTTCGTTGATCTAGTGGTCGCAAGCGCTACTGCTAAGCATAAAGTCCTGAGTTTGATTTCCGTGTCCGTAAAGTGTTATTAAGTTTTACCTTCTAGAATTTCTCAGTAGCAAATTCGACTCGATTGATGGCAATAGGCTCGCCCCTTATTACATGGGACCTAAACATAACTGGCAAAATGTGGGTGCATCTCTGCCAAACCCTTCGGCGAATTCAGGCGTGATGTTATGCTATGTATTATCTAAGATTGATACTAGTAATAGGACCTGACTGTTCGAAAACAGTATTTATTTCAATTTGCTGGTTCAGAGTTCCATAAATCAAGATGCGGCTTCTTGCTTTCCATTCAAAGCTGGTTAAGCGTTATCGATTGCATTTAAATGATTTGAATAAATGTTCAATGCAGTCATAGAGGGTTAGAAACGAGGAAATTATTATGATTGACTGATATTTAATATGGTTCTTTAGTTCCAATTAAAGTATCAATTCCGATAGGAAGCATCATGCGTCGTATTCGAATACGTTTGCCTTAACACAAAATAATTCAAAACAAATCAAGCATTTTCTTGATAGATTATGTATTTTCATTCTTATATGAGTTGCTTTTATAGTCCGAACCGAAGGACCAAACAGTTTTGCCTTGTATAATAAACTGAAAATTTATTGTCAGTATATTTTTGCAAGTTCTTTTAGAGACAGTGTGCGCAATCGTTGTTTTCATTAAATGATTCTGCAAATAGATAATCTTCATCCCAAGTCAGCCTACATCTTTAACCGCCTCTGTGGTCTAGTGATTAGACTACCTGTTTCAGACCCAGAGACCCCGGGTTCGATTCCCAGAGGGGACAAATTTTCTGCTCGGTTTAGTTGGTGGTAGGGCTTATTCTAAGTCCGCCTGGCTAGCTACCACCATATTATCTAAGTCTGTCGCCATAGCAACAATGTTAACAGCATTGTTGTGTTTCGGCAGTTAGAGGTAAGATAGATATATAGAATATTCTTTATTGTACACCATAAAAATTACAGACATAAATAACGCCAGTAAGATAGCCAGTTCCTCTATGGTTGAAGATTCCGGGTGAAGCTCGCTTCCACGTTCGGCCTGATCATGACTTACTATCAGGTAAGATGCAGATCAAGAGATACCCCATGAGTATAAAAAAAAGCATTTTGAGATTAGTATAGAAATAATGCTCAACTTCAATATAAAGATATTATTATGAAATATTTGTCTCCCAGCTCCCGTCATTCCCAATAAAAGTGAAACGAATTGAACGCTGACGACAACAGAATGACATCAGACAGCGTTCATTGTTTCGGACATGTGACAAAGTTCACTTAATGGAAGTGATTTTTGGGGGCAAATATATGAAAGGGGTCCTTCATATCTTCCGGATGTTGCATTTGTTGTAATTGTTGGTGTGTGCGTGATGCTGGCGGATTCTTTAAACGGAGAATTGATAAAAATATTATAAATATAAAGGATAATGTTAGGTGGATTTTTTGTCTTGTTAGATTTTGAAGACAGACGTTACGTTATGTTAATTTTATTTCTAAAAAAATTCATTTCTATGTAGTTAAGCAAAAAGTAGTATTGAATCGTATAGTAAAGTAACAGCAGTAAAGAGATTAAAATTTTCATTTGTACAAACATTATCCATTGAAAAATAATGGTGTTGCAGTTCTCATACATCTAAGAAAGGATAGTAAGTGAAGGTACCTACATTTAAAAAAAGCCGGCCAAATACGTGTCGGACCACGCACAATGAAGGGTTCCGTAGTTGGGATGAATTTATCCCAAAAACAAACTAAACGTCATAGTTGAAAATCATGTCCTCCCATACATCGATATACGTCACGGTCAATTCTCCGACTACAAATGTAAGTTTGTCTTGACTGACTGACAGACAGACGGACGGACAACGAAGTGATCCTATAAGGGTTCCGTTTTCTTCCTTTTGAAATACGGAATCCTAAAAAAAAAATATTCCAACTTTAGAACTTTGGAACAAAACAAATTCACGCCAATATTAAGAGGTACACACACATACACCCTCCCTTGCCTAGACAATTTGTTCCGGCCAAGCATGACGAAACCACGCCGTGCGCTGTCAAGTCCCAGCCACGCGTACTACAAAACTCTACTACAAATTAGCACTAACACAACTTTATAAAAACCCCCTACTTACCCAAAAATCAACCTAATTACAAAGTTATAAGAACTACAGGAAATGTAGAGCATGTTTGCAGAATTTTGAGGATTTTTGTCATAAATGAAACCAACTACGGATTTAGGCACGTGTGTAAAGATTTATGGCAGAATAATGGATTGGGCAATGTAAATACGACAGTGAGAATTAGCTTGCATGTGTATCTTAAGATAGTTCGTGTGAAATTAGACTGTCGTTTGTAATCTGGTACAGAATTATTAATGTGTATCGTGGGTGTCGCCACCTAATCGCAATCATACAAGGAAGATTTTCATAGCAAATCATTGGAATTTGAATTAAGTTCTTTAAGTATTTTGCAATTTTATTTCTGTCGTACTGTGTAAGACGACGTTTCTTTTAAAAGAAAATTTTAAGATGCTTGTAAGAATATTACCACACAACGTCTTATTGGAAAGGCTCCAAAGTAGACCTAATAATAATCACATAAGAATATTTTCTTCCCCAACCATCTTACCTCAGAACAAATAACACTAAGCATCCATATCATACCCTGACACATTACGTCGTTACATTTATTTATGTGAAAGCCAATGACAATATCAAATTAAGTAATCCTCAAAGAACGAGAGGGTCCAATTAAAGCATCGCCTTTTGATTTCGGTGCTTATTTATTTTTCGCAGCACGACCTCTGATGTCCGGAACAGGGGTCCGACCCACAAGACGAGACGCACCATCCGTGGAGCAATTCGATTAGGGTGCAATACTGGGGAGAGAACTGACGGTGCAAGTAACCTAGACCACGATAAACTTGCTCTCAACGAAGACAATACCCACCCTTATGATCAATAGCATAAAGTACAAAGTGAAGGCTCTGGCTGGTAAGTAAAGCTTGCAGTCGATATGTCATTTCATTTCATACACAACACTCACAAAATAGATCGGTGACGAAGCCCTCCACGTACCATTTGAGAAAAATGAAATTGCTATTAGGGAGACATTTCATCATATACTTCGTTATTATTCTTGGAACGCCTTTTATAAAAAAAACATCAGAGAAAATGCTCCATTATGGAGTACCTATCTAACTAGACCAACATTCAAAGCACTGTTTGAAACCAAGTTTGGTGTAAATACGTCGTGTAAAATGCAATGTTGCCTTTTACAAGCTGCCAGCGTACTACCGACAGTAATCCAATATTTTAGTGAGCTTTTGAAATTGTCATAATATCACACAATGTTATCAGCCTGTTTTACCGTTGATTTCTGAGAACTGGTCTACTTTTGTTTGTTAATAGATGGCTGTATTAAGACAACATTGTTTAAAGTCATCGCACTTTAACAATGATTTGGTAATCGCAGTATATTCTTACGTTGACTCAAGGGAAAATGGGGCTACAGGGCTTCTGACCTAATGAATCCCTTAGTCAGCTTAGTTTGATGACACAGACGGGAAGCAACAACAGTAACCCATCAACATTTCAACGAGAATGATATGAGAAACCATAGACACATTCTGTTTTTCTTGTGCCCATAAAAGCACGGAAGCAAAAGAGCGGCCATTTCTTTGAAATTAATGTTCCTACTCAAAATAGCGGAGTGACTAACATCGTGAGAACTACTATTGTACTAAAAACGGAACTGTGTCGTTTTGTACTAAAAACAAACGTTTTGATGGCGCCAAATGAGCTATAATCTGTCCTTAGATAGCTATTGTGTAGAGAGCAGAGTTATTTCACTTTCCAAAACAATTTAGTGTTGTCCCCAGGCTAATTCTGTTATTTGATATTTTGTCAATTTGATAACCACAGTTGAGACTTTCTTTTATGGTCGACATTCTTTTCTTCACTGTGAGTATGTTTATAAAAGACAATGGGCAAAAATGGTCCAAATAACCACCACTAACAAGACTTATGTAACTGATTAGTCTAATTAAAAAGAAGTACTTTTTATTTTAGACCCCTATAAAAAAACTTAAACATAAAGTTAATGAAAAATTCGTCAAGTTGTTCTTTTTTCAAAATTCTTATAACCAGTAATACTCTTGGAATCAAGACAAATGTAATGGTACCATTTTTTTTTTAATCAGTCGTTTTTATTTATCTATAACTGTTTCACAGGCAGATTTTATGAATGGATGTCTTAGTACGCCCAGCGCACCGCAACTCTCGGTATTGAGCCGAGCGTTGAGAATCCAACAGAGCGCATCCAGCGCGTATCCCAGCGCGTAAAGAAAATACATTGTTGGATATTTAACTCTCGGCGCTAAGCAAAGAATAGAAAATCCAATACGCGAATAAAAACCGCCGCGATAAAAACACGCCCGTGCGAACCTGGGCTAAGAGTTACTATTTATTTATTAGACTATTCAGTGACAAAGGCCTCGTTAGTGGTGAACATTTGGACCAAGCCCCATACATTTTTGCCTAATGTCCTTTGTACTTACTCGATAGTTCTACAGTTAAACAAAAATGTAACTAGGTACGTAAATAAGGTTCGTTGAAGCCATAAAAACCTACTTATTCAAGCCGTGCCCTATATGCAATCTAGTCTCATTCAACGGTATACAAAAGAAGCAAGCAACAACGTAGTGTAATCGACTGCTGATGAATGCGATTCCTCGCGAAAAGAGGCTAATGGACTCAATTTGCGGTTATAATGGCCGGCCACGTAGGTGCAGTTGCTCTTGATTTTGACGACTGGATCGTGAGATGGCGCCACTGATACGCTGGTTGTACGTCACGACGAAATATGTGGTAAATGTGAACAAGTGTATACATACAAGTTGGTAGGAGTGTATGTACTATCGAAGAAGTTCATATTCAAGCAGTTTTAAAACAAAATCCCGTGAACACGATGATCACATCTTTTACCGCCCCGGTTCCATAGCGGCCGAGCGCTGCAAGCAAAAATAGCCTTACCATGTATAGATATCAAGTTCTTCGATGGTACCTAAGTGGTGCTGTTGCTATCGATAAATGTTGATAAATGAAGAATTATACTAAAGTGGAGTAAAAAACCTTTTAAAAAGATTGGAGATAGAGTTGAAAAATAAAATCAAGCTGAACCTTTCTCAAAACGTTACAACCGCACAGACATCCTATATATTAAGGGAACCAGGTAAAGCATATAACAGCAATTGAAATAGAGTTCACATAAGATTAAAATCTACCTCTACGGTTCAACACAATTCAAAAATATCAACCCACCATTACAATCAGCATCAAAAGAGTTCATGAAAGCACATCCCGCAGTCACAAACAAGAGATTAAACATTTTATCAGTAAGTTCATCTCTTCCTACTAAAAAATGATTTCGTTTGCCACGGATTGAATCGGAATTAAATGAACGGTGCCCCTAGGAAACAGGAGGGTAGAAAAATAAAGATGGGTGCCCTTATCTAGATGTAGAAACGAAGGATTGTAATGAAGGGAAGGGTGCACGTGAAAAGGATACGGTGCGGCGGATCACTTCAAAATAATTGAAGTTAAATTTGTTCATTTAAATTAGGTATGGCTTAATACAGGAACGGGAAAATGTATATGTATAATAACAGATTGAAATGATAAAATCTTTAGATATGAATGCGAATATAATGCTGGTTTGTGTAACTGTTTTTATAATAAGGCAGTATGCTTTTGTGATTGTCGTAAATAAGGGGTAACAGGGGTACAAATTAAAGAAGTACACAACAAGAATTCATTCACAGAAATGTAATACTTTAATTGTCAATTTGAAATTGCATGTAGTAAAATGAATTTTAAAGTAACCGATGTATGAAGTCATTTTTTATGGAAATAATACTCATTGAAAACTGATATTGAAATATTAAAAACCGGCCAAGTGTGAGTCGGACTCGCACACAAAAGGTTCCGTACCGTATTAAGATCAAGCAAAAAAACGCCGAAAGAACTCGTTTCATCTAGGGGAACCCCCTTTAATTATTAATTTTATAAAATTTATATATTTGTTGTTATATCGGCAATAAAACACATAATCTGTGAAAATTTCAAATGTCTATCTATTACGGTTCATGAGATACAGCCCACCGACAGACGGACGGACAGCGGAGGCTTCGTAGGTAATAGGGTACTATTTGGCACCCTTCAAACAAAAAAAAAAACAATCTAGTTGATGTCGATACTCGAATAACAAATTATTCGAGTATCGACATCAACTAGATTGTTTTTTTTCAACATCATATCATATCATATCATTTTTCTATCATATCATTTTTTTGACATCATATGATCATCAGTATAGTTGATGTCGATACTCGAATAACAAATTATTCGAGTATCGACATCAACTAGACTGTAGGTACTCCAATCACACTTTACTAGTCAAACATAAGTAGTTATTTAACATTTGTGGTTATTATACCACGAAGCAACGTTTCAAAAATTGATTAATCATTTGACCGCAACTAGTGAACGAGACTAAATTAAAAGCCTGCAAACCATAGGAGAATTGGTACAATTTGGCAATTTAGGTTTTCCACGCGAGGACAATTTAAAATGCCTGTGACCGATGCAATTTGACGGCCATAATTGTCCACGGAGCGTGTTAAACCGTACTTTGTCCATTACCGTGTTTCAATTGTATGGGACACGTACGTTCAAATTAATAGGGGCCGGAATTAGGGTTTAGAGATGGGTTTAAGCACTTCTCTAATCACCTCTTCAGTTATAGTGTTGTGAATTTGACCAATTAATTCGTACTTCAAGTGGATGTGATTTTATGTTGATTTTCTATTGGTAAGCAGCCTGAAGTCTGGATTTGTGCCCGATTGATGGCAAAAGGCTCGCCCCCTATTAGGTCATCAGATCCAGTTAAAAACCAACGTCAGGCACTAGTTGTCTGGAATTTTTGCTGAACTGGGCCTATTTGGCGCAGCCGCGAGGCACACATTCCTGCTAGTATAACGCACAAACGCACTTTACACTTTTTATCTTGTACCCTTTCTTTTAACTTGATTTTCTTTTTACTTGTGTGCCTTTTAGTCTGTGCTAAATAAATGTATTTTCTTTCTTTCTATTACATGGGACTTAAACATAACTGGCGAAATGTGGGTGTATGGTGCACTTCTGTCCACCCCTTCGGGGATTACAAGAGTGATGTTATGCTTTCTATTGACGTTGGTAGACGGGATACTAAAATCTTGGGAATTTCATTAGATTCAGAACTTGATTCACAACAACCAATTTCAGTTTTGAATATTTTGATATCCTATACTAATAAATGAGCAATATTTGTATATATTTGTAATCACGTTCTCGAAAATGGCTCTAGCGATTTCGATGAAAGTTGCAATGTATTTACGGGGGCGAAAAATCGATCTAGCTAGGTCTCATATCTGGGAAAATTCGTTTTCTCCGTATTTTCACCCGAGCAGAGCTCGGTCGCCCCAAGCTTAGAACAAGATGGCTACCTTAGAATAATGACATGGCAGCATGAATTAGTAAGTACCCACTATCATGGCAGCATAGAATTAGTATGTACTATACATGAAATTGGTATGAACTATACTATACTAATGAGCATTCTCTATTTTCACCCGAGCAGAGCTTGGTCAACCATGTACTTTTAATGAAAACGTGTAGATACATAGAAATATCAGAGTGTTATTAAAAAGAAGGTCAAATCCTGATCCTGCTTCGGTTAACCACTTACTGGGAGCTGCAAATATCGATGTATTGTTTCCATACGCGTGATATACGTTTTATGTGCTAAATTCGTACGTGAACCTAAACCCCTTAGGTCTCCTCACAGTTCAAACTCCACATTATACACGGTAATATTGATATACTCGTAGTAACTGCCCTGGAATTATCCCCAATCTAATGGGTATGTATGTCGCTTTCACTGTAGCGTGTATGATCGCTTCAAATAATAGACTATTGTCTATAGGAGTGCACGAATTAGGTCTCTAGTCTGTGGTTTATGAGTATACGTTGATCTGTAGGGTAGGCACGGTGCAAGACTGAAGCAGACTTTTTGACTAGCAGTTTTACTGACATACAATCAAATAAATGCAATAATGTGTTAGGTGGAACCGTAAAGCTTATAGATGTTTAAAAATCAGTCATTAAAACAATACAATGTAGTTTCAGTGGTATCTTTAGGAAAAATCGGAAGCTTTTGCCTTATTATAAAATTTCAAAAGCTGCAACGTTATCGCTTGCCTGCAGAGCTGTCAACTACAACTACTTTAGGAGCTAACTTTAGTACTTAATGTTATAATAATTTATCTATTCTTGTACATTTTATTTATTAAACACATGCTCAAGTGATATAAATACTGTACCTTTGTACAGTATGTTTTGACTTGTGAATGACTGTGAACTTAATGCCTCAGGCATTTTCTAGCAGTCAACCATAGGGTGATGCAGAGACAAACATGGCAGGTGCAACATAACGGATAGATAGCTCGAATATAACTATAAAATACAAGAATAAATACTAATACGTAGATACATATATTTTCTTTCGCAACGTTCAGAATTGTCAGGCCTCATATCTGTTATCTGAACACCCTGCCAACATTTCCCTCGTCTCCCGCGGAGTTGCTCTGACTACGCTACTTTAAGACAGGTCCGACATACACCCCGGGTCGACGCCAAAACACAACTAAGTATCCTACTTCCTACTATAAATTAATATTAAACTAAGACTTCGCCACACTAAGCAACAGGTAGCTACTAAGACAAAAACTTTCTCATTGTTTCTCTGATGACACCAGAGATTGTCATAACCATTATTTATATTCCCACGAATGACAATTTAAGTGCACCCCGAACGTTATTATAGTAGAAAGTCTAACAAAGTCACGTCTGTCTTAGTTTGCATCTCATATTTTCCCACTATCTGGCTTCGTACATCTGTCGCAGTTACCTGATACGGGCTTGTGCAAAACAAGTCATTAGGTCACCAGAATGCACAACAATGGATTCGTCGCGCCACAATATTGGCGATACACCGCAATCAATTGTTAGACTTTATACCTTTGTCAGAGGATTCCCCACACGTGTAGGTGTGACCCTTACAAAAAATACCAAAAGAGCATCGCATTGAATTGCATCGTACAAAATCCATTGACGGCAAAGGTTTCAATATTCGCGTGAAATCGACATGTTAGGTGAAAGTGTGTTTATTTCACTATCTATTCAAACCAGGTTACTATTATTCACTACTTAAAACATTCTCATGTCAATCATTACCGTGGGAAGTGCCGAAGTTGGTCTATTAACAAGTTAATTCAACTTCTCACATTAGACTAATTAGGTTAAAAGTAATGTCCTTGTCAGGTGGCTCCCACGCAATGTGTTATGCAGGTGACATTACTCGGATTTTTATTCATCGACCAGATGATCTTCAGGGGAGACAAAAACAAACATTCACCTGTTACAAATCTTTAGATACTCGATACTGCTACAGATGGGTACAAGTATGTTTGAGCAGGTTTCTTATTGATACTCTGTTGTTATCAAACAAACAATTTGGGAGTTCAATTAATTTATATTCTACAGTTTTACGCCTGCTCAGACGGTTGAGGCTCTAAATAAGCTTTGTCTTGATTTAGAGCCTCAACCGTTTAAATAAGCGTAAATTGTAGAATCAACAGCAACTAATAAGAGGTTTGAATTCGTGATTCAGAGTCACCGTTAAGCTTATTGAAAGAGACAACTCGGACATCAAACGGCACGGCATTAATGGGAAAAAGCGTTTACTGTATGGCTCCAATTTTTTTAAATAAAATTCTATTATTAAAAAATAAAATAGTCATATAAAGCATTGTCAGTAAATTTGTTTTAAAAAAAGATGCGAAATTTATTAACAGACAAATGTTATTCTAATAAGCGACTTTTTGAATGACTCTACAATATAGGTACTTAGATTAAAGTGCATTTAATAATTTAGTTAATATTTTATTTATTGTAAATCTTATAAATTTGTACGCCTTACGGGTGAAACATGTACGTACGAAATATTGTGACATCCTGCATACTTAATTTGCATGTATACGCATGTTTAGACAAATAAAATTATCTTTATCAAAGGAATAATATGTATTTATGAGAAAACTGAAATCTATACATTTGTGCGTAAGTACTCCTGGAGTATTTTATACCAATATATTAGGCTCTTTATTTGTTCTGCTAACTCGGCAATTAACCGAGCATGGGCACAATGTGTTTACGTGGGCGTAAATTTTCCCTGCAAAGGTGGGTTAATTCGAACCCCTCTCTTAATTTATGCACACTGAAGATTTTTTTTTAATATGTTACAAACAAAATGACCCGAAGCGACAATCCCTTAATGGTTTCGCTCATACATAAATTTGTAGGCCGTGACCGAGCTAAAACAAACTGCGGCCCAGTAATAATTAATGATCATCCACATCTATTTTATGGTCGCTTAATAAAAAAAAGCGTTATTAACAAATCAGAAAAAAAAAATGTTCGTTGTCTAAAGCAGCTGCTCCACAGTTTTATTTGTTCTTTTTATTAATTTTTTTTGATTATCTCATCTATCATTTAGGTAAAAGTGTCTGACTTAAAATTTCAAAACAGAATGACTAAAAGTAAAGTTTAATATGATGGGTATAAAAACCAGCAGTTACAGATTAATCGAGTTTCATTCGAATTATTCAATTAAAATTCCTCTAATGCTTAACAGACAACACTTATTTCAAATTGTTTAACTGGAACCCTTTCTATAAAGTCATTGTAGGAGGCGTGACGGGCCCAATGATTTAAACAAAGCTCTTAGTTGCGATGACACAGCATTCTTCGTGATAAATTTACTTCGGCGGTCTATTTACTTAGGGCAAGCATTTGTTGTTGAAACAATGAATTGAAAGGATTTTTCTTATAAAAATGGTGATAGATGAGATTTAGAGCATCCAAAATCTTAGTTTTCACTTTGAGTATTCAGATCTTAGGATTTCAAAGTCATTGTAGTGAAAATAAACACAATAGAAAACTTCTTTGAGTTTTCTTATTACAAAAAAAACATACAAAAAATCACATCTTTTCTTTTTATATAGGTATTATATTTATATAGTTTAAACGACGGCCATTGTGCAAATGTGTGAGGACTATTTTAGGTCAAAAAATTGGATCTTAAAATTCATTCAGTTTGCGAGCCTACTTTTGACCACTATCTTACTAGGTTCTACGTAAATCATAATCTTCGAAATTTGTGATCTTACCATGCTAACTACGTTCTCGTAAATCCTTACCTACTTTGAACTTTATGTTCCCGGGGCAAAATCAAAACAAAACTGTTGACCTTTTCGTGAAGTCGTGTTAAATTGAATGATGGATGCGCACATACGCAATAAACTCGGGCAGGACCCCTTCTGAAATATGATATCTGTACACATAATTATGAAGGGATATGGGCTCCCATTTTGGAGCTAAAATGAATTTGGATAGTAGTACTTTGACACTACCTAAATTAAAACGGGTAATTCTCTAATCATCGTTTGAAATGTTCTGTTTTGTGTTCAGTCTGCTTACATTCCAGATGAAATGCAATTGAGAATTGGAATAAAGATTACGTAACATCATTCAACTAAAAACTCATTCAATAACCATCGACAAACCATTCCACCTGTTGTAAACTCAAAAGCAAAACCTCATACACATATAACATCAAAAACTGAATAGTGAAAGTACCTGTGCTTCCCTAACCGCGCAATTAAGATACTTACCGAAGAGGATGTGCTCATAAACTTCGCAGTATTTTTATTTGTTTGATCTCCTCTGTTACTGATATCAAAGCAACCCCGAGGGCTATGCCAAGCTAATCTTGTAAAACCTGTGTATTTTTAAGATGCAATTTACAACCCCTGTTTTGGACTCCTTTAAAATGTAAATTTTTAAGTATCCGCCCTTTATCTTTGCGCTTTTTATTTTCGCTTTCATGAACATCTTCGTTATTATTATTTAGCGTTGGATCTGCATATTTCATAAATGTATGAGCTTATATTTTTATAAGGAGTCTACGGTTTGTATATTTAATATTTTGTTGTTTCTAAAGCTTGTTTAGAAAGTTTGCAATTGTATTAGCATTCGTGCGTCCTTTGCTTTGTATCAACATTTTAGTCGGTATAAAATACCTTATTTCGAGTGTGTGTTTGTTTGTACTTAGGTATTTGGTTTCGTTTCCCACCCTAGCAGCGATACCATCCGATAATATGCTATACATTTTATTATTACTTTTAAGGGCACATACTTAGCCCGATGAAATCAATCAATTTACTTTGGAATCAGCCCATTACTCAAGTTACTTCAATTTTACTACCAGTACTACTAAAACTACAACCAATTTTAAAACTACTACGATTCAAAAGCTACTACAAAATTTAAAGGAACTAAAAAGTTTCTCAAGTCTCGCTAATAAAATCGTCGGTTGACTTTTATAGGTCGTATCCGATTCAGGCTACTTACAGTATTAAAGGCTTACCTCTAATACAAAATATTGAATGAACTCTCATGGGCTCAGTTAATCGTTATATTTTATGGGACTCCGTTTGGTCGACCGTTTATTACCTAAAGTCAAGTAATTACTCGCAGTCAATAAGTTTTAAAATAATTTTAAAATTTTAAAAGACGAAGAAGAAAAAAAAAATTGATATCACCTTCTATTTTTGTTTTAACACCTGACAATAAACCAAAAGAAAATATTGTTGAGGATGAAGAACAAATTGATAAAGAAATCAGTGATAGTCATTTCGCAAAAGATACTACTTGGACACTAGCTCGTAGGGATGCCAAGATAGTTTTTTCTTTTACCTCATATTTTATCTAGTTATTCTGGTCAACAAAACTAACGCAATAATAACCAAGATATATTAATATTACCCAAAAACTACAACATTTAGGGTGTCCTATGATTATGTACTACAGTATTAATGCTTAAACAGAATAGATGGATCCCTCGAGGTGTCCCTGCACCTATAATATGTACGAGGGCGATTTTTATTACTATCCTATCTTGAAGAATAGGCCCTTCCAGAGGTGTTGTGGGAAATTTATGAAAAGCCTTTTTGGGGAGCCGATAATATGTCCCCTTGTAAATATTACATTTCCTTTCAGGAGCTAGGATAAAGAAGGCTCAAGGTAACCATGGTTTAACACTTGAATGGAATTGAATTGTACTAGAATATATCTTTTTTCAGACTTTGAGGCAGAAAAATGTTTATGTTTTGAGTAACGTTTTTCTATAATTTTTATTGTAGTTGCCAAATACAGACAGGAATTTATTCTTGCTGGGTAAATTACAGCGAATAGCGCACATAAGCACTAAGTATAGTGTTAATATTTTATAGTCAAATTATTTATTGAAATACCAAAACACCACAGCAAACATACATAAAAATTTAAAACTGAACCAATATTTGATCCAATTCCAAAAGCTATCATAATAGAATCGTCTTGGGCCCGTGCCTAAGTACACAAGACTTTAAAGTGAAACATCTCGATGTCGATCGTTTATTTGTAAGTCAAACTGCATAACGGTACCGAGACGTGGTAAGTGCTATAACCAACAACATCAATACACTCTTAGTGTGGTGCTGTGGGGAATGCCACCTAGTGTGTTGTGTGGATGCCGAACTATGTGCTTATATGTTATAGGGATGTGGCTGGTATCGGTACAGTAATGTTGTAAAATATTGAAGCTGATTTTGTAAGTTCATTTTGCTTATTAGGAACTGCCAGTGACTTCGTCCGTGTGGACGATTTTTTGTCGCATCCATTGGCATTCGGAACTAGTGTAGCTTTCTATTGACAGTAAAATATTTTTTATAATTGGATTTTCATCGAGAGATTACCCCATGAAGACACACACAAACAATTTTACCGCTTTAAAGCTTTTTTTTTTAATATTAATCAAAAAAATATTAACTATTATCGGTCGTGAGTTTGAACCCAGGCAAGCACTTTACTTTGTATATTTATTTTCAGCACCACTGCTCTCAAAACGGTGAAGGAAAACATCGTAAGGAAACCGGCATGTCCTAGAACCAAAAATTCGAATACATGCGATTTTCACCAGCCGCGTGGTGGATTATGGCCCCTTCCCTCTCACAGACGTCTGTCGCAGCAGTAGGAACATTGTAGGCTGATTATGCTATGCTAAAGCCTTAGTTTAGATTAAGAAGAATTACTTGAACACATACTTTCTTCTAGAATTTAAACACACGCGTTTGTTATGCTTCATTTCTAAGTCCAGAGCCAGCAACGAGTAGCTATGTAACTATGTTATTAAGACGTTGTTGGCAGACAGTCAAGTTTGTAGAATGTTAAAGGAGTTTTTGCTAGCTCATTTTGTTCATTAGAAATATCACGATCGTTGAAGAGGAAAGAACCATTTTCTGACTCAATTTCTAACTTATGTACTTTATTTTAAAGTGTCTATTTTTAAGTGCTGTATTATTTATTAGAGGTGATTCCGAACAACGCCGCACGCGGCATTGGTGCCGCGTCCCTACTGGTCCCCATACATTTTCTATAGGTTTATATGAGACTACATTCCGAGCACTGCAGCAATGCTGCGCGTCATTGCTGCGCGGTAGTGTCGCCCTGTCGCCGCGGCAGAGCAGTAGTGCGGCGTTCATCACAGCGATTACACGTGAATGTTGACAACTGTAAAGAAGTAAACCTCGAACAGCAGTGGCGCGCTGCGGTGCTCGGAATCACGCGGCAGCCAGCACTGACGCGCTACGGTTCACTATAACATATTGAACAGAGTAGCCCATTGGTACCAGCCGCGATTTACGACTTGTAAGGTCATAGGCTCGAACCCAGACAGGCGCTTTACTTTGTGTAAATTATCTCGTCACTACTGCTCTCAAAACGGTGAAGGAAAACATCGTGAGGAAACCGGCGTGTCCTAGAACCAACAATTCGAAGCCATGAGACATCTACCAACACTGTGCACTGAGCCCGCGGGGTTTTTTAGTATATCAATGATTACGGCCCACTTCCTTTCACCGAGAGGAGGTCTGCGGCCCGGCAGTGATATAGGCCCAGCAGAGCATTATAGGCTGATTATCGAAGTTATGTATAACATATTTTATTTGACCTAGGACCAAGTTAAGTCTATTGGCGCGCTGTCAATTTATATGGTTATGGTTTTCGGGAAGAATGATTATAGTTCCAAAAAAAACATTAGCACATTTGCTAAAATAAAACGAACGCTGCGGATACATGCCCGTTTTCCTTAGTTTCTTTGTCTTTGTCATACCCACATAACGTCGATTGTTTAATTTAAAATCGTATTGTTGTATTGTAATTGTGCTCCCTATTTACCATAAGAATAGCCTTTGTGAATCGGGTAATTTATAAACATTACAAATTCAAACATGAGACTGACCTGTGGCTAGCTTATTATGTACATACTTGCATTAAGGAGGTCTTGGAAACTTGTTCGAATTATGTGTGAAGTAAGCCAATTTCTATGCACAAGTAGGTTTAACTGGAAAATAGAATATTAGCTGCTTGTTCTGCCAACTAATGGGTTTTAAAGACGGTGTGCTTATGGACTATTAAGGTGCTTCGATGTTTGTATGAATGTGGCTCTGGTCATCTAGAGATGGTCTATGTTGGTTGTACAACAGCGTTCATCGATAAACTTTCTACTTTAAGTACATACGTTAATAGACTGTGGTGTGGGACTTTAAAACTTCGTACCTGGGCGATCGAGCTCTGCTCGGGTGAAAATAGAGAAATAGAATTTTCCCAGATATGAGACCTCCTAGCTAGATCGATCGCCCTCGTAAACCCCTATAATGCAACTTTCATGGAAATCGTTAGAGCCGTTTTCTAGAACGTGATTACAAATACATATTTTTTTTACAAATATTGCTCATTTCATAGTATTGGGATATTGTAATAGCGCCTTTTAGGAGGAGCTCGTGGCTAAGTAATAACAGCCGCACGGGTCAACCCAACAGGTTAAGCTACGCTTGCCGGGGTTGGTCCGTGGATGGGTGGCCATCTTTACATACCAAGACTCCTCCACGCCTCGGAAAGCACGTTAAACCGTTGGTCCCGGCTGTCATTCTTGAATCTTTGACAGTCGTTACGGGTAGTCAGAAGCCCGAAAGTCTGACAACCAGTGTTACCAAGGGGTATCGTATTACGCGTAACTGGGTTGTGGAGGTCAGATAGGCAGTCGCTCCATGTAAAATACTGGTATTCAGTTGCATCCGGTTAGACTGGAAGCCGGCTCCAACATAGTTGGGAAAAGGCTAGACAGATTGATTGATGTAAAAGCGTCTTTTAGTCATTTCTTAATATCTTAAATTATTATTAGAGATATAAATAAAGCCCGTTCTGTGAATTGTATGTCATGCAAGCTCAAGCTAGAATCAATTTTAAATCACCTTGCAATATAAAGTGGAAAATGGTTTAAAAATTAAATTGCCTCGAATAAATTCACGGGCGAAAGCTAGAAAACTCATAATACCGCTAGTTTAATATCTCAGTATTACTATTCAAAAGCGAATATCACACGGGATTTGCTTCTTATGTAAATTTTAGCTGGTTCACGTAAAACGAAAAATGTTGCAAAGTTAGCATTTTCGCACCTACTTGTACCGATCCGACTGCATTTCAACTTATTAAAGTAACTCCACTTTAGAAGTATACTTTAGGGTCTTATTTGCATAAACCTGTGAAATATCCAGTTTGAAAAGTTTTAGTTGTAGAGCTACTTTTGCTGCAGTTTGGCGCGCGTCGTTTCTTTAGGGATACTTTTGATTTGGACTTCAATTTGTTCGGACCTGTGTGGTAATTGTATTTAAATGTAACATGTTAAAATTTTGACAGGAAAAAAAAAACAAAAGAAACAACCAACTTCCAAAAAATTCACTAAAACGTGAAAAATAACTTTAATTTCGCAAGTCGTTGTTTGGTTTTATATTTTCGTTATTGCCACCGACTTCCGAAATTAAAGTAATTTTTCACTCTATAGTGTTTTTCTTGGAAGTCGATTGTTCTTTTTTATACTCACTTTTTAGTTTTTCTTACATGCACTAGAATTTGACCAAGAATTTGTAGTTCGTATCAATAAACCAGGCTGTCACACCTACACGTATTAGTCCATATCTTGAAAACTGCTGAACCGATTTTGATGAAACTTACACTTTTCCCTAAGTTGAAGTAAATGTAAGTCAATAAAAAAAAAAAACCACAGTCTGATCTGGACAAACGTACCAACAAAAATACATACATACACCTATAAAAAACGTTGTATATTTATTTGGAAGCCTTTTTAGATCATATGTGAATATATTGCAATTCCAGTAATATTACCTACGTATCGAATTAATAACCCCATTCTTTTTTTTAAGTAGGTTAAAAAAAATATTCGTTTTTTAATTCTTTCAATGCCAAATTGTCAAGGAATGACTGACATTAAATTATATTCTGAATAAATACCACTGAAAAATTTGAGTCAAGGAGGAAAAGTGAAAAGAATGAGTTCGAAAGCAAAAGCTCAAAGACATATTAAACTAGGATTATATAAGACGACATTATCCATTAAAAACCACTAACAAATTAATCCTTCTTTCCACATCATTGAACATCTTCATACATATTAACCAAAACACCGATCAAACTGTCAAATAACTATCAAATTCTATATCATTAGAAGTTGTCAAACGTCTCAGTTCCTATGACACGTAATACGAGCCGATAGCGATTAACTTTCAAGAAGTAATAGCGATAGCAATTGCACAGTCATGGGCTGTATTCTTCAGGTACCGATGGTGTAGGGTTACGAAGCGTGAGATTTTTTCCGGACAGGTATCGGATATGTATAATGTTTTTTAAGAAACAGTCCCAGTAGGTACTATTAACCTACTTACTGTTTAAATTTGATAATAAAAGTTACCTACATTAGTTTTGCATAAAAAAAAGTACATACTCATTTTTCTTTGACTCAATACAGATTCAAACCAAAAAAATAGTTCGGGATGGTACCTACTTTTATCACACTATTTTCAAAGATGAAGTAGGTTATCACAATGAATGATGCTGATGAAGTAGGTTGTTAATAAACGCTGAAAAAGTAATATCAAGTTTCTAGGTCAACTGAAAAATATTGAAAAACTGACGTTCTTTTTGACATACTTTTTTTTTTCATAAACTGTCTTTAGAGAAAACAGTTGCAACTTTTTTAACTCACAATTTTTCATTTTTATTCCAATTGAAGTCTCAGAGACGATAAAACAAAATGACACCGACCATACTTCTCATTTCTACATAATTCAGTTCGCAGGTTCAGTACGTGTGTCATTCAGTGCTAATATGACCCGCCGATATTACAGACTGTGAGCCGCCCGCAGGCGTTGTCTTCATACAAATGAATGTACCGACGGCGAAAGAGTTGAGTATGCAGTTAAGACATAAACATCTTGGCACTACGCTGAAAGAATTCATTGTTATTGCGTGCAGGATTACTTTTTTAACAAATAGTATTCAGTCTAATGAGCGATATCGAAGATTTGAAAACTGTAGTCGTATAAGGGTTGTTGAAAAGTAGTTGTAATTATCTCACTGAATACTTATCTTTTTTGTTCACTGTACATTCTTAAAGCGATGTGCAATTTGCAGTTGTGAGTTGTGTCGTCATTGTGATGCAATAAATTGTGGGAATTTGAGTAACGGTCCGACTATTTGTAGGTTGTTGGTCACCCTTGTGTGGTCTGGAATATAAATAACTAGTTGACGGATGTCAAATCAAGATTAAGGCACAAAATGATGACTCTGTCTGAACTTTTTCTACATAATTTGGAAGATCAATAAGACCGTTCTGAACGAGCAATCCCTTAAATAAAACTTTTTTTGTTGCATTGCAAGCAACTCAAATTGATAACGTGAGCAGAATATAAATGCACATATCAAAGTGGATACTTTAAAGAAGCAATTGTCTCACTGTCAACAAAAAGAATAAGTTAAGCAATTTTGGTTTGTAACAGTCTATCCTCACAGTATTAACTGAATAACAATGACAGAAACTTTAAAGTCAATGTTTAAATTTCAGCAATATGCGAGCCAATCTTATGTTTGCTTAAACCTTTATTTAACGTTATATAAAGAATAAATGCCTTTAAAACTTTCCCTCCCGCTTGACCGCTCAAAAATGATAGATTTTATGAAGAAAATTAAAAAAGTTTGTTCAAACAAGGGCGCGGATAATGTCCAGCAGATTCGCTTTGAGAGCGTCTATCTTTTGATAAATGCACTTTGCTAAATCTTTGGACGTATGGCCATCCATTGCTGTTAAAGTTTGGACTAGCCAAACTGTAAAGTGAACTCAGCGAGCAATGCATGAGTTTTATGGAGCATCTAACGTCCACATCCAATATCCATTCGGGATATTGTGGATGCTATATCGCCCGTACGTTGCTGTGTTTACAGATAACATATAAAAAATGGTGCGGTGAACCGTGATTGATAGTTTCTTTCAAAATGATGTTGGGATAGTGGACAATTTCTTTCTACGTTCCGATGTAGTGAACTTCCGTTTACACTGGGCACACTGTTGAGCAAAGTTAACTAGTGTAGGTATATCGGTTTACATATCATTACCAATAAGACATGACAATTTCTAATAGTGCAGTCTATCAGTCTATTGCTTCCTTTTTAGGAACTAGCTTTTGTCCTGTTTGTATTTGCTAGTAAGTAAAATTGATGAGAGAAATAAATAATGTAGCACTGAAATAAAATTACTAACAATGAAACCTATGTGATTCGGGAATGATCCCTTAAGTTGAGAGTAGTCTCAGACCACATGTTCGTCAAATCGTTGAGCTCCTCAAGTTCTGAGTTGATCTGCACGATTACTGAAAAATGCGTGCACTGACTGGACAGTCTACTCAATCTGTGTGGTTCTTTCCTCAAAAGACCATTTCAGACACCAATCTACATGGTCTTCACATGATCTGACCAAGGTCACCACCAGTCTCTTTTAAATCCAGACATAATGGACTTTAAAAGAAACTGGTTTCTGGAACCTCTGAGTTTTTCGACCTCATCAAGTTTTAAAAATATTATTGACAATGTTTTTTTGTACAAAACTATTCACAGAAAATAAAATCATTTCATTTCACATACGCTGACTTTGGTGAATTGGTCATTTCTCATTTGACCTAAGTAATGTGGATTGGCTGATAAAATTGTACCAAATTCTTCAAGAACCTAATAAATTCCTGTTATTTGTGAATCATTAAACTACAACAACATCTATGTAATATATGTCAGTTCACATAGAACAGAGCCCTGCTAATTTGAACAATATTACGTGGGAAACTTACAGACTATATCGCACTACTACGCTAGAAAACTATGACACACTACAATTTAGAGCATCCACTTTGTTCTGACTATTAGCAACTTTACTGATACGGTAGTTTTTCAGGTTTCTCTTTTCATAACGGTGTCGCAAAAAATTTGAAGAAACCCACGTGCACATGCTTAGAAGCACGCAACTAGAAATCAAATGTGTCTTAAAATTACAATCTGTTGTATTTTCCGAAATTTCTTTGTGACTAATGACAATGTCAATTGAGTTCCTACAAACTAAATAAAAGAAAATAATAAAAACTAATTATGTGTTCAAATTGATAACAAGTAGGTAAACCAAAGAACCATGCAACTCTGCCATCCGATGTTTTTTATGGACCGCCGCATTACCATGGACCGCCGTGAGAACGAATGAATCTATACTGGAGGAACTCAACATCACCAAGCGGCTATCTACAATATGCCAGTAGCGTATACCCTCAGATTTTTCGGATATATTATGCGTTCACCTAAGCATGGTCTGGAAAGGCTTATGTTAGTAGGCCGGGTGCTTCCACCCGGCCTACTAACATGAAAACGCGCTCAAGGCAGAGCTCCGATGAGATGGTCAGACGCGATCAAGAAGGCTGTTAGAGGCAGCATTTACTAAGCGATCACTCCAGAAGACCGTATAGCTTTGAGACGCGTCGTATTCGGTTGCGATCCTCAGCATTGAGGGAACGACGAAGTGTTCATAGTAGGTACTCCATAAATCTAATCCATAAGCAGCAAGATTGTTTAGTTTAAAAACCACTTTCAAATATTTGTTTAATCTTCTTTTATATTAAATTGTGTCTTCTTTCATATTAAAGTATTTAAAAATCCTCAGGATTTCTCAACCGTCTCTGGCAATTATTGTTATAAAAATAAACACCATAAGACAAATTCTACAAGCAAACATCGTTGCGACCAGTTTCTGCTTCCTCATCCCTCCGAGCCATTCCACTTTGTTATTAGTTTCCTGAGCAAATAAATACTTAGTAACAGACAATCAGTAGTCTTGTAACTAACTTACTGAGACACTAACTTTGAGGATGTTGACGGCATAATTAGACCATTTGATACATATCGATCATGGTATCTGATTCTGTTGGTAAATATTCTGTAGAATGTTGTTTTTATAAGTGATCCAATTATAGATAAATGATATAGTAATAAAATTATCATAAAACTTTCTTATATACATAATTATTAAAACCGTTTGAGTTAATTTGAGCTATGTAGTTTGTAATGTTAGAAATGATGGAGACCATACGAAACTGTAATTGTACCATTTGATTTGCACCATGACGTCCATTATAAAAATATTAATGATTTCTGTTATGGCGTAAGCAGTTATAGCTAACATTAAATTAATTCGTACACAGAACGACAGAATCAACACAAAACTTTACACTATCCACGTTTTAGAATTGACATAAAGTGAGTAGGAAGACAATAATTTTTAATAGAAATAACCTATTTAGATGCGTTATCGAAACAGTTTGAAACTCAAATACATAATGCAGTCACGCACCATAATGTGAATAAAATTCGAATTAATGACGCGCTCACAACTAGAGAAAACATTTTATTTTGACATTACACCATAAACATAATAACAACACGATTGTTTCTTGTCAACAACGTTACAAAATCAGATAAACCAGAGGAATTTAAGCTTTGTGAAACAAGTAACAAAGATGATGCTGACGGCAATGATAAAATTATAAATTATGAGGCTAAGATCGTGGAAATAGCCGAATAAGCATAGAGGGAGCAATAATATGTCATTATATTATTAACTTATCTTCTCACCCTTGACAACAACAATGGTCGTTGAAATATTTTGATATCGTTATTTAGGCTGCTATAGATTTTACTGCGTTTAGACATGCAAAGGTTTAATTCAATTCGTGAACAGGTGGGGTGCTGGGTCAAATGACTCTAACAGGGCTTACAGTTATTTCCTTAGAACCGTGAGATAGATTATCTTTTTAGATTGCCATGACGTGACCAAGTATTTTTATATTACTTACTCATTTTGCAAGTACCCGTAGGTTTGCAAAGCTGATGCATCGCTGATGGCAAGATACCATTGTGTCACGAGTTGCTTGTGAGATCCAGGATGTTCTGTGACATTGCAGTTTCATGTAAGCTTTAATTTGTGGCATCTTTAAAAGAGTAGCAGGTTTAATATAATTTGAATAAGTGGAAAGTTTATAAGAGTTACAGATTTCATTTAATTTCCGTAATGAAACTTACTTATATTTCCCATGATTATATAGAATAATCTTAGATTTATGATACTTAAATGACTTAACAAGGCACATTAACGTTATATTTTTATCCCACCAAAGAAAAAATACCCCAAACATATCTTGTTGAAGCAAGTTAATAGAACTATAAACAACAAGATCGTGATCTACCAAAGATATTCCCACTTACTGAACCACAGCTTGTTATAAAAATTTAAAAGCTTGAATTTTTACTTTTTCAATTTAAACCGCTTTCCTCAGCATTAATTGAAAGGCGCTGACAAGATACGTTGATAACCAAAAGCGTACGTGTTTTCCTTGTAATACGGCCAATTTTAAACACACGTTACCATATTCTTTTCGTAATAGGTACCTGGCTTTACTCCCAAACATGTTAAACCGAAAACAGTAGACGGGATTGAAATAATACTTGAACAATACAGAGCAAAAGCGTTTTTTATTTAAAGTTTTACACATGAAAACTAACAACAAAGCAAAAATTCACATACATTACACAATATTCGTTTAAGCTTTATACGACCGAAATTCCAGAGTGCAACTTTCTGTGCGGAAATTTTAAAATATCAAATAACGAGCGCCGAATGCGGAAAGTATAATAAACGCACTTCCAAGTGAAGTGGGCAGTTATGAAAAATTTAATACACCCACTCTGAAGAGTTTCAAAGGACCTCACCAAATAAACCTCTTAGTGAATAGTCGGAGATATGGTGAGATTTGCATAAGAAGGCTGGACGGCCGACTCTGGGGGCAGAGGATCGTGTCCTGCATCTAAATAACGTCTTATATTTGCAAATATTGACTCTTGCCCGCACCCTCCTAAAGGGTTTCAATACTTATTATCTTAAGACAGTTTAGTGAGTGGCAAGTTGATCTAAGAGGGAAGCGGGCTCAAGAGCCTCTTTTTAGCAAACTTGGCGATAATATTTATGTACAAACAATGAAACTTGTAGTTTCATTGTTTGTACATATTTTAGACGGAAATGTAAATTTTGTTACAATATTGTTCTGTTTCTCTCAATTTGGGATTCATAATATGTATTTTATTGCAGGCTTTTACTGACTTTCTGGAAAATGCTTCTTTTTTCTTTTTGCGATTTGGATGGGAAGGCCAAGCGCTTGTAAGCTGTCGTAAAAAAAATCCAGGTCACGTTTACACATCCACATACTGATGACTAAAGCCCGGTATACTGAATCATCATTGCTATAAGCCTACTTGGTATTCAGGACCTAAAAGCGATAAAGCAAATCATGGCTAATGATTCACCTACACTTTGTTCCCACCAGTTCATTTGCCAGCCACTCCTCTTCAGCGAAAAGGGATCGCTACATGACAGTGCTAAAGATATTATCGATGGAAGATTATCATTTCGCGAAATATGCTGTTTAATGCCTTTTATTGTTTAAGGAAAAAAGTGAGATTTGTAGCTTTGAAATGCACCGCAAAAAAGTGATAAAAACCTTTTCCGGAATTTGCTCGTAATGTTTTAAATTGGTTATTTTCCTTTCTAAATTCTGTTTCCCAGTTTTAAACATAGACTAACTTTAAAATTTTTAGCCTACCTACTGGAAATGACCGTAAAGACGAACGATTCAATTGTTGGTTACCTCATAGTGGGTTCATTACATAATTATATTTAATTAAATTCGTTCGTCGTTTTAATTTCGTTTCGTAGATATGACGTCAGCAGCTGATCAAAAAATGTCACATTTTCCGGTCCATTATATTCAGGTTTAACATGTTCATGAACGGCATGATTGAAACGGTGAATCAAGGCCGAAATGGAAAACAGAGAATGAATAATGATAATATATTCTAAAAAAACCACACAAACATCGTGCGTTTGCATGATAAACCGTGGATCGTGATGGACTCGCCCAACTTTCGCTCATTCATCCGTTGCACCGCGAGGAGTATTCGTCATTTGTTATAACAATACAACGCAGTTTAAATTCATTGTAAACCTGTGCAGTTCACACATATCATCTCGTGGCGTTTAATGCATGAATTTGTTTAACCATTCTCACGCTGTATTTTATTGTATCAAGTGTTTCAAGAGTCTTCGACTTCAATGAAATTAAAAACTCATTATAACTAATAACAATAATGATATTCCAGGGATAGTTTACAAGGGGAGTTTACAGATTGGATATGTTCAAAGTAATTGGCAGTGATTAAACATACAGAGCATGTTTTTATACGGAAACATCTAATCATGTTAATTAAAATTATTGTTAGGCGAAGCTAATAACAGTGTATTGTTGTCATTCATGCAACAATGACCACAACACATGAATAAGTGGACATGTTGAAAGGAGAAACCAAAGATTCGTTGCGTTGATTGTTAAAGAACAGAGGTAACATTGTGTAAGATGTTCCGTCTGTCTGTAAAGTGGTCACAAATGTAGGCGTTGGCCAGTTTATTGCCGTGTATAGACATGTACTTCGAAGTGAATGATGACTGACACTCCCACTTGGTATAAAACATTTTGAAGCTGTTTGGGATCTTGTTTGAACATCGAAATTTGTTCGGGAATATTGTTAAGAGTGATTCACCGGAAACTTTGTTTGTTACTCAAAAATAACAAATATTTCCGTCATAAGTTTACGGCAGCGACCAACATTTTTGACAATAGTATCTTCAGCAGACAGACTAACTAAAAAACTCATAATTTCTAAACATCATTTCTCTAAATGTACTGATAATTCCGTCATAAAGGATGTAACTAGTATCACTAACAGATAATGCGACGAACCCGAATCCGGTATAAACCACATCAGGAGACAAAAAACAAAAGTGGTGTCCGTTGTCGATTGACACGCGCCTCTGCGGCTGAACGATCGTTCATAGTCCCTGGAATATACAAGATATCATTTTACCGGCGGATCCCAATTTAAAAGGGATAAAGGAAAAACAAATTGAAAAAAATTAATGCTTCAGATATAACATCAAAATTAAGAACAAATTCATCAAATTTCAGACGTAAAAATGTTTAAGATTGGTCCTTTCTGAAAATTGATTGGTCTTTTCTCTCTTTCAGAACATAAGATGTTTTATTTGGTTTGATAACTCCAAGTGCTTATCTCAATAAATAATAAGACCTTGAAGGTTACTATACTACTAATTAATTTCTCTTATTATTCAACTTTTTAATACAACATTGTTGAATACAAATAAGTTCAAGGCCCCTCAGCAAACTCGACGACAAGTCGGTAGTCACCTATAATTTCCTATATGGCCCTTGGTCTGCAAAAAAGCACATTTGTTACCATCTTTCGCTGTAGAGCCAGTGTCCATCGCTTACTTTTTGCGTCGAGACAGGTTTTACGACTGCAATACTATATTCTGTTATGGCAAGCGCAAGTCTACAATTTGCGCAATGCCATATGTTCCGTTCATAGCGTTTGCCTTATAAACAAATCTTGTTTTTATAAGTTTAACATTTAAAGTAGCTTTGTGAACAAGCAATATGTGGCTTAAATCCAGCTTGAATTATTTTCTGTCTTCATTGCTAGCTTTTATTTCTTTTTATGTTTATTCTGCGTTTGAAATTGTTTTCCTGATAAAAAATCATGAGACAAGAACATCTTTATTTCTGTGGACTAGCGGTTTTCGTTCCCCGTCATTGGCTATCGAGTTTGCGGTTGTTGAGACCACAATGTTTGAAAAGCGGTTCAAAATGACTTCAACATCGATTTGTTGCATAATTTAACAGACATCTATGTGTAAGATTGTCAAGAACATTTATTTTAAATTATTTATTAAAATGAGGAGTTAGTAAAGTGAAAATATCACATAGAGCAAACTGTTTAATGTAGGTTTCATGTTCTTATGAATATGATAATCTGATTTCAATATCTTCATAAATAGAGCATGTTATTTGTCGTTCCAGAAGGGATATTTCTAAAGGAGATACAAGTATGTGGTAGGAAACACACTTATCCTGTGTAACTACTTAATAAATTTGTACTTAAGTCGAGATGTTGACTTCGTACATTAACACAATATTGTGCTCTCTTAATCATTCCGTCATGAACGGTAATAAGAAAACATCGACGACCGCACTGCATTTGTTTGTTAAAATGATCTTTTAGTTCTCACTCAATTTGGTAAACCATTTAGGCATCACCTTTTCTCTTTCTATCCAACTTTAAAAGACAAAGACAGTTGACGTCACAGAAACCCACGTACCATGATGATACATCAAACATTTCCAACGGAAGTTTGTTCACGAATCCCGTTCGACTGGTTGCTACTAATTAACATAAAAACAAAGCTAGAAACTCATTGAACGATTTCTCTCAAACATTCCTTAGTGTTCAACCACCCATCTATTCGATATCTGTCTCATCTAGCCCTAATCCTATAAATGACATCAGATAAGATAGAGAACATGCTGCGCCAGTGTATTTTATGTAGTGAATTAAAAGCATGAATTAATGTATCTCGCGTTTCGATTTAGATATAAAATCGACATCTTTGTTTCGTATCGATTCGATTAAGTTGATCAACAAGAACCGTCAGTTAAATACTGAGATGGAGATGTTGATAAAGGGAATTCGCACTTTTTTGTTTTTAGTATTTGCAATATAATTACTGTTGCTTTTTCTACTAATGACAACGTATCTTAAGTTAATGTTCGATCAGACAAGTTTTGAAGAAAGGTGGAGGCACCTAAAAGAAAATAATCTAGCGGTATGATAGTGATCAAGGATTATTGTAATATGATTATGTTACTAGCTTGACTCTTAAGTCACGTACAAATCGTAAATCATAACAATTGTTTCAAGATTACATGGCAAATTAATTAACGGTATCAACGATAGTGTCACTAGTGTTACATAAATTAATATTCAATTGTCAAGTTGCGTATCGCTAGAATAGAAACTTAATTAAATCAACACACTCGACTGACCTTATCTTTATTATACAATTCGTTAGCGTATTTGTCTAATTGTCTTTCAAATTACCTTTATGAATTTGTAATCTTCCGCTTCGCTGGTGATATAATATCATTGTGTATTGATTTATCTTGGTTATTAGCATTATTGATTGAATTGAATGGAACATTATTGGTCTGTTTTAGATAATATTTATGTTCCACAAGTGAATTTAAGATTGCTAGAAAGTCACTTTCGTTATTATTTGTGACAACTTTACCTACTTTCCTTTACTTTTGAATTAAATTGAGGTGATATTTTTCTAACTTAGACACCAAGTTGCACAAACTTTTATAAAAATGAGGCTCTATTTTTATTAAGTTTAGTAAATAACCTATAGCTTTCTACAGTGAAGTACAGTCCAAAAAAAATATTCTGAATGTAGAGAGACTGTATTTTTCTGTTTGACCCTAACTGTGTAAAAGTCTATTATTTACGAAGCAAAAAGAGTATGTAAAGATCGTAATAGGTTTCTGTCTACCCCCATGGGAAGGAGGCGTGAGTTTATGAGCAAGTTTATTATTTTACAATCGAAATTATTGCTCGTTACAAAACGCTTCCCGCTCCACCCATGAATGAATCTCACCCCAACATTATCATACGCTATCGCAGTCATCTCGGGCGACAATATACGATCAGTGACATCGGACCAAATCTCCGTTAGAGATCACTTTGACTCGCACCGAATGATGGCATTAGATGATCTTATATTTATAGCCGAGGGACCAAGCAGGTTGTCTTAGAGGAATTCGTTCGATAAAAGGTCTATTTAGTCAGTTTAATGAAGGTTTTCTTTGGGTTTGTTGGGTTGATCAAAATTATTTTGTAATGTAAATTTGTGTGTGTGATTGAAACAAGTCTTAGTAATGACTCACAGAAAAACTGGCCCTGCTGTTATAATGAAAAGTCGATCTTTTGCATGGTAAAACATTCATACATTAATGAATTAAGTTTTACAAGAAAGTATACGATCGTCAATAAGCTCAGAACTTCTTCTAAAGGATTTTACAGCTGATAAAATTACTACTTTTATGGTAATCTGCAAGCCTGGACATGTTATTGCGGCTAATAGTCAACTGCAATGATAGCGCCTGGCGCTTCAAGATCTAATTAGATATTCTTAGTGAATAACTAATTAGATGAATTATGGATTAATTCATACAAGAAAACCAGCTATCTAATTACGCAACACATTTTCGAAAACGATTACGACAAATTTGTTTCATTTTGACAGTTCAACAACATTCATTGAGTTACTTATGTTGTTGAGCAGATTTTTTTTTCGAACTTATGAAACAATGGATTAGCAATTTGTTTCAAAACGATTCAAATTCCGATTAATCGTGTATTACCTAATTAGGGTAGAGGGAATTGACTAAGACCCGTGGTGGCGGGCCAGACTTAAAAAAAAAAACAATTCAAGGTGTTTTAAACCGTCGGAAAAATGTTTTTCCTTAAGGAGTATTGGTAAATTATGGCTGATGGTCAAGGTCCAAGGTATTAAAACAGTTCAGTTACTTATTCTTCAATTTTCTGCATCCATTAAACGACTTCCACTCGGGGGACGATCGATGGCGAAACTAAAACTTGTATCTGCAATATACTGCAAAGATGAAGACGCGATAAATCACAGAACTGAACATATTTTTACGTTATTATTCTGATTTTAATATTAGTTTTTTAGCTGAAGATATCTAAACTTTTGAAAAGGTGCAAAACAGGCTATTTTTAACATGTAGATGTAGTATCTCAAGTCACAAAGCAGGCGTTATAATAATTCTTCTGAAAACTTCTAAAGAGTCCCGATGTAGGTTCTTAGTTAATATCAACAATACACATGTCTTAATACGTAAAAATATCTTAAAGTCAAAGTCAAATCATTTATTTCAAATAGGCACTTTTGAACGTCAAAAAAAGTACCGGTAAACTGCCCTAACTTTGCCTGGCGTCCTAAGTTTGCCTATAATGAAAATGATGTAATATCTTTTTCATTTTACTTGAATGGCAATCGAAACTTAAAGCTATCTATAAAATCTCAAAGTTTCCTTTGCCATACAAGTAAAATGAAAAAGATATTACATCATTTTCATTATAGGCAAACTTAGGACGCCAGGCAAAGTTAGGGCAGTTTACGGTATTTGAACAATAACGTAACCGTCGTGGTAGGTAATTTATCCATATTGAAACAGGCTATACAAACAATTCAGAAACCAGATAGGAAAAAGCCTCTTACATAGAGCATTTTTGGTCGGCCATCATCGTTTTCGTATACCTAAGCAACCTCAATATCACTTCTGCGCCATTTAGCGACTATTCTTTGCCGCTGCCCTCGTCGCAACAGCTGGCGCCATAGCGGATCGGCAAATAAACTGTTTGCTCACAGATATTAAATTAGTTTTACGACAGCTTATTGTTCGAGTTTTTGTTAATTAATTGATATGTCATTTTGTTATTAACTTTGTCGCCTGTGTGGGTTATTAATAAAGTAACTATAAGCTCATAGAGTTTCTATGATTTGTTGGGTATTTATTAAATGATTAATCATCTGCAGTTTATAAGTTAGGCGGTGTGCTTTCATACATAGGGCTCTTTTCCTTCCAATAAGAAACTTTGTTTGTTTATAAGCAAATACAAATTCTAATATGACTAAACTTTTGGTAAACTTAATTGTCGCCGTAACTCGCGACATCACCCCTATACGTATCATTATAGTCTTTACCAATATTCTCTGAATCAGCAACATGGGAATTCATTTGGTCCACCACAGCGAGTGACAATGAAAAAAAAAAACAAATTATAGCCGTATCACCAAAAATATTTCTTAATGTTCAGTGACACAATTCCCTACTAACAAACTATATTAAAACCAAACTGTTCATAACACCTCAAATTACATTATAACCCAGTTTTCCTGGGAACCACACGTCAACAAACAGGGGTCAGACGCGTCGGTAAAACAGACGTCATTGTCTCAGTTGACGCGTTACTTAACGTCTATTTGCAAACCTTTTAGCGCCCTTCGACGTAAAGTTAGAACAAACATTTAGCCCTATGTTATGGGTAGAATGTGCGTAATTCGCGATGTGGCACTATTGGGAGGATTTCTGTGGGAGTGAAAATTGATGTTACCTACGCAAAATAATAATAGGGCTGGGCTCGACTGGCCTAACTCTGAATAGAACTACGTCTGCCAAAATACTGCTTTGCAGTTTGGCAGAGGGAATATATTTTGTTTTTAAACACTTTTTCATTTTGTTTTTTGTTTTTTTTTTATACGACTCATCATGAGATTCAGATAGCTAAAGTAACTACAGAATGCAAGCAGCTTAAATGTGAGTCATATAGTGAGATATGACACACGTTTAAGGTGCTTGCATCCATCATACACCAATAAAAAAATATGTAAATTTTTAATATATAAAAACGGTTTATTTCAAAAATTACTCTCCACATGATAATTCTGGAAACCTATATTTATCTAATAAGAAATATATTGTTTCTTTTTGGACAAATTGAGTAAGAATTTCGTTCTTTAAAATTCAAGTAGGGTCTAAAAGCCGGTTGAAAGATTGAATTAAATGACATCTCTACGAATTCACAGAAAGTTCCGGAGATCTAAGAAAATAAGAGAAAAACAAGATGATGGTACACTTTATGATGGCACCTAATAATTTATTCCATGATTTGCATAAAAAGCCCAAGAGCCTCTTAGTAAAGTGCGGTTCACGTTCAACCATTATTATGATGACCTAAGTCAATATAATCATGTGGTTTTGTTTGGCATACTTTCTTAAAGCTTCGTGCAGACTAGCGCGACGCGACAGCGCGACGCGACACCGGTTATTGTTATACCGTGAAGTTTTTTTAGAAATTGTATTGTTCGAGTCGCGTCGCGCCGTCGCGTCGCGCTGGTCTGTACGAGCCTTAAATCTAAAAGCAAAAACTGATCAAAGAGTTCTTATCTTTATTGTTTTAGATTCCAATACTCACATAAGATGCCGTTCAATCTTCACGAGGTAGCAAACAAACAAACGTTTGGCATTTGAAGTATAGAGGGGTTTTTATTTTCTTAGCGTGATAGGTCAAACACTGTGGCAGCAAATGTTGTGAGCAATGTTGGTTATGGCGCGACAGCCATAACCAACATTAATCTACAGTCACAGTGCACTAACTAACTTTTAATTAACTTTACATCTGAATTGTTTAATTATTTACAAGTCTATTTTGAAAATTACTTTGACTTGGAGTTTGGAGTTAACTTTATATCGATATTATTTTGACTCGTATATGCGATTTTGAGCAGATACAAAGCTACATTCTTTTAACTAAAGGTGTCTTTAGAAGCGATGTTATTTCTAGGAAAGGCAGCAGTATCTTCTTTTTACTCATTAAAATTACAAATTTAAAAAAAATACTACCTATTTGGCTTGTCAAACGTAGGTACTGATAACAATAGAAATCAATCCGTTACTTTATATTCAAAGAGGAGTCATATTTCAAATATTATTATTTGGCGTCTGAAATCTTTATGATCACAATCAATTATTTTACTACAAATCTCCGCTAAGTTAAAACGTCACCACGTTGGTGCAAATGTTGGGTGAAAATTTAACATTGCAAAAATCCAAACTTTTGCATTACCAATGCACTTATTTTCGACAGACACAGGACACACATATCGTTCAATGTAAGTAACATAAAACGATTTTTGGTTTAACCAACATATAATTATTATTTCAAAAGCTCTAAAATAAGAAAATAAACTTGGAATATTTATGATATGCGCTTTTAAATTTCACCGAAAGCGCACCATGCGAAAAAAAAGCTATGAACAACATGCCATAACGTTCAACAAATCAAACTATTGTTGTTCCTAAACTAAATAAAAGCCATTACAAAAAGAAAGTTCATTGAATTTAACCCATCCTTTTGTTGTTAAAAAATCACGCTGCCTACATTTTAAATTTTTAATAATTGACAATAATAGATATAAAAAGTGTGACGAATTGACTTGAGCATTATTTATTAACTGACGGCGGCCGCGCGGCCCCTTCAAAATGACGATGCGACTTATTGATAAAAAATATACTTTTAAAATGCATCATAAACTACTGTTAGTGGAATAAAGTACCCTCATGCATTAAAAAATATACGAGTGTCTTCAATTGAAGGTAAATCGCGGTTTTTATTGGTGTTATTGAATTCAATTTTATATTTAAATAGGACTTGGGATCCCTTTACAACTAGTGTGACGTCAGCTAGAAGGTGTTTAAGCCTACATTTTTTCAAATAACTACTTTGACCACTTTTTTTATCTTTTTTTTTGTTATTCTTGGATTATTACCTTTTTAATTTTTTAATAGGTACATAATTGTTAACCAAATAGTTTTAGTCTTATATTGTTGTTTGCTCACATACCAATGTCCAGTGTATTGCTACACGCGAAGACTTGTAATTGGCTTCCCGTCGACTACCTCTTCATTTTTATTAAGTTTTTAAGCTGTAAGTCTTCCATGCTTCAATAAATAAATAAATAAATAAATAAATGAATATAAAACATTATAATTTTATGGACTTCTATAACTTAGTGTTTTATGTATGTAGAACTTTCAGCAAAAACTACAATTTTGTTCAAGTTTCAAAGTTATCAAAATACAAAAGAAATTCCATCTCTACTGTTGCCTTAACCTCATTGTGGTAAGTACGAAGTAGACACGAACGACCATTCTCCAATTCCACAGTTCCATTAACTTCTATTCCTATCCGTTAATCCTTAAATATCAGCCACTGCGAGCAGACTCTGTCAGGTTTCCATGTCAAACCTCAATACAATTAAGTCGCCGCGCTAATCCTAGTCACATCACTAGCCTTCCAACCATTAGCTACTAACCCTTTTTTTCACTATCACATCATCTAATTAATTAATACCGGTTTTTGTCCTACAAACCGTAAGAGTCGTAAGTCTGTCATTCCTAGATTGGCGTTCGTCTCAAGACGAAACCGAACGCTCGCCCACACGACGTAATTAAGCTCGATGCAAGCTTAATGCAATCATTCAGACGATAAACAGCTGTTCGCATTTGCATTTAAAATCGATATACTACTGCCGTTTACGTGTTAAGACGTACCTTGATTGACTTGACGTCCACTATTTTTATCTGTCGTTAAAGAGTTGTTACCATAAATCTTGGTGGTTTTATCGATGGTTTGGTTATTCCATTTCTCAATTAAGGCTTGGCTTTATCAGTAGGTCTTTAACGTGTTTTTATATCTGTCTATTAAAATGTGCATATGCCGCTCAGGTTGCAGAAATCCACTGACGAACAAGGCCTTCCGCGGAGACCGTTATAATGAATAGTCATGGGCAACTGGTCTCAAATTACCATCAATCTGCCTAGCCTTTTCCCAACTATGTTGGGGTCAGCTTCCAGTCTGACCGGATGCAGCTGAATACCAGTATTTTATATGAAGCGACAGCCTATCTGACACGAGATCCCTTGGTAAGACTGGTTGTCAGACTTTTGGGCTTCTGACTACCCGTAACGACTGTCAAAGATCTACGAATGACAGCCGGGACCAATGGCATACGTGCTTTCCGAGGTACGGAGTGGTCTTGATATGTAATGGATGGTCACCCATCCACGAACCGACCGCAGCAAGCGTAGCTTAACCTTTACAGCTGTAATTATTTAGCCACGAGCCCCTCAAATTACCATGTCAGGCAAAAAGATTTGTGTAAGCAGTTTCTTCAATTGTTGTTTTTATTTTAACAACGGGAAAAAGAAATGGCTTTCATAATTAATTATATAATTTCTTCGGAAATCGATAATCCTCATGCGCATATAAGTGTCATGTACAGTAATAAAATAAATATGATTGTATAAATACTAACTAATTTAAGACCCATTAACCGATAATGAGCCATTATAAATGTACAATTAGAACCTTTCAATGCGTAATAGTAAGTACTTGATTACTTATTATGCATGACGAAGTGTTAGTCAAATACTTCCAGCTGAGTATTGTGTAAATATTAACGGTAAAAGGAAGTTATTCATAGGTAATTAATTCAAATGTGTGTATTAAAGACTATTGATTCAGTGATTTGTAAGCCCGGATGAGACAGTTATTCAAAGATACGATAAAACATGGTTTGTATCCAAAAATCAGTGGAGTGATTCTAATCATTAACTGGTACAGATAAGAAAAGCAGTAACAAAAGTGAACAACAACTGGTTTGATACAACTTTCTATACATAAAATATAATAATGAAGAAATTATGTTTTGCTAATTAGGTTCCTTGTGGAGTAGACAGGTAGGCTACGGAAAATAATTATAGCGTATTTTATGGACTGAAAAAAACTGACCCGGTCTTATAAATTTAATCAATAATTGTATCTTTAATAATTATTACTAGTCATAATTAAAGTCGTAATGTAATATCCACAGCCCGACTTTACCCACTACAGGGCCATAAGCCTTTAAGGCTCACCAGACAGCCGCGATGCGACGGCACGACACAACCCTTTTTTTTTTTTTTTTTTTTTTGTATGGGAAATTATCAAATAACTTCTCCCGCTCTGGGTGGAGCGGGAGGGCGTGTCAGACTCTTACTGACTAAAACCCACCCGTGTTCCTTCCGTTGCCTGTACGTTGCCAGGGGCCACGGTATCCCTTTCGGACTTTCCCGCAACCCCGGCAGGCATCGTTCCTAACGGACCCCTTCACTTCTGCTGACATCTCTTTGAGGCGCGCGTGGAACACAACGCGCCGTCGACCCGGGCCTGGTCCTTATCGGACGGCGAGCTACCCATTGCTCACCGTCCGCAAGCCCGCGCCTACGGTGGCCGGGAATCGGCCTGCGATTCCCGACGCCCAGGGCGTCTCCTGCGGCGGCTAGGGGCGTGAGGGCGCGAAATTTGCCTCTCCCTCACGCGTTCTGCCTCCTCCTTCGCGAGCATTACTGCTTCGCAGAAGGAGGTGACGGCCTCCCATGCCCTCTCGCTCCGTACCATGGCCTGGACTAGGGCCGGACGCGAGAGATCCCCGCCACCGATCGCCTCCACGAGGACACGGCGATGCTCTGCCCAAGCCGGACAGACCTCCACCGTATGCTCAACCGTGTCCTCCGGGCGATCCACGCAGTGATGACACCTGGGCGTTTCCTCCCGCCTGATACGAAAAAGGAACCTCCCGAAACAACCATGTCCGGTGAGGACCTGCGTCAGGCGGAAGGTGAGGACGCCGTGGCGCCTCTCTAGCCACTCCTCAAAGTGGGGACTTATCGCCGCAATAGTGGCGTGCCCAGCACTGGGTTGCGACAATCGCACTCTTCATGACGCCATGAGATCCCGCCGGAGCTCTGTCCGCTGTGCCACGATTTCTCGCGGAAACGGAGTTACGCCCCGGCGTTTCGACTCCTCGCGCCACTCCCAGATATGCGCGAGGACTTTTGCCTCCAGATCCCATGGCGGTAATCCGGCAAGGCGCGACACAACCCTGGTGGAACAATTTCTATGAAAACTTCCCAGAAATCCGTTGTCGCGTCGCACTTGTTTACGGGAGCCTTTACATGTCATACAACTTTTTTTTCAACTAAGTATTCTTTACCCATCCAAATCAATACCAACTTTCACACAAAACGTAGTCGAAAGCTACCAATGTATTTCAATTACGACTAAAAATCACACCATCATCCACACACGCCCGTATTCGGGTGCAATTTGTTCCGGAGCATGGTGAATGCGCCGGGCGCTCAGTCTCTGCGCTTGCGCAATGAATGACGCCGCCTCATTAGGCCGGAACAAACTTATGCGACCGTTTGCCCATAAGTGTGAACTTTGCCTGTTTCTAGGTGTACGAACTACGAAGTGTGAATTTTATCACCGATGTTTCTTAGTAAACTTCCATAATGAAACGTGCTTGTGACCGTCAAATGAATGGCCATAATCTATGCGTTTGTTGTCGCAACTGATGATGGGACCAACTAGTGTTTAATGACACTGAATTGGGTGGTCTTAGTAGCATTGGTAATAAACCAGCAAAACCTGAGTGAAGAAAAAGAAGATGTTGAAAAAATGACATGAAAATGTAGCACCTATAGTCCTATACCTACTTACCTGCTATCTTTATTACTTGCATTGCTTTTTTAATAAATTACAATAATATTACAGACTATTAATTTCATTTTTGAATGGCTTTTTGTTCCACAAAGCAACAAAAAACAATATAGCTTTCAAGCTCGCAGTCTTAGTAGTCGCACCAGTCTCACTGCTCTGACCCGATTCGGTATACCCAGATAATACGGCTCAGAGATACAGGAAGTGACTATGCCAGCACGGGATTTGTGAAAATGCTACAATAGAGATTCCATTGTCCCCTTTTCGTTGGCACATTTGATAGACTCCAGCCAGGAAGGAAGCGAATCTTGAGTAATAATGCACATCAATTTGTTTTAAGTCTAAAAGCGTGCATGATTTGGGAACATTAGTATTTTCTGTTCTTCGAATGTTCTTTGAAAGCGCTTTTATCGAAATTATTAACCCATTTATTTGAAAGGGTTTGACGCCGTTATACGATCGATAAGCCTTATTCGTAATCGTTGCCGTCTTCAGTGAAACAAAATGGAACAATAATAAAGTACTTAATCGCACATATTATTGGATAATCGGATGATTTTACTGTCGGTTTGGTATAGCACAGATTATTTTGTGTTTGCGACGTGTAACACAGCATAGCAGTGACATAGAAGCGTCTAGCGTCGAGAAATCAGTTTAACCCCACCAAAATATTCTCCATTCAAGATTCGGTGAAGTTGGAACTGAACCAATCTGGGGGTGACGTCGTTAAAAGATGGCCCACCCATAGATAAATATCACCCGTCTCTCAACAATTCCATTGCATACTTTAGGATGCATATTCGGTACGGTTCATATCCTTCCATATCCTAAAGGTACGTCTTCCCTATCATTATCGCGCAACACGGTCTTCTCCTTGATATGTAATAGTGTCTGTAGCCCCATGAAACATGAGGCTCCAGGGGCAAGTGCAAATCATTGAGTTGATTCGAGTAATCGATGAAACCATGCCAAGGTCGGTGCATTTCATTCATAACACTTCATTAATTCCTCTGATTTAGTAAGTAATTCACCACCAAACATCAATTTAAATAATGACTTGCATTTGAAGTTCTAAGCCTTCCTTATGAATACTATGAACATTAATTTAGTACACGTTGTAGCAAATTAATATTTTAACCATGAGGCCGTTAGTAATGATGATGACCATGATTTTTCCTTGCTGCTGGATCTAAATCTAACTAGGAAACAATTTTTTATAAAAGTCAGAGACGCCTTCTAATTGAATAGGACGGAACAGGAATCAAAGGGAATGATTGCGTTCCCCTACAATTTCAAGGGGATGTATAGCAGAGGGTAGGATGCGATGCGTGGACGAATTCTTTTAGGGAGAGGTACCATGGAGTTAGGAAATACGCAAAAATTTTAATAGCCTGAAATAGTGCAAAATAAAATTCAGCCCGACATAATATCGTCACCCTCCTCGCTAACTGTTGTATCTCACAAACTCACGTATCTGCACTGACATTACCTACGTGTTCATAACTTTTCGAAAAAAAGTTTAATGCAAAAAGAGTAAGCCAAGAGCAATATAAAAAAAGTTGTTAATTCATTAACATGATTGTAGCGCCCGACTAACAAACTGTTGCCCTGGAAAAATATCAATTGCAGTTAGGACAGTTAGCGGGGAGGGTGACGATATATGTACCTACATTAGTAGATAAAATAGCTATAGCAGCATTAGAACTGCAACTATTAATGCAAAATCTAAAGTGCATTTCAAAATATTTTCAACATCTAACCTTGGAAACGTTTTATTTGTAGCAATGAATAGAAATACTAATGCAACATTAAATCGTGTAGGACATGCATCTTATTCTTTATTGCAAGTTTCATCAAAAATTTTGCAACTTTTCACACGGAGATTCGGTTTGGCTGAACTTTTAAAATATTAGAAGTCTATAAAATATAGCGTTATTAAAACTGCTAAAGTTAGAACGTTGATGTTGCAATATTACTACGTTAAAATGAATATAACTTTAGAAGTGAATCAAATAGTGCGTCATACACTGACTTAGGAAATATACTTTAGGATATTGTGACAAAGAAATATCATAATGGATAGTTCTGTTGCACTATTTTGATTCATTTGACTTTTAAAAGATCTGCTGCCAAAGACATTACTAAAAACTTATCGATTCATGAAGAAACTTCGGTATTGAACTTGACTTAAATTTTCTTATCTAAGATGTCTTAGACTTTATCACTTTTTATCTGCTAAGTCGACAAGTAAGTACGCATGAATATCTAATCCAACAGTTGCAAATTGTCAGCTGCATAATTTCGTAACTCCACAACAGTTTACAACCAAACATCGTGGGTGAGATTCCGTTGCAGTAATGTCATTGCTAAGATTGTGGGTAAAATTGCTTCATGTAATTTGTGGACGGGGGCACGACAGATCCATCTTGTGATGTCAGGGTCCAAGGTGCAGGGGATCGTGCTTTCGTTAATAAGTTAGGTTCTAGAGAATTGAGGTAATTGGCTGGAAAACCATTGACATTTAGCAACCGAAGGAATTTGGTGAAAGTTTCATCTTTTGTTTTAGATTTGACCTCAAGGTTTAGATTTTCGGGTGTCATCACTGCGTGGATCGCCCGGAGGACACGGTTGAGCATACGGTGGAGGTCTGTCCGGCTTGGGCAGAGCATCGCCGTGTCCTCGTGGAGGCGATCGGCGGCGGGGATCTCTCGCGTCCGGCCCTAGTCCAGGCCATGGTACGGAGCGAGAGGGCATGGGAGGCCGTCACCTCCTTCTGCGAAGCAGTAATGCTTGCGAAGGAGGAGGCAGAACGCGTGAGGGAGAGGCAAATTTCGCGCCCTCACGCCCCTAGCCGCCGCAGGAGACGCCCTGGGCGTCGGGAATCGCAGGCCGATTCCCGGCCACCGTAGGCGCGGGCTTGCGGACGGTGAGCAATGGGTAGCTCGCCGTCCGATAAGGACCAGGCCCGGGTCGACGGCGCGTTGTGTTCCACGCGCGCCTCAAAGAGATGTCAGCACAACGGAAGGGGTCCGATAGGACCGATGCCTGCCGGGGTTGCGGGAAAGTCCGAAAGGGATACCGTGGCCCCTGGCAACGTAAAGGCAACGGAAGGAACACGGGTGGGTTTTAGTCAGTAAGAGTCTGACACGCCCTCCCGCTCCACCCAGAGCGGGAGAAGTTATTTGATAATTTCCCACCCAAAAAAAAAAAAAAAAAAAAAAAGGTTTAGATTTTTAGTTTAGAATTGGTAGTAGGTAAACCTGTTCAGATTTCACATCTCTGTATGTTGGTCCTTGACTTTTCATAAAGAACACGTTATTCAATTATTTATTTCTAGATAAATCTTACTTTAGAAATAGAATAAATGAAAACATGTTTATGCGTTACGATGCTACGTACACTGTGTTATTGAATCTTGATCTTCTACAGAAAATCGGTTTTTAGCTAAAACTAAAAGTCATTTCCGTCGAAAATTTTACAACTGTCACACTTTTCGTTTCCTTGTTTTTGTAAGAAACCAACGGTATCTTCACATGAGAACTTGTACTTATGACATTTTTTAAGTTGAGTAGTTCTGAGTGTCAACACACTTTTCGATTCTCAGCAATTTAAGCGTGGGCTGTCCTTTTGCACACTTTTATGAATACTTACCGATAAGTAAATCAACTTTGTGTCGATTTTTAATTCCACATAACTTTCTAAGACGTAACGAGATAAAATATTCGATTAAAATCTTGAAAGAGAAACAGTATACGAGTACGTAGTTATTTCATCTTTATCTCCACACATGTTAGAAGGGTTGCTATGAACAGAAATGGAAGCCACTTCAAAGCACTCCCGCCGAAAAAGTAAACACTTATTTTATACATGGCCGTTTTTATGAGAACTCGGCTTTGTGATCTCTATAAGAGTTTATGAAACGATACCAATGTTTAGGTGGAATTATTCAATACCTACGTATTGAATAATTCCACCTAAACATTGGTATTAACCTAAATACATCTACATGTATTTAGGTTAATTTTAATAGTGACCTCCTTGAAGATATGGTTTCCTAGTAGTCGGGTTACCTGATTTCACTAATTGATTTCCGTTGTTTTGTTTTCTCAAGTCTATTTAAAAATAGTAAATATACTAAACAAATAAGTACCGCTATGTTTTAATATTTCATTTGTCGTCTTTGATCGTGTGTATGAAATGAGATTTTCAATCGTAAAATAAGTTTATGAAAGTGGATGGTACTTTCATCAAATAACCAAACTGTTATTGAGTGTGTGTGAACAAATAACATAAAACTCATATAAATATCTTATTAAAATATATGCACAGTTAATACGTGGGAATGAAAACTGCCTATAAAAGTTATGTCATCCCAAATAAAGACTTGTAAAACTTTATTCCAATAACTTGCATTATAGAAACGAGACTACAATGGTATTATGTCGCGTTTGAGATATTTAATAGACCAAAAGTGTCCATAAAATACTGTATCGAATGCTGCACTCAAATTTTTTGCAGCAATCGGCGTGCCCACGCGTTTATTAAACTCCCCTTAAATATTCTGATCCATTGTAAGTCCTCGCGTATGGACATTTAAACTTTTTACGGTGCTACCAAACAAAGGTTATTTTCGAGTGTTATAAGAAACGGGATGGTTTATTTAGCCATTGTTGGTGAACCATTTATCTCTTTAATTTATGGGGTAGCGTCGCGAATCGTGGACATATTTGTGTTGAAGTCAGCAGCTCACGCAGTTGCATTGTTATGCGTAGGTAGCTGTTTAGAGCATGAAACCAAAAAAGGTTTTAGTTTAACTTATTTTATTTTTGAAACATAAAATATAAATAATACTTTGCGCCTTTGCTTTTCAAAGGTGATCTGCGTTTGACTTATTCATAAAGCGAAAAAATATACTACGGTCTGGCTACTTTTGTTATTTGATTAATTAGTACTCAAAGCCTTATTTCAAATTCAAATACATTGTTAGTTTTGTGAATGCTAATGAAAAATTTATTAATTAGCATAAAATTTTAGCCAAAGAAACGAAACTAATAAGAACTCATTTCGATTACTAATGTAGGTAAGCTATGCATAATAAAAATCTGCAAATTATTGTTTAAAAAAAACTTTAAAAAATTATAATATTTGTGCTAGTCCGTGAGTGATTCACAAAAGGCTTTCGACGACATGGAAGAATTAATAATGAATGAAGAAAGCACGATCCTACAAAACGTCACCAAAAATTCAACCAATCACGTTACCACTGTCGAATTCCCAGTAACTACGCATTCTAGACTTGTGTCCTTGTTCACAGCGGGTGCCATTTTGTAGATATTGTGTGGCACAGCACAACTACTGGCCTCCTGGATTCGTCACACACCGTAACATTATTAACCATTGTTTGAGCTTCGTTATGCACAAAGTAATTTTCTCTGGTTGAATTGTTGCACTTGTGGTGCACGGTAATAAAAACATTTATCAAGCTCATTCGGCGGGAGTAGGTGTTAACTTGTTGAACAAAGACCACCTCGACTGCTTGCCTCTGCCACTGCCACTGTTTATTAACAATTAGCCGGACGTGACTCATTGCTGTGATACTCGAATTGTCTCGTTTCTGTGGTCTTGTGTGGTGTAGTTGCAGTGTTTACTTGGATAAGCAAAGTCATACACTGCGCCTACGCGAACTTCGTTGGAATCTTCCTTGTGTTGCTCCTACTAGAAACAGACTGCCTTTATTTAGATCATATTATTTTCAAAAGGGTGCGAAGGATCTTTCTGTGCCCTAATTACGCAATTCAGAGATTAAAACTCATTCGCAAGTGTGATAATAAATACGGCAAAATGTACACGATCATTCAAATTATCAGATTCTATTTTATATAGTCCATGTTCAGTAGATATTTTAGGGCTAATATTTATTCTCTTTATTGAAACGTTAGTACCAACAAGTTCACAAGCGTGAACATTTTCTTTCGCTTTAGTTTCTTTATCCTTCTCAGTTAAGTGTTATGGCATTCTATTTCGGAATGTTTCTCTGTTGGTCATATTAGTTTAACTTCACCTAAAATTAGAACCATAATAACTTTCTGCCGCTTTTATGATGCTTTAGCGACCTATACAGTTAAGCTTGGTTATTTTCTGGACTGAATTTGTGTTTCAGCAGAGAGAAAATATCAATCTGTCAACTTTAATGTCGAGATAGTTCCGTTAAATAGCGACTAGAATAATTATACTACTTAGTAAGCATTACTTGTGGGCATTAATACAACGATTTCTAAATCATGTCACACATTAATTTGTTATGATTTCGAAAGTCAAGTTCTCCAAAGGTATTAAGTGTTTTGTCATAGAAATCCCACCAAAAACATTTCTATGTAAAATGTTGTCAAGATTAGGGCATGTAGAGTTAGAAGCTTGGCTCTACATGAGAAATAATTACCTAAATGAATGAATAATTATTAACAGATAACTATTATATAACAGAAAAGTAATGAACAGTGAATAAATTTTTCACCTTACGCCCATGTGACGGTAGCGTAGGTACATTATGACTAGGGTGTAGAGTTTGTGAAGTTAGTGCTTGTAGGGTTAAGGCGTGTAGAGTTAGAAGCTTGACTTGATTGCTTCATTTTTAATTCTTAATTCTTTTTGCCTATTGCGGTATAATAATTGTATTCTAGGTGCATCGTCCTCACATATAGGTAATTATATAACTAATTTACTTATAAAAAATATTGTAAAACATTTTAAAAGAGTAACGGTGGAGTTACTTGCCCATTCATCTCCATGCGAAAAGTATCTTTTGGAAGGAGTGACTAGAATCAATTCAACTTTTTTGTAAATTTTGACGTTCATAAGTGTCTTATAAGGGCCTATTTTAAATAAATGATTTGACTTGACTTTGACTTTGATTGTTATTGTGGGTTTCCCAATCCTGCATTTATTAATTTTGACTGTACTACGTACGAGTACAAACTAAGTGTTATACATACCATGTTAAGTACTGATAACTACTGAACATTCCGGCGTATTGACCATACAGGGCATGTTAGTTAACGCATCAGTAATGCGAACACAGTTAATCTGGTGATATCGATGGATATCTCCGTAATTGGGCCAGTACATGTGTGACCAAAAACTCATTAAACAATTTCTCATGTTTCAGATTGTAGGAGATAGTGATACTGGAACTTGAGGTCAATTTATAAATCTTTAAGAGTATAATTGATTGCAAAATTAAATCTTCGGAAATTAATTTCTAGCATTACGCATTTAGAAGTACCAAAGATGACCTCGCATTCAACATAAAGCGTGATTAATTTCTGAACTGCAATTTGAAATAAAGAAACTTAACGGTCGCACTGGGTAATTCACCCACTTTCTTAGCTAGGCGGGCCAATAAAAGTGAATGCTTTAAACGTAACACAAGCCTCTTGGCAATTACACCGGTCACGCCTGTATAACTTTTAATTAATCGGTGAATTACACACGTAAAAGTACTTTATGCGAGTATTGGAGCTGTTGTCGCTGGAGCTTGTCGCGTACTGGTTTACGATAGCACGTTTCCATTGCACTTTGTAAGACGAGACGATATTTTTCTCGATTTAAGCAACAATTACGTAAAAAAAGAAAAACACGTGTCCAATATTTTTTTATAATATACAAGTCGGACAACAAAAAAAAAATTGGCAACATCCCTATTTGTTATCATTATTTTCTTCTTCATTACCAGTACTATTTTAGTAGATCACTTGAGGCTGAAGAGTAAAATAAATTGTTTCCGATCTCAAAGTTCATTGATGATTGGAGTATGCTACAGGGCACCATCGGAATAATGTTTTTAATAGAGCAGTAACTATGCTGAATAAAACATGTGAAATTGCACACAAGACCTTAAATCCATTATTTTTTTATTAAATAGTGGATTTAAGGATAAAGTTCAAACGCAAGCCAACCAATAATTTAAAAAAATGGACTTTACGTATGTTTTATCTTGAAAGGAAGATGATTTGAAAGCAGTAAAGCAAAACCTTGAACACTACTTACATGTCACTTCGTCATCAATGCAATCCAAAGTGTGCGACTTTGGACGAAAATGTTGGTTTGGGTTCCATTGTCGTACGATACGGCATAAAGGCAAAAGCCCTTTGCCGTATCGTGCAACAGTGGAACTAAAACGAATAACTTTCAGTGTGCAGTTGGTACGTGTCAATGATAGTTACAAGCTTTGTCAATGACGGCTTCATTCGCCGACTCAACTCTTATTTCCGCTCATTTAACACGAATTTTAATGCGTTTTTACGTCTAACTGGACTGCGTTTGCGCAACTGATGTACGCATTGATATTGGAGTTTCCGATGTAGGTTTTATGACTGGATTATAGTAGAACAATGTCAGCATTCATGGCTGCATCCTGTCACTGGTTGGTAGTAATGATAGCTGTAAAATGTCAGGTTTTATTATTGGTAGATTGTTGAAGGTTTAAATGTTAATGCTCACAGTCTTGTTCCTGTTAAACCTAGATTTTGCTTACTGGTCTCAGTTACTATTTCTTTTTCAGAGATTATGTTTTGAACTGGGCTAGTAGTTTTTTTAGTCTTTTTCTTCCATTAATCTTGATTACAACTTAATTCAGTACCTATTCACTTAATCTTTAGTCACATCATGTTTCATCAAGAGGAATTTTAGACAGTTTTAAAATATATATTTAACTAAATTGATGGATAACTCCAATTCCAACATATTCAAAAATACTGTTACAATTTTTGGGAGAGTTACTTCAAACCGTTATCAATTACATCGATTCGTTCGAGACTACAATTATGCAGGAATGTCTATTAACAGTAATAGCTGATGTTTCGGTAGTATTTGGCTTTCGTAAAATTCAGAACCTAAAAATTATAACAAAATATGCCTGCATTAGCATTTGAGCAGTGGTGGCTAAGTGGTAACAGCTGCGACTTACGAGTTATTGGACGTAGGTTTGAACCCTGACAGGTGACTTACTTACTGTAAATTATTTCATCACCATTGCTCTCAAAACGTTGAAGGAAAACATCCTGAAAAAAAATGTTGTTGAATACTCCAATAGGTAATAATGTTCTTTTTTTCTTTTTGGTATCTAAATTCTTTTAATCTCACAAATACATTGCAAACTATAGTTTTGTATAATTTAGAAGCATTTTTTTTAAACTTTGTTAATGTGAGTATCATGGAGCCGTTTACTATGTTGTTATGTTGACTGGAAAGAGCATGGCAGTTGAGAGTATGTCATGTTCACTTAAATGTCTCGCTGGTGGTGGCCAGTGTGTTGGATCATTCGGTTCCCTACAAAATGTTTGAGCTGGATGGTGCTGATCCACGCGTCATGTTCATGAACGGGCGCCGTCGGTTGAGACTGGTCATCTCTTATCTGCCATTGCTTATTTTTAATCCTATATTTTTAATCGTTTTTGATTATTATTTTATTTTACATTGTTCTCACATATAGAAGCAACAAGAGTAATGTACCCAGGATTTTGTAATTTCTATATATAAAAGAGTGTCCTTGGAGTTTCTTGCCCGTTCTTCTCCATGGTGATCTACGTTTTGGAATGGGCAACTAGCTTCAACTTTCTGACTAACTGACCGATTCTTTGACAATTCAAAAGTGCCTGTAAATAGTTTAATTGAAATAAATGCTTTGAGTTTGAGTTTGAATGTTCGAGAACCAAAAACTTCGAAGACATGTAACTTCCACCTACCCATACTGGGCCGCGTGGTAGATTACGGCCCACTCCCTCACAGAGAGGATGCCTGTGTTCAAGCAGTGGAAACATTATGGGCTGCTTATGAGTAAAGCATTTGAGCGGATTTTGGAAAGGCACGACCCTTAATTAAAATTCTCAAATTATTATACACTTAACATAACATAACATCACCTATGCAGGCTCAAATAAATCTCTTTTAATTTCCTTAAGAAAAAGATGGTAAGTTGCAAGTTTCAACGGAAATGAGTGCTAAAGTTTTCTAGGTACTAGGTAGTCATAAATCATAACCTAAGTACTTGAATCACTATTGAAACAATGGGACCTAGGTTTTATAGCCTAGTAATATTTGTTACCGTGCCTAGTTGAACTAGCCTTTAATCAACAAGGCAGTGTTTTACTGCACTCGTGTAGTTAATTAGCTCTGTTGATCCGGAAATTAAATGTCGTTAAGTGTGAGTCGGGAACAATGAAGGAATTTACGTTGACAGTGTATATAAAAAAATTGAATCTTTTTATCGAAAAGTCTTGTGTAGAGGATATTAGGAGTTTTATGTATTTAGAGGAGCTCATGGCTAAGTGATAACAGCTTTCGGGTCTATGCATCAGGTTAAGCTACGCTTACCGGGGTGGATGCGTGGATGGGATGGGTGACCATCTTTACATATCAAGACTCCTCCGTGCCGCCGTTCGTCCCGGCTGTCATTCGTAGATCTTTGACAGTCGTCAGAAGCCCGTAGGTAAGTCTGACAACCAGTCTTACTAAGGGGTATCGTATTACCCATTTAATGTGTTGTGGAGGTAAGATACCCAGTGTACCCAGTTTTTATTTCTGCTTGAGTATAGTTCTCGATGTTTTTGGTTGGTATATTGGCGTGTGCTAGCTGTCATATGGCTATTAATTTTATAATTTAAATTATGTTTTGTGTTGCGTAATGTAAATATCATTTTGCATACTATTATATAGAATCTTTTTTACTGAACAGACAGCTGTGCTGCTGGGGAGTTTGTTGCGCCACTTCTTCTTCCCAGCTAAAGCACTAGGAAGTGGTGAAGGGTGGGCGTTTTGGAGCACTGTCTTATGTAATTTTGACGTTCGAAAAGTGCTGATTCTCAGCCTAGTTTGAATAAATGACTTTTGAATTTGGAATTTTGAATTTTGAGTGCATGTAAAATACTGGTATTCGGCTTAGACTGGTATCTGGTTAGACTGGAAGCCAACCCCAACATAGTCAAGAAAATACTGAGGAGATTATCGAAAAGTTTTATGTAAAATAATCCATAATCACGCCTGTAATCATCTTAAGGGTTAGGTAGAGGTGTACGTGTATGTCATAGAAATATATATCTATAGATGTCCTATCGAAAAATACAAAATTCCGTGAACACGATGACCACATCTGTTACCGCCCCGGTTCTATAGCGGCCGAGCGCTTCAAGCAGAAACTTACGGTGTATATATATGAACTTCTTCGATGATACCTATAGTACACCTGTTTTATATCTAGGTAAGTTATTGGTTATTGTAAGTTAACGCTATGAAAGATGCATGCATTCCAGTGACCGTACCTAATGGGATAAATGGTAATCGTACCTACCTATCTATTATTTCTAAATGTCAACCTTAACTGATCGCTTGCCTATACGGTAATCGATAAAACACTACTGACAGACAAAAACTATTCAGGCTGGTTATTCATCATCGGATTACAAGGCTGGATGACCAAGTCTTGTAGTAGCCGAATCCCCGAAGGGTAAGGCAGAGGCGTACCTACATATTGTACTTACGTCCACATTTCGCCAGTTTTGTTTAAGTCCCATGTAATAGGGTCCGAGCCTATTCCTATCAATCGGGCGCAAATCCAGACACCAGGCTACTACTGAGAAATCTGACGGTAAAACCCAATAACACTTAGCCCGAACTGGGAATCGAACTCAGGACCTCACGCTCAATAGTAGAGCTTGCGACCACTAGACCAACGAGGCAGATCCATGACTAAGAATCCAATGCAGTTTTATAAAGAAGCTTTCAGTTCTGCTCATCTTTCGAATGCAGAATTACTGCACTAACCATTTGGCTTGTAAGATATAAAAAGTCACGGCAAACCATCACGAGAACGTAAAGTAAAGTAAGATTAAGTAAAATTTACATTCAGTATTTTGTGCTGCGATTCAAATCACAGTTCTGACTATTGTGTCTCGTGAGTCGCGGACCGGCAATTATAATATTTAAATTTTATAATATTTAACTTTTCTGTGAGCTTGTAAGTTTGTGGGCGGACCTGTAGTTTTAGATAGGTACAATAATGTCTTGAAGCTTAATGGGTTGTTTGAATTGGAATTTGCTGCTATGTAAGTTGGGTTGCACATTAGGTACCTTCTAGTGTTTCTATTTCATCTCTTCTATTTTGAATGGGTGAAATCTTAACCATTTCATTCGTATTTCTAGGAGGCTCTTCGAAACCTATTTAAATGCAACCATTTTTTAGCCTGGAAACCAACGTTTTTAGGCTATTTTGTCTTGATTATCTCACTGGACAAGTGCGTTACTGACAGGCTCGACTGTCCATACATACGACGCTGCAGTGACTTGCACGTCACCTACAGTCGTCGGCCATTAATTTAAGTTGAAAGAACGGTGGGTTTTGTTTTGTATTGTAATGTTAATGTATTGTTTGTATTTGAATATTGTATATCAGTCATTCTAACTTGAATTTATAAATGAGTAATAATAATAATGAAGAAATATCTATACTACATTTGAAATAAGATTAGACATTGAACTAAACCTTTTTTACAGTCCGTTCAACCGATTTTGACTTCTATTGCGGTGGTAGCATGACAAATGGCAGCTGCAGTAAACAATTGGTATTGTAACCACTTTTTGCTTTTAATGGCATCCATATGCGAACGGTATAGAAGTCAGAATCAGTTGAACGGACTGTAAAAAAGGTTTGTTTAAATGTCTAATCTTATTTCAAATGGGGTATAATTATGCACTATTTGTTGTTGACATATACCTTTTTTATCTCACGTATCTTCAACCGCAGACGCCCGTGTCGATTAATTTATACCAGCCATAAAGCTAAAAACATAATTAACAGCTACTAAAAGAAAACATTTTGATTACCACTCCGCCACTACTTTATTACTTCTACTCCTGCTCCAGGAAATATATTATGGTCAACAGAATAAATAAAACCAGCCGTTTTACTTATTACGTTTACACATTTCTGGGCGACTCCGGGCGTGAACCAAGCGCCTTTCCGGCCAAAGGCACCATTCAACCAGCAATTCATTTATTCCTAATGTAAATGTTATAGAAAATTTATGTAAATTCATATTATTACATTACGCCCGATAGCAATTTACTGACTGTATAAATATGAATGCCGCATACCGAGTGGATATTTACGCGTCTAATATGAAGTAAACTCTTTTGTAACATTGTCGAACTGTAGAAAGTCTCGTGTAAGATATAAATGATTTTTATCCCAATGGCATTTATCATTGGTAATTTGTTTCTTTTGTGATGTTTTATTGCAACCGGAGTTTATAAATTTGTCTCTGTAGCGTACTTTGTATGGGATTTAACTGATATAAGATATTTACTGTTTGGTTTGCTTATGATGCAAATCGACCCTTTAGTTCGGACAAGCAAACAGGTTGCAGCGGATGCTTATGAAAGGTGAAGATATTGGTAACAGTGGCTGGTTACAGTAAAGTCCGAGTTGCGAGTCTATTGCATGCAATAGGATCTGTGTTCAACAGTAAAAGAAAATGGGTTAAAGTAGAAGCTGAATTATGCAGATTACGTACGTACTATGATTTTGATATACCTATTGCTCGTCAAAGGAGAGTTTATGATGTCATCTAATTAGTGGAAAGTTTATTATATAATTATTTATAATATTTCCAGCATGTAAAAATCGGAAGAGATGTTACAAAACGGTTTGTATATACTGTCAATGATTTTAAAGGTCTTTTTTAACAAAAATATCTTGATCAACCAAGCAATTTTAAATAGACTTAATCACCATGATAACTAATACCTACACAGACTGATATGTTTATAGTCTACTTCATGATGAATAAAGAAAAAATGCTGGGAGCGTTAGGCCCTTTGTACAGACACGTTTTTTTTGCCGTGAAAAACTAAAGAAAGAAGAAAGAACAGCCGTGATAAGCAAGGTCAGTGTTGTATTGATCACTATGGAAGCTTGTTGACGAACACGTTTTTTCTACGGCGCGGTTTATACGCCACCGTACCGTATAGAAACCGTGTCGTGTAATGAGGCCTTACTCTGTTCAACACATTTTCTTAAGAGATATCTTCTTTAAGCATTTTCAATAACAATGATTAGTGGAAACAAGTCGAAATATTCTAAAGCGAGTCGTCGACCGGCAGCTAAACTAGCGCCAGTTTTTTACATGTGTTGTATGAAAAAGTGGCGACCTAAACTAAACTTAGTTAAGCTGACGGTGGACGGCTCGCTAAAGGCCAGGAGACAGCGTGGTTATCTATTAAATTAATAGGGCATATAAACAAAAGCAAATAATACCGACTCTAAACATGAGATAATACAATATACTCAAGTCGTTATAATGAACTTTGTAACAACCAATGTAAACCTTGATTATGTACAAGTGTAACAAAATATTTGCTTTTAGATAATTCGTTGTAATTATGGAGAAATTGTAGGCGTAAATATTTATTTTCCTCAAGTACTATGTAATATAATGAATCAGATGCCTATAATTATTAAGAAATTAAAATCTTCCGGAGACGGAGAGAGGAAAATTATCAGAAACGTTTGAAAATATCCGGCGTTGAAGAACAGTCTTCAATAATGGCGAGGCATCACATCTAATAAAGACAGAAAAATATGTTTATATTCTGCACAAATAACTGTTAACGTGATCCTATTTTACTCTATTTTAATTATGGAATCTGCTGCAATTAAGGCGACTTTTAATGATTTTATACTGAATATCATATCTAAACGAGTAATGTTACTGAAATTGAAAAATACATGTTAAATTAGAGTATTTTTTAAATAATTTAATATATGAATATAATATTTTAGATTATGTTTATATTACATAGTGAAATTAATTTGTAAATTTATATCTAACGCAGATAAACAAACTGAAAATCACGCAAAAACTATCAAGTGTATTTTTCTGAAACCTTCACCATTTAACAGATAATTTAATTAATGATCTTTTAGTATACTTACGTGTTTTATTAAAATACCTTTTTTTGTGTATAATAAATTAATAATGCGTTTAATTTGGGACAGCGCTCCTGTATGGGCGAGTCCTATTACTGGCTGGACGTACGACGCGTAGCTTGAGCTCAGTACAGAACACGGAAGCTAACCGCTCATGGTCGCCGGCATATATCTGCGTCTTAAAGGAAAACATCGTCAGGAAACCGGCATGTCCTGAACCAAAAAGTTCAAGGCATATAACATCTACCAACCCGCACAGTGCCCGCGTGGGATAGATTACAGCCCTCTCCCTCGCAAAGACAGGAAGCCTGTGTCATAGTACTGAAAACATTATAGGCTAATTATGCTGCAGACACTACCTGCTTATGTATACGTGTCAATGGCAATCTAAATAGAGCCGGCCCAGAATTTGGCTACGAGTTAGGCGCCAACAGTAGCGTCCATCATTTCCTGTAGCGCGCAGACAACAGGACAGTCTGGACACGATATTAAATGTCCCATTGTTTGTGGAACAGCGGCTTATTGGTGATTCGCCCGAATTTACTGGCCTGAAACGGGCGAATCATTTTTTCGTGACGAAAAAAAAAAAAAAATTGCACGAAGTTAATTTATTTGTAGGCAAATCGACAAATGCAAAAATCGATTCGCTAAAAAATTAAAAACTTAAAAGTGTCGATTCACCCGTTTCGGGTGAGTCAATTCGGCGAATCACCAATAAGCCGGAACAGCACCTCATTTCCACTCCAGGGCGGAGTCATCTGTAAATCACCGCCTGAACAGGTTTGCCTACTAAAGATAAATAAATGAACAGAAAAGACACATTCATTTATCAACTTCGATCCAGATTAACACTATTAATTTGAAGATAGGTACGTTACAGAATTCCCAAAATAATATTGATGAAACATTATTTTCGTAAAAAATAAAAATTCGGTATTAGCTGACACAAACAATCTCTTAGGAGAGTAACATCCGACATAATGTAGACAAACAGAGTTGATTGATGATGTTTTGATAAAGGTCAACGTTTCAGGGGTTCGTTTTTACGAGGTGTAATAGAAGTTTATAAATGGGTAATAAGTTTTGCGAGTGTTTTTCAGCTGCTTTTGTAAGCTCTCAGTTATTTTAATATGAAATTTTAGGAAACGAAATTATGGAGAGAGATAGAATGAGTTATTGGAAACACAATGCGCGCTTTTATAATTTCTAATGTGACGATATTATCGTGGACGTTCACGTTCATAAAATGGATGGAAATACGTGGACGTTATAACGTTTTCGTAGACGGAAATTCGTATGTGTTTATTATTTTTGTCTTTTTTTGTTTTTTTTTTATTGTATTTCCTGTGCGTGTCCCAAATAAAATATTTTTATTTCCGTTCATTTTATTTCCCTGTATTATCGTGATGCCGTGACGTGGACGTGGACATCCACGATAATATCGTCACGTTAGAAAATATAAAAGCGCACAATGGTTAGCATGATAGTTTCTGGATGGTTCGTAATTTGGTAACGACGTAGTTTTTCAGACGTAGACCGTACTTAATAATTTGTGTCTTGCGTTGAACTAAGAATAGCTACGATGCTAATTTATTCTATAGCTTTAAGAGATTGTGTTTGACTAATAGTCGATGGAACGCGCTTTGATGAAAACAAGATTTGTCTACCTACTTAATCATAATCTTGAAAGTTTTTACCATCGAAAATAGGTGTCCTAAAAATCCTAGTCAATAACGTTATAAGTGCAGGCTAGGCTAGTATTTCCAGTTCAATTAACTCTGCAATCGGATAGGAAATCTCTTGTAAAGAATGTTCTAAAGATCTTCTACGTAATATTTTTTACTGTACCAGAGCGCTTACTAAATTAAATCATCGACAGCCTTATTTATAAAAATCTCGCTAATCACTGATTAGCCACTGTTTAGTTAAGCAATTTGTTAGCTCTTAATCAATGATTAACTTTATTTATAAACGCTAGTTAGCAAGTGATTTGTTTAGAAATGAAATAGAGATGAAATTATGCTTTCGGCACAGATTATAATTAAAATAGTCGACTAAAGAACAGAATTTTAAGAAAAAAGTTGTCAAAACCACGATTTCTGTATCTGTCGTGAGTTTGACAGCCAAAAGTCAAAAATTTTATCGGAAAATATAAAATTGAATAAAATTATTTAATAAGTTTATTTAATTGTTTTTGCGATGATAGCAATGAAAACAATAAGCTCCAATGATTGGAGTAAACAGGAAAAGATATTATATAAACTGACCAAGTGAATGTTAAAGCAGTAACAATGTTATTACTTATGTATTTTCATGTCATTTTTACTTTTTAACACGAACATACTATTTTAGAAATGTATGTAGCTACTTGTATCTGTTTTATTAATTCCTATTGCTTTTGCACCAGGGTTTCAGTATCTTTTAATAACAATTACTATACATGTTTACAGCAGGTTTCACTGCGGCTATCAGCTAGTCACTAGCACCTAGCACAAATATTATTCAATCTCGCAAAGATGAGGGAAGAAACCATGCTACGTGAAAACGATGAGGAATACTCCCTCGTTTCTGTAGTGCCTCGGGGATGTTTGCCAAAGCGAGTGCAGATGGTTTCCAGGCCATCGTCAGGAAAAAAGTGGCATCGCTTGTAAGGAGGATTCGGGGGAGTAGCAATAGCATCCTGAAAGTCGTGGCTGAGGACCCGGGAGCTCCTGTGCTGAGGCATCTCATGCGGCTTCATTGTCCGCATGAAATGCCTCGTAAGTACATGACTCATTAGTTTTAATAATTATAATATGTTTAAATTTGTTACTAACCCTAGTGTATAAGCTATAGTTTCTAAGGTGTGTACTAACAAAAAATGGTTCCTATGTTGTTCCCAATAAAAAAAAATTATTTTTTTATTTATTTATTTAATACGAGTGCCATAACAAAACAATGGCACCATGTCTTTGGAGGAAGAATATTGGAAATCAAAAATAATGAATTTATGACAAATTGTTTTCTATAAAATGTCTCTTGTTATTTGTGTGCGAATGCCACAACGTGGTTTTTCTTTACTTCTGGGCCTTAGAGCTGGCGCCATAAGATGAGGGGCACATGGGAAACACATTGGATAATCACTATCTCCGATGAGCATCCTCACGAACTCATTCTCTTCAAACCACCTGAGCACCTACTGAGCCTCCTCCTGATTGAGATTTCCTTATAAATTCATTGTATCATGCATACTTTGAAAGAAGAATATTATCTACATAACATAACGTCACGCCTGTATTTCCCCGAAGGGTTAGGCAGAGGTGTACCTATAGTACACCCACATTTCGCCAGTTATGTTTAAGTCCCATGTAATAGGGGGCGAGCCTATTGCCATCAATCGGGCACAAATCCAGACCCCGGGCTGCTATTGAGAAATTCCAGTTGGTAAGCCCAACACATTGGCCGACCCTGGAATCGAACCCCGGGACCTCATTCTCAGCAGTAGCACTTGCGACCACTAGACCAACGAGGCAGTCAGAATATTATCTAATAGGTATCTAATCATCCTCGTAACGGATATAAATGAGCTTTGTAGGTCCGCCTCCGTCTACTTCGTGCTGGTGTTTCAAAATTATTTAATTCTTTTAGGTCGTTCTCAAATCCCGTAAAAGATTGTCGAAATCCATATTTACTAAGGCACAACTCTATATTAGGAGCAAAATTACCTCGAAGCACAAATAATTCGCATTGAATCGATCAGCTGATTCAAATACAATCCGCCACCTTGCCTCTTATTATCCTCATAACAGTGGACCGGTGGTGTTTAATTTTGACAGCTACTAATCAATTGCTCAGCGACCTCTTAGCGCTAAATAGCGTTTATGAATAAGAATTTTGCTAATCAATTGCTTAGCAATTGATAAAATTTAAGAGGCGTTTATAAATAAGACCGCGAGTGTCTTACCAGACAAAGTAAACCAAGAAGAATCATTACAAAGTCACCATGTGTTGTTAAATTTATATCAATTCGCGGAAAAATCGTGAGTGAGATAACAATGACCAAAACAAATGAACGTAAGTGAACTCTTGTTTTGAAAGAAGGTTTTCATTGTTCTTATTTCGTTAGGCTTTTGTTCCACAAAGTAGTATAACTCGATTTTTTTACTGTACACTTGGAGCTGTCAAAGTCGTAGGTTGTCAGTATTGAATTATGAAAATATACATATACTGTAAAATTGTGACATTGACAGGCGCACACTTCAGAAATCAGGTTATTATAATAGGTCTTTACCTATGAAATTGCCGTTTTGTATGAAAAAATGTAAACGATTTTTTTTCACACAGGTATTACATAATTATGCTGTAACCACAATGTCTGTACAGACGCCAGCAGGTCAGCCCACCCGAAACTGTCAAATTTTCCCAATCAACTTTGAACCTTATACTTTAGTAATAAAGTTGAAAATCTATTCAAGAAATTTGACAGATTGTGGTAGGTTGATGAGCTGGCGTCTGCACATGAATTGGGTGAGCCCTGCCTCTTAAACTAGGGTGACCTGTATCTTAAGAGACAGTGATCAGCTATAAGGTATCTTATAAAATAAACAAAACTTGTGAAGTGTGACAGTTTACTATGTTTGTGTTTATATAATATCTTACTTAAGTATATGTATACGTTAGATCAGCAATGTGGATAGTACACCAGCGTGCGTGTGATGTGCATGTGTAGGAGACAGATAGTGCTGCCTGGCTGCCTCTACTTCGATTATAGGCGAAACAAATTGATATCTTTAGGGCTGCTTTTGATAATTTTCAAATAGCCAACACAACACTATAACTAAACTAGGAAGTCGAATCCAGAAACTTACGTGAAGTGAGCTGTAATTTTACCTGATGCTAGGGATTGACATCGGTCACTTCAAGCTCACTTTACCTCAGTTTTCATTTCAATGTTCACATAACAGATCGGCAGGTCTTCTTCTCAGCCATAGCGTCGGCTTAACCAAAGCATCTGATAGTTCTTAATTCAAAATTGTGGGTAAACTTCTGGTACACCAAAATTGCTTCTACATAATTGGATAATAATTTGTGTTCGAATTTAAAATTTGGAAACTATCGTCGTTTATTTTATTTACATAATGAATTGAAATGCCTCCGTTACATAGACTCCCACTTAATTGGCTTTTTAGCTTTTGTATGATTTTATAAGAAAAATAAACAAAATCGTGACCAGCCGGTCTATTCTGTAAAAATCTCACCGGGGAAACTTAAATGAAGTGACTTTGAAGTAAGCTGTCTTCTGTTACTTAGGAATGCGAAAATCTCCTGATTTTTACGGAATAGGTCGGCAGTTCCTCACTTATCCTAATAACACGTTAACTCGTTCATTATATGACTAATATAGCATAGTCTTATATTGAACTAGTAACGCTGATAACATAAGGAATTTCCGAAGCGCCTTAGTCCAGATTTAGATCTGCTACCAAACATGCCTGGTTTTTTTTTCCGCCATACGAGATTAAGAGAAAGAAAGGTCATGCCTGTTTTTAAGCAGTCCCTTGTAATAAGACATTAAAACAGTAAATCAGTACCGTATGCAAATAGTGTTAACAAATATAAGAAAATGTTACAACGTATATTTCTCACGATACTATAGTTACGAAGTAAGTAGTACACTGTGATAACAATGTCGTGTCGGTGTGGCGGCCTGTTTGAAACCACGTGTTGCATACTCTTATTACCGAAACAGTGTTTGTAGCTTCGTTTATACATGTACCAAAGTCGGAACAAGTAGAGGTTTTGGTACCAAAACATTAATTGCTTATGGAAAATACCATTAAAAGGATCAACTTACATGTAATTATTATGTTATACAAAGCGTAATGGAAATAATTGAAAACCTGTTAATTTTGTACTCATCATTATGAACTATTTTCGAGAGGGAGGGGCTCGTGGCTAAGGTCAACAACCACACGGGTCGATTGATTAGGTTAAGCTACTTTTTCCGCGGATGGGTGACCATCTTTACATACAGATACCCCACCGTGCCTCGGAAAGCACGTTATGCTCTAGGTCCCAATTACTGTCATTCTTGGATCTTTGACAGGCGTTACGAGTAGCAGTAAGTTCAAAAGTCTGACAACTAGTCTTACCAAGGGGTATCGTGTTACCCAGTAACTGGGTTGTGGAGTTCAGATAGATAGTCGCTCTATGTAAAATATTGGTGTTCAGTTTAATCCGGTTAGACAAGAAGACCCCATAAACATAGTTGGAAAAAGGCTGGGCATATTGATTGATTGATTATGAAAAAATTTCATGTTTGGTCACATTTTAAAAGTTGTTCATAGACCTTATGTCCCCTTAAGAGGTTTTCAGTAGTTCTGAACAACTGAGCAACAGTTAGTGAACAGCTAACGGTGTGGTTACTAATGCGTGAACTATGTACGTTTTATGTGTAGGTACTAGGTACTAAATATGGCTTAAATCTGTAAAAAAATCTACAAAACTACACCATGTTAAAGTCAAATGTTGTATAGTAAATTCAGAGGGATGTATTTTGGAAATCTGTAACAATGCAAATGAATTCTTCGAACACGTCAAAGCTCTCGTGTGGAAGGAATTGGTGGTTCGATATTGTTTTCATGGAAACTACTTTGTTAATATTGTTATGTAAGTTTACATAACAAATATTTTGTTAGTTTGTTTTCATGAAAAAAAAAAGAACGAGCGCGTCTTACACTAGTCGCATAATTATGATGTGTAACATCTGTCATCTCACCTTAGTAATAAGTAATATTAAGGTAATAAGCAACATTAAAGGGGCGGGGCCTCGTCAAGGTCGTTTCTGACTTCCAACTCCAGCACCGCGCGCGCTCATTGGTCAAATCAAATAGCGCGCGCGTCCCCGGCTTCCTGTTACACACTTCCGTCGCTTTTCACGAAATCACTCCCACAGATTTGATTATTTAGATTTTTTTAAATTTTGATTTTGATTGCAGGAAAGCGAGATGAAATATGTTACACATCAAAAAAAAATTCTAGACAGTTATTAACTTATTTCCGCAGTAGGCTAAATCCCGAAAACCCAACTATTTTACATTGCTCTTTTGTTTCTCCATAAGCCTAGTGGGCATAAACAAACATACGCCTTTTACAAATACTAATCTAATATAGAGCGAAATACGATTAGGATCAAGCAAATCAATTCTATTTGTTAAGTAAATGAGTGGTCACCCGTATAACTGTACGAATGACGTAAATAGGACCGTGTTAATAAAATTTCCCCCATAACCGACGCCATTGTCTCTGAGCAGATAAAGCAATTTATTTAATTAAAACACCCACGAGCATAGGGCTACACACATTGAGATAAATAACGCAGTCATTAAGAGTTCCAAGCTAGGACAGTTTTGAAGTGTTCGTTTTGTTAACTTTGTATGAAACCAAACACAAAACAAACTGTTTTTTTTAAGAAATTTATTTTTGAAATTCAAAACTGTTGTAAAACCTACTTATTCAACTTACTATTTGTTAGGTTTTATGAATATTTTTCTAATGTCAATAAAAAAAAACTTTTAATACAGCAACCATCACACACGTCTACGTTTTTCTTTTTCCTTAGCAATCCTAATATTTATTAAGGAACTCAGTCTACAACTACAACACGTTATCAGCACGAACGGCTCTGTATCTATATTTGATCTACGATCGAACTTAAAAGAAGATTGGTGGTGAAATAATTGATACCTAGTTAACATATTGGTCATCATGTCGTCTGCAGTTCATGGTATGTCTCTAATAAATGGTATTCCGATACTTTGTAATAGAGAAAGTTACACTCTGTGGAAATTTAAAATGCGCATGTTGTTAATCCATGAAGGGTTGTGGGAAACTGTAAGCGGAGTAGTTGTCGTAGGGAGTAAGACGCCCGACGATGTACGGAAGGATGAAAAAGCTCTTTCTAAAATATGCCTTACTGTGGATGGTGCTGCTATTTCGATTGTTCGACCAGCTAAGACCGCAAAAGAAGCGTGGGATGCTCTTATGATATCCTACGAGGATCGAAGTTTGGGTCGTAAACTGTCGTTGGAACGTAAGTTGTACAGGTACACCTTATCTGACTTTTCTGATTTAGAAGCTTACTTAACGGCAATAACTACAACTGCACTAGACCTGGCCGACATTGGCAAAACCATTGAAGATAGTTCTTTAGCAGCTATTATTTTGGGAGGTCTAACGTCTCGCTACGAGCCCTTGATAATGGCGCTTGAGAATGGGAGCGTTGAAGTCACAACAGATTTGGTAAGAAGTAAGTTATTGAGCGAAATGACGAAAGAGACTAAAGATGATGTGGCTGCGTTGCATACTAACAAGCAAGTTATTTGTTTTCGATGTAAGAAGCCAGGGCACAAGAGTCCTAATTGTCCTCTCAAAAAGAAGGAGAAAAAGGCAAAGGCGAGTTGCTCAACAGAAAGTTGTTCTAAAGATAAGGGACTGACTGTTTTTAGTTCAGGGAATATGGATGCATGTGTCACGGAATTGTTTTTGGATGGTGTCACGGGACTGGCTTTGTCTGCACCAAGTGTTCAGATGTCTGAGAAGTGGATAATCGACTCTGGTGCGTCTACTCACATGACTCCACATGCTGAATGGTTTAATAGTTACAAATCCTGTGATGGGAAGATAACTGTAGCAAATGGTAAATGTTTGCCGGCTGTGGGTTTAGGAGATGTTGATATTGACACAAAAACCAATTTTAAGAAGATTATTAATGTTGTACATGTTCCTGGCCTAGATTGTAATTTACTCTCAGTCAAAAAGGCAGTAGAGAAAGGTTTCTCGATTGTTTTTGATACGAATGGCTGTAATTTTTATAATTCTAATGATGTTTCTTTTAAAAAGGATCCTGTTTTACATGGTTCTAATTGTGGTGGATTGTACACTTTAGATTGTACAGTAAAACCGCAAGGTATTTCAGCTTATAATGTTTACACTAATTTGTCCCAGTTTCAGCTTTGGCATAAGCGTCTAGGACATCTCTGCCGTATTGGTATGGATCTACTCAAAAAAGGTCTAGCTGTTGGTGTAGAGTATACTGATGTTGACAAAGAACCATGCGTACCTTGTGTAGAGGCTAAACAGGCGCGGAAGCCTTTCAAAGGGATTAAGTATAAAAAGGCTTCGTCACCATTAGAATTGGTCCATACGGACGTTTGTGGTCCCATGACCACTGAATCTTTTAAAGGTAATAAATATTTCATTATTTTTGTTGATGATTATACACGTTTTATATACCTTTATTGTATGTCATCTAAGACAGAAGTTCAGAAGTTTTTTTGTGCTTTCCAAGCACTTGTTGAGAGACAGACTGGTACTAAGATTCGAACCCTTCGGTCAGACAATGGTACTGAGTATGTCAACAAGGACCTGACAGACTATTTGCAGGCTCAAGGGATACGACATGAAACGTCTGTACCATACAGCCCTCAACAAAATGGGGTAAGTGAACGTAGCAATCGTAGCATTGTGGAGAAGGCCCGTTCCTTGCTGGCACAGAGCTCTTTGTCGAAAGCTTTTTGGCAGGATGCTGTTGAGACTAGTGTTTATTTAAAGAATAGGTCACCTCATCGTGCACTTAATGGTATGACGCCATATGAAATGTGGTGTGGTAGTAAACCCGACCTGTCTCATTTAAGAGTGTTTGGTTGCCGAGCTTTAGTTCATGTGCCTTCATGTCAGAGAACTAAGCTAGACATGAAAACTTCTGAACATATCTTCGTTGGATATTCAGACGATCCAAGGAGTTATTATTTCCGTAGCGCGGAAAACCCTCGAAGGTTGATTAAGTCACGGGATATTACGTTTTTTGAAAATATTTTTTCAGGATTGAAGGACAAATTTGTTCAGCCTGAAGCTGCTGTGAGCCCTAATGTCATTAATCTTTTATTACAAACTTCTTCAGATACCATATCGCCACGGGCGATTTCTATCTCATCTGCTTCTACTTCTTCACCTACTTCAGAAAGTGTGGACATGGAGGTAGAGCAAGTTGACGATTTTGTGGACGCGACTGAAGAAGCTGGTGGGGTTTGTGACACGGAGTCTCTACATTCAGGTGAACAACGTGTTCTGTCCCTGGTTCCTTCAGTTGAACTCAACGATGCATGTCCTGAGAGAAGGTATCCTGAAAGAGTACGTAAACCTCCTGATTATTATTCATACGGCACTCACGGTGTTGATTTGTTGTGTGATGATCCAAAAAGTTATCGTGAAGCTGTTAATAGCGATGATAAATATAACTGGATCTCCGCAATGAAGGATGAGTACAACGCCTTATTGAATAAGCAGACTTGGACATTAGTGGATAAACCAAATAAAAAGGTTATTCCATGTAAATGGGTGTTCAAGATAAAGAGGGACCCGAACGGTGCAATAGTCAAGTATAAGGCGCGACTAGTTGCGAAAGGTTTTAGTCAAGTTTGGGGGACTGATTATAACGAGACTTTTGCACCTGTAGTTCGAAATTCATCTTTGCGTACCCTTATAGCGTTGGCTGCAGAAATGGATTTAAAGATCCAACACATGGATGTCGATACCGCATTCCTCAATGGGGACTTAGAGGAGGAAGTGTACATGCAACAGCCTGAGGGATTTGCTGAGCACGGGGCAGAAGGTAAAGTCTGTTTGCTCAGAAAATCCATTTATGGTTTGAAGCAGGCAGCTCGAGCCTGGAATATCAAATTGCATCAAATTCTATCAAAAATTGACTTTGCACGAACATCTGCGGAATCATGTGTTTACATAAAAAAGTTTGGTAATGAAACCTTAATACTTGCAGTCTATGTTGACGATCTAATTGTCTTTTATAAAGAAAAAAGTTCGTTTGACGCTGTCAAAAATGACTTGGAGAAATTTTTCTCGCTAAAAGATTTGGGTGCATTGTCGTATTGTTTAGGCTTAAATGTTAACCGTGTTGACGATAAAATTGTGGTCAGTCAGAAGACCTATATCCAGTCAGTGTTGGAGCGGTTTAATATGCGAGATTGCAAGGAAATGTCTACACCTTTGGAGAATAACAAATTGGAGAAAGGTAATCCAACATCTCTTGGTGAATATCCTTACCAAAACTTGGTAGGATGTCTCATGTACCTAGCTGTTAATACGAGACCCGATATAGCTTATGCCACAAGCTATTTAAGTCAGTTTAATAACTGTCATGATAAGAGACATTGGTTGGCCGCTAAAAGGGTGTTACAGTATTTGAAAGGTACTATGGATTACTGTATTACTTACAGAAAAGTCGGTGGACGTCTGTGTGGATACACGGATGCTGACTGGGCGAATTGTGTACATGACCGTCGGTCGTACACTGGTTATTACTACACGCTAGCAGGTGAACCTATTAGTTGGGAGTGTAAGAAGCAGCCGACGGTAGCCTTATCGTCTACAGAAGCTGAGTATATGTCCTTGAGCAGTGCTGCAAAGGAGGCTATTTTCCTCAGACGGTTAGTGTATGACATTACTGGTTTTGCTCATAGGGTGTTGCTATACAACGATAGTCAAAGTGCACAGAAAATTGTGCTCAATCCTATCCACCACAATAGAACTAAACATATTGATACGAGATATCATTTTATTCGTGAAAAGGTTACTGAGGGTCTTATAGATATAAAGTTCATACCTACGGATAAAATGACAGCCGATGTTTTAACCAAGCCCTTAAGGCGCATAGATCATCTTAGGTGCGTTGTTAATATGGGTTTAATGATAAATAAGTAGAATATTTTTTCTATTTATTTATTTTTCGTCGGTTTATGTTTTATATTTTTGTTTAGTCTGGTAGTAATGTTTTATTTTATTCTATTGTGTTCAGTATTACTACTTTATCTTTTTATTGCCATTAAGGGCGGATGTTGTAAAACCTACTTATTCAACTTACTATTTGTTAGGTTTTATGAATATTTTTCTAATGTCAATAAAAAAAAACTTTTAATACAGCAACCATCACACACGTCTACGTTTTTCTTTTTCCTTAGCAATCCTAATATTTATTAAGGAACTCAGTCTACAACTACAACAAAAACAAGTTAAAGTTGAAAAATATTCACGATTTTAAATTCGTGGAGATCTGTCAGACGTATGGTAGGCGGTTAAGGGTTAAAACTATTCTTGCACGCTTTGTAAACATTTATTATCTGGATGATGAATTGATGATGATTTGTTCAAATGATTATCATTGTGTCTAAACATTTCTCTCTACAAAAAAAAGAAGGTATTTGATCTAAAAGCTAAAGTGGTACTGTCTTGCAATCACTAATTACGGGTAAAGACCAAACCGATACTAATTGGTTACTTAGTCTAAATACCATTGCATTCAATCAGCCTCCCAGTCTAAGTGGCCAGTATGTAATCACTGTCTAATCAGAATCGTTCAAGAATTAACATTTCCGTTAATATTAACATTCGAATCTATAATTATTGTTTAAAGAGAAGTCAATAGAACAAAGTTGTTCCAAACTCGTTTTTTTAAAAACGTCAATATTTTTTTAGCCTTTGTTATACGATTTTTTTGATGCATAGGTACTGGGTACCTAAGTTAATTTTGGATATCGATTAAAGATTGACTTCTTGATGATTTTGTCGTAAGTTCAAAAGCTTTCAAAGTTCACGTTCACGTCAATACATTTTGAAGTTTAAATTGCAATTTAAATTCATAGATTTACTATTTTTTTATTCATAGTAAACTATGAATTTTAATTGCAATTTAAATTTTAAAACGTTCATTGGTAGCATTTATATGCTAACATTAATCCTAAGTTAAAGTTAGCGATTCCAATGTTTTTCATATTCTAATTGCAATAGCATGATAACGATATTCGCGTGAATACCATCGATAAATATTTTATCTGTTTAATAGCAGTCTGAATTCTAATATCGATTTTATTTTCGAGTAGATTCGATTCAGAAATACATTCCCAATTCCCATCACTAATTTAGAGACTGAACCACCAGAGTCGATAATTATAGACTTTGAGTGGTTAAACAAACATAACGCTAAACGAAATTTTAATAGGTTGCTGTCTTACTTTTAAATGGTATTTTAAAATAAATTATAGACTTCAGACTTGCATACTAAGAATCAATTAATATACTGATGTCATGACCAAAATGGGGTTCGTTGGGAGAATTCTTCATAGGTCCTAAGTTATGACTTATGTTATGAGTCAGTCAAACTTTTTGCTTCAAAGAATTCGAGGAATAAATGCATACATTAGTAGAGGTATCACTTATGTGTCCGAATGTCTGTCAGTATATAATTTGTATTGACCCAAAACAATGAAAAGGATTGAATACGAATCAATGGATTCCAATGATAAGTTATGACAGTGTTTATGAAAATTAATCAATTATTTATTGCAGTTAAGTGTTTATTAACTTTTTGCATCGTTACAAAGCGGTGCATCAAAGGATCAAAGCTGAATATGTAATTGAGTTAAGTTTGTGAATTATGTAGAATAACACAAATTATGAACTGGTTTCTGGACAGGTTTTTGCAGAATTACCAAAAAGTCATATTAGGCTCAAAGACATGTCTGCAACTGAAGGGGTCCGATAGGACCGATGCCTACCGGGGTTGCGGGAAAGTCCGAAAGGGATACCGTGGCCCCTGGCAACGTACAGGCAACGGAAGGAACACAGGTGGGTTTTAGTCAGTAAGAGTCTGACACGCCCTCCCGCTCCACCCGGAGCGGGAGAAGTTGATAATTTCCCACCCAAAAAAAAAAAAGGCCTTACTCTGTTCAACCCATTTTCTTAAGAGATATCTTCTTTAAGCATTTTCAATAACAATGATAAGTGGAAACAAGTCTAAATATTCTAAAGCGAGTCGTCGACCGCCAGCTAAACTAGCGCCAGTTTTTCATACATGTGTGTCCACCCACATGTATGAAAAACTGGCTACCTAAACTAAACTTAGTTAAGCTGGCGGTGGACGGCTCGCTAAAGGCCAGGAGACAGCGTGGTTATCTATTAAATTAATAGGGCATATAAACAATACGGCAACTGAACACGGAGGAATACGGGTGGATTTTAGTCAGTAAGAGTCTGACACGCCCTCCCGCTCCGCCCAGAGCGGGAGAAGTTATTTGATAACTTCCCATCCAAAAAAAAAAGGGGGTCCGATAGGACCGATGCCAGCCGGGGTTGCGAGAAAGTCCAAAGGGGATACCGTGTCCCCTGGCAACGTTCAGGTAACTGAAGGAACACGGGTGGGTGAGTAAGAGTCTGACATGCCCTCCCGCTCCGCCCAGAGCGGAAGAAGTTATTTGAAAATCTCCCATCACAAAAAAAAAGGCTATTGAATTACAATCACAAATCGTATCTAGTATACCTATTATGAACGTTGGATATTGAATGGATGTTGGATTTATAAACGTTGACATTTACGCATCTTTTGAGAGTTACAGTCAAAGATTATTTAAATAAAATCTTGTAAACCTTTTCGGGTGTTGTTCATCTAATACGAAAGCACGTACTAAACCTAACTTTTCTGCGTAGGTAAACCAACTTACCGAAACTGTTTCCACGTTAATTGGAATTCGATTTGTCCAAATTCAGGGGTGAATAGACGTTATTGGATTTCCTCGTCTCACCCTTTGCCATGTGAGGCTTGAAAAATCAATGGTGAGCTGCTACCCTCTCATACTTGGGTTAGTCATCCGTGGACATGATTCAAATTCAAGCATTCACTTACGCATAACTTTACGAAAGGCTTTTGAGGAGCTATCTTTAAACTTTGATGTTAGATTGGAGTTCTGCGCGACTCTTATTGCGCGGCTTTACTGTTTGTGATATTGAAATAAGTACCCATTTGGAATCTAAAAAGCAGCCATTCTGATTACACAATTTTCACCAATATTGTTAATTCTAACTTTATATTTAACATTATAAATGCGAAAGTGAGTTTGTTTGTTTGTTACGCTTTCACGCTAAAACGGCTGAACGTATTCTGATGAAATTTGGCACTTGGGTAGACCATGACCTGGGCTAGGATATAGGATACTTTTTATCCCGATATTCCCACGGAATCGAGACCTATGCGGGTGAAACCGAAGTGTGGGTACACTATAGGTACATCTCTGCCTAACCCTTCGGGGAAACATGGTTTGATGTTATGTTGTGTTTTAGTGTGAATGATCGAAAATCAAACATTGATTAGTAAAAAAATCAACCTTAAATAAGGGTAATTGCAAGGTTGAACGCATACATTATCTTCCTTCTTTTTCATGTGGTTAGTGACTAACCTGGTGTCAGAGTTTTCATGCGCCGCCCATGAGCCTCTGACTTGGCTTCACATACCGTCGAGAAATATCTCTCAGGCATGTCGGTTTCCTCACGATGTGTTCCTTCACCTTTTTTGAAGTAATTATAAGTAGTAGCATGTCCTGTAGCATAAACACCTAATAAATAACAAACTATCAAACAGTTGATAAGACTATTCATCACCCGTCATAACTCTAGCCGACAGAGAATTTTTTCAACACGTTACTAGGTACCTAATACAAAAGCAACTACCCAAGGGATGTCTCATGTGGATTCCCTATTTTAACATGATTGATCTGAAACGACATGATTGAGTAACAAAAAGAAATAATATTTCATCACTGAACCCTAGGGACTGCTTGCCAGAACGATAAAAAATAGCCTACGTTTTTTGTTATATAAATTCCCTCGATTTCAAAGATCGAGTTGATCTCACAATCTAGCTGTTACGGAAGTCTAGAAATGATTAAAAGAAAGTCAGATGATAACTTTTTATTAGAATTCCTTATTACCATCAGATGTACGGAAGGCCGCACATCAGTTAAAAAAATCGGTCAATTGGGAGTCGGACTTGCACACAAGGATTCCGTACCGTATAAATTAACTTCTTTCTCATTTTATCATGTTAAAATATCGGTACCAATCACGTCTACGGAGTTTTGCTAGCTAACTTAATTTGACCCCGTATGTAGCTCTACACACACTTTTTTATTATAGACTAGCTGCCCGCGGTTTCACCTGCATAAGTCTCGATTCCGTGGGAATATCGGGATAAAAAGTATCCTATGTCCTTATCCAGGTCATGGTCTACCCATGTGTCAAATTTCATTCTAATCCCTTCAGCCGTTTTAGCGTGAAAGCGTAACAAACAAACAAATAAACTCACTTTCGCATTTATAGAAGTACTAGATTTCGCCCGTGGCGGTGGATGTCGGATATCGTCACACGGGAAAGTATTACCGCGATAAAAGTATCCTATGTCATAACCCAAATAATGGCCAATCCATATGCCTTTCATCCGAATCCGTTCAGCCGTTTAGGAGTGAAAAGGTAACAGATAGAAATTGGAATAACTTTTGACCCAATGCATGAACCGTTTTTTATGAAATAAATACTAAATATTATCTCAAGGTACAAACGCCAGCAGGTTAACCTACCCGAAACTATCAAATTTTTCCAATCAACTTTGAACCTTATTCTTTAGGTATAAAGTTGAAAATCTATTAAAAAAAATTGACAGATTGTAGTAGGTTGATGTGCTGGCGTCTGTATGGACTGTGACTATATTTCCCATCCCTTAAGAATACTGGATTTTCCATACAAACTTTCATCCCCTATATCACCCCATATGGAATTACTTTTGAAGCAAAATGTAGCTTATATCCTGGCCAAATTTTGTTGAAATCCATTCAGTGGTTTAGCTGTGATAAGGTAACATACCGACAGACAGACAGACAGGTACTTTCGGATCTAAGTTACGATGCAAATGTTTTATGTATGCCTGAACTATCTGACCCTAAATACCAGCAAAAACTATAACATAATGATGTACCTACATTTAAAAGAAAAACCAATAACGTCCGTAATAAAAAACTGCTGTTACTTTTTATGCAAACATACCTCCATACATAAGTACCTGCCAGCAACTTTTTTAATCCATGCAATCTTCACATCATCGCTTTAGTGCCTAATTGCAGATGTAAGCCTGAACGATGCCTTATTTGTATGTTTATCGATACAACGTGTACTATTATGAGTCATAATCATAAGTGGAATTGCGCAATCATGGTCTAAACGTTGTCCAAGCATGTAATTTTGGCGAATAAAAACAAACAAGTTGTATTAGAACTGACTTAATGAATATAATGATGTTGAGAAATTGGTGCACGTTTCTTTTTGTGGTAGACGAAGTTTGAGCTACTTTTTTTCTGTAAATGGATTTGAAAAAGCTGTAAATTTGTGCTTAGGTACATGTTATGATTGGAAGAGCTTTTTATGCTTTCAGCAGCCTCATTGTGTAAATGTTATTTCTGGAAAATGGTTGTAATTCAATTTTTAAGGCTCAAACAGGTGGGACGCGACAACTCGATGCGACTACATATACATTCTAATAGATAAATATAATAATAATAATATCATAATAATAGATAAATATTATAATATTAAAAAATTATTACTTAGTTTTTAATTTACTACAATTTTTCATTTATGAATTTATTTTGTATTTTTTGCTGTGCCCTACCTACATGGCTTGTAATTGTACCATAGCTTTAAGCCATTGTAACACCTTTATACCTACATCATGGAATGCAAATAAAGATATGAATATGAATATGACTCTAGTAGAACAATTTCCATCAAGTTATCATAGAAATGGTTCTACTAGAGTCGCGTCGTGCCTTACTGCGGGAGACCTTATGTCTGGTGCACGGAAATCTACGACGCTATACCTGTATATTTTATAATTTGCTCTGGATACAAGTAATACCTATATAAGTCATCAGCATTGCTGTTTAATCTTTAGTTAAAATGATGACAATTTTAAGTACTTCTCTGTAATCTGCAGGGTGTAACTGTTTTTTTTATCCCTATAAATAAAATAAAATACTGTTTTAAGCTATTGTTATCTGTATACACTGTTAGTGTATCTACTTCTCTAACTAGAGTCGCTTTTCGTGTCTGTTGTGTGGCCGCGTTGTTCTTCTTAACTTGGCAACAGATTTTGATTCGGTTTTCAGCAACATTTCGACAATTTATTCCGGAGCCTTTGTGTTTACATTAACATTTAAACGAGTTATTTAAGAAATATTGTTATTTTATCAAGTGTCATAAAAACCGTGTGAAGCAAGGGTGGGTCACTAGTGTTAAATAAATACATAGATTATATATTATGTGTTTCACGAGATGTGTCAAAATAAATATTATTCATTCTTTCTTTCTTTAGATAAAAGTATAATTAAAGTAAATTTCTAACTGTTAATCGTAATCTTTGGTTAATGTATTCAATTAGCTGATTACTATAGAATCATAACTTCAACAGCCACTTTAACTATGAAAACAAACAACCAAACCTACGTATTATTTATTAATTAACATTAAGTAGACCACATGCGTGTGTACATCGCTTGCCAGAACATGTCCACACTGCATTCATTTACTAAGTGCTATTATCATCAATGCTATATTAATCGTCAATTTTATTATCAAAATTATTGTTTCTCACAGCAATAAAAACCGTTCAATGTTCAGTCACAATTCCATGTGGCACTTCATTCAATTTAATTGAACCCATCTATATCATTGCTTCATTCGATTTTAAAATTTCACATTGAAAGCCTGTTGATTCTAATGTGTCCAATAAAGATTATATATACCTTCTAATTTCACTAAACAATTATTTAACTAGCTTCTAAAGTTTAATGAGTTCATATTTTTTTATTCTAATTCGGCAATTAAATAACAAGCCGTTTATGGTCCTTTTTAATACGGGTTTTCAATGGTAGGTAAACGGATTGACGTTATTTTAACCAGTTTGTTGGTTCTTTAACAAAAACTTGGTGTAATTATGCTGTTTCTTTTTATTGGTCGTAATAATATATTGTTTACAATGTTCTGTTGTTGATGAGTTGTAACTGTTACTGCTTTTGGTTGTAAAACCAACCCTTTATTCGTCATTAAGGGAATGTAAATATTTATTTGTGTTGTTGTAGTTGGTTTGTGAATAATTTTGGTCATATAATAATAACGTAAGCTGTATTTTATAATGATATTCATGGACAATGTAGTGGGAACTTTTCACTAGTTAATTATGCATTATTTAAATCGTTTAATCCTCCTGAGCATTATTCAAAACATTCTTTCGTCACGATTTTGTAATTATCATAATCGCTTAGTATGGTTGCTTGTATTAGTACCTACTTGTAGCTTACACAACCTAGATAATGTTTAGTCGACATAAAAAAAGTTTATGAGACATTTCACTAAGTATGTATATTGTTTGATTATATATATGTCTTGATAGAGTGTCGCGCTGCAAAAGAAGTAAAACAAACAAGCAAACATTGTTATGCTGGTGTACGTCACAGCTATGTCTCACACTTGCGCCACGTCATCTTGATGTCATCGTGCTTTTCTAGTTTGCGTGCATTTAGCGGCCAACGGTTGGACGCTATTTTTCAACGAGTTCACAGCTTTGGCTGTCTATCTAGATATATTTATATCTTTGGTGTATGGTTTGACAAGCAGGCTTAGCAGTGTCTCAGGTTCGTGACAGCTACGCCTTACACTCGCACCACGTCAACGTGCTGTCATTGTACTTTTCTTTTTCTAGTTTACGTGCATTTAGCGGCTAACAGTTGGGCGCTATTTTTTCAACGAGTTCACACCTTTGTCTGTCTATCTAGAGATAGTTATATTTTTGGTATGTTGTTTGACAAGCAGGCTCAGCAGTGTCTCAGGTACGTGACAGCTACGTCTTACAATCGTGCCACGTCATCGTGCTGTCATTGTCGTTTTCTAGTTTGTGTGCATTTAGCGGCCAGCAGTTGGACGCTATTTTTTCAACGAGTTCACAGTTTTGGCTGTCGATCTAGACATATTTATATCTTTGGTATATTGTATGACAAGCGGGCTCAGCAGTGTCTCAAGCAAGCCACATACGGAATAATATACTAAGTTGTTCGAAAAGTAATGATAATCGTTTTTATTTTTTGCTCGGCGCCTATGTGTCCTAGCGTGATGTAAAATAGCCTGTAGCCTTCCTCAAGAGTTGGACTATCAAATGCAAAATATGACTGGTGACTTTTCAAATCCGACTGGTAGTTCCAGAGTAATCTCTGGAACTAGCTAATGCACGTTCAAACATAGAAAAAAACTCTTCACCTTTATTATTAGTATAGAAAATATGAACCGATTATCATTACTTTTTGAACAGTCTAGTATTTTTCTAATAACCCAATTTCATAAAATAAACCGTTCACCATGGACAAAGTTATGTTTTATTTCATTCCAATTATAGCATAGGTAGGTATCTAATACTTTAATAAAAGATATTATTATGAGGACCTCATAGTTATAATGACTTATGCTAATCAGCAACTTTTTACTTTCTCAGTAACACTAGCACTAACACCTGCACTTAGAAATTGGAGACATTATTATGTATCCAGTTTCGATTGCGCTCACTTCATAGGAACTAGCGAAGTAACAGTTCTTCTGAACTGAATGCGACACTTGTAGTTACCATCTGCATAGTATACAGGTATGTATAGGTATGTAGATGATCTAAAATGTGTTATTTTAGTATAATACACAAGGAACATTAGCTTTGGCTTTGTTAATAAAAGATATGTTGATAGACAAAAAACGAAACAGTTTTGTTGCACAAAAGTACATATGTATTTTGAAATCAGAATCTATTTGAGATTTATATCTTTATGTCTCGAACAATGTCTGATTCTTCCTTCCTTTATTTTGAAATTATTAATATATATATTACTTTAGAATCATATTAATATTAATGTAGAGTTTATCAGCAATCAAATAAAAAGGAACCTCATTTACTCACCCAGCACATGAGAGCTTTGAACACTATGTGCATTGTCAAGACGAGTAACATGCAATAATAAATAACAATTATTCGTCATAAAATCACCAACCGGTGTTTTCCTACATAAAGTATGAACTATTGATGACTTGTATTGGTTTGCGCATAAATCAATTTTAAGTCACTAGCCCTTCAAGAATCTTAAAGTTGTTGATCTGGGAATCAAAGCAAAATACTGAGAAGTAATTATTTTGTCAACTTTCTCTGTCTTTCCCTACTAACTCTCTACTTTACTCAGCGTGCAAGGAAATCTAATCATGACTAATCAATCGAATTACGTCGATCGTCCTTACAAAGCAGGCAAGCCTGGTGCACAGAACATTAATGGAAAGAAATCTTTAAAAAGTCTGATGGTGATAACATGAAATGAGCTCGTGGGTAAGTAATAACAGCCGCACGGGTCGATCCATCAGGTTAAGCTACGCTTTACAGGGTTGGTCCGTGGATGGGTGACCATCTACCGAGACTCCTCCGTACCTCGGAAAGCACGTTAAGCCGTTTGTCTCGGCTGTTCGTGGATCGTTGACAGTCGTTACGGGTTGTCAGAAGCCCGAAAGTCTGACAACCAGTATTACCCAGTTACCGGGTTGTGGTAGTCAGATAGGAGTCGCTCCATGTAAAATACTGATATTCAGCTGCATCCGGTTAGACTGGAAGCCGACCCGAACATAGTTGGGAAAAGGCTAGGCAGATTGGTTGGTGTTAACATGAAGATAATTATTATAAAATATACTGAAACCATCACATGAAGCTTCAAACGACTTCACAAGAAGCATTGGAACGTCATCATCTTCATTCTACAAAACTTCTAAATAAAACCAACTTTACATAAATTAGCGACGGTGTGTGGCTTTAACAGAAACAATTCTTCAGAACAAGCTTTCTAAATTTAAACAATAACCCAATTCTTCAGTGGTCATGGGCCCATAAATTTGAATGCACTCAAACAGAAAGAGTCCACATGACACTGTTAAAAGCCCTTTCAACTGTAAAATAAACAATATTTTGCTACCGTCTTTTATAATTGAAGGTAAGTAACAGATGGGAACAATAGATTCTTAGGTTTCGTAACCCTATTATGTTTTTGGGAGAAAACAAATGGTGGAGTAAAAACATGAGTATAACAATGAGTTTTGGTAGCTGTTGTCCGGTTTCCGTAGAATAAAATAATAAGGGGCTACAGGGGCTACTGTGTGTGTATTGTCGTCGTTTTGAGCCCCGTTGAGTTTTACTTGAAGTGATTGCCCACTGCGATGTGGATTCCAAGAATGCTGCGTTCGCATTCTCTTTCGCTTTTGTTTCTTCCTTATTTTGGGTCTGTTCTATTTTGGTTGTATAGACAATAATGTGAAAATCTTACTTATTTTTGTTAATGTGTACAAAATTGTATGAAATTGTGTCATTGCATGGCAGACGTTTTAGTTTTAGCTCACTTATTATCCTGTAACATCTTCATCTGTCTAAATTAGCTATTTCTAACGTTAACCAAGGTTCACCTTTGTCCTGAAATTCATCTATTTCATCACAGTTGTATCCGTTCTCAAGTCACAAACTATAGATTCTATATGTAGTTATTGTGATTTATGCGTGCGCAGTTCCTTTCAGTTTACATTATATTTTGTATTAATACTGGATTATTTATTAAACAGTTTATTGTTCAGATTGAGTTTGACTCTTGCTGTGATCGGTTTTCTAAAACAATCTCATGATCTTAATAATATTGAAAGCTACATTAAGTATTCTGGTGTGCGTATTGGCCAGTTACCGGTTACATAATTTTGTTTTTAGATTCCAATGCAGCTGAGATGTTTCTTACATCTTAACATGGCGGAAAACGATAAAATTCCACAAACGACTCAGTGATTCCTATAGCACCTAATTATAGACTCGATATATTTTTCTGAATTCGACAGCTAATCACAGATCTCCATTGTACTCACAACTCAACACAAAGGAATAACACGGCAGAAAAACATCAGGTATATCGAGTATCAATGCGCAATTTATCTTTTGTGGGGACGAAATGCGACATAGTATCTATTACTGTCAGGACAACATAGAAATTGCATTCAAAACGCAATCGAATATTTTTATATACAATTGTCGTTGGACAAAAAAATCCCGGACAATTGCCTTTGTAACTCGAACACTGATCGTTATCGGAGTTCGAACAGCTTATCTGTGTCGCAGAGGAGCCGATCGCATACTAATCTGTGATTATACAACTACCTCATAAGTTTCCCTTCAATTACATAGTAGACTGTGAGTAAAATTGAATATTCAATACGGTATAAAGGGACCCGCTTAGATTATTTCTATGTTTTTGAAAAGAGTAAACGTTTTATTGATGAAGAAAGTGCGGTTTTATTCATTAAATGCAAATTCAATTATGAAGCAATTAAAGATTGCTATCATTATGTAAAACTCAAACTCAAACACAAACTCAAAGCATTTATTTCAATTAAACCAATTACAGGCACTTTTGAATTGTCAATGAGTCGGTCAGTTAGTCAGAAAGTTGAAGCTAGTTGCCCATTCCAAAACGTAGATCTCTATGGAGGAGAATGGGCAAGAAACTCCAAGGACTTTTCGTTTAAATATAGAAATTACAAAATCCTGGGTACATTTCTCTTGTGCTTTATATGTGAGAACAATGTTAAAAAAATAAATGATCAAAAACAATTTAAAATATAAGATTAAAAATAAGCCCTGGTAGATAAGAGATATAAACTTGGGAATCACCATCACTACACTTAATTTTGTTTATATGTCAACTATCGTCAAGAAAACTTCTAAGACCCTGTATGGTTGCAAACAGATGAGCAGAATCCTAAACAGCAATCATAAATCACAAAGGTTACATTGCCACGGAAACCTTGGCATTGGTTGGAAGCACGTATAGTTCAATAAATGGTTAGATTTCAACACACAGAGATAGTGTATAAGTAGTTATGGAATTAGTATTCATGGTGGCATTAGGAGTATTAGAAGACAATGTCGCTATCGAACACCTTTGTCCTGATCAATGCGATTTTCCGACTTAGCGATAATATCAAGAAGTGGTTGAAACAAATGAATGATGGTAATACGAGTAGAAGGAATTTGTCAAAATTATGGGAATTGGATATTGGACTTTATAAACTAATATTGTAAAAAAAATTGGGCCCATCGAAATTAAACTACGTGGTTATGAGACTTAGTTTCATTGAAAGTTAGGCTTCAAAATAAATTTTAAATAAACATTGAAGTTGCCTTACTATACCAACTTATCAAGGATATTTTTTTGTTAAATAAATTGGAATGCCTCGTAAGGTCCCCGACATTGACAGATAGATCACAGATGGTTGCACAATAGTATCATCTTAATAATAATAAAGACGTGATCCTAAGAAAATATTCACAAAATTCCATAGTGGATTGATATTTTATAATAACTTCGTTTATGAAATAAAGTTGCCAACCGTATCGTATATATTTTTGGGCTAAACTCATCTGAATAGAAAATGATAGTTATCAATATATGTCTATATATTCGGGTAAACTTCTGAAAAAATCTGTGTGAAGAATATTTTTTTAGAATACTTGATAGAATACATCTTAGGCGTGATTTCTAAATTTTACAGCTCGTGCCTGCTGTGGGTCAAGAATGGTCAAACATAATAGAATATAATCAAGCAAAAAAGGCTAGCGCATCGTGAAATCTGCAAGGCCGCAACAAGTATCGTTCGATAATCAATTTCAAGGACTTCGACTATTGAGATAATCATAAATGATACCATGTCCGCAAAACGTATTGAACTTGAAGGTGTGATCGATCAAGCGTGACCGCATAAATAGCAGGAGACTATTAAAAACCTCTCGAGACTGCCGAAAACATTGCCATTGAAATAAAATGTACTTTGATCGACGGCGCTCCCCATTCATTTTAACGGTAGGTGTGGCGTCAACATGCATCGTCAAGATACGACGATTCAAATGAAAATCGAATTGTTAAAATTTCTAACGGACTCTTTGTTGGATAGTGAGCAAGTTTCACGGTAGGTTACGAACGCTCGCTCGGAAATTCTGCAGCTGTCAACTATATTTCGGACCGCGACAGCTAGCCTTTGTCCTCGCACAGATACGACTTCATATAAATGTAGTTTATGTGAAATATACAAAAAAAGAATGAACCTCTCAAGAGCTAAGTCTCACGAAAAAAATATTCTTCTATTGTCAAACGTTCTACACAATATACGTTGGTCGTATCGTTGGCGCATTAAAAAGTATTCATGCGGTATTTTAAAAGTCCAACCATGGCATTGTGTTAAATCGCAAGGATCTTGGCACTTCTATATTTGTCATCTTTTCTGAATCGATTTTAAATTCACTGAGTTTAGTTTCGGTCTTTCCTGTCTTTATATTTGAGCGTCTCCGACATTGTGAAGCAACATGGAAACAGGTTTAGCCATTGGTCACAATTAAAGAAGCGTAAAAACAATTGCGAAAGTGTTAATGAACTATGGGTAATCATTGGAGTTCGTTCATGGTTTGAATTGGAGGCTATTCTTGTTATGGTTGATGGTACTGGGGAAATAAAATCATGGTTTCCAACATAAACCGTAACGGACCGATGCATTGTCTCAATCAAACGGCAATGAGTATCGGGTACAATGACCGCACTTGCTAAATGATGGGGAACTGTCCTGCGACGAGTCTTATTGGTATGCGTTGTCGCGTTTAGAATTGATATTGTTCGAAGCTGAGAATAATTTATTCAGTATTGATTTGGAAAATTGTCTCTGAACTTATTTCCGCATACAACAAACTCGTCATCTTTATTTTAGTATCGGGACCGTTGGCACACTTTGATGTTGCAACAAACGTGCAATATTATTACTGCTATGGAATTCCGAACCTGTAAATACAATTTGAACTAGATTGTGACGTCATTTCATACAATTTCAGCTTCCTCTACATCTTCCCTTTTTTTCTAAACAATGGCTAAACAAAGCGTCTAAAACACGGTGTCGACTTAATTATTTTTAATCATTTCCTTTAAAAAATATTGTACGAGAAAGGAATTCTTAGTAAAACGCAATAAATCTGTCATAGGCCTTGTTAGATGTGTGCTTTGATTTTATAACGATCAAAGGAGTCTTGCTACTGAGGAATCTCTGTGTCAACTAATTGGTTTACGTAGAGAAGCAGAAGTCTAAATATGGGAGTTCATAGTTTTCATATAAATATATTTAGATTATTATGAAATTCTCAATAGTGACATTCAGTGTGCACTTTTATAATTTCTAACGTGATGATAAATATCGTGGATGAACACGTCCTCGCCCATAAAATGAATGGAAATTCGTACACGTTATAAAAAAATTTCGTGGACAGAAATTTAAAAGCGTCTTTATATAATTTCCATACATTTTATTTCCCTGTGTTATCGTGATGCCGTGACATGAACGTGGAAGTCCACGATAATTATCGTCACGTTAGAAATTATAAAGGGCACATTGTTATTAACATGATTTTATTCGTAAGATGAAAGATCATGTTTTAAAGACATGTATCAATGTACTAAAAACTTCAAATTTACTTATAAATTAATTATGTTCAATTTAAGGTTCAAAAGGAACTTAGTGTTCCTTTTGAACCTTGCAAGTATTATCGACGCCTACGCAATTTAGTACGCCAATAAACTTTATCAGGAAATTATTCAATAGGCACTCAATCATTATAGATTTTGTATTAATATTCCTACATTTAGAAGCACTTCCCCCGTTGCAGCTATTAATATCTTTCCATGACTAAACAGCGACAATAATTAGGTATACATTTAGCGTATGAAACACTGAACATAATTATTGAGTACTCTTAAACAAACTGGAAAGGACAGGTTTAATCGCACCTAACCCATTAATTGAAGCCACATTTCGTATTCAACACGGATATAAATACATTTCGCGCTTACTCGTGTAATATTCCTTTTAAAATGTCCCGTCACGTACCTAGATGTACATTCCTGACGCGAACGTCGTGTGAAATTAATAAAGTGTGTGAAAACCATTTTTGGGCACGACTGTACATGTGTGATGGTTACAAAGTATTTTGTGCTGATCATAATATTATTATTATGATGTCTGCCTCGTTGGTACCATGGTCCCATGGTGCATGGAATTACCAAGAAATCTCTAATGGAAACATCAAGTAGGAAGTACACTTTGCTTAACCTGAGGAGCAACCTGAGGGGTAATTCCCGTATTTTTAAGAACGTTCCCACTCTAATCTCAGTCTACCTGTTAAAAATATATCTGATTTTCATACAGTTTTGATAAATTATTGACATTGATTGTCACTGATATTGCGACTAGATTGTGACCGCCTCGTTGGTTTAGTGGTCGCAAGGGCTACTGCTGAGCTGCCGGGGTTGCCAAGTCCGAAAGGGATACCGTGGCCCCTGGCAACGTACAGGCAACGGAAGGAACACGGGTGGGTTTTAGTCAGTAAGAGTCTGACACGCCCTCCCGCTCCACCCAGAGCGGGAGAAGTTATTTGATAATTTCCCATCCGAAAAAAAAAGGGCTACTGCTGAGCATGAATGAGTTCCTGGGTTCGATGCCGTGGTCGGGCATAGTGGGTTTTTCTATCTGGAATTTCGCAGTAGCAGCCCGGAGTCTGGATTTGTGCCCGGTTGATGGCAATAGGCTCGCCCCCTATTGCATGGGACTTAAACATAACTGGCGAAATGTGGGTGTACCAGCTACAGGTACACCTCTGCCCAATCCTTCGGGGAAACAAGGCGTGATGTTATGTGTTATGTTATTTTGAATGATTTTTTAATTTTCGGGAATTGGCCTCCTGGTGTGAGTATTATGTGCCTGTTGAGTTCTAATAAGATCGCCCCAAATTACATGGGACTGAATAAACATATTTGGTGAAATGTTTTTTTTTTTTTTTTGGGGTTTGGTTGCCATAATCGCCACGCCTGGCAGACGGGTTGGCGATCCCAGTATAGTGTTAAAAATGCAAAGAGAACGCTGCTGCCCATTCTAGTAAGTCCCTTGCTCGCAGAACAGATGGCCGATGTGGCCGAAAGGTTCTGGAGTGGCGACCGTGTACCGGAAGACGTAGCGTTGGAAGGCCTCCCACAAGATGGACCGATAATCTTGCAAAGGCCGCAGGAATCCGCTGGATGCGGGAGGCACAGAATCGGTCGAAGCGGCGGTGTGGGGGGGAGGCCTATGTCCAGCAGTGGACGTCTTTTGGGTCAAATGATGATGATGATGATGATTTGGTGAAATATAGATGTAGATACTATAACACCGCTGCCTGCCCTCGTTCGGGGACAACAAGCGTGATATCAAGTCATGTGATGAATGAATGTGAAATGTCAGCTGATATCTTTATCGTCTCATTGGTTGAATTTCCTTTATCAAAACAACTTGTACAGTTTATAGAGCAAGCTCTGTTAAGTGTAGGCATCGTGATTGGAATTCAATGAATTTATGTCAGTTCATCAGAGCTCATGAACATGATAGATAGATTTCTCACTTCTGATATTATGATTAACGGTCGTGTGGGTAATAAATGATATATGACGTCGTTATATTTTCATCTGCTCTGATGGATTTAATTCAGCGCTTGAAAATTCTGATAATCACTTGTAGAAAATTGAAGGTACGTGATTAAATTTTATAAACGAGTGAACGTATTACTTATTTTTAATTTCAGTATTGGGTTATTTTTTTATTAAAGAAAAATATTGTTTTTTCAACCATGTCAAACTCATTAAAACAATAAAATTAAATATAAAACAATCCAACTCTATGCTAAATTTGAAATAGGTACCAACGATTTTGAAATTGAATTTAAGCTTCTCCCTCCTAAACGATCATTTTTCAGTAACGATTAAAAATTGTATTTAATTTTCAGGGATATGTAATCCCGGTGGTGGTTGATTTTAATTAATTAATGAGCGTTTTTGGTGTAAAGCCATAGTAGGGACGGCGCTTCACCTCCTGACCTTCCTTATGGGCGTTTAAACATGGATGATGCCAATTTGTAGTGCTATACAAAATGAGTGCAGTGCAGTGCAAAAATTGCAATTTTTCAATCGTAAAGCAGCAGACACTCACTTTGAAAAAAGCAAAATGAAAAAGAAGAACAACAAAACGATTATGCAAGAAAATCCATACCACTTCCTATTCCAACACATTCACACGACAATTTTTAAATCCAGTTTGGACTATCGCTTACATCAAAAGACACCGCTAGTTTATATGACGTAGCTTTTAAAGTAATAATCATTATAGTACGGAAGGTGGGACGCTATGTAGGAGGGTAGATCTTCACTTGTCCATCAGACTGCGTGCATCAGTGCACATGACTGCCGGTTAAGGGATCTCGCTTAGTGGAAAATGTGGTGGCTGATTTTAATTAATTAATGAGGTTTTTTGGTGTGGAGCCATAGTAGGGACGACGCTTCGCCTTCTGACCTTCCTTCTGGACGTTTAAACTTGGACGATGGCAATTTGTAGTGCTATACAAAATTAGTGCATTGATTTGATTATTTGAACACTCAAACCTTTTTTTTTTTTTTTTTTTTGGGTGGGAAATTATCAAATAACTTCTCCCGCTCTGGGTGGAGCGGGAGGGCGTGTCAGACTCTTACTGACTAAAACCCACCCATGTTCCTTCCGTTGCCTGTACATTGCCAGGGGCCACGGTATCCCTTTCGGACTTTCCCGCAACCCCGGCAGGCATTGGTCCTATCGGACCCCTTCACTTGCTGACATCTCTTTGAGGCGCGCGTGGAACACAACGCGCCGTCGACCCGGGCCTGGTCCTTATCGGACGGCGAGCTACCCATTGCTCACCGTCCGCAAGCCCGCGCCTACGGTGGCCGGGAATCGGCCTGTGATTCCCGACGCCCTGGGCGTCTCCTGCGGCGGCTAGGGGCGTGAGGGCGCGAAATTTGCCTCTCCCTCACGCGTTCTGCCTCCTCCTTCGCGAGCATTACTGCTTCGCAGAAGGAGGTGACGGCCTCCCATGCCCTCTCGCTCCGTACCATGGCCTGGACTAGGGCCGGACGCGAGAGATCCCCGCCGCCGATCGCCTCCACGAGGACATGGCGATGCTCTGCCCAAGCCGGACAGACCTCCACCGTATGCTCCACCGTGTCCTCCGGGCGATCCACGCAGTGATGACACCCGGGCGTTTCCTCCCGCCTGATACGAAACAGGAACCTCCCGAAGCAACCATGTCCGGTGAGGACCTGCGTCAGGCGGAAGGTGAGGACGCCGTGGCGCCTCTCTAGCCACTCCTCAAAGAGGGGACTTATCGCCGCAATAGTGGCGTGCCCAGCACTGGGTTGCGACAATCGCACTCTCCATGACGAACACTCAAACCTGACATTCTAATTTAAAATTAGGTACCTTAAAGATTAATTGAAGTTAATTTTATAACCTGAATTTTTTCGATGATTTGTCAAATACAATTTAATAATATTATTCAAACAATAATTGCTGTGAGAAGTGGTGAGATATAAATTTGAAATGAAACCTTTTCAATTCAGATAAATGTGTGTGTAATTATTTTTAGTGAGTGATTGCGTAAGAATTAAACCTAAACAGGGTTTGCTTACACTTAAATCAGATACTTTTCGAACAGACAAATAGGTATAGGTACAAATCTCTCATCTACATAAATATATCAGTAATCCCAAGACTACTGATGTGGTCATATCATAAATCACTATCGCCAAATCGAGTGTTAAGTGCTATTTTAGTATAATTGTCGTATAAGTACTTATTATTTGCACCGACGACAACCCTATTTTATGTCCAGGCAAATCACGGTCCATTCTAAAGATGCCTGGAAGAGATCGCGGTAAGCGATCAGGACGCTCATTGTATATTTTGTAGTGATTGATTTATTCTTTGTTATGTATTTTTGTGGTGTAGGTACAACAAAGTATAAAAAATAAATGAACTACACAAGAACAGATCTGAAATGAACTACTTACCCCTGTCAATTCATTTCTATCCCGCTCAATGACCCGCCAAGCGACAGTCCATAAGCCCTCACCATGAAGTCAACACGCGATGCGAGCAGAAGCGACTGCGGGTCAATCCACTTTGTTTTTGCACTGCCCATAAAAACAAATTACCTACGCTTCATTTATCGATCGGAATAACCGCGTGCGACTAAGCTAATAAAGGAAGCACGCAACCTTAATAGATAGACTGTACTGAAGAGTTTATGACCTCATTAAATTGAGGGTATTTATGTGTCCGTCTTGTCTGTTCGTTTAGAGCTATCGCTGATGTGATGGTAAGGCAGAAACACGCAAGAAAGTCATTTTTGGTACTAGTTACTAAGTTTAGAACTAAGTTTTAGACAAAACGAGAATTAGCGGTGGGTCAATCGATATGCATAGTACAGTATAATCATTTTGCATAGTTTGAGCCTTAGAGCCAAGACAAGTTAAAAACTCAAGTTTGTTTAGGATGAAAAATAAAAATTATGACTGTAATTTTCAAGAAACGGGAGGAACTTTTATTGACACTACGCTTACGAATTGGCTTTACCAATGCTAGTAAAGATTGTCGGTGATTTTCAGAAAGACAATTTCTCAATTTGCTGGCTTAAGCCGTGACTTCTACGTATTATAAACATAGTCGGTTTTCGCGTTTGCCTGTATGTCCGCGTTGTTCTTCTAAACCATGCAACTGGTCTGGCCTGGTCATCTCTTATCTGCCACGGCTTATTTTAATTTTTGAATTAGTTTGTATCTTTTTATAACGGACGCTTTTTACGTGCACGTCTTTCTACATTGGTCTCACATGTATAATTTCAACATGAATGATGTAACCAATATTTTGTAACAACATTATGATTTAAAAGAGTGTCCGTGGAGTTTCTTGCCCGTTCTTCTCCATAGGAACCTACGCTTTGGAATGGGCAACTAGCTTCATATTTCTGACTGACTGACCCTTTGACAATTCAAAAGTGCCTGTAAATGGTTTAATTGAAATAAATGCTTTGAGTTTTTTTTTTTTTATATCCAGATCAGATAAATAAAAGACAAATTAAATTAAACGCGTAAATGCTTTGAGTTTAAGTTTGAGTTTGCAACAGATTTTGATGAGGTTTTCACCATCGTTTAGAGAATTTCTTCCGAAAGATTTATGTGTTTTAAAGTTACGTTTACCTAAGAAATCTCGATGTTTTGTCAAGTCGTAAGAACTGTGCGAAGCAGGAACGGGTCGCTAGTCCTAAATAAAATCATGTTTCTTGCAAAATTTAACTAACCCAGGAAGTACAGGATTTAGCAGATGTTTACACCCATCAAAGTTGATTTAGGGGACACACTGCATTGTTTTTAAAAATAACACAGTAATGGACATGAAGTGGACGTATCAAAACAAAACTACTTTTGAACTCCTACAAAAGTGATCCGGGGATTAAAGAAAAACAGAGAAGCAGATGTCCATCTTCCCTCGTAAATATTTCAAAGATAGGTAAGTTTGACCCAACAATAGTCGACCTCGTAATTGCTTTACCACTTTTGATAACAATTTCCAGTAAATTGAAACGTCACTAAGGTTGAAACTGTCTAACTTGTTTTTAGTGTATCGATGGAAAAAGTTAATACACATTTGGCCCAAAATTCAGCTGCTCGAACTCCGCTTACTGACGCAGTCATAAAAAATCATCAAGTGATCAGGGTATCAGGACCGATCGCTTACATAAAAAAATAACAGTCAAAATGGAAAACAATCTTACTGATACATAGTCAAATAAACTTTGTCATTTTATGACGAGCGCAAGTGGCATTCAACATTAAAGTGGTAAAGCAATTACGAGGTTGACTATACCTGCAATGAGTGTCTAAGAAGGAGGCAGGTACTATATGGAGCTCACCCCTTAAGGGTACGCTAGTCGGTCATTCTTCCATACAAACGTAGTATGGTGATTACTAGTCTGTTTGACGGTGTACCTTCAAAACAAAAATAATATCAATTTTGTCTTGTCATTATCTAGCCCTGTATGGAAGCAGAATTGGAAAAAAAACATTGGTTTGAAAGTTAAGACCGTCGAAACTTCCATATATTTCAGCACTTATTTCAACTAGTCTTTGGGTGTAAATAAATAACTTATGTAGTAAAAAAATGGCAAAAAAGAACTCGTACAGGAATAGATAATTTATTCAATAGTTCAAATAATTTTATTTTGAGTAAAAACATCTAGTTTTTCCATAATATCTATACACCCAAAGGTCTGTACATGAAATTTTACACGCTAGTTTTCGATATAAATCATCGTTTATTTCACTAAATGGATTAATAAATACTAAATAAATAAATAATTAGACAATTAGCATGCATATTAGACACGCCCGCCAACGAATTCGAGCCGTCGACTAGTGTACCCTTAAGGAAACAAGCGTATTCATACGGTCCTATTTTTTATTCCATAACTAAGGTATTGGAATACCCCAAGAATGCGTTGTTTTCTATACTTGGAACAACATGCTAATCCTATGAGATCTCCGTATCTATTTAATTTTAACACTGCGCGGACAAAACAATGGGTCAGTGTAAAACCATTGAAAATTTTCCGATTCGCGAGATTTTAGTTACGTATTAACATGTCGGGACCAACGCGGACGCGGACATAGATGACCGCATTTAAATGTGCATACAAAATATCGATGCGGCACAATGCGAATACCGGCCTATAACAACCAAGTTTACTTTACTACTACCAACGATACGAATCAATCTAAAATCAACCGTATGGTAAAGGAAGCAAGGCGTTTCTAAATTAAAAATGACCTCTCGCGAAAGCACAACTATTTTGGTAAATGTGTACAATGCTGGACAATAACAGTGACATGTACTTGAATGCAAAACAGTTTACATGTCATACCACTTTAACATGGATACTTTATAGGAAGTGCTGCATGCAAATGTACTATTATCCTGACTTATCTTTTGTTTACAAATCCTATCGCTGTCTGTCTAATTAGGCTGAGATAGAAGGACGCACAGAAGAAATAAATTCTAATCTTCAATCGATTGTTATAGTTGATTGTTAGCGTAACTTTGCAGTCTTTTTTTACTTATTATTTATTGTTAACCCTATTTCTTTCCTTATATATGTATTAGGTTTATGAAATAAATTATTGTTATTAAATTACGGCAATGTCGCAAATAGCTGTCAAATATAGCTGTTTTGATTAATTTGGCAATATTACTGTATGGAAATATGAAATGTGGCTAACTAACTAACTAAAATATTGATTCACAACCTGTAGTCGTAATCTGCTGCTATTAAGGCTCGCGCTGACAGGCGCGACGCGACGGTGCGATGCAATAGAGGCGGTAGAATAGTCTTCATGAAGTCTTCATAGACATTATTATACTAGACTCGCGTCGCGCTTTCGTATCGCGCCTGTCTACGGGAGCATTTAGTTAGTGTATGGATGGATATTAAAAGAGTACACAACAAGCCCTAAATGTTCTATAACTTTCAAAACACACTTTGTCTCACCACTAATTTTAACAAACGAACTAAACAATTAACTCAACAAAAGAACCGATGTTGAAAACAGATAGCGCTTTCAATTTATACATTATATCCTTCGTTCAAACCGACTTCCATTAAAGTAGCTATTAGAGAAACAAACAAGGAACACCCTCATGATAAAATAATTATCGCTTTTATCCGGACCGACCCGAACTTAAACGAAGGCAAACAAAATATACGAATCCTCTCTCAAAGAAACCGACCTTTCGAAAAAAAAACTAATCTAAAATCGGCCTTTAAAATGACGTCAGCAAAATAGCCGCAAACCAAAAATATTACACGATATTTACACAACAATAGCGTGACGAACTTAAAACAAACTTTTGGACTAATGACGATACCTTTGCCCTATTTTAAGAAAGGAACGTTTTAAAAAATCGCCTCTTACACCTGTGCACCACCTGCCGTACTGACCGACTATTAAAAAGTAAAAAATACATAAATTCGTATTCGTATCCCATCCTTGCCAACAATAGAGTTATGTTTTTTGGTATCAGATATATTTAACATCGTGTGGATATTAAATTTTGAACCAACTTCATAATTATGTTCGTTCTAATATATGTCATTCATCAGCTGATTTTAATATATTACGTCCATCTTTTTGTATAAAATAAAGTTTTATGACGAAACGTCTTAGAACAAGATTAAAATGAACTAAACGTAGGTGTTCTGTTTCAATTTTAATTATGTAATTAATCATTGATATTAAAAGAGAGCCTGAACTCTGAGCAGCAGATGTTACTGTAAAGATTTAGTACTTCTTATTAAAACTGAGTACATAATTATTTTCAGATTACACCTCGGTATTCGTATATTTTTTTTGCAAGTTTAGTAAATTATATTATTTACGTCCATTTTAGTGAAAAAACTATGCATACTAAACCACAATATTTAAAATTAATAACTAAGAAATTACTATGCATTTAAATTGTCGGATTTTCTTGTCCGCATATTAGTTATAAAATAAACAAGGGATCATTATTCCTATAATAAGCAGTTGAGGGTTAATTAAGGCGCATTCAGACGGTTCGGCCCCGAGGTATCATTTGCTATTGTGATGAGCTCATTGGCTCCTTCGGGGTTGGTATTGTTGTTCCGTTTTAATAGCAAAAATGATAAATGTGTCTATCGGGAGACGGAGCCGATGGTTAATATTTTATTGTGATACTTAAAAAAAGATTTTTCGGCTCCATTAAGTGGAACAGTTGTTCGATAGCGTATATTCGTTAATCAATTCGGTGAATGAGGATAATATTGTGATTCTGAATACGCACATGTCGCTTGAGCATTTATTATTTCTTGAGTAAAGAAGTGTTATTTATGGAACAGTTCTTTTACCGTTTTCTACCATGTAAAGTTCATAACAGAGATGTCGCGAATAGTTATTATAGCGAATAGTCGAATACCGATGAATCGTCATTCCCTATGGTGAATAGTAGTAAGTATTCGACATACTCGCCGTTATTACTCGACATAAAAAAAGGAATATGAAAAAATGTTTATTAGTTCTCAAATAATTATATTGTTTATTTATTTTCTGAGGCAGGTTTGATTTATGAAAAAAAAGCGCAACCAGCTTGATCCCAATATTGTGCACCACAATATACCCCTTTCGGACAATAAATATTAAATTATTAATTAAAATGCCTAACTAATTAACTTCAACATGACTTATTTATGGCAAACTATTCGCCGAATGTCGAATAATAGACACTATTGTTCGGTATTCGACGAATAATAGCAAGTATTTGCGGCATCTATCTCTATAGTGCCTGCTATACGGTTGCCAACCGCGTCCCCGACAGAGGTGACCTTGGTTGGCGACCGGCAGAGATGTTTCAACTACATGGTCTGGCGACCATGTAGTTGTAACATGCATTCTGTCGTGATATTTGAGAAGTAAAGACGTCATGGCGAATTTTTTTCTATCGATGCCTCATTGGCGTTTGGATCAATTGTTTTTCATTTAGAAACCTAAACCTCCCAAGCTAGGCGTTTTTTATTGTTGTCTTTGAACTGTTCGCAGCTGAGATCCCACAGATAGGTCAGATAGGTCTGTACAGCTCGATCAACTCAGTAACAATTTATTTTTCTATCGCCATTTTGCACTTTTTAATACATAGGTAAACTTGTAAAACTTTCGCTCGTAACACGTGTGCCTTTTTTTTGTTGGGATATTATTAAATAACTTCTCCGTCTCTGCCCAGAGCGGGATTAGACGGCCTCCCATGCCCTCTCGCTCCGTACCATGGCCTGGACCAGGCCCGGACGCGAGAGATCACCGCTACCGATCGCCTCCACGAGGAGCCGGCGATGCTCCGCCCAAGCCGGGCAAATCTCCACCGTATACTCCACCGTGTCCTCCGGGGGATCCACACAATGAAGACACCCGGGCGTTTCCTCCCGCCTTATCCGGAACAGGAACTTCCCGAAACAACTGTTTCCAGTGAGAACCTGCGTCAGACGGAAGGTGAGGCCGCCGTGGCGCCTCTCTAGCCACTCCTCAAAGAGGGGACTTATTGCCGCAATCGTGGCGTGCCCAGCATTAGGTTGCAACAAACGCACTCATCATGACGCCATGAGATCCGCTGGAGCTCTGTCCGCTGTGCCGTGATTTCTCGCGGCAGCGGAGTTACGCCCCGGCGTTTCTCCTCCTCGCGCCACTCCCATTTGGGAGTCTGGCGGTAATCCAGCAAGGAGGCTCGCCGCCTCACCGGAAACCGTGTGGTATCCCCGGACCAGCCGGATGGCCATGACCCTCTCAAGGAACGCGCCCACACCGGTGCCCCTTAAGGGCCGTGGACCGTACGACCCCCACGTCTTTGCGTCGTTTCCCCGTCTTCCAACGAATTGGCCCTGCCCCCTCTCCAAGGATGCGCTTAGGAGCTCCCTTAGTCGAGGCCCGAGAGCCTCCAAGGCCAGGACCCAGGCTTTCCCAGGTAAGCTGTTTGGTCCTGGGGTCGTATTTTTGACATTCAGCCTACGTACCGCCGCGCCACTCTCATTTCTGCCTCGGTAACCTCCGGAGCATCGTCGTCGTCGACGGCGGGGGTGTGGTTCGCGTCGAGCACCACAGTGGAGGCGGAGCTATGGACGGGGAGATATGTTCTGTTCCCCTCTTGAAGGGAACAGAGCGCTTACCACGTCTCCTACAAGCTGGGCTCGGAGACTCTGCGTCAGCGGGGGAGCCCAAGGGCGGAGTTTCTCCCACACCATTTTGTATGAGCGTCCGTACCGTCTGTACCCCTCGTACAGCTCCGCCTGAATGGCATCCGTATCCGGAGGGTGAACATGGAGCCTGCTGTGCCTGGTGAACGAGATGTCCACCACTGATTCACCCCGCATCCGCACACACGTGGGGACAGAACCCCGGTTTAGGACGACGAGGCCTGTCTCAGCTCAGTCCTCCACCATCCTGCCCCATGTGTCCGTATACCGGGAACCCTAAACCGCATACTTGGCATTGAAATCCCCGAAACCGACGACGACGACTCTCAACTCCGCAAAGGAGTTGTGGAACTCGGCAAAAGTGCAGGTTGGGGAGAAGTATACCCCTACCATGACAATCTCCCCGAACCATGCTGCCCCGCAACCCCGTCCTCTCTTAACAGCCTCGAGGGACGGAGTATCGGCGGCGGCCGACGAAATTAGGGTCACTGAGTCGCCTCAGGTCCTCCACCCAGTCATCCCTGGGCGGGACAAAGTACGGCTCAGCGACCAGGCGATGTTAATCGACCACTGCACCATGCTCTGTAGCAACAGATCCTGAGCTGCGGCGCAGTGGTTAATGTTCGCCTGAAGGAGGCGTAATGGGGCGGCTGCGACGGCGACAACGACGGCGGTGGAGGCGGCAACGGCGGTGGTGGCGGTGTCTGGGGCAGTGAAGGCGAAGGGTTTTCCCCTGGTTTTTGCGAGTGGGGTGCAGGCCCTGCTGTCAATCCGGTGATTGGCCGCCTTGCCAGCCGCTGCACATACACGCGTGTGGCGGGGCATTGCACGAGCCAGCCTTGTGACCGGGCTGACCACTCGCCCGACGATTGATAGCAAGCGACTGACGTACTCGCGGTTGGCAACCGCCGTCTACATGGTCGACCGCCGACTCAACCTCAATTCGCCCTTGGTCGCGAGCGCAGCTCTTTAAACCAAGGTCGTTGGAAGGTAAAACGAAATTTGGTCGTAAACCATCACCTACACGGTTGTAACCCACCAAGGTCACCTCTGTCGGGACGCGGTTAGCGAGCGTGTAGCAAGCGCTTAATTCATACACACGATTTGTAAAAACAGTGTCAAAAATTTTAAACTTTTGCCCCGCAACTTCAGTTAAGTGCAAGTTTCATAACATAAGTGCAACAAAGTAATAAATTGTTTGTTATAATGAACCTACACAATTATATTAATATCTCGTATACCCTAGAAGGCAACACAATAAACGGAAGAATCCCATCTGTACCCATTATTGAACCAAACAAACTTGGATACCAATAATTCGTACCAGCGGAGGTATTAATTAGACACCAACGTCAGGTACGACTTTACCGCCAAGGAATAGCGCGCGTTCAACTAAAACAATATGGTAGAAACCCACTAATTAAACTGTAGAACAAAGAAACAAAACGGCGTCCTTCATAAAACCTTTTAGAACCCCCACGACGCCATGTTTTAAGCCGATCCGAATAGGCAACATAAAAACCATACCCACGTAAGTATCATTCGGCGTGCGATCGACTATGGACTGCTTAGTGTGATCTTACAAAAAGTGCAACCCTTTAATAAGAAGTCATGGTTTAAACGTTTTAAACCCGGCACACTACCATAGACAACCGATCACTTTCCATAAACTTAAGTAAGCTCTTACCGTAGATGATACGGCTACTTCCTTGTTTAATCCGCTTTTGTAGTACCGCAACACTCTTTTGTTATTCACCGAGCCGATGTAATCCTCCTTCGGACTTTTATAAACAATTGCCGCAAAGAAAATTTGTTTGGATATATAAGTTGCTGAAGACGTAATTTGCTTGTAACAAAAGAAAACGGCCACTGTTCGCGGTTTTAATCCTTTTTGAGCGGTATTTAACTCGATAATGGAAGTTTTTTTTCTTTTATCTCAAAATTAACAATGGTTCGCAATTATTTTGCTGCAGGACTGAGCTTGTTCCATGCTATTCAAATATGATAGAATACAAATTTGTAGAGTTTTCAGAAATATAAAGAGGATTCAGAAATATAAAAATAATGTGAGGAAAATGTTTCGATGGCATATTAAGACAAAGTAGATAGCTTCTCAGCTGTAGTGCGGAAAAAGAATGCTTCTCTTCTCACAAGGTTATGGGACAGCAGCAACAGCCTCCTGAAGGCTATTGATGATGGGCCTGACGAAAGCCCCATAATGAGGCATCTTATTAAAACCACCCTGTCTGTAGTAGAATTGAATTACTAACATAGCAAATAAGTTAAATTGTTTCTATTCTATTGTTAATTAATCTATTGGATCTTGTTGTCTATAGAATAAATAAATAATTTAATTTAAGGCAGACCTATCTATGATCATTTGATCAGTGAGCTAATTCTTAATTGTTGTAAAGGTGATTAATTTCTACAGGAAGCCAAATTATCATTTAATTATGTCACTCCCTTCCCGGCAAGGTGAACATGAACATCTTATTCTCTTGGTAATTAGGTAAGCTCGGCACAATATCAAGGAAATGGTAGGGTTAGTAATCTTTAATCAGTCATGTCAATCTTAATGAAATATATTAAAATGCGTTATTGTGTTCAAGCAGAAACCTCCTCACATCTGACCTTATTTTAAAATTACACAATAGCCTGAATCCACATGTCCGTTTTTTGTCCCGTCAACTGAGTTAAGATTCAAACCGGCCGACAACGAAAGGGTTGGTTTTAGTTTTTTCGAGGCGAACCAAAACTATCGTTTCATCGCTTTTTACTATTCTTGTTTTGTTTACTTATCTATGACATCGAAGTGTTATTTACATAACTCGTTCTCCTATACGATTTTTTGTTAGATAAACACATCGGGTGGAAGTAATCTTTGATGTTAGAAAAGTACTGAGCAAGATATGATTTGAGACGAACAAAAGGCATTGTTCAATGTTTAGTGTCTCTGTACGTTTTGAAATTGTCAACTGAGGTAGTAGGTTTTATTGTACCGAATATAAAAATAATTAGTACTAGTTCTCAACCACTAATAATTCCCATACAGAAGTTTCATATTGTGTGCGAACCGCAAACTCTTTAGAATTCAACACCGAGCCATATCGCTTTACAGACTTTTTTTCGTATCAAGCAAAACCTTCGCGATCGTTGTCCGCTCGAATTATATAGCAAGGAGCAATCGTTCATTCAAGAGTGTATTGAATAGTCGTTAAGAGAGCAATGGGCGTGGGTCACAATGCGGCCCGTCGCGATATTCTCTGCTCATGTCGGGGACTGCGCTCGACAATTTCAGATCACTCGCATAAGAAAATGCATGTAATATAAATCTTTCCGGTGAAGCACGAACAAGTCGACCACACCCACTCGGCCCGCGGACTCGAATACGAATATTAAATTCCACCGCTACGAAGTCTTTATTTAAAAATGGAACCAACAACTTTAGCTTGTATTCCGATGCGCGTAAGCACACTTTACATCACTTTGACCCCCCTCACATTTCGTCTGAATGGGTATTAATAATTTTAATGCAGGTTCTCTCATTGTGCCTTTAAGCCTTTTTTCCGCGACGTCCATCAATAATATTCGGACATCTGAATGTCTGTTTTAAAGACTATATTGAACAGTCTTTGAAATTATCTCGAATCGCATCTGCATTAAAGTGTTTTCGCATAAATTAGTCACGGGTTTTATTAATGGACCTTTTTGTTTATTGGTTGTTAATACAGATTATACGATAAAGGATTTTTCTTTACAAAACATCATTAAGAGGATTAGTGACTGATGTGATGACCTGGGCGTTTATTTTATTGGCAATAAATATTTGGTTTCAATTTGCATAATAATATCGTACCTACCGGTTTCTGTAGCTGCTTCTCCTACAACATTGTGCTTGCTACTTGAGAACTACTGTTTTTCTACTAACATAACCTGGTCATAGCAGAGGATTTTAAGTTTAACATTGTAACTTTCTCAACTCCTACATCGTGCAGTCTTAGTTCACGTAGTGACCTTTAGTAACTTTCACAAATACTCATCCGATGCTTCCTTTGGGCATGACATGCAACAATAATTCATTCTAGCTTCCTTGTTAGGACCTATCTATCCGGTAATTATAGATGCAGGTGCACAATTTAATCATTCTACGTATTGTATTATCTTTGGGCTCGCGGCAAAATAAATACATCCGCACGGGTCGTGACCGCGGTCGGTTCGTGGATGGGTGAAAATCCATTACATATCGAGACCGCTCCGTGCCTCGGAAAGCACGTTAAGCCTTTGGTTCCGGCTGTCATTCGTAGATCTTTGACAGTCGTTCTGGGTACTCAGAAGTCCAAAAGTCTGACAACCAGTCTTACCAGGGGGTATCGTGTTACCCAATAACTGGGTTGTGGAGGTCAGATAGGCAGTTGCTCCATGTAAAGGGTCGTTCATTTACGTGAGGCGTTTAGGGGGGGAGGGGGTCGAGCCGAATTTCACCCAATGTCACGTGGGGGTCTTGGAAAATATCACGTAATTTTTTTTCTGCAAGAAACTGTAATTTTGCGATAAAACTGGGTTAAATTAAGTAAAACATATTTCTCCACTAAAATATGGCTAAATCGTACACAAAAACGAGTGATGTCCCGCACGAGACACGGTTTGTTACACGTCGAGCTACTGAGCTTCTGCGTGCAAGCAACAACGGCTTAGGGCCGTATTACAGAACCTCACTCAAGACTCAAGCATTACTTAAAACTAGTTTCAACCAATCAAAAGGCTTTAAACGAGTTTTAAGTAATGCTTAAGTTTTGAGTGAGGTTCTGTAATACGGGCCTTAGAGTGGCTAAATCAGAGCGAGGTTCAAGAAGCAGATGATTTTACTGAAAATCACATGGACATATTGATTCCAATAGTTACTCTTGAAACCACACATGAGTAAAACAGTCTTTTACAAATTTTAGTAGTTCTTATTTATTTTATTGTTGGATTTTCTCACTGTGATAAATAAAAATAATTATTTAAAGAAATCCAACGCTATCAAGCACAGATTAACGTATTTATTTACACAAAAAATACGTATTTTGAAAAATCTCACATGAGATTAGAGTGAGGGGGGAGGAGGTACTGCCAAATCTCATGACATCTCACCAAGGGGGGCGTAGGGGTCAAAAATTCTCCAAAATCAGCCGACCCCAACATAGTTGGTAAAACGCTAGGCAGATTAATTTTATGTCAACTTTACTAAACATTTTTCTCATTACAAGTTATCAGTTCCACGCATTAATTCAATCTCTATCTCTACACATCCTTTTGTAAACGTCCCGACAGTCGCTTGAAACAAAGTTAATATTGTTCAACCGAATGCATTATTAGATAATTTAATAACAGCAACAAAGGAAGCGAGCCGTCATACTGATGCGTCGTATCAAATCGCGCTGACATTCAAGTTCAAATGATATCGCTGCATACATGACCTTAGTACTACGGGATCTCGAAGGTTACTCACCTTGAGAGTCGTACTTGACGGACGGTGTATACTTTGAAGTTATAAATCGGATGGACAGAAATCAAGTGTTACGTAATTGGTGGATGAAAATGTTACGAAACTTTTGGTATGTTTTGGTAGGTAAATCACGATTAAATGCCCAAGAGGCAGCAAACAATCTTTAGAAAATGTATCTAGAGTCAGTTTTAAAGGAAATTAGTACAGTACGACACAATTTAGATGTCGCATCGGCAAAATTTGTAAAACCGATCACCATCCGCACTGAGTGCGCCTTTAAAGTCACCAATCATTATTACTGCTTTAGATGAAAATAATCTTTACGCAAACGCAATAATTTGTAAAGTCATATAACCAAATACATTCGTAAAATTGAAATGAATGAATGCAAATTTTCAAATTTATACTCCTTCTAAGTTATATCGTACTGTAATTATGTAAAGTGCTAATAAACCGACAAATTCTAATTTAGAAGCCTTTTGAACTTTAATTACTTTAGCCACAGATTAATAAATGGCTTTAGTTAAACTATTCAACATATACTATATCTTATTTAAGATTTTCCGTAGAGCTATGTTTCGATGATTCTGCAAGCAAAAAAGCGAATTTCCGCACAATCTAGATGTTGTTCAATAGTAACAAATAAAACAAAGATAAAGCAAAGCACAAAACTTAATTAAATAACACACGTCACTGACCGCCCACAAGTAAAACAAAGTAACTGACGTTCGAAAATTGATTCCCTCTATAAACTGCAACATCACAACTACAGATAATAATGGTCAAGTTTCTAAAAATAAATAATGGTGACAAAAAATGTTGTATACATAGTTTGATTGAAATGGGAACTTAAAAATTTTATTACGTTTTTGGTGGTCTTCACGAATTGGGTGAATTTAACGTATTTAGGTGTCTGTGCTACTTACAGGGTTATAAATAAGCGTTATTTTTAAATATTTTTTTTAATTTTTTAAGTAAAGCTTGCTAATTCCAGTGTGTATATTATGCAAGTTACAAAATATGTATTAAATTAGCCATACTGTAGATAACAACGTGTTTATGTAAACAATTGATGCCTTTGCGTGATAACTTTTAAGTGTGTGACTAATTTGATTATTTATATTAATTGATTTAGTATTAACATTATTTGTTACTTCATCGCTTTCTCTTACCCATTTAGTTTTAAATGTCAGCCTATCAAGAATGTTCCCTCAAAATAAAGTAAGCTTGGCCAATTGTAAGTGTTAATATTTAATCAAATTATCTGACAACATCAGACCAGTCGCAACAAAAGCATGTTTCTTCGTACAAAATACTTTCTAAAGAAGTTTCCTCAAATCTGTCTCAAATACTAACAAAAAGTTAGCTGAATACCTAGATTTCAAAAGTCGTGAAGTATTAAGAAAGTGGAGTAACTTTTTGCTCTGATCTGCAAAATAAAAAAGTGCCAATAAATGTTTTTTATTACAATTTTGGAGTTATATTTTACTTTCACAAATAGGCATTAAAAACTTGTCAAAATATAATACAAAATCTTAAATTGACTGCAAATTTTAGCAACCATTTAATTGATTTAATATATTACTTAAACCAAGCCGAACCGTTTTTTTTTTCTTGCTTTTATTTACACATCTTAGAGATGCTCTACCTCCATTCCATCGGTGGGTATCGTAAAAAGTGACGTATCGTAAAAAAATACTGTTGCTCGTTTTCACTAGCAAGTGACACCTCGAACAAATGCCAAAATAAATGCGCGTTGTTGGATTTTTACATTTAACAGCCTGCTATTATTTAGGCATTCAGGTATCGCTTAGTGTCATTGATAACGGGCATTAGGGTAAAATAAACTTAAAATGAGGAGCAGCGTTTTTACTTAGTTGTGACTACAACGCATTTCAATTTAAGTATTTGGTGTCTTCGATCGTCTTTCATTGCGAAACCAATATTCAACATTGAATGAATACAGGCTGACGTAATGAACGAACGTACAAAAGAAGCTTGTTAGCACTGAAACTCCGTACAAGCATTTAGTCTGAGCTTCACTTCCCAGTTCTATAAATGGATCACACATTATACTCATTCCTTCTACGTCCGCACGCATACTCTTTAGTTGTGTATTCAAACTTAAGTCTATTTTGGACTTCTCTTTCATTACAATAACTTATAGTTATAATATCATCAGAATCGGTCGAAGTGGCGGTGCTTGGGGGAGGCCTATGTCCTGCAGTGGACGTCTTTCGTGTGAAATGATAATGGTGATAATATCACCCATAAATGGGAAAGAAACTCTAGCTGCCTGTCAGTCTGTATGTTACTTTTTCACGCCTTTCAATTAAATTTGGCAAACAGATTGACCAGACCTGGGTTAGGTCATAGGATCCTTTTTATCAGAATAATCTACTTGCGGGCGGAGCCGTGAGCAAAGGCTAGGCTTTTATAACTACATCCGTACGGTATTCAAGCAGGTCTTTTATCGAAGTGTATAGATTCTACATTGTAGGCTTGTGGAGTTCTAAACGACATCGTGACACCGCTCTTACTCTATTTGTTGAAAACGTTCTATAGTTTAGGTGCATTAGCTTGAAGTGGGCGCATACTGTTCTCACGAACGCCACTCGATTGTTCCACAACCTCTTAACTATCGGGCTATCGGGCCACGACCCTCGGTTATACAATAAAAACTGGATATGCTCTGAGGCTAAACATGGGGGTTCTTGACGTGTTTTGATTCCAGATGAGCAACATTAATCATATAAATCAGAAAAACTATAATTACGTTACGATGACTTCATAAAATCAAGTCCATTTCAAGTTTGTTTGAGCACCTTTTAGAGGTCTGATGTTTACTACGGTAATGGATTTACCTAGTAGATCAATTTGGACTGGGCAGATAGAAGCTTTTAAAATTACTAACAAAACCAGGTCCACACAACGAATAAAAATAAAACCGCAAATATTCACATCTCTTAAGCTAGTCATATTTATATCTGTCACTGTAAGATAGTTGAAGCCGTGATATAGTTATATTAAAGCGGTGCATAACTATCTTATCAGGAATATAACTATTATACTAGCACGATCTAGTAATATAACTATTAGGGCACTCCGACCAAATAGGTTAGGTTAGGTTAAAACTGTGACTAACTAAGCTACTTCGAAATTGGACGCAGTAACAAAATTAGGTCACTCCAACAGTTATGAACCGGTTTCTTATAACTATATTACGGTATATAGATGTAGTGTATCCCGGCTTCAACCATCCTGCGACATATCCATAGCAACAAAGTAGTTCATAAAACATGTCATCTTAAAATCAATTACGACCACCTGCTCTACCTTTAGACAAGATTATTTATTAAATTACAGACAAGAAGCAGATAGTAAAAACAGCAAACAATCAATATACGCAATAAAAAGCGGTAACTATAGAACATGGGAGTCTATTATGGAGATTGCAGTGTGCGAGGTAGAAGCTACGATGATTGACAAGTATAGTCCACCCACAGTGTTGGTGGCCATTGGAACGAAACGTGCTTTTTACCTTTTTCCAACTTTTTGCTGTATTCACCTTCACAACCCTTCATTTCGAGACGATTAAAAACTCACTGATTGCGACCAGTCTCTCTTTTTTCGGCGAAAAGTTTATAATTATACGAATTGTTAATGAAGTTCATGGTTTGCAGAGAATTTGTATTCGTTATGTTCTTCTATTTCATTCTGACCTTGTTTGACGCTTTTGTTTCATTATCAAACTACCTTACTCCAAATATAATCTGAATCATCCATCAGTCTCCAAATTACCGTTTTTGGCAAAGTTTCCAAGTTTACTCACAATAAATGATTATAAACTGCTTAAACGGTACGAGACTTACCAGTACACGACCAATCATTATGCATTCAATGATAAAGATCGATTGAACTTCTGCGTAATTTTGTACTCATGATAAGTTGACCTTACTATTATTTGTTCGTAACGGGGAACCTTAATAACACACATAACTCGCTCGTTATAGTTACGTGGTAATACTTTTTCTGTTAGATCATTTTCACTCGATTTACGTACCGTTAGAACTTACGAATCTATTCGCGATCCAATTTCTGGTATGAGCAATTTTATATTCGGTTATCATACTCTCTTTTTAATGTTCATTTTATGTGTGTTCTCATCGTAATTGAATTTCGTCTGAAAAACAATAGTTTTGTTTTTATTGGTATCCCGTTAAATGAGAGATGGTAACTTTGTTTTTAAATTGAATGTAAACAGATAATATTATCAGTAATAAATGAAGCTTCGATGAAAATCTCAGTAAAAACAAATGCTTACACTTCATCATGATTCAATTAATTCTGATAATAGAAGAGAGGACCGTCATAGTACATTAAACCAGCAACACAATATGAAACATAACGAAACTCAAGCAACAAAACAGAAAAGTCATCTCAATTCTCACTTCTAATTAGATAAAGTTTCCCAAATATTGCTAGTATCGTTAAGCAACTTACGCAATAGAAAGTAAGTATACCTAAGCAGAAAAGATTCGTTCATTCCGTGACTAGTGAGATAAATTATACGTCTCGTTCCCAAAAATTGGTCACCGACGATGTGATTCCATATTACGAAGTGCGTTACGTCACTTTGGTAACATCAATGGAATCATTAGTGATAAAGATTTGAGAGATTGAAGACTATTATCTGATTTGTTCTACACATTTGTAAGTAGTACCAGAAAGTTGACAAATACTGTGGGAGAAATTATTGTTGCACTTTCTAATGAGTGCAGCATCACCTTTATTTTATTTTACTTCTATTTTTGTATGATTCACAAAGTTGTTGACTCTGATAAGATTTAATATCACAACGAGTTCTTCATTAACGAAACGCATCTCTATTGGCTGTTTTTATACTATAAACTGCATATATCTGCATATATATATATATAATCTTCTTCATGTTTTCACAATCGGCTTCGTACCGTAATTAGTTTGTTTGTCCTTCAAAAACAAATTAATTCCACAATAGACTTTGTTGACAACAATAGACCATAATGTGCAAAGTACCAGATTTCTGAAGATTGGTCTAACCTCAAAATTCTGCAATTATGGTCACTATTACTTTAGAAGTTGGTGTTATTCGCCTGTGGGAAATTAGAAGGAGAACTGTTTTGAAGCAAGACATTGCATTTTTTTACGAACTTTGTAGCATCTGGTTTTAGAATGTTACCAATTATACTGGTAGGTATAACAATAAGCAGCGTAAGTAATTGAAAATACGAAAGTACAGTGGCATTGATTATTTATGGGTCTAGACAAAACTATAGCTCACTTGGGTGAGCTTTATAATAACATTTTGATTTTTTAAATTGTTTAAAGCACGTTACATGTTTCAACATGGTTGCAGTGTTTTGAAACTAGTTCGTTATGTGGATCGATTTTAGCCGCCGGCTTTGGTTCAATGTTAACAGTAACTGATTAACAAGTAATTTTAAAATCGTTTTGGTATAAAGCTTTGGTTCCATAGAAAAAGGAAAATACAACTTTTACACACTCTTTTTTTTTCATACATTTCTTGTTATTCTTTGTATTCTTGTATCAAACGTATAATCTTAGTATTTTAGTACGCGAAGTAGCTCATTACTTCGTAGCGACAACAACCGAAGTGTATGTCAGTGTTTTACTACCAAATCATTTTGCAATAAATTAAGTAGATCATTACATTATGAAAGCTAAACAATAACTTCCTCCATAATTAATACAGTTTATTAGTAACACATGGTTCATTGGAATTTGAAGTATTCAAATTCAAATCTGGCGATAATAAAATTGGATAATTTTCAACGTGAAAATGACAGGCATTGTCCCTTCTTTTGGATTTTTGAAAAGTTCATAGAGCTTCTACAAAAACGCTATCAGTAAGACTTACTCTTTATAACACATAACAAATATTACTTTTATGTTGATTTTACGACACGATACAATTTTAAATATATCAGCTCGTAACATTTGACGACCGTTTCCTGGGGCTTCGGTAATAAATCAATAAACTGGTTCACAACGTTATGCATTCAGTTGTTTATATTATTAACTATGCATACATAAATATTCAAGGAAATCGTCTCTTGCTAAATGTTAGATCATAAATTAATTTTTGATGTAATTCTGAACTGTCTCTAGTGGTAGAAATCGTAAAACATTGGTTCCATTTTAGGTGTGATCGAATTTTTCAAAGTCATTTGTAGGCTTTAGATTTTGCTGATTAATTAAAACAGGGTTGTCTCATATTTTTCAACTTGTTGTTACTGACCCACACCTGGGCCAAGGTATTGAATAGAATAGTCTTCTCGTAGATTTTTCTCTTTTCTTCTTTTTCTCTCTTTTTTTCTTCTTTGTCTTTCTCTTTTTTGTCTTTTTTCTCTTTACTAGTTGTATCCCCTGGAATGGGTTTTAACAAATCTCTCTGTGTTCCCTTTCCTACCCAGTGTGTCAAGAGGTCTTCTGAGTCTGCTTGCCAACCTTACTTAGACCTGTCTCACCTTTTCTATCTTAACTAATATTATAAATTCGAAAATGAGTGTTCGTTTGTTACACTTTCGCTTTGAATGAAATTTACATGGTTAAACCATGACCTGGGTTAGGACATAGGGTAATTTTTATCCCAATATTCCCAAGGAATCGAGACTTATGTGGGTGAAACCGCGGGGCGCAGCTAGTCATTCATAAAACTCAAATCATCATTGATAAATAAGGTAACTGCATAGTTTTCTAGTTCCTTTTGCCTTACTCTGAGGATCACAGTCAAGATAGTTGCGTAATGTATGTAATATTTAAATGGTAGGCAGCTAACTCATAGCCCTCGGCTACTATGGACTTCTGTGGTAGTGTAGGCGATAGTAATTTTCTCTAATTAATCGACTACCATAAAGAGCGTGGGATGATACACATTCGATTCTTTGACTTTTTTTATAGACAAACGTGAAAAATATACAGTGCTTGTACCGAAGAGCAGATAATACTGTGAACATTTATTACTTAGCTATCAGCATTTATTGGCGACAGGTTCATATAATTTGATCAAAGCTACCTAATATTATTTTTAATATTAATACGACCAAAAAGCTTTGGAAATGATGTCGGTAATACATAAAGATAACCGCTGAAGCCGAGTGACACTATAAAAGATAATAGTGATTTAATAAAAGACAATTTCACTTATTTTTAGTCCTGATTATCATAATTTCACTTTTTATTTTGTTCTTTTTGCAGGTTCCTAAACAGCAAAATCTATTGTTTAGACATCGAACCTCAGAGGTTGGTGCTTCCTGACTTACACCCGTTTTTACTAAGATGAGCATGTATAGGATCAAATATCTAGTAATATATAAAAACACATCTTTTAGAAAAATCTCCGCTTCGTTCAAAATTTTAACTAAAAGGTACCGTTATAATGTTGCAACTTAATAAACACCAGGATTTATTCACTTGTTTTTACTGTATTAATGAAGTCATTTGATACCGACCAAGCAATTATCAACTACTAATTACCTACATATCTCATTCGTTTATCTAAGTTTATTAGCTGTCCGGTTGACCGCATTTTAATTTCACAACTGACGCGAGATAAAATATTTCTTAGAGGGTCATTTGTGCTTGATTATTTAGATTGTCCTTTTATAAGGACATATTAGAATGCTACGCCATACTTTATGTTGAAATGTATTGAAAATATATTATTGTGGTTGTTTTTTAACTTACGTTAATGAAGTAAATGTGGTGGAATTTACGGTGCAACTAAACATAACATATTATGGTGGGTCGTGTAGAAAAGAGATTACCTATGGTCCCTCAGTCTAGCGCATAGCTAACTCGGATTTTATAATAGATTCCGGTGGGCTACTATTTTTATATTTTATAATTTATTTTTTCGTTTTTAATTTGAATACAAATATGTTTGAATAATGTAAATCAGCACGTTTAAAAAGATAAACGAAAACGATAAAATTAAATTAGTTTTTAGACAGTCAAAATAATCTAGATAATTTATTGAATAAATTTACCTAATTTCACACCTCCAATTTTATATCCTATTAGTATAAGTATACTTTATTGAACACAAACAAAGGCTAAGTTATGATAACTAATCTAGAAACATGTTTATAGAACCTGTCTGTTCTAAACTGTATAATATTTAATCAATTTAATACTCTAATTTATTTTATTTTAAACTAACAATGGCTAGTTGCCTTGTGACATGTTTTAGGTATGTAAAAGTTTTTTTAACCTTTCGCATTTTTATTGGATCAAGGTTTCATTAGTATAATGCTTTAGCAAAAGTATTTTTAATAATTGTATGTCTCAAAATCAATCTGCCTATCCTTTTCCCAACTATGTTGGGGTCAGCTTCCAGTCTAAAGGGATGCAGCTGAATACCAGTATCTTACATGGAGCAACTGCCTATCTGCCTTCCACAACCCAGGTCATGAGTAACACAATACTCTTGGTAAGATTTCTGACTACCCTAACGACTGACAAAGATCTTTGAAGGATAGCTGGGACCAAAGACTTAACGTGCTTTCTGACGCATGGAGTGATCTAGATATATAATAGATGGTCACACATCCATGAACCGACCGCGGCAAGCGTAGCTTAACCATCGATTGACCCGTGTGGCTGTTATTGCTACGAGCATATTTATTTTAAGTACTTAGTAGTAATAAGGGGAAAAATTTGCAATCCTGACATTTTACAGACAATTAAGCTGTGGGTACCTGACGAGTACGTAAACAGGCGCCGGCGGCCGCGGCTGCTGGTGGTACCGAAAGCGCGCACCAACCTTCTCAGCTGTGCCCCGTTTACACGTGCGCTGTGCACTCTCAACGCGGTAGCTATGAGCTTGGACCTGTTCTCTTGTGCACTGAACGATTTTACTCTGGCGACCACTAGAGTATTGTGTTATTCTGATCTGCATGTATAGTTAGATTTAAGTACCTAGTTGTAAGATTATATCTTAGTTTAATTGTGTTCTGTACCACTCTATCACTTTAGGTTAACCTGTAAAGATAGTTTGTGTTGTAAATAAATAAATAAATAAATAATAAATAAATATTATGATTAAAGAACGCTAATGCTTAAACTGTTACGTACACAAATTGCATAACATTAAATTCAGAGAATAAGTGCCCTTATTAGCACAGCAATAAAGATTGTAACAGCATCAGATAAAACCGAAAAGTTGCAGTATATAGGGTGTCCGTTACCCGTTAGCTGACACGACTTGCATTTTAAACTGCCATAAAAGTAAAAGTTTAATATTTGAAGATGTGATAGTTAAGATAAAGTTGATGCGATGCCATCCGATGGCACCTGCACTTATTTAACGAAAAAAAAAAAAACGAGAAGATGGAAAGTCAACTCTATTTTTCGAGTGTCAAGGTTGGGGTTTCATTGAAGGGAAGCGTCAAAAGGAATATTTGATGCGGTAATCTGGTATGCCGAAGGAATACAGGGCTGCCTGGTTTACTCAGTCTGTGATGTGACTATTAAATATCAATATTTTATAAGAAGGGGCGAGTTATTTTAGATACTTATCGCGAGTATTAACACCTTGTTTGTTTATAATGTCGAGGTATTTTTATTGATAAAAACTGATCTTTGATGCAGCATCTGCTCCGGATGCGATTGTGTTGGTATATTAATGGTGTTTTTTAAAGTTATTGATGATTCCGATGGTCTGTGTGATATCGTGGGGTTCAATGTAGTTGAAAATAAGATTTAACTAAGATATAACTTACAGAAGAACGCAAAAAAAACGCAATTTTTTGTGCTTTGCGTTTAAATTGTACCTACCTACACGTTATGCTCGATCCATCACGTTAAGCTACGCTTGCAGGGTTGGTCCGTGGATGGGTGACCATCTTTACATACCGTGTCTCCTCCGTGCCTCGGAAAGCACGTTATGCCGTTGGTCCCGGCTGTCATTCGTGGATCTTTGACAGTCGTTTCGGGTCGTCAGCCCGAAAGTCTGACAACCAGTCTTACCAAGGAGTATCGTATTACACAGTTACTGGGTTGTGGACGTCGGGTAGGCAGTCGCTCCATGTAAAATACTGGTTTTCAGCTGCATCCGGTAAGAGTGGAAGCCGACCCTAACATAGTTGGGAAAAGGCTAGGCAGATTGATTGACCTACAAGAGACCACTTTATCTATACCTGAGATAATCAAGCGATTTTCTTTTCAACTTTTTCTTCCCACTGGTCAAAGGTCTCCCCCACATCTTTCTACTTTTCCCTGTGTGTTGTCTTGTCCGACCAATTTCCAATAAACGCCCCTAATTGAACAAAAAAATATAATAGGGATTAAAAACTATAAACTTGCAAGTTTTTTACAAAAGTAGCTTATACAAATAAATAAACAGAAGTATAATACATATGTACATATAGTACAGGTATATAAAATAATCTAAAACATTTAAGTACATTTTGCAGATAAAATAATACATAAATAATAGATAAGTGAAATACTTAGTATCCTATTCGCGATCTCCTGACTTTGATTATTATAATATGTAAGTTAAAACTTGTTCCCACAAAAACAACTTAATTAATTATCTCGTAAAACAGGACTTCCTCTCTCCTACCCTTTTGCTGTGCCCTACAGGGTCCATAATGATCTAAATTATATAGTTACCACCTAAGTACACATTATGGTAAAGCAATAAAGATATTGAGTATTGAGTATCTAAAATACCGAACTTCATAAGCAACAACTACTAAACAAGAACACAATATCAAAACACATAATCATACCATTTCAAAATATAAACAGAACAATATAGATCTAAATTGCTGTGCATTTATTCGTAACATCGATAGACATGATCGGGCAGCGATCAGATAGCTGCGCCCGCAACGACCTCTGTCTTAGGCTGAGGTCATACTAAGTCATGAAATAAGAATTAAGTGAATACTTTCCAAACAATAGGTTTGCTTGAGAACGGTGTGTGATTTGCTTTATTGTGTACCTGTGTGTGGTGATATACGAACTTTTTTATATTGGTTTGAAGAGGGAAAGTTATATATGTTAGTATGTCCTTTTTAAAGGACAGTCTCCAAAGTGGTAGGGTTTGTCCGTGTTCTTGGACATTCTTGAAAGTATTACTGTTGAGGTTATTGACAGTTATATTTAATTATGAATTAACAGAAACAAACAAATGATTTTAGTGTCTATAAGTATTGATTTTATTTGTTTTTATGGAAACATTATTTACCTGTAAAAACCATTTATTACTAAAAAAAAATTGTATGGAAATTGTGGTAAAGAAAGAAAGAATAATATTTATTTGGACACAGTTCGTGAAACACATAATACAAAGATAAAAGTGAAAATAATTATAAAGCAATAATAGTGTGTGCCTCACGGCTGCGCCAAAAAGGTTCATTTCAGCATTAATGCCCGACAAATGCTGTCTGACGCTGGTTTTCTAATGAACCCTCATGGACAAGTGACGGGAAGTACCAACAAACAAAAACTACTGCACTTTGGTACTTAACAAAAGAAAAGAAAGAAAGAAAGAAAAATATTTAATTTGGGACACGTACGGGAAATACAAGAACAAAAAATAAAATAAAACAGGAACATATAAAAAAGTCTCAAAATAATAACTAAAAGAAAAAAAAACTAACTACTGTTACAATAATAACTTTATCATTACCTATCTATTATGTGGGTAGGTGAATCATAAGCAAAAAAAAAAGTCTGAGGTATTTTAACTAAAGCATCCATATTCCTACCTAATTACTGTCAAGTTTTGAAAAAGTAGCATACTGTGATGGAGTTTCACAATAAAAACAAAACATCAACTTTTTATACGACGTATCAAACTATGCTCAAAAGCAATGGCCCTCTACCAACGACGGTCATCTTCATCTGTCATTTCAGAATTATTAAAATAAAATAAGTGGGACGCACCTCTAAAATCTTCACCACATATTGGAGCCAACGCTGCAACCAACTTTAGTTGAGCGCTTAGAAGATGGCACTTGACAAGCGAGTTGGTCCCAAATATTGGACGATCATAGCAAGATTTTAATAAAGAAAAAAAATATATCGGGCACCCGCCAGGAAGATGGCCGCATTATCCTTTTTCTGACACAAACGTTAGATCGGATCTCATCCACCAAAGGGAAGAATTTTTTAAAATGAAATATGCCGTAAAAATTGTTAAAGCGAACACTTTTTGTGATGGCCGTTTAACTAATAAAATATTTCTGTTATTAGGACAATTTATCGTGGGGTCTCCATTAAAAGGATACTTTATTGTGTAGGTTTTGTGTCGGTTAGTTAAGCCGACGTTACGTAACGAGTTATAAGGACGAATATATTAATAAATAGGACGGCGGGCGTTTTTCATGGAATCGTTAAGAGTTATTAGTTTGAGAATATTACTTTATTAAAATGAAATTCATCATTGTTATGTATCTTTTCTGTGAACAGGACATTAATTTATTTCAACTAGAGTTAATTTTTACTGCATCCGGTTAGACTGGAAGCTGACCCCTACATTTTATGGAAAAGACTAGACAGATGATAATGAGAGTGGATTTCTACTACTGCTATAAAGTTCACTGAAAGATTCATTCGGAAAGAAGATATTGCACTAAAATTTGTGAAAAATGCGTTTAAAGGCATTCTAGTTTTATCAATGCTATAGATCGGACATGCAAGTATGTCATAACTAAAGGTGTGTCTAAACATTGAGCGGCAAGAGCGCGGTAGCAACACGCGGCGTTTGCAGGACACATTTCTGCCGCGCTCCAGTTAGGACCAAACCGACGAATGTTTGCGCGGCAGTACTGCGCGGCACATCCGAGACACGCTGCGCACTTCAGTTGGCAATATCAATCTGCCTAGCTTTTAATATTTCCGCAGAAATACGACGAATGTGTTGTAGTGACGAATGTTTCCTAAAAATGTTTGTGCGCGGCAGGTAGACAGAAGAGTTCGCGCGCGGCAGTCGTCCAAACACAGCGCGGCAGACCGCGCACGGCAGCCTCACACGATTGCTGCTCAATGTTTAACTTCACAATTTCAGGCACCTCTGACATCCGAAAATCGAGGTGATAGCCGACTTAACGGAATGTTGCCATTTTAAATATTATACTTTATTTATTTATGTAGAATTAATTATTGTATATTTATTTTATTTTTATATCTTAATTATATTACATGGTATGCTGCACCGGTCGACGTCATAACGTCAGCGACGGCTGTCGCTGAAAACCAGCTCTGGGGCTCTGTCTTGCATAGGGTCGCAGCATTATGCTGAGCGATGGCCGTTTTGCGTGGATGTGACGCATATTTTCCCTAAACTTGTTTCTTTTTTAATTTGTGTTCGTTTTTTGCGTCATGTTTACCGCAAATAAACGTATTTTCTTTCTTTTTTTTCTTTAAAATTCATGATAACCCGGAAACTCAGTGTTCTTTACTGCGAGTGTTCATCCTAACTATCCTTTATCTTAACTAATAATATACGAATGTCAGTTTGTTTGTTTGTTTGTTACGCTTTCACGCTAAAACGGCTGAACGGATTTAGATGAAATTTGGCACATGAGTAGACCATGACTTGGATTAGGACATTGGATACTTTTTATACCGAAATTCTCACGGAATCGAGAGTTATGCTGGTGAAACCGCGGGGCGCAGCTAGTAAACATATTGTTTAAAATACAGAATACAACACATTACAATCACTACAAACCCCCAGCCCACTGTAAATAATTTGCATAATTCTGTACGTGCATTTGTAAAACACTCAAGCCGCGGAATGCATTCACACTCGCTCTTAAAATCTGCGATGGCTATAAAATGGTTCAGTTTCTTTTAGCACCTCGCATTACAGTTTATTATTGAAAGCTAACAATGAACGTAGAATACCTTACGTCATTAGCGGGCCCTTTTAACTTTGCCGCCTTTGGCTCCGTAATTGTTTGCGTTTGTTAGCACTGAAAAGTTGGAAAGTAAATTTTTGTGCGTTGATTTTTGTATTGTGGCTGCAAATGTTCTCGTGGAGGGTATTTTTTTTAAAGAATGGGTTTAATTTATGGAAAATGTAATTGGATTTGTAATGTATTGAGTTTTGTTATTATTGTTATATTTTATTGTGAAGTGACTGTTTACCACATCACTCAAGGCTTGTCCTTCAAATTTAGCTTCTACCTTTTCAAAAATGCGTTTGGTTTTTGATTACCACCGATAAACCGAACAGATACTTGAAAAGCTGTCTCTATTTCAATCAACTCAGGCTATCGCAGTCCACTGCTGGACATAGGCCTCTCCCAAGCTGCGCAACAACACCCTGTCCTTCGGCTTCTGCATCCAGTTTGACCCAGCCACTTTATTAAGGTCCATCGGTCCTTCTATCTGGAGGGCGTACCACGTTTTATCCATTTGTAAAGTATTTACTACAAAAGATTCGTTAAATCCAACTACAAAAAAACAAAGCCCGGTACGCCATGGTGATCATTTTATTCTCTCCTTCACCGCGAGGGGCGCCATTCAACGAGTATGGCGCCCCTACTTCCGTAAAAGTTCTCTGGAATTTTATTAGATGGCGCTCTTCGGAAATATTTATTTGCAAAGAAAAATACGTAGATTTCTTAAGAGTTTATACATTCAGTTTCTGTTTAATTGTTACTATGTAAATGAACATGATACCTTGTTTTCTTAAGAGAACGGTAGTTACCTACCTGTGCGATATTATTATCTATATATAGTTATATAACCGGCTGCATCATTATCTCCAGTCAAAAGTAGGAAAAAGACAATTTTGAATGCACCTTTTGATTCATTTAACAGTTATACTCGTATAAAATTATTCAAGATCCCATAATCGCCTTTTACAACAATGCACTCTAATATCGCCTTTATGTTTGCTATCATAATACCTGAAATAGAATAGCACAGTGTCTTTAGAGCTATAAAGTTTTGTTTCCTTATAAAGAAAACTGGCAAAATGTTCGGACTGAATTTTGTAGAAGCAAGGTCTAGATATAAAAGTTACGTGCAGTCGTGCACTCTTCACCCGTTTGTTTTACGAGTAACTTTTTAATTTTTGAACAGGCACTTCAATTATCTTCCTCATTCATCTCAGTCAGTCTTCATAAGCTTTTGGTGGACGAAAGATGTTTTGATACTTACAGGAAAATTACATTTTCATTTGCCGTTTAATAAATCTCAATTAAAAATTGTTGAAATTTAACCCTATCTTTATTTATTTAGAAAGGGGAATAATTATTTTAGCTTTTAAAAACTTTTTGATTTTCTTACGATTATCGTCTCTTTCTCTCAATGATATTTTTATGTTAGTTTATTGGTTTTTTTTAAACTATCTGTACCTTTAAAAGTTGGTCGCAGTTACTAAGCTAGGGCACTTCGAACAAATGGATTAGGTTAGGTTAAAACTATGACCAATCACGCTACACTCAAATTGGTCGCAGTTACTAGGCTAAACTCACAAAGACAAATGATCATTGAGCCAATACGCTAATATATCGTATCATATAGCGTATCAGTAAGTATTTCTAGGAAAATGAAATAAAAAGTATTTATGGTCAAATTTAGTTAATAGGGTTTAACATAAATTACGTAAGTAAGTTAATTACTGTTTCTTTTTGGATTGCGCAATAAAGAATAGGTATTAGCAATGCGTGATGCGTTGCTTATAATATGCCTGTGGTTAAGTGGTCAGATTTGACCTCCCGACCTCAACAGTTCCAGCCAGTTAGGCTTTAGCTTCCTTATTGTATTTGATTAGGCAAGAAATTACATGTAAACAACTTTCTGTTTTGAAATTAAATACAGCCATTTTGCATATTGGCACTATTGGCTAACCATCTGACAAGGAATAAAATGAAGAGCCTTCATATTTTTGAGTCATTTGTAAGGCTGTACGTAGAAGAAAAAATGAGGCAAGAGTGGTTTTTTATTGACCCTTGAGGATTAAAATATTCTATTTTTGATTGATGCTTAAACAAACAAAATATCAAAATCATACAGTCATTGTATATGCAAGAAATGCCGAAGATAGAGCACCAACCGTTAGGGAACAATTCCGAGGGTAGGTGTGACTCAGCGGAATCATTGCCTTTTTAAAGTACCTTTGATTCAAAGGAACTGCTAATGGCACCTTGTTTTGTTTGGAAAGATGACTGAGTGTGTATCAGGGCCTAAATTGTTTTTTTTTTAACCGCAAAATTGATTTTGATGCGATGATATAAATCAATTTGTAGTTTGAATACGGAATTTTAAAAGGTTGCGGTCAAATTCAATACTTTGTATAAGTCGATATGTATATTCGACCTCGTACTTGCTTTACCACCCTAAGGTTGAATGTCAACAGCACAAAACGACAAGGTAACAAGGCAACAGTGAAGGTATATTCACACATATAAAGACCGTGCCCGGCACGTGAAAAAGCCGTGGCACACACAGGACAGGTACTGAAGGTCCGTCGCCGGCCCGGACATGGACGTGTCTGAACGAGTTCATATGAAATTTACATTTTATATTATCATACCGATATTAACACACCGATATTATTTTGAGCCTGGCGAAGCACGGTCCACGTCCCGGGTACGGCTCTGATGTGTGGATAGACAACAAAGTATATAGTTTCAACCTCAGTGAAGTTTCAGTTTACCGGGAATTGTTGTCAAAAATGGTAAAGCAATTACGAGGTCGACTATATCTGTGTATCGTTGTATTTACATTATTATTCAACATTACAGTATTCAGTGTGTCAATGTCTGTCAAACAGTAAATGCACACGGCCGAGGTCGAACGCTTTAGTAAAACTTGAATGGTATTAGACTGGCGGTCCATGGTTAAGGACACTCTTGAGTTATTCGTGTCTGGCAATGGTATTGAACTAATCTAAACAATATAGTTTAAATCCATTGTTTGAATTTTAATTAAACTAATAAGTTTTTCTTACAACATGATTCTAAGTTAGTTCAGTAATTTGATAGAAATAATCTACTGTTCGTCTACATTTCCAAAACTGTTTATCTGATTAAAATGCAAACAAACTCTGTTCAGGTTAAAATTTTACGCAAGCACTCACTAAAGGGAATTGCAAAGCATTAATCTGTCTATAAAAGTTTTCAACTTTATTTCTCACCAGTTTTTCTAATCGTTATTGTTTGAATAACATTATTAACATGCAATTGAAAACTCATCGACGAAAATTGAGGTTATAAAATTAACCTCAATTGTCAAATGAAAACATTTTTAAATTATGTATCCATTTGTTTACATTTTCATTAGATAATTTTGGAACAGAATATTATATACATAGTTTTATATATTGTTTTAAAATACGTGTAAGTGTAAAGTCGTATCGTCATTCATCTCCTAAATTCAATAGTAGATAAACAGTTATATCGCACGTGTTCAAAGTTAACTGTCGGTGATTCGTTCCTTTTAGAGCTTGCAACATCTGTCCTGATAAGATAGTTATCTAACTTCTAAGTGGGTTAAAGTGTGGTCATATTTGACTTTGTTGTGGAGGAAGTAAGTAATTAGTGAAATGTGGGTTAGATGTTAATTTGCCAAGAATTTTGTCTGTGATACTGAGAGATGAGGCATTTGAACAGAAAAGTTACTGTTGTGTCATAAGTTGTGAGTCTCGAGTTCTTATGTAGGTACCTACTAAAGTTGTTAATATTCTTTACAAACGTATAAAAAAATTCCGTTTGTTTTACCCTAGAAAATATTCAGCCGATAAAAAAAATGGTTGGTAGGTATAGAAATTCCGAAACGCAAAGAGATTCTCTCGTAAATGGTTAGAGTGAAATTGTTATAGTCAAACCAGAAAAAAGCGGCACATTTAACAACAAAATACACAAAAAACAAAAGCTTCAAATACAAAACTATGTACTATTAAAAAACATATCCCAACTAAAACGCCGTAAGTGGAACACGCTATCACGTATATACGCTATAAGCCGACACAATACGACCGATGTCAAACTTTGAACTCGTTAAAAATTTACGTTCATAGCTCTAGTTTGTTAGAACTCATCACTTTGCATGCCATTTGTACAGAATTTTATCGCATGTAATAACGTTACTGTACCTATATTAAACGAACTTTTTATACTCGGAAGGGCTGGAGTGACACCTCGCAAAACAACAAATGTGAAAACTTTGTACCTAATAAAAATATTAGAATCGTCAAATGATATACCAGTAACATATTCCAAATTATTGCAAGCTCTCTAAAGAACCGTAAACCGTTTATTGGCATCTAAGAATTTTACGCCATAAACATGAAATAGGATATAAATCGAGGTGTTAGGAATCAAGCACTAAAACATTTCAACGGTTGCAGCGATACATAAATTGAAACGGACAGTAATCCATATGGAATAACTGTGATATACGAGGTTCCGGGATAATCCAGGCATCTGCCCTACTTTAACTAGGACACGATGTAATGGCATTATCGCGAAGTTTGAGACTAAGACTAAGATTCTAGGATCGATTCCAAGGGAATTATTACGTAACTATGCATACGAGCGATTAAGCTCTTGGAAGTAAGCAGCGTTCCTAGATGCATGCTTGAGATTGAATATTAAAATATCGCCGTTCAAGTCTCAGACTTCGCTTAGCCATGAATTTATTTTTTTCTTTTTACGTTCCTTTGAACCTGACCTTTTTTTATTTACAGAATTAGGGTCTGGTCGTCAGTTGGTATAATTATGGAAGTACGAAACGTCTCTTGGCAGAAAAGATGATGGAAGCCTCAAAAGATTGAGCATGGCTTCATCATAAAGGAGTTAATGACTTTCTAAGGTAAATAAGTCTTCCCTTTAAAGGTTTTAATAGTTACGTTTCCTCTACCTTCAACTGTGTAAGAAGCATGCTCACAAAAATATTTTATTACATACATTCGTTATCTATCCTATATATCGTTCGAACGCATCCTAGAACGAGAATTGATTACCCAAATTAACTTTGATAGGAAAGAATCTGTAGAAAAACCGGGACGGAACTTACTTTTTTAAAGATTTGTAACTCTCGTTCACTGAAGAGTCAGTCATGCTCACTATCCGGGACATTGGGATAATGAAATCATTCCATAGTTTTCCGATGCCAACATTTTTTTCTCCTGTCGTGACAGTATTTTCGATGTGATTTATCCGAGCTCAGATTCCCATAACCGGATTTATTTTTCTTCTATTGACGCGTTTATTGGCGTTACGGATTCGGTGTAAACTTATAGTTTTTTGGTGCGATGTTTGAAACTTTCTACATAACTATTTGTTTTTATCCACTCTTTTTTTGTAGTGTCCTTAATGTGTTACACTTCGCTTCTTATATTAAAGGTATATTGTTAATTTTAAGGGTTTTTACTGTGTCTATTTTATTAACTTCATGTGCTCATGACGCATTGGGATTTCCTACTCCACTCCTTTCTTCATTAATTGTACCAAATGCTTCTCGACAAGATTTATCATGCAATAAAGTTGTATGTACTCAACTGGAGTTATGAATGTCCTCTTATCGTTCTTAAGTAGTCATGTAATACAAGTCACAATATTCAACAGTTTTAGAAATCAAAGAAGCGTCTGTTTTTGCTGTGGTACGAAATACAGATATACCTTTGTATTAAAATATTGCTCATAAAAGAAGTAAAAGTAATTCAGTCTTGTAAAAATGTCTGAGTCATCCTTATCAACAATGTGTATTTTATGTTAGTTATACAGTAGTTTATTGTCAATCTTATCATGTATAAAGTTAATGTGGTGTATACTTAGTAAAGTTTAATGCCTTTTACTTCCTGATTGCATGTATTCCTTGAAAATACACATAATGAAACTTTGTAATATTAAATTCACAAAATTTCTTATCTATATTACAGAATGGCTGCCAGATCAAAAGTTATGGATAAACTCGAAGCTGTACCAGCTGGATTTGGATGTCAAACCCTTCTTTACATAAGATGTTAGTCGGGTTTGAACGTCAATCATGTGACAAGATTTAATAGACAAACAAAGCTACCCGGCGCACCCCAATCATCGCTCTACAAACACATAGCCTTATTTGACTTACAATAATTTAGTTAGGACCAACTCTGTCCGTGTTCCCATGCTCCCATTACCCATCCTAACAACGGAGCTATGCATCGGAATTGGCCAGAAAATCACGATAAGTATCTCTTGGTTGTCACGATCCAATTCCGACCGAAACGCTCCCGGTCGAGATCTGAGTGAGAAGACGTGACCTTTGTACCCAGTCGAAGCAACTTCAAGTGTGAAACGTCATGTCTAACCAGCGGGTGGCGTGAGTTGACCAGCCGAATAACAAATTTCGTTAATGTAAAGTACAAAACAGAAAAATCTTTAGAACCCGCGTTCGGATATCAGACGTCGATCAATGTCACACTGAAAATACGAATCTATCTGATTTGATGTGACCCTGAGAACTGGAATTAGTCATTGCTTTTATTGTGAATGATGCTTTGAGTGGCTGTAGAAAAACATATTGGAAGTTTTGATATTGAAAGGACGGTCAAGATGATACAGGTGAAACCTGATGGTTCTGATTGATCGACGCTGACGTAGATAATAATTTGCTTCGAATTCATAATGAGTCACTGATAAAATTATTCGACACCTATTTCCAGTGAAGTTATCTATATCCGGATCTGTAATTTATAACATAATCCGTTCTAAATTATTCGCTTCGGATTCAATATCTCTAAAGCCGGCAAATTAATATTAATAATTCACAATTCAAATTGTGTTTGATATTGTATAAATCGAATTTCGTTACAATAAAACAATAAGCGACTAAGTTCGAAAGCTAAGGAGTTTGGTTTGATATCTGGTCAATTTCTTATCTAGTCTTGGGGACGCATTGGATATGATAGGGGGAATCAATGGTGCGTTTAACCGTGAAATCCTGAGATAGGGCCGATATCCCCGGATATTGATAGCAGGTATCTTGCAACCAGAAATAGTTTTGGTAACTTATTGGGGACAATAATGGAATATGGTTCTGCTACTGACGTTTCTATTTGTGGGACATGAAGGAGCAAACGAATACAGATATAAATATATTCGCTGTGGGATAGAGCAGTGTAATTGATAAGGAATGTCTTTTGTAAGAATCTGATTTTATTTTAGATATAGAAATAAGCTCTAAGAAAACATTTAAGTATGTATTTTTATCTGATCCTTATTATTATCTGTTAAAACCATAATGGTTTTAATTTTAATTTGAAATAGATTTTATAACAAGCCATTTTCTTAATTTTAAAAATATATGCTTTGCTACAAAGTTTATATCTAAGATGATGTCAACTTTGTAGTTGGGTGTAGAAGAAGAAAGTTTAATTTCTTTGAAATATGACCAGTATTAATTATCAAACCAAATACTTGTAAGATTTTAATTCTGATCACGAAGCATATAATATTTCATTAACATTATAGTAATGAAACATAATACTTACTTTATAGAGTCAATTACCACACGTTTCAAAGATGAAACCACTCTCAGTATGTTCACTTTCTCTCGATTTATCTCACAGTTGTAAACACGAAGATTATCATTTAAATATAAACAACGACTGCAAATTGATGTTGCTTGTACGTTTACCGAATCGATTATTATTTCTGATGTAATCATTACGGGAAAACTTACTTGGGATTTTGTGAATGAGAGATGAATATTATAATTGTAGGATTGCGTATATGCAGGTACTTACCAAAAACTTCCAAGTTTAAGCAGTTCCTTCGTGAGAGCTGTTGGCTCTGGATGCGCTTGACAATGAAATACCTTAGTATCTTCACTGGAAATAGTGTTAAGTGTATGAAGTGTATCGTATAGTTTCGGATTAGAAGTATCAAATGAAGCTGTTCTTTGTGTGTTATTTTGCATATCATGATTTTGTCCAATAGCCACTTTCAATTGTGTGATTAGTGTTAAATCATGTTTAACACTAATCTCGCTAATTCATGTTTCTATTGTTTATAGTAGATATAGGTTATGTATTTTTCTCAAACATGCTTGGAAATTCGAACATTATTTTGACAACCTTCTTCGTGATAAATCGAAATTGCCGTACCTACTGGTCAAATACATGCGAGCGCCCGGCCAGCAATGTTTGTTTAAAAATGCATATCTGTCGTATTTAGCGGTCAAATAAATTACCATGAAAACTTAGATATGTCGTGTTATTTAAAAATGGAACGAACTTTTTACTTCAACACATGGCAACCAAGGACCTCCTTGGTTGCCAGGTGTTTACTTACTACCTTACTACTACTAACTTATCAAAGATTTTATTTAAATTTCGATTTGGCTTGCAAATATAGCTGTTTAAAGTAAAGAAGAAATAAATGAACGCTGATATGTTCATTTATTTCTTCTTTATAAACAGCTCTTTAAGCTTCGTGCAGACTAGCGCGACGCGACAGCGCGACGCGACACCGGTTATTGTTATACCGTCAAGTTTTTTTAGAAATTGTATTGTTCGAGTCGCGTCGCGCCGTCGCGTCGCGCTGGTCTGTACGAGCCTTTAGTAGTAGTAAGGTAGTAAGTAAACACTTGGCAACCAAGGAGGTCCTTGGTTGCCATGTGTTGAAGTAAAAAGTTCGTTCCATTTTTAATTAACACGACAGATCTAAGTTATCATAGTAATTTATTTAGCCAGCGTGAAAAATTATCGTTGTTCGTCATTGATTTTGGAATTTATATTAATTTACTCAATTTGAATTTCCGCGCATTATTCGAGAAAAGTACTATACAAGCCTTGGCCGCGACCAGGCATTGATGGACTCACGTACATATGTGTGTGTTTTCACGATCGTCCATCAATGCCCCAGTTGCAGGCTGCGACAGTATACTATAGAATAGCATCAGTGACGTAATTTACAATTACAACTGCCTCATTATTGTTATCGTCCGTCTTTTATTATGTAAACAATAGTTCCGATGTGTGCTTCTGACTACGCATTGTTTTGTTACACTTTAGATTCGATTGTGTAATTGCTTGATTCTAGGTTACATAATTATTATTGAAAATTAAATAAACACATATGTCATTAAAATATTTACTGTCATTTTATTATATTTCCCTGAAGTTAATGTGCAAGTCATTAATATATTTTCAAATATCTTTGCAAAAAGTATGTTAACCCTATATTCTACTGAACAAACACTGACAGTTGCAACAATGCGGCCGCAAAATGTTTCTCATTAAGAAAAAATTAAAACCACCGAGCAGCGGTCATTCAAAGTATGTCACACCATATGTCGGTATCGAACCTCACGCTTTTGAAAACTGTTAAGAAAAAAAAAAAAACAATATTCTCCTCGGACCGTGTCCGACAGAAGGTCGTCGCATAACTAGCGACGAATACAGAACGTATTGTAAATCTCTTTTATAGCTACCATGCTATCCGTGACGGTTGAAATATGACTTGGGTGTAGTTTTCTACCTGAAAAGGGACCATCATTATGCCCAAGATGATTGTCGGCAAACCAAAATTATTTCTCATCTTTTTTTTACTTAAATTTCGATTTGGAAACAACAAAGTTAACAGTAATGCCGCCATTCTGATTTCTAAAGATTCTTAGTTTTTGTGGTAATGGCAAGACAAAAAGTTTGTTTCTAGTTCTTTAAACAAACCACAAGTTTTAATAAATGGGTAACATTTAAAATTAATGGTTTCATGATAGCAAATCACTATGGACATTTCCTTGAGCAAACTTTAGACAATACTAATTCCTATCATTAAAGCAGTATTAGGTTTTGAGTGGAAAAAAACGACCATGTTATATTTGATGATATTGTTTTATTTTTAAATTAATATTATGTAACAGTCGAGGATATTATAATTACATACACAGAAATAGTCAGTTACATACTTAGCGATAGCAAGATATACATAAATTGATACAAGTTCCTTCTACTACAAACATTTTAGCAATATGTACCACTGAATATGTAACTAAGTATCTAAAATTTTCAATACTATGCAATAATTTTAACTAATGACTAGTAATACTATACAATAATTTTCAAACAATGATTAGTAATGTCTATCTACAAAATATTTGGTAACAATGAGATATACTATATCAAAATACTCATGCTAGTCCTCACTCCTGATACTGGCATTATTTTGTTTTATACAATATTATGTATCAGTCTTAATGGACAACAATTCATATAGCTTTATACAATGAAATACAATAAGGCTTCATTCTACTTAGATACGTTTAGAATACATTTAACAATACAGTCTTATAACATGACAATGTCCGAACTATGAGGAACGAAGTCATTTTGGCCAAATTATCTAAACCAACATTTTTAAACTATCACGTTTCAATAAGGCATGGCCAACTCAAAAAGCGGTCTAGCCTACACATGCGCTTGGAATGTCAAGTTCCATTACGAAGTATCTTTTACCGATAAGGAGAGTTTAACAATCTTATCATCTGTGCACGGCTGAATGAGTTTGTGGCAAGCAGTCGTGCACAGATGAGCGGGGCTGTAAGTAACCTTGCTCGTCCAACATCGATGGGGAGTGGTGCCCAGGATGTTTACGCAACGTATTAGAAGGCCTGGGTCTACCGCCATACGGCTGCTCGTAATTTTGTGTATCAATAGAAATGTAGCTATGATGTAAATTCTCCCCATCCTGAATCTGACTTGTCAACGTTGTATTTGTCAACATCGACGTGTCATCCTCAACAGTTATACCCACATTAGCAGCAGTGGGTGTTTGAGGCGGTATCGCGTCGTATTTATACCAATGTTCCGGCGCAGTAGGCGAGGCCGTATATCTAGAAGGATGCCGTCTACCATTTGGACAAACGCCATGATTGTAATTCATTGTATCTTTGTTCCAATGCAAATTAGAAATATCTGGCATTACAAACCTAATTTTTTCCCAAAACTTCCTTTCGCCCCACAATAAAACGTTGCAAGTTTTCAAATAGCTTTGGAAATCTAGATCTAAGTTTAGAGCGCTAACATCTGTTGTTAAAATGAAAACTACTCTGTGGCGCCTTATTGAGGGGTGAATAGAAGTAATAACATGTTTCATAGCTGCCTTAAAAGTAACTTTAGACCATTCATTTTGTAGAAAATTAAATGACACAAACACTAAAATTCTTTTTGATGATTCAGCAGCATTCGTTACTTGCTCAGACAAGTAATTATCAGGCGCATGTTGTAAATCTCTGTAATGAAAGCACATCGTATAACCGGAGTGTTCCATTTCTGGAGCTACAACCTTAGAAACAAAATCATCATCCAATAAACTATATACAGCGTATCCATCGTACAATCTATCCCTATCGAGCTCACTTTCTTGAATTGAAGCACTTTTGAACAATCTAACTCCATATTTAGAATGCGCCCACAAGCGAACATTTTGCCTAAACGAGAATGCTAAGGCACCGAATAATAGAATAAGAATAACACTTATCAGAACTACAGCTAAAAGTGGCACAAAGTTCAATTTAATAGGGCTCACTTCGTCGTATTGATACGGTTGATTTTCCGTAGGAATTGTATTGTCCGTAACACTTGAATCACGACACCTATCAATCGCATCAAACACAGTATAGTTCGATATAAGTCCATTTTCACTAACACAAAACATTTCGACGGGGTCTTCATAGTACTTCTTGAACCAGTTCTGAAGAGCCAGGATGTTGTCACATGTACACATGAACAAGTTTCCTTGAACGTTGACGCTTTCCAAATGAGATACATGCGCCAATTTTTTGTCAAGGTCGAGAATCTTGTTTCCTTGGAAGTGCGCAACTCTTAAAGATGACAGGTTTTCAAAAGTCTTGTTGGCGACACTTGTCAAGAGGTTATCATTCAAGTATAACTCCCTCAAGTGTTTTGTTTGCGAGAACACTCCGACAGACAGCTCGGTCAGATGGTTATTTTCAAGGTGAAGGATGTTTAATGAATGCAACCCATTTAAAGTGTCATTGTCGATGTTAGCAATGTTGCTGTTGTTCAAGTAGAGCTTGTGTAACTTTTTCTTGCCAATGAATAGATGACTGTTCAAGGCTTGGAAGTCGTTCCCGTCGAGGTAAAGTTCTGTGGCATCCATCGGTATTTTCTCGGGTATTTCTGTGTAACCCACATTTGAACAATCAATAACATTAGAGTTCCAATTGCTGTCATGGAAGCAAGAACAGCCTTCAGGGCAAGTCATCTTACAGTCACAAGCCTCAAAATCACAGCAGAAGCAACTAGACGAGCAATGAGTTTCATAGGAACAAAGGAACTGAGTTTCAGGAACATCCATTAAGTTAGCTTTTCCTCCATACTTATTATTTACAACTTCACATGTCACTGTATCCAAATCCACGAATCTTGGGTATTGTCTCATATGGTTCCAAAGATTTATCTTTTGCAGCCAAATCATGTGACAATTGCATACAAACGGATTATTTCCAATAAAGAATTTTGGCAGCATTCTGTGCTTCGGTATATGGGGCAACGTAAACGCTGATAGTTCAACGGTTCTCAATTTATTGTCCGTCACGACAACCTTTTCTAAGTTTCGTTTTTGTAAGAACGTACCTGGGTGAATCGTGTGAATTTTGTTGTTATTTAAGAAAAGGACTTCAATACAATCAGGTATCGACCTTTCATCGACGTTTTCTAATGCATTGTAACTTACGTCAAGCATTCGGATGTTTTGTTGTGAGTTCTGTTCGTTTTCTAGTTTCGTAATATTGTTACTGTGAATATCCAACCATTCAAGGCTTTCTGGCATATAACTATAGTCAAAGTAAATAAGCTTATTGTCCGATATGTTGAGCCAACCGAGGGTATTTAGTTTGTTGAAGACACCTCGGATGTCGGTCAGTTTGTTCCCGTCTAAGCGGATAGCTTTTAAAGTCGGATTAGATAAAAATGCGTCTTGTTCAATGGTCTCTATTTTGTTTGATGCCAAATTTAGTACTTGCAAGGACGGCAGGGTACTAAATGTGTCTTTTGGTACGCTTGTAATCTGATTGTCAACAAGCCGCAGTCCGTAGAGCTCTTCTAATCCTTCAAAAGACGTATTCGCGACTTTCGATATGTTATTCTTCCCGATATCAAGTGATTTCAAGAATCTTAGCTTCTTTATTCCATCAGGAATGGTATTCATACTGTTCCCATTTAAGCCTAAGTCTTGTAAATAAGTAATGTTTTCAAAACAGCGCTCGTGAATTGTAGATATCTGGTTATTATCTAAATACAGCTGACTAAGAACAAACAAGTTTGAAAAAATGTGTTCGTTCAATGTTTTTATTTTGTTGTCTGATATCGACAGTTGATGCAAGTTCTTAAGCTCAGCAAAAGCTCCGTTGCTGATAGTTTCAATAGCGTTGTTGTCTAGATTCAAGACTTGTAAGTTGTTCAGGTCGTGGAAAGACTTTGGATCCAAACGTACAAGTGAGTTGTAAGACAAATTTAATATAACTAGGCGAATAAGTCCAGCAAAAGTATCTCTATTAACCCAGTCATTGGTAAGACGGTTTCTAGATAAATCCAATTTTTCAAGCTGATCAAGTCCTTCAAGTAATCCCGGAGCCAACACAGAAAGCGAATTATTCGCTAATGAGATTTCTTTGATAACTCGTGATGATTGAAATAGTTCAGGAGGGACAGCGACTAACTTATTTCCAGACAAGTTTAGAATTTTTAATGAATTCAATCCGACGAAGGCTCTGTCGCCTATTTCATTAATTAAGTTGTTCTGAATATTCAACACTTCTAAAGATCTGAGACTAGAAAGACCGTTGTCAGGAAGTCGTAAGATATTGTTGTGAGATAAATCAAGCATTTTCAGTCCAGTGTTGCATGATTTACCTGGTGCGATGGGCCCCTTGCCCCAATCCGAGAAACCAATTTCCGATATGTCTTGAATTCTATTATTAGTAAGGTTCAATATTTCCAAACTAAAAAGCGGACAGAATACTTCAGAAGGTAACATGTAAATATTGTTGTCACCTAAATCCAATGTCCGAAGTTCCATTAGTCCACGAAAACTTTCAGCGTGCAACTCCATAGTCATCGCAGGCCAATCCGTATTGTAAGAACGTAGAGTTAAACTGGTTAAATCTCGAAGTGGAGACAGGACAGTAGCGGGCACGTACCGTATCTTGCAGTACTCAACGCGCAGGTCCTCAAGTTTTCGCAGCTGGCCCAAAAAGCTGCCGGTATTCATGTGCAACGAACTTTCGAAGAACAACAAATCCGTGCAAGTCAGTTTCAACTTGTTGATGTTGTACGCCTGCGCCGTGGTAATGTTTTTAAACAAGAAGTCAACTGAGCCGATGGTTTTAATGTTACACGTAAGAAAGTTTGATTCACTCAACTTTGTGTCCGAATAGTCCCATTGACAGCCGGTGGGGGCGGGTGGCGCGGACCGTGCGCGCGCACCGGCCACGACAACCAAACACATCCAAACTTTTAACGAAACCATGCCGTAAAAGTTCTTGGTCATTTTGCCACTGTAATATAGTTCATTTGTCACTGATATATCACTAAAGTACTCGTTAAAACTTTATGTCACCAAACAGTCAATGTTATGAATTCTGTGTTGTTGTGTACACTTCGTTTTATAGCGCATGTAAACAGTGAGTGCGAGATCGCGGTAAAACTTTTGACGCAGCCATGCTCCCCTGCGGTCGGGCGGTAACTGACCTACGAAGTTTGAACGAACGAAAGCCGCATGGGTATTGGGGGAGGGGGGCAGGCGCGGGGAAGGCAACAATGACGACGGGTGGGACCCGGCACTGCATCGGCTTACAACAGATGGCACGCGTGTTTTTTAAATACTCGAAATATTGGTTATGCAGCCGAAGACTTAGGCCTGCGTGATTCGTTGGATGCACCTCCTTAAGTTTCATCTCAAAGGAGGTCGCTGTGACATCTGAAACAGTAGCAGTTACGTGACTTGAAAAGGTTAACTCGAACTTTTACAGACACACTTGAACTCTGTTTTTAAAGTTATATAGGGATGCATTAAATTGAAAACGTTAGAGTAAAATAATAAATTAACAATACAGACTATTTCAAACTTGAGTAATAAGGAAACGATTAAATATTTACTTTTGAGAGACATGCATGCAATTTTGACGAGATGGGCGGACATTTTTACGTCAATGCAAAATAAATGATTGACAGTTTAAAATCGGAAAAGAATGCACTCAAAAGATATTGTGGTGTTTCAATTTCCTTTATGGATTATAGAAATGATTTAAGAACATATGTTCAATAATGGGATTCTAGTACAATGAAGTGATGACTCTTAAAATTATAAGTTTCTTGTTAATAATGCCTTTATTTGTTATCATTAATAATATTATTTTGTTCCTCCGGATGTACAGTCAGCGACAACACTTTACTTTTTTTAATTTTTGTTTATTGAACTCAATATTTCATTAGAATCAGAACAGAAGTAAAATTTAAAAAATATTAATTCTTTGCTTTTATAAGTATGAAATCCTGAAATATAATGTATTGTATGAATAATAAAGTAGAAGTAGCATAAGTGTACCCAAATTTGGTCGTCGACCGTAACTACAAAACGTATAAGTTTAAAAGTAATAAACGGTTCACATATACAAATCATTCTATCGTCCTTATAGAAATGTTTTATTTTTATTAAACATAATAACCAAATTAAAACAATTATAATTATGATATCCAAGATTCAGGTTACGTGAACACAAAGCCGACTCAAAAACCATTTTCTGCAATACAAACTTTCTGAACAATTCTTAATTTAAAAAATAAAATCTCTAGAGTACTTGTGCTAGTTAGACACAAAAACACGTCCATTCAAGAGGGCATCGTGCGTCACCGCAAACTCTAATCGTGGGCCATCGAATGCCATAACACGTGCGTGTCGGATCGCGTCTACCGTGGGAGACGGTTCGAGACCTTTGAATATCTTCAATGCCACTACAAATCACGTACCTCCTCCAGACACAGAGTAAAATTTCATCTTTAAATCAGTTGGTGGACTGACTAATGGGAAATTAAATAATTGCTTCCAAACGTCAGGATGTGGTAATGATATCTCCAATAGGGTAGATTTGAGCAGTTAACTTTTTATGAGTCATAACAATTGTGGAATTTATTATCCTTTCCGGATGCCTGCTACAACTTACTAAAAACATGACGACTATACAAAGTACCTTATCACTTATCACTATCAGTCACGTAATATATTTACAATGTTGCATCCTTGATGACGTCTGACCAGATTGACGCTATTCTAAATGTAGATCAATATAAAGATAGAAAGCAGAATATTTGGTGATAGTTTCCGAGAAAGAGGTATTTCGGGCCAAGGTCGTATCAGGATACGACTATTGATATTCTCAGTCAATATTGAGAGTAAATATCTCACGTGCCCATGACGTGATGGCTCAATATTTACAAGAGGACATCAAACACAATATTACCACTTATCTCGTAACAACTGACTCCGAAAACATCTTACATAGCAATCTTCCCTAAGGAACGTTATATAATACAACGAGTGTGTTGACATTGCCCGATATCGATGGAAGTTCAACATGACTTTTATGTGAAAGAATGGCTTCGTTTATCTACTAATATTTATGAGCTTTTCAATCTATTACAGATTGCCTTTAAATGGATGCTTGAAACCGTAAGCAATGTGTGGGTTTCATTATAAATCGTCAAACAAATAGATACTATCTGTCCGATAAATGAACCCAGAACAAAAGGTACCGAAGAATGGATATGTAACAGTTCTATAAAAACACATATGCGACAAATCGATATTGCAGAGACAACGCCCTTGCTAATAGTTCAGTTATAATTTATCAGTCTATTGACGATCGGTCATTCGATTATAGAACTAGACTATAATAATAAAGATAGGGTATAATGGACAACGGAAATGAGTCAATTACGATTACAGCTATTGATAACTAAATTAAACTTTGTTACGTAGAATTGGATGCATGCAATGCATTGTGAATTTGTAAAATGCTAAAGGTAAACAAACTGTGTCCGACGGAAGTTTGGATAGCATAATTGAAACAGCTCTGCGGGAAACTAAGAGAACTAACAATTAAGAATCGGCAGCAAGAATTGAGGCCAAAAATGACTTCTGCACACCATTGGAAACAATTACATTAGCCGTGACCAGAACGTTTTACATTCTATTCAGAGCAACATTCGGACTCACTGATCATTGAACAAGGACTAGTCAAAACAAAAGAGATCCGAAGACAGAAATTAACAATATGACTGGTTTCTCAGATCCGAAGCAAAAAAGGCTTTGAAAGTTATGACCCGTAATAAAAGTAGTGCCAGGTCTGTTTCGGTTAGACAAAAGGATTCTACCGCAATTATGTTATTGCCTCTATAAATTCGTTGAGACAATAGTTTTAAACGTAAAGCGATGCTGGTTACTTTATGGCTGTCAACGCCGCAAATAAAACATTTTGGTTGAAGATTGTAAATCTTAGAAAGCTATGTTTGGTGTTGTTTGCCACAAATTGTTCATTGTCCAGTGCCTTTACTCTTGTTGTGTCATAAAATATTGATTAAAATGCCCCATCCCCATGTTATGGGTTTTGTAACTGTTAAAATATTGTTACTATAGCTATTCATAGTTATTAATTCTCAAGTTAGCGTCAATAATTCCATAAACAATGGTCAAAAACAGTGTTTTATTTAATAGTTTAGTAATAATCCAATAAAATTACAGTTAAGGCTCGATTAAAAGAGCATTTAAAATAAATCACTTAGATATTTTACAGTATCATCTTAACGATTTTCCTTTATCTTTAAGACTCTTGCTGGACCCAACAACTTTAAAGCGTGATTGTTATTTGTTAAGTGAGACATCGCATCTGTTAGAGGTGAACAGTGAACGATAAAGGCATTTTAACTGATAATCTCAACAAAATATTGCTTGCGTCTCGATAAAGGTGGCCTTAGTAAACAGGTACTCCCAAGGCACGTTTCGAGTCAAATAAGCAGCAAGAAAGGGTCCGAAACAGAAAACGCTTTGTGCTAAAAACGTCGACCCCTTATCTTCCTCAGATGGGTCGCTACCATAGACACAAGAAGATAAAGACCGTCGACAACAATTAAAGAAATCTTCTACATACATAATAAAAATTGAATCAATAATTTACACACTGGAATTTTTCTTATTTCATTAATATCTAGTTACTGACTTGATGTCCGTACGTATTTTTCGGGTGACCACTGAAAATCAGCGCTGTGCTGTGGGTCGCTCATAGCACAGAATTATGCTGAGTGGAAGCCTTCTTGTCACAGTCATGACGTGCAGCTGCCAAATATTTATGTTCTTTATATTTTTGTTATTTGTATGCACGTGTCTCTGTGACAAATAAACCTTTTTTTCTTTCAAAAATTAAATGCTGTTCGTTGGTAAGCGCATCACTTCAGAACGGCTCAACCGATTTGGCAATTTTTTGTTTCAAAATGTCCGAATCAGATTCGGAGAAAGTTGCCGGGAAAATTGGAAAAATCGTGAGAACTGAAAGCGCATTTTCTATGGGAATTTTGTACTTGTAACTATTTAAATTTGGACAGGACAACGTCTGTGAGGTCAGCTAGTGGATAATAGATCGTACATTATTCAAATTTAAGTAGCCATCAAAACGTAGGCTCTAAAAAAGCTGATTGACATTCATGAAATTCCTTTAAAAAATAATCAACTTCAATTTTCATATCTTTGATATTTTTAATTATAATAAAGAATTTTAATGAGACATAAAAACTTCATCGCCGTAACAAGTTAGTAGTTATCTTACCTGTTTTTCAATATTATAAATATTTCGTCACGAGAAATGTTGTCTTGCTTCAAAGTTCTCAGTAAATGGGCAAGACTAAGAATCAATTTTGAATATTCAATTTCGCGAATTGAATTGCAATTCTCATTCGGTATTCATTTTAGAAAAGTGAGTGTACAAAGTGCGGTCAAATCTCCATATTCGTGCCGTGTCTCTCGGTTTCATGTCTATCTGTGGAGACTGCTTCCAGAGGCTCAGCACGAAGTCATCATTCATACGAGGAGATATCATCGTCGCTCGTCGTGGCCACGGCTTTGCTTGTTAACAATAAAAATGTTATCCGGCGCTCACACAAAATGTATCTCGGGAAAACGTCCAGTCCTGCTCTCACTCATTTTTGTCTTTTTAGTCTCTCAACGATTATTTACATTTATGGGCTTTGCTTTCTTTGGCTCGGGGTTTGCAAGTTTTAATTTTAATCCATAAGCATTTTTAAAAAAAGCTCTGCTGTCTTTGAGGATCTTGTTGAATTCATGTTCAATATGTCCATTACAATAATCGGCTCCAAATTTCTAACCAGAGTCCTACTGCCCCACTTTTTCAAATTAGTTTCCATTAAAAAGTCCTTCCGTGAACTAATCGCCACTTTAATAAACCTCGGCTAATGCATTGTTCAAGTTATTTAAAACCGTAAGTCCTTCATAATCCCCTAATTAAATTACCTAATAGTCTTAAGGTTGAACAGTTACGGGTAATGCGATTAAGCAATCCAATATAGACGAAATGGCACCGCGCGCAAATTGCCAATCAATAATGACCCTAAGGGCGTGTAATTAACGACTGCATTAGTAGGCTGCATTATGCATGACGTTGAATCTCTGGCAGACCCTGTTATCTGCGATGCGTATTTCGCTTACAAACATTTACATAATTACAAACGTTTAGCTAATTTTAATTGAACTGTAGATGCTTCAAAGTCGTTAGAAGTAATCATGAATCACGGTGGAATCCACATAATTGCGACAGTGCAGTTACACCAAATCCAAAGTAATTGGACCATTTTTATGCGCACCCAAAGAGTTCGCAAGGAAGGGTTGTTAGAACTAGGCGTTATTTCGAGTCTCTTAAATATAATAATAATAACACCAACCGGGGGTTGTCCTTGGGTGCACTAGCTGCGTACAGGGATAAGCGTCGGTTGGTGCCTCGTTTCATTAAACACGTCTAACGGGCCTCTGTGAGTTGGCTTCGGCCCCTCGTACGCCTTCCAAAGGTCCGGGACCCTAGGGTTCCGAGAAATGTCAAATAATAATAATTTATTTTATTTCCAAAATTAATGTACAAAGTAGTTATGCGCAGCATTTACAGCGTAGGACTTACAAGTGCACAGAAATTTGATCAATGACCCCCATGCTAGGTGGAAACTGTGTTACAGGGGTCATTCATCCGTCCATTATATTTATACAAGATTACAGGTAAGTAAGCAGTACAAATTTTATAGGGGTAGGTACAATCATGTGTCTAATTCTAATGTGAAAAAGATGTGGTGAGAGCTTTGAAGATTTGAAGCGCTATTTAAGTATTTTCTTTATTATGTTTGTGCGTACCTTCCTACTAGAGAAATTTGCGTCTAGGTATGTGGCTTATAAAACATTTCAGATCGGTAAAAGGCTACGTTACGAACACGTCTCTCACGTCCGAAACAAAAAGGATCTTATAAGAAACGTGGGCAACAGTTTTTGTCCATCACTTGAGCCTAGTCAATCTCGCAGGACGCGTACAATTATATTAATCTTATTAAAATCATGTTTCTACTGACGCTCAGCTTATTGTGGATGTTTCTTACTTTATATTTTTGTTTTTTCTTCTAAGAAAAATTGTCTGCGGCTCAAACTTAGTTAATCAAGTAAAAAGAAACAAAGAGCCGACGTTTTAGTAAATACATAGTACCCAAAGGAGATCATCGGCTTCAAGTTTTGAAACTTTTAGGAAAAAAATATGAGAACTCAGAAGACAGTCTAGTCCGTTAGTCCCTATTACTTTTATGGACCATAATTCCGTTGGTAGTCGTTTATTTGTGAAAAAAAAACTTAAGTGTTCAACGAAATAATTAAACTGTCAAAATTAATGTGATTTAAAAGGCATGGTAAACGATTTGATGCGAAAGATATCTAATTATTTGAACAATTTACGATGACAGACTAATTAATATACAATATTCAAATATTGATTTTATTGCTCAGTTTAAATTAGTTAATCACCTTTGGTATCGGAATAATGGTTTATTACACGAAATTAGTTTCGGAAACGAGTAATTTATAGAATTATATCCAAAAAAAGGTCCCAAGTCATTAGTCGCTTGGATGATTTTTACCTTAAATTGGCTTAGGGTTGTATTTGCTTATTTATGGAATAAATAAATTGCGTGTGAGTAGGTAACTATATTGGATACAGAAACGGTAAATGAACCCAATTGCACCCTATATTATTAGGAGTAAAATAAATTATTAGGGTTGCTTAATGCAACAATTTTTTTTTCGATTGCATGGGTGGATTCGCGTTTTGATTTTGTTCGAGCAACCAAATCATTATGTACTACAACGGTTACTCTTGTATATAAAATTAGACATGAATGTTTCCAACAATATTAAAGTTAGGCACAAATGTTTGTTTTTCCAGGCTAGAAAGTCTTCAAGTCGGTACACTGACAAACTTGTTTAATTATTTTTCACTCAAAATAACATAACATCACGCCTCGTTTCCCCGAAGGGTTGTGCAGAGGTGTACCTCTAGTACACCCACATTTCACCAGTTTTAAGTCTCATGTAATAGGGGGCGAACCTATTGCCATCAACCGGGCAGAATTCCAGACTCCGGACTATTACTGAGAAATTCCTGTAAGAAAAACCCAATAATACTTTGCCCAACCTGGGTATCGAACCCAGGACCTCATGCTCAGTAGTAGCGCTTGCGACCACTAGACCAACGAAGCAGTCAACATAATCTACAATTTTTTTGATTATATTTAATTATTATTTTACTCGAAGTAATACTTCCAAAATGCTTCTAAGGACATCCTCACAATTCCAACCCACAAAAACTGTCTGAAGATAAAACAGTAATAATAATCGGACACGTCGCTTGTTAGACAAACATGAAGAGATCCCGTCTGATACCACCGAACAATGTGAATGTGTGGGTGAACAAACAGGGTGCTCTAAAAACTCATACGCGTTTCAAGTCAGCTATACAAAAGGATGTGACTAATACAGTAACCCTTGAGCAGCAAGACAAATTGATGGTCAGATGACTCTTAAGAGATTTGAATATGAAGGTTCAAAATATTTATTTTCTGACAAAAAGGTTTATTAATCTCAATTAATAAAGGTCTTCAAAAGTCGTGTCGTGTGGTTTAGTCTTCTTGTTGTTGTCATCTTCATTCAATTGTGCCTCATAATAAAAGAGTAACAGAATTAAAGGAAAGATTCAATTTCAATGGTTAGGTTTACTGTATTAACTAAATAACTAAGTGAACTCGAAAAAGATAAGAAAAGAAAAAGGTTACCAACAGCTTTTAATATAATAAACAAGGGATTTGTAATTCTGTAACCCCTAATGCCATCCAATAAGAAAAGATACCTGAGAAAACAGCCGACAAATTTTATTAAGGAGTATGTGGTATTGGAAAAGGATGATCTTATTACTTACTTTTACTTAGTGGGGTTTCACAGTAATGATATTACTGAACTTGGACTAAGCCGTTTCACCCTTACTTAGCCCAATGTAATGGTATACAATACACCGAGAGAAATCAGTGCGGCTAAATAAATTCATTTAATTAAAAAAAATCTTGTTTCGCAAGCAAAATTACTCGAATATTTAATTGCTTATGAAGATAAATGTAAATGAGAACCAATTAATAAAAAATAAATTTCTAAATGAGACAACACATAACTAATCTGAATGACGATTTGTCTATTATAGCAGTCAAAGCAAACACAACTATGAACGATATAAACACAAATACTTAAAAGGAACAAAAACACTTATCAGTATAATTTCAATCGAATAACAACGCCCAAAACAAATCGTCAAATGATGAAGAGGCGTTACCAAAATTACACTAACATGGTATTATGAAATGTTGACAAGGTAAGAATTAATCATAAACAAATCATTGGGTGCCAGCGGACGTTATGCTAATATAGTAGAAGGCATCCACGTATTTTTTTTTCCAGTGCCTCATTTATTTATGTTTAGTCATTATCGTTTAATATTCAACATACTTTGAAGAGATATCGTACACTATCAATCAAACTTGTGCTATTCCTATTTTGAATCTCGGCATCATTTTAAGTTCTATTATCTTCGTTGTAAAGAACACATTTGTCAGTCAAGTTCAAGTTCATAATATGTAATCGTTTCTTCTTTGGAGTTCCGTTGATCTTGAACAATGGAGTGCTGATTAAGAATAGTTCTTAATGCGTTGTTATAATGCTTACTATTCAAGTGAATTAAAATTAAACTTATAATATTATATTATTTGAAGTGTTCTTTGAGGGGTACGAGACGGGTATAACATTTATTTCGGGACAGATTTCATTCATTAACATTATTGTACTTAATTCAAATTTGTGTTTATAAGAGCATTTGTCAAACAATATATCAAGTATATCAACTTTGATCAGTGAGCAATCTATCAAGAATGTTTATCAATGTTAAGTCTGAATACAATTGAATTGTGTTTCTAAGGTACTTGACCTTAAAATAATGTTGGACCTTCAACTTTTATAGCAATAGCCCAAGTTTTTTTCCATAATTTCATTGATCGGTGATTGGGAGTGAATATAGGTAATATAGAAAGAATCACACAAAAGCGCTTTAAAGACGAAGACGAGAATCTTAATTCAATAGCTATCGGAAATTACCTATCTATTATAGCAAATGATAGTTAATTATATAATTGCATAATACACGTGGGATCTTTAGAATTTAATAAACAGTATGTTAAAGAGACAATTAAGGCAATTATAGGCTAGGTAGTGAATCTAACGATTAAATTAACACTCAATTACAATAAACAATGAAAGTGACAAAATTTACATAACAGGTTTGGGCAAGGGAAGACATCAAAGAAATAGAAAGTTTATCGTATACGATTGTGTATATTATTTGCGTTCTACAAAATGTCATGCGTGACAACCTATGGGTATAATTTGATTGTGTAACAACACTTAATCGTTGATTAAGGTGTTATGTTTTTTGTGTTATGTAAGATAAAAAACGGTATAATCGTTAGTCTGTCAATGTTATGTTTATGCCATATTATTCGTGAAGAAAAGCTCGTTGCTATTCCTTAAAAGTCAGCCATTTGCTTCTATTGGACCACTTACTTTAGAGTCATCAAGAAGAAATCTATCTTTACTAAAAGTTGCTTCAAAATCCATGCCAACAAAAACATGAATAAACTCTGCTTCGAACTCTTCGAAATCAAAAACAACAATTAATTCCCTCACATTTCCATTGGCATTCAGTTTTGGCACTTACCCTGTTCTGACGAATGGTCCTTGAACCAAAGTAATTGATGAACGCACCACAAACTAAAACGTAGGCATGAATAGATTAATGACCAACAGATAGCTAGGTCGAAACTCCAGATAATGTATCTGGTCACTAGGCCATTAATTCTCTGTGGTTACTTAACTTGATCAATACCAATTTGTGTGTTTAGTTTACCAGTTTGTGTAAGCCCACGTTGAACTCAATATAGTCTAAAATAATTAAGATCGTAGGACGAACGGTGGTACTGTATTGTGTCGAGTGCCGCGTTCTTAATTAGGTGACACTAATGACGTTAGTGGGGGTCTGGTTTTTGCTAGGAATAATTTATTTTGCTACGCGTTTCGTACGCTGCTATCCATATATTTAGATTATTAGCTTGTTCTAGTATGTAATTAATAGAATTGTCGAAATAACAGCAATTTTAATTTCAGCATTTGGTTGAACGTGAGGATAAATTTCAAATTAGGTAATTACATACCACATTGTCAAAGGATGGACACCGACGTCAGAAACTGAGTCTGGGTCATAGCTATCATATCATGCATCCTTTTTCCAGCTTAAATAAATAACAACGGAACGAACATCACCCGAAAACTAGGCCAACCTAATAAAACAAGTGCATCTATAAATTGATAACCACAACATTTCCGAACACACTGAGTTTATTCGTACAACAAAATCAGTGCCATCTCTATCGACAAACGAACGTATTTACAATAAAATATATATCCAATTACACAATAAACCGTTGTCGACATGTCCTGTAATGGTGCAGTATATACATGGTGCTGTTAAAGCAGATACGAGTATTTACGATCAGGCCGACCGTCCCGATGCATATACGCAGATGCCACACATGCTCTCCCTTAATTCGAATAGATGACGAGTAGGGCTGGCCCTTGTACCTACCAAAATTTTTATTGAAGTGAAAACTTCTTTAGGCGCGTTGAGCACTTTTGGGTGAACAAAAATCATGGAATTCGCGTCATCGTCACCGAACGCTTTCCATGAGCTATATGTATACTGTGTATTTATGTATAGTTTTTGGGTGAACAAAAGCGTGAAACTCGCGTCATCGTCATCACACGCTAGTTTTTACTTCTATTGGCAGTCCCCAACGACTAGGTACGCATGTTTTTTTTTTCTGAAGTATGTATAACTAACATAACATAACAAGTTTTAACTTGTTTGGCCAAGCAATTATTAATAGACAATAGATATTACTTACGTTGTACTATTCAGGCAGCTTTAGGGAAATCGATGTGAGGAAAGATTAAAATATTCCTTTCAGTAAAGTTTCAGTCAAGTTATGAGTCTTCATTCAAGGTTTCATCAAGTTAAATGGTATCAATAACCTACAACCGAAAGTATTTCGAAACTATGTTTTTTTTAGGAAATACTAAACCAGTTCATTCTCCGGTCTACGGATTAGATAACATTTAATAAAATCACAACGACATTGACTTTCTATAACTGTCAAAATTATTATCTCAACGATTTAAGCAATTGATTCGAGATAAGTTTTATTGACTTGACAAATTATTTAAATATTCGCGACTATTTTTTATCTTATTGAGTAATCTTTATTTAAGTACCTAAAACTGGTTTTAAAATAGTTACAAAAACGAGTAACTGAAATGAGGTTGATATAATATTATGTGTACAACCAATATTCATTTGTAACCGAAATGATGTATCAGTTTTAACCACGAAAAATTATAAATCTAGGTCAGATCCTAGCTCGACAGCCCTACGCTTAAAATTCATATTAATGCTGGCTAACAAGCACAGTGCGGCCCATTGGCGATATTGATATAAATTGATTACAAGTTGTCGCGACATTCATTAATATGGTTCGACGCAAATACTCGTATCTTATCTAGTGCTTTCATTACCGATATCATTACTGACCGACGGTTTGTTTTAATCTTAAATAGTTCAATTGATTTATGATCGTCGAACACAACTGAGTTTTGTCTGGGAAAGGTCTAGTGATTTATGTTTCATATCTATTCCAATTTCCATTGTAAAATTTATTTATTTATGGATGCATAGATACATAGTAAACCTCAATTCTAGGTAAAAGCTTCATGCTTGTTAGGCATATGAGACAACAGTTTTTTTGTACAAAAAATATTTCATAAATTAATATAGTATTAGTGTGTATTTGTCCTGAAAGGTTTTCAATTAATTGACCACGACATATTTTAATAAACAGCAGATCATAGGTCACCTTTTCAATCGAGTAACACGAATTTTTTTAAAATTCGGTTTCAGGTGGATAGCGATTACTATAACAAGGTCACTTTTTAGAAACTTGACGTAACTTTTTATATTGTCTAAGCCTAAATAATAAATAAATAAAATTATTTATTAAGACAGACTCTATCATAACAGATCAACCTTGCCTATATCTTGATCATTATAATGAAAAGTTCACAAAATTAATACCTAAATTATCAATTTAATCAATATTTATTTATTATTATTATTTGTTGGTATATATTTTTGTATCTTTGTTTTTTCAAAACTCAAAAGTCATTTATTCAAACTAGGCTAAGAATCAGCACTTTTCGAACGTCAGAATTACAGACACCCTTCACCACTTCCTAGTGCTTTGGCTGGGAAAAAGAAGTGGCGCAACGAACTCCCCAGTAGCACAGCTTTCTGTTCAGTCAGAAAAAAAAAAATCTATATAATAGTATACAAAATAATTTTCATTACGGAACACAAACCATAATTTAAATCATAAGCCAGCACACGACCATATACAAACCAAAAACATCGAGAACTATACTCAGACAGAAATAAAAAATAAAAACTAAACGTAAACAGAACTTAATATAAAACCTTCAAGTCATAAAGGGCGTGCCCACTTACATATACTCGTAGCTATATATAGCTGTATCTGAAAGTTATAAATGATAAACTAGGACCATCGAGGTAAAATAAATAAACAGTTAATTACTAATAACAATAACAAAACACGCTAAAGTAGGGGGTCGTCTTGCAGATCATGGGATCTGCAAGACGACCCCCTACTTTAGCGAAAAAAATGTAATGATTACATTATGTCAAAAATAAATTAAAATAAAATTAAAATACATTGATTTATAAAGTCAAATAAAATAAACAATTATATAAACTCATATAACCTGTCAGTAGGTAAAGTTTTTCCGGAGAACGGTGGAGGTCTACCCGGCTTGGGCGGTGCATCGCCGTGTCCTCGTGGAGGCTATCGGCGGCGGTGATCTCTCGCGACCGGCCCTGGTCCAGGTCATGGTATGGAGTGAGAGGGCATGGGAGGCCGTCACCTCCTTCTGCGAATCAGTAATGCTCGCGAACAGGTGGAACGCGTGAGGCAAATTTCGCCCCTAGCCGCCGCAGGAGACGCCCTGGGCGTCGGGAATCGCAGGCCGATTCCCGGTCATCGTAGGTGCGGGCTTGCAGACGGTGAGCAATCGATAGCTCGCCGTCCGATAAGGACCAGGCCCGGGTCGACGGCGCGCTGTGTTCCACGCGCGCCTCAAAGAAATGTCAGTACTACTGACGGGGTCTGCTAGGACCGATGCCTGCCGGGGTCGCGGGAAAGTCCGAAAGGGATACCGTGGCCCCTGGCAACGTACAGGCAACTGAAAGAACACGGGTGGGTTTTAGTCAGTAAGAGTCTGACACGCCCTCCCGCTCCGCTCAGAGCGGGAGAATATATTTGATAATTTCCCACCCAAAACAGAAAAAGCTAGTTCTGGAGAAAGAACATACACATTGTCTTGAATCAATCACAGCGACTAACTATTCTTATCATCTAACTAGTCGCTGATAGAATAGTATGCCTTTGAACAAAGGTAGGATTTTATGCCCAGAAAAACTGCCGAGTTTACAGTTTCAAGCACCTCTTTATCTCAAATAATGTTGGGTCCTAGATTTCTAACATTTGGTAGGGCGAATTTTACACATTTCGTTTTCTTGGCATTCTGAACTAGGTTATTTGTCGTAGACTCCGTAACCACCGAGAGTGCACTGTATACATCGTCAAAATCTTGTCTAATCCTGTCTACTTTAAAAATAAGAGAAGTATCATCTGCAAACACTACAACTTCACAGATACCCTTTAAATAGAATGATAAGTCATTGATGTACACAAGAATGGACCTAGTATTGAGTCTTGAGGTACACCTAACTGAACCGCCCGGAATAGATAGCCCGGAATATTTCACACCATTAACATCTACACATTGCAACCTATTATGTAAATAAGATTTTATAACGTTGAGAGCTTCGTTTCGCACACCGTAATGACGCAGTTTACTCAAAAGCGTGTCATGGTGCACGCAATCAAAGGCTTTGGAGAGATCACAGAAAACCCCAATAGCATTTTGCGAGTTCTCCCATGCGTTAAATATGTGTTTCAGCAGAGCAACAGCCGCATTTGTAGTCGAACGACCTTTTGTAAAGCCATAATGTTCATTATGAAGGAGGCTATTTAAATTAAAATGTCTTAGCAACTGCTTGAGTATTCAGAGCGTTTATCCCAAAAGTTGGCAACGTCGCAAATAGCTGTCAAAAATGTACCTGTTTTGATTAATTTGGCAATATTACTGTATGGAAATAAGAAATCTGGCTAACTAGCGAACTAGAATATTAATAATGTTTTGTAATTATAACATTGAATTGGATGTTATACCCGTTTAGGTGTAAAAAAGGCATTTGGAAAGATTCCAAATACTTTTTTTACATCTAAAACGAATTATTCGGTGTTATGATATTAATTATTGCATTTCATAATCAATATTTGTGAGTTAGCCACGTTTCTTATTTCCATACAGTAATATTGTCAAATTAATACAAACAGCGAAATATTTGACATCTATTTGCGACGTTGCCCACTTTCATAATAAATGCTCTTAATTTTTCAAATATTTTGCTAAATGCACGTAATATATAGATAGGCTTGAAATTGCGAACGTCAATTTTATTACCTGATTTAAATCATAATTTTTATCTCGACACTGTGCCGCTTTTTTAGGGTAACACGGGCCGAAGCTAAATGCTATCCCTGAGAGTAGGTACTACTTAAACTAAGTGATAATTGGTGATACTATATGTCGTGGTGATATTATGTTTTGACTTTGTGTTGCAGTGGTAAATGATGTCTATGCGTGTGATATTTGTGCGTTATTGTCATTCTGCTGGAATTTTCGGACAACTCTGCAAATGTTCAGAATAGCAACTTTCTGTAGGGTTTGGTAGGTGGAGGGAGCAACGTCCAGTGCTTTTAAAGATTAATGCAGTTGTTTGGGAATGACACCGGTGGTTGAAAGTACTACAGGAATTATGTTATTACAACACTTTAAATCTGTCTTTACAGGCTGCCTTAATGTGATAGTTAAGTCTACGTATAATAATAGAATTTTTGGTATCGTTTAATTTGAGAAGCGTTCATGAATGAAAGTATATGAATTATATGAAAGAGTCACAAGGCTTTTCTTTTTATGTATCAGATTTTTTTATTAAGCTGCACAAAGAAAAAAAAGAATAGAATAAACAAATATTTTATTAAATCTGACTATCAAAACGTAATTATTTGCAATATTTAAACTTGGTAATTATGATAACTCCATAGCTACCGTCCTAGGTTCTGCACCTGGGACGGTAGCTATGGAGTTATCATAATTACTGTAATCCGGTATTTCTATTTCTATAATTATGCTTACTAGCAGGATTTTGGTGAAAGTGGTTTAATCGTTTAACTTTAAACAGACTTTTAAGACTTTTACTACCTCTTTTTTTAGCAGTATTACAGGACACGACGTTATTTATTATTGATAACTAATTTCTGTTCCATCAAATCTAAGACATTTTGGAGAAGCAGACTCCTGTCCCTTGAAACATAAGAGTATTATTCTAAGCTTTGGAGCCAGTGCCTATTTGTATTTGCAACATGTTTTATATGAATGAACATGTATTAGCTCAGTGTTAACATCTAAATGAATCCACTATGCATGGCAACATTAATATCTATTGATGTCAGCTTCAAATCAGAAATGTCTTAATTTGTCATATTTTAATGTCACTACTCGTGTGCAGGGATGATCGAGTCTAATGCAATGCCATAGATTACATTTGATGCTAGTATGTGTGAAGAACATCGTATGGTGATGCCGACGACAAGCATGAAGACCGCGCCGGCTACTTAGTTATTCTAAGAAGTTCTTCTAAGATTAGAATGTAATAATATAACAAAAATGCTTTATTCAATTACCAAATAAATGTTTTACTTCTGGTTAATGCATTATAGGTAGGATTAAGCCAAACAAGATAGTAAGACAACATGATGGGATGCGCAGCCTCCCTAGCTTGAATACCATAACAGGTCTTAAATTCTACATTCGCCTTTGAACCTTGCATAAATAAATATAATAAGATAATAAAGATAATATATATTCATATGATTCTCATTCCATAGTACTAATATAATAAAACGTTTATACGTTTATTAGTACATAAAAACAAGAACACAGTACATATAGAAACAGTGGGTTGTACTATCAAGTTTAAAATGATTGACAGCTTTCCGGGCTCCTAAACTAGGTACGCAGACCTGTATCTTAGGAGTCAGAGATTTTGCGGCTTCAATTTATATGTGCAACCGTGACTTTTCTGTTAGCTTACGCTTAAGACAGCAAATGGAGTGAATTGTGTATATGAGTGTAGTTTGTGTGTAGGGAGGTGTGTATGTGAAGTGTGAGTTGAGTTTATATTATGTTTTTTTTTTTTTTTAATGTACGTTTTATAAAGTTATGATTCTATAGCCAATATATTTTCTGTTTCATCGTATATATTGAATGTCATATATACTGTTTACTCGTTGGTTTACTGCATAATAACTCTTTGGTTTACTGTCATGGGGTCTGTTTATACGGGGTCACTTGCTTTTTAAACATCGTTTTTCTGGCGAAACCCAATATTAAAAAAAATATATTGTGATTACCTTTTATCTTAATTTGACCGAGATGTATCTTTTGAGAGTATTTTTACGAATGTACGCGAAGTCTAAGTGCGACACCCAGATTACATGGACTGCTGCCATTCTTCTTTGCATACTTTCTGGTCACTAAATATAAACTAAATTAAATAAAAACTTCAAAACTATAATATTCTTATTTGTCTTTGCAGACTAGGAAGAAATGATTTACCGTGTAAATTGTGCATCATTCATTGATATTTGATACTTGAAACCAATTCTGCATTCAAACCACCCATAAGTGCAATAATATCGATTTCAAGCAATCAAATCAAACAAGAATCGATTAATCTTTACGTCCTATTATATTTATTTCTTAAGTTATACTACTCCAGACAAATAAGGCATCCACGATTGACGAGAGTAATTTTTTCGCTCATTCTGTGCAGCCAGTTACTTTCACAGAGGTTAAGGTTAAGGTCAGCCAGTGTTAGCCTTTGGGTTGCTCATCAATTCAATGTAAATAATCTTTGGGCATCCGCTGAGCATAATAAAACATGGCAACATGATAGATTGTTATATTTTCTCGGCCATTTTCCTTTGGCCGAGGTTTTATGAGAATCTTTTGTGGTTTATATGCTTCGGTGTTGGGATTTGATGTTCATTGATATTCAATATATTTTTGTTTGGGCAAATTTTAGAATAGTTTAGTCGTTAAGTTACTTAAAATGAGATGAATATGATTGGGTATAGCTAACTTAAAAAAATACGGCAAACCATAAAAATGTGGCAACAGAATATCATAATTTTAGTTCAAGTAGGTAACTGAATGTCACCACTAGATCTCTCCAAGTGTTAACATAACACTTATAACACACTTAGTTCATCAGAAATGTAGAATACTTAAACACTGACTTCAATATATCTAATTTATTTACTTAACCGAAAAACGATCAGCAATGAACGTAAAGAACTCAAGTACCAACTCAGTTACATTGCAAGTACCAAGTACTTCAACCATAATGAATTCCGCCACACCTACATTTCTCTCAACCTGTACCACATTACAGAGTCTATACAACTTTTTATGCTTCTCATATAAAAGCAACAAGACTTACATAAGGCCGTAATGAAAGTTAATTACTCGAACTGAGAATAGAGGGCTGATAAATCAGTCGATGACCTCGATTTGTATCAATCAAACCGAAACGCTCAAACTCCAATTTGACTTGTGTCAAACGATGATTGGTTGCAACACTGGCTACGTCTAATTGGTAGAATGAGTTTTGCTCGCGTGCCAGTGCGGTTTACTTGAAACTATAAACGTAGGTACGGATGTGGTAGTGACGGGAAACTGGTGCATCTTTCTTTTTTGATTTTTTTTAGTTTTTTTTGGTGTTGTTATAGTAATTTTATAGCGTGATTGTTAGGCTGCGAGGATGTTAAGCTTGTTGGTGTCTCTTTTTACATTGTAATATAACTTAATTCTTTTTTTTTTTAATTCTTTTTACCTATTGTGGTATAATAATTTTATTCTAGGTGCATCGTCCTCACATATAATTATATAACTAATGTACTTATACAAAATATTGTAAAACATTTTAAAAGAGTAACGGTGGAGTTTCTTGCTCATTCTTCTCCATGCGAAAACTACCTTTTGGAAGGGGCGACTAGAATCAATTCAATTTTTTTGTAAATTTTTGACGTTCAAAAGTGCCTTATAAAGGCCTATTTGAAATAAATGATTTGACTTTGACTTTAACTTGGGAAAATAATTTTAGCTGACATCGAAAGAGTCAAATAGACTTTTAAATGTAAAAAAAATGTGTAACAAAATGTGTCTCGATTACTAGTATTTTCCTGTATTACAAGTTTACGATATGTTTTAGTTTAAGATATGTTTAAGTTTACATTGAATAAGCTTAATAAATAAAAATATGCCTCTATATTTTTAAATTGACACTTGAGTCCAGCATTTTGCATGTATAAGATCTTTAAATCGGAAAACCAGAACTACTCCACCTAGAAACGGCATAATGCAGTTGCAATATATCGCTCAGTTTACGACGGCATAACAAAGCATATCGAGTCCGTCCAACAAGTTTATTTATGTCATCGGAATTGGCTCGTCAATGCTTGTCGCAAAACTTCACTATTTCCGCGTAAACATCGTGTAGGGTCACTGGGTCGAGCGCTTTATTTCGCTTTTCTATTTGGTGGACGGCAAACAAACTGGGCGTCTAGATGACTGCACTTTTTTTCGACGTCACTTTTTTCGTCAGGTCAAAATCTAGATTTTTTTAATGGTTTTAAAGCGTAGCAAATGTAACTGAACGGTTTCAATTCGTAAAGTTACACAACTGAAATAATTAACAATAAATACCTAACAGTTTCCACGGAAATGTTAAATATACAGTTTGCTTGAAAATTCTACATACAATTTTTATGTCACTCACTTAGAACACTACTGTCAGCTAACATACTCTAAAACCGTGCACAAAAGATACGAAAATGAAATACCATCAATCAATCGCAAATTACCAAAATTACTAGCAAGTTGCTTAACCGCGTCATCCAAACCCTCATTATTAGCTCCTGGATTTGTTGAATAGGCTATGTGATTGCAACCAACACTTTGGCCTTTGTTTCGAACGCACGTCGCGGGCCCATCTATCACTGCTCAGTGCCCGTGCCAATTTGTTAGTGCACGTCATTATGTACCCTATACCAGTATGTGCATGGACATTACTTGCCAAGCGACGGGACGCTTGCGAATTATGCAACGGGTTTTTGTAAAGGCTGATTTGTTTATGGGATGATTTTAAATTTGGAACCTGCTTGCGCTGATTATTCCATCAGGGCTTCAAATGTCTTATATTCGAGGAGTAAAATTATCTGTTGACCGCTTTCGAATAGAAAAGTTATAAATGATTTGATAATCCGCCTCTAGGAAATTGTTTAACAAAATTAGGGTTTAATTTACTAATTTAAAATTAAATTAATTTTATTTAATTTATAATTTCTTGAAGCCTGTTACACAAACAATGAAAGAAAAATAATTAGCTTGAAGTTCTCGGTACAGTAACTTTTTCTCAATTTTAAAGCGGTCTATTTGTAAACTAAGTTATCACGTGTATCCCAGATAAACCTTCAAATATTTACTCTCATCATGTTTACCGATAATTATCATAAATTGTTTACATTTCCAGGATATTGAACACAGTTAACTTCGATATTTTACTTCAAACACTCTCTGAGTCAATAAATTACATAAAAAGCGGCCGTTTCTTTGGATATCAAAAGAGTATCTACTCAACGCTTCCTGCCTTGAACCTATAACTCCTTTCTCTGGCGCATAATTTTATTTCCATGAAAGTAATAATCATAAAGTTTTTATTGCTATTCATCCGAGGCAAACACTTACGATACGGGAAAAGTTGGTTCGTTATGCCTCGAGAGGTTACTTGTACGAGAGATCCGTGTCAGTTTTGATCGGGCGTTCAACAATGATTTATTGGTCTCAGATATAAATTGTAAGGTCATGTTCAACATTCGTCAAATGGACAGCTAGTAAAACTTGCTATTCGTCATCTGCTCGATATAGCTATTGACAGGCACAAATTCTGTACACGAGGCAGTGTTTATTAAAATTGTGTTTGAAAAACGAATGCCTTTCATTTGGGTTTTTCTTTTCGGAGAAAGGAATTTCGAGTAAATTTATAGCCAGTATTAAAGTGAATTTAACGTGTGTGTTAAATGAATTAAAAATAATAATTTCTGTTTAAATTAAATTTATTTTTGAATCAAACTCAAACACTTTTCCGTTAGTTCAGGAACTTTCTCCGTAAAATGTTGAAATATTCATTTAATTTTATGTATCACAGAATAAACAGGTATTTTATACTATAAATAAATGAAACTTACCCGAAGTAGGTCTTCAGAGTAAAGACCAGTTTCAATAAGAAGTATGTTAATGGAACTTGAATTGTTTACTTGTCATAGGGTAACAATACTTAAGTAATGACTAGAGACTGGTGTCACTCTGGCGTCGGGAACACTATGGTGTGACCATATATGATATATATATGAAGTTTTTAAAACTTTTATGGATGTCTGTCTGATGTCAGATTTCTGTAGAAGAAAATAACAAAACTGTTGAAGATCGACTTGTCACATCGGTTATTTTTGGAGGCCAAGAAAACTTTAAGGAAAATATAGTAGTTTTTTTAAAAGATTCACTAAATGATACTTCAAAACTCGTAGATACGATCGATAACGCTCCATTTAGTCCCAAAAAACAGACCCACTGTAACGAGAACGTCGACAGCAGAGTAACAGAACTGCAGTGTGAATTGAAACTAATAGCACATGAATGGTAACAGATTGCTAGTCCATAACCGGCCACCATAACAACTTATGCATTACAAGAAGGATTAGATAACATATCGTGTTTCACTACTAAAATTATCATACTCAAACATGACTCTAAATAATGAGCCTTGTATATTAATAGGGAATGGACCGCCAGTGTACGTCATATAGGTAATTTATTAAAAACTTTGTCGTTACACTCGCTACCAACTTATTAAGGCAGCTTCCTTTCGTGGGCGATCTAATTACCGACAAGCCGAGAACAATAATACGTAATCTGAATATTTATGAGCGCCCGTACGATGCATCTGTGAATTTGATATACTTACACAACGACTGTTTATCTTGAACGAAAATTGACTGTGTGCAATGAATAATTTATTGTGAGCAACCGGCACTGACGTTCGCCATATTTTAATATAAATCCATCTACCATATTGTATGCAAAATACCATTGAATGCAGTGCTAGGCAGGATCATTATTCCAATATACTGCTGTGATATTCATCACGCGGGCCGTGGTTGCAGTATTTTAAACAAATCATCTTTAACCGTGGATGCGGCAAGCTCATCCGATGTGAACGGACTGTTGCTACGGAATCGATTTTAATAATGTTGCTTACTTACTCGGTTTAATGCGTTTTTTGTCTCGATGCTCGCATGTTTCTGAAACGAGGTATTTCTTAGAGTATGGAAAGTAGGACATGTCGCAAATCGATCATTGCGTTCGGTATGGGTACAAAAACGGGGATTTAGCATCATTATCAGATTGTCGGGTGTATGTCAACTGCTGGACACATAGATTGCATCTTGGATATGTTTGTCCCAAATTACATGCACAATCACTCAAGCAAGTCATGTCATAACTTATTGCTTCGATAAGCAAGCAAAGCTTGTAATTACATAGATGAAAGTTCTAACACGCACCTTTTTTTTTTTTTGCATGGGCGATTATTCTATATCTTTTCCCGCTCTGGGCGGAGCGGGAGGGCGTGTCAGACTCTTACTGACTAAAACCCACCCATGTTGTTTCAGTTGCTTGTACGTTGCCAGGGGCCACGGTATCCCTTTCGGACTTTCCCGCAACCACGGCAGGCATCGGTCCTAGCAGACCCCGTCAGTTGTAGTACTGACATCTCTTTGATGCGCGCGTGGAACACAGCGCGCCGTCGGCGTCGACCCGGGCCTGGTCCTTATCGGACGGCGAGCTATCGATTGCTCACCGTCTGCAAGCCCGCGCCTACGATGACCGGGAATCGGCCTGCGATTCCCGACGCCCACGGCGCCTCCTGCGGCGGCTAGGGGCGTGAGGGCGCGAAATTTGCCTCTCCCTCACGCGTTCTGCCTCCTCCTTCGCGAGTATTACTGCTTCGCAGAAGAAGGTGACGGCAACCCATGCGCTCTCGCTTCGTACCATGGCCTGGACCAGGGCCGGACGCGAGAGATCCCCGCCACCGATCGCCTTCACGAGGACACGGCGATGCTCTGCCCAAGCTGGGCAGACCTCCATCGTATGCTCCACCGTGTCCTCCGGACGATCCATGCAGTGATGACACCCGGGCGTTTCCTCCCGCCTGATACGAAACAGGAACCTCCCGAAACAACCATGTCCGGTGAGGACCTGCGTCAGGCGGAAGGTGAGGACGCCGTGGCGCCTTTCTAGCCACTCCTCAAAGAGCTTATCGCCGCAATAGTGGCGTGCCCATCTAACACGCACCTCAGGGCTTCAAATATATTTTACCCAATGATAATAATTTCTTTACATCATAACTAGCCTATGATGTTTCCACTGCTGGGACACAGGTCTCCTCTCTTCGAAAAGGAGTGGGCTGTAATCTACCACGCGAGCCCAGTGCGGGTTGGTAGATGTCACATGTCTTCGAATGTTTGGTTCTAGGATATGCCGGTTTCCTCATTGTTTTGAGAGCAGTGGTGATGAAATTATTTACACACAAAAATCGCCTACCTAGGTCCGAACCCACTCATGAGTCGGGGCCATTACCACTGGGCTACCACTGCTCTAATTTATTTCTGCTGCAGGCAAACTATTTAAATAATTATGACTATTCCAACGAAAAATAACGAATTAACATATCTCAGCAAATGCTCACTAAGTAAATAAAATATCATTATTATACGACGGAACATTCTAAATAACTTTCGGTTCGCAGTTTTTTTACGTTTTTTTTACAACACTATTTTGTATAATTTCCGCCCTAATGATAATAAAATAGCCCATAGTTAAGAGAAGAAAAACTATTGTAACAACGATATATTAGATTTGTTTTTAGAGATTGAAGGCCGGAATTAGCGGTCGTTAGCGTAATGGTCGCCCTAGATAAAGCTATTATAGTAAATTTCTTAATTGCCACCGCGTTGTCAGATAGCAGAGATTCCTTGTCGGTGATGCAAAAGTGATCTCACTACTTAAATAAGAATGTCAACTGTGTCAAGTGTTTGCGTAATTGTTGTTTGCAAGAGATGATATTTTATGGGCCGTTTAGATGATGGCCATGCTGGAAATGCTTTGTAATAAATCGTCCCATTTTGTCCAAATCAGTATTATATACTATATAGTTAATTTCGTTTTCTAAGAAAGCGATGAATGGTCACACAATAACGGCTGACCAAATACGAACGTTTTTTGACACCTTAATGTCAAATACTGGTGAAAATGACAGATTTTCATAACGGCTGTTATAATATGACGGTCACCGCTCTTCGAGGAAATCGTAGCTTTAGTGATTCTTCAATTGACGTTAAAATGTATTTAAACATTTGAGGCAAGGTTGGTCAAAATATAATTATATCCTTTTGAAAACATTGCTAAAAATATTTGTTTTAGACCTTTAAAATAAGTCAGTTACCAAACTTTTAGATTCGGTTCTAAAACAAAAAAACCCACCGCAATTTGAAAAATATTTTTGTTGTTGTTTGTATTTCTGGGCGTATTTTTTGGAATAAAATTAAATGTTTGCACAGTGGCCACTTCTAACTTGCTGAATAAAATAAAGATTTATGGAATTTCATGAAACTTAAATAATAATTTTGTATTTGCCCAAAAATCTAGTTCAGTCAACTGTAATTTATATTTCTGAAGACAAAATATTTCGAAAGTCTCAAAAAGAAAATCACAAGCATGATTTATTTACAAAAAACGCAAGACACTGAAGGGAACAAATCTAAAGAACTTTCCGAGCGCAGATGTTCCTACATGAAAAGTATCAATCCGAAATCCTTCGGGATCTCCTACGAAAGTTCATCAACGAAATACGAAATTTTAAATCGCCGGAGTCCTCCTGAGTTACATAACAAAGTAAAGCCTACGGCGCCGGGTGGGCAAACAACCGTGATGGAATAAAAAATCTGTGTTTGTGTTGCAATCAATCAACAAAGCTTGCGCCCAGCTTCCAGTTTCCAAAGCTAACTTTTCGAAACGGGCCTGCTATTATTTAGTATTGATTTTCGACGTCTATTTTTATTGGTTTTCCAAACGTTCCATGTTTATAGAGATTTGCGACGGCTGTAAGGCTATGATTTCGTTTGATTGGATTTTCATTCAAAACAAAACGTTGCTTTTTTTTCGCCTGAACATACTGTTAGCGATAAATTTAGCTTTCCCCGTATACGTGTAGATATAAAAAGTCTCTTTATGCTCCAATGTTTATTGGATATTTTTATTTCACTGCCCAACATGAAGTCTGGTCCAATCTTATCTAATACGTATATCAAGATAAAATTATATTTTATATATCTTTATAACACTTCCGTACAAAAATATTATACGATTTTGTTACTACTCTTTTATGTGTATCGCTCCATATTTAAATCCGGATAGGTATAATATATTGATATAATTCCGACCGTGATAGTCCTGCCATCTATGAGAATTTATGGAAATTTTTAAAATATTCATAATTAAAAACGAAGTAATTAAATGAATTCTTGTTATAATTATTTTAATATTACCTTTCTATGTTGATCGCCTTTTTATAGTGCATTAATTTTTAAACGGAAAATTATGAAATTTTGAAACAAGAACATACAAATTATTTGGTGGTCTTACTTGTTAATTTTTTTGGTCTCAATAAAAACGATTACTATTTTTTATTTTTTTATTTACAACGCTTTCCTAAATTCAAATAATTTGCATTTAATTACTCAGCTGACCGAACCAACTCCCAGGCATCAATTACTCCTAGAACTATAAAAACAAACATACAGTATGTATCTGACTGTCATCCAGAGCAAATTGCGCGAATCAATTGTGGGCTATTATGGCCTGCAACCTGTCAACGACAAAGATCGTTTCTGTATGATAAATTGCTGGACATAATTATTAGTACACGTTGCGTTGAATATAATTGTGCAATAAGACACCGGTCATTGCCACTGCAATAAAAAATAACAAGTGAAATTATATCAAAATTTAAAAAAACCCCTGACACAATAATTTCCTGATTTCTCATTCCATCACCAGACCCAGTCCATCACCTATCTATAACCTATTCATTGAGACCATTCCAATGAGCCCAAACACGATACCTGTACTGTAAGTGGGTAAGGGAGTTGGGTATCCTGCAAATTCCAGATGATGCTGCAGGATCAGTTCAAGGTTACTATGTTCTTTCTAATATCATTGAAGTAACAGAATACCAAATTTCAAAACGATCAGACCTGTGGAAGACACTCACATTAATTCATCAACTAGAAAAGAGCTGATAATCTTCAAACGGATGAACCGATTTTGATAAAATATGTCTAAAAAAACTCTCGTTAGAAAATCTGCTTTCAAGTAAAAAAAAACGCATTCAAACCGGTTCACCCGTTTAAGAGCTACGGTACCACAGACAGACACACAGACACACACATAGCGGTCAAACTTATAAACACCCTCTTTTTGCGTCGGGGGTTACAGCTTCGTGCAGACTAGCGCTACGCGACACCGGTTATTGTTAACCGTGCAGTTTTCTTAGAAATTGTATTGTTCGAGTCGCGTCGCGCTAGTCTGCACAAGACTTAAAAAGGGCACTTTGATAATAATTTAATTAAACACATAACACGCGAGGACTGGTTAGTTAGACGGTCTGTTTCTTAGACACTGTATCGCTGTCATGTCTTTAGACACATGGAGTGTGATCCAGTGTCTAGGAAAAAAAAAACGAAATTAAAATTGTACTTGATTTCGTTTGTTTTGTTTTTGTGGTTTACTAATATAGTTCCTAAGTACTTATTAACGCCTTGAATTCCGGTAGGGCTAAGCAGAGGAGTACTGTGGGTAGGTATACCTTTGGCTCAACAATCCAGTTATGTTTAAGTCCCATGGAATAAGGGCCGACCCTGTTACCATATTACCATTGACCAAGCACAAATCTAGACTCCGGGCTGCTACTGATAATTCCAAAAGGACAAACCCCAAAACACTTTGCCCGACCTGGGAATCGAACCCAGGACCTCATGCTAAGGAAGCGTATAGTATCTACATACTACAGACACTACATCATATACTTACACTATGCATTCATTATTATTATGTATTATACTCTTTTATTGATTTTGCATTATTATTTTGCGAATCGTTCTAAAACGATTAGTTTTCTTTAATTTTCATATTTTTCAATGTTATGACACTTACGTCAGGCTGTCAAGCTATCATTATTTTTTTCTTCTAATTTTCTCTCTAGTTTTCTTACTGGCTTAGTCCATGAAGGTTACTTTTGATTTATATAATTTAAATTATTTTTATCAATATGTTTAGCTGAAATATGGTATTTTATAGGCAATTATAATTGTTTACTGTAAAATATTTGTATCCTAACTTACATTTTATAATAATAATTGAAACGCTCTCAGAATTCATCAAAGAGGTTTTTTGGTACGAATATGTCTGGCCCTTTTCGATCTCTGAATTTGAAATTAAATTCTGAAAGAACAAGAAAAAGATAATTTGAAAAATAAACGTCGGAGGGACTACGGACCCATTCGGCAGAGCTGATCTGGAAGCGCTCAAGGAAACATCTCCTCAAGAAAAGTCTTGCAAATTGGTCTACATACATTTCACCCTGAAATCATACTCTGTCTTCACGGTACTACGTTTCTTGCCAGGAGGACCTTCCACTACTAAGTCCTGTCTGGACTGTCTGAGAGACTGGGAATCGGATCTTCAGGCCTCAGAGCTAACGAGGCCTGACGTCTTCTACATTGCCTGAGAATCAATCAAGATATCTGGGAAACGAATCTGGATGTTTCAGAACTGACTGACGTCTCGAACCTGAAAGCCGTAACATACTTCCTTTGTAAATATTTTCTTTTCTGAGAGCGCTAGGTAGGATAGGTTCTTTTTTAATTATTTTTCTGTATTTTTTTAATTATTTACCTCAAATTATATATTTTTAACTTGTCTGCTTTCCTTTTTATTTTAATATCTAGTAGATATGTTACAAGCGCTTGCGACCAACGAGATTTTAATTATTTTTTATTTTTACAGAAATATCCGTGTTAATATCGTTAAACGTGTCATTGTCGTTATTTTGGTATCGTTTTCAGTTTAAAGTATTTTTTTTCCATTCATATTATCACAGATACTGGTATGAACTATCGTCAACTTACTCTATCAATAGGAAGATAGGTATGTACCTGAAATTAATAATGAACGTAATAATTCAAGTACGCAACACCGTAGATAATATTTTTAAGCTTAAACAATATCGATTGCATCGCAATACCATAGACACTATATTCAAGCTTTTAAACATCTCTCCATAAAGAATCGCGTTATACTGACATGAATAATTTACAGTAAGCATAAATCTGTCACTCAAGAATTCTCTAGTGATTATCCAGTCAGCAAAAAAAAGACTAATTATCATTTTACAAGTGGCGATAAGGTGGTCAATTACAACAGTCACGGTGTATCATCGAAGCCAATTTGACATGAATACAATTCGCAATCGAACAGCATTTTTTTTCATTTGACGTTTGTAAAAACGTGATTTATTGACATGCTTATTACTTCCACTTAAGAGTGTGTTGTACTTACGGATCTGAAGGTTGACAAGCTACATAACGTAGATTTGAGTTCGGTTCAAATTTTGCCGATTTTTTAATACAAATTTTAAGAAATACACAAAAGAGATTCTTTAAAATTAAACGCTAAAACATATCTACATATCATGTCGCTGAAAACCAGCGCTGGGGCTCCGTCTCGCATAGGGTCGCAGCATTATGCTGAGCGATGGCCGTTTTGCGTGGATGTGACGCATATTTTCCCCCATTTCCTCGTGTTTTTTCTCGTGTTATTTTTTCTTTACGTCATATTTACCGCAAATAAACGTATTTTCTTTCTTTTTCTTTATATCTAGGTATAACAATAGGTATTTTCCCAATGTAATAACCCAATAGCGGTTAGTTAAGCATCTACAAAAGCTAGCTGAAGTTAATATAGAAATTAAATTAAATTATAACTTTGGTACTTACTTCACTCTCCCCGTACCTGCAACAAACAAAACAGATTATTATTTTAATTATGATTGTCACACTTAAAACTCTATCTGTTGAAGAGTATACAAAAAAAAAAATTGGTGAAAAAAAACAAATATCCACTTTTCTAACTTCTAACGTCACGATATTATCCACGTCCACGTCCATAACGGTACTATGGACGTCTTCAAATATTTCCATACATTTTACCTGTATTATCGCGATGCCGTGACATAGACGCGGACGTCCACGATAATATCGTTACGTTAGAAATAAAATTATAAAAGCGCACATTACTGCTCACTCGCTGCACCCGTATGTCACGTCCATAGACAACGCACACACAATGGAGTCTTGTTTAAGAATTAACGTTGAAGGCACCCAATCAGGCAGACCATCGGTTAACTGATCAAACATAACAAAAAGCCCACACTCAATCAAGACGAATCCAACGAGGTGTTAAGCTAACACTATCAATCATTTAAACGAATAGGGCCTCCTTCGTTATCTCCACTTGGAATGAAGCCAAAATTGTAATAAAGACTCTTTCGTTAACCATTTGATGGTCTGGCTGGAAATTAAAGAAAGTTATTATAACGATGACAGGGATTTTGAATTAAGAAGTCTTTTTATTTTTTATTGGCGTGACATACTTAAGGAGATGTTCTGTTTATAGTATGATATAGTGTAAGCTGACGCTGTTGTGGTTATTAGGTCGTTAAAGGTTTGTGGTTATGATGTTTATTACTGTCATATTTTTTGTTCAAAATATCGGGTTGGGAATTTACAGTCCAATAACTTATATAATTGGATTTATAGCCTTATGTTATTACTGTTGGATGTAGAACACATGGATTTCGAGTAAGTAGTTTATCTCGAAACCAGAACCGAAATCCTGAGAATCAAATGCTAGGAGCCATGGGAAGGGGCTCTGCGAACAAAATACCTTAAGCAAGATTAGATGTCGCTAAAACTAATACACTATAGCTTCTTAATCCCTAGCTAAGAATAGTTTCTACGGGAAGGCAGCAGTATTTATAATATTTAATGAAAAAGAAACAAGTTACATAATTAAAGAGTTCTAATAAACGCAAGAACAGCGGACGGCAGCGAAAAGTTTGCACATAAAATCCTTTGGTTCATGTTATCGCACTTCCTTAGATGGGGAAAATGTGTTCTATAATGCCTTCGGAATTCCCCTGTTTTTTTGCGGAAAATAAAGTGAACGTGTACATATTTAGTTAAGTAGATTTCTGTGTATGTACTTATAGGTAGGCGGAAGATGTAGGGTTAGAAACAAAATTGTGGGAGTGTCATGAGTTCCGAAGATTTATATTAAAAAACTTACAGCACGTGATTTGGTCTCACACGTGGGATGGGTTAAAGATCGCAACTTTTCAAAAGTTACAGTGACCCGTATAACGTGATAAAAGCTGGGAGAAACCGTTTTGTCCCCTGTGTACTTATAAATCGACCTACGTAAAACTACTTATTGATAGTAAAAGGTTATGGCTGAAAATATCCTACCCTTGGAATATGATCAACAACACTATTCTACTAGACTCAATGTGTGATATAAATCGTCAAACATGAGATGGTTGTATTAAATTCCACACTGAGTGAAAACTACTAACACTAAAGCTCCTAACATAAATGAAAAGAATTTACAAAATATGTATCTCACCAAGCATGATGGACTACTTAATATCTTCAACAAAAACAATCTTCAACTCGACAATAAATTCCCATTTCTCCACATCCATAACCCACTTTTGAATCCCCCAGCAATACATCACTTTAAGTACATAAAACGCAATTAATTAACATTAAAATAACCGAGTTGAGTGCAGAGCCATCAGTACTGAGCTTTATCTAAACAAGATGGCGGAGATTGCATCCATGATGACGTCACCTTAAACATTGCTAGCGTTTTTCCACGTCTCATTACGGAGGAGATGCATTTGTTTTTCTTTTTTTTAACCGTGTACTGTTCGGATTATTGTCTGGATTTCATGAATGTATAAAGAGGGCGTTTTTTGGAGGTTATGGATAATATAATAAATAATTAGTCAAAAATCAATTAAGTAACGTTTTTTTAAGAACTGTTGAAGCCTAGTCAATCTGCCGGGGCTGCGGGAAAGTCCGAAAGGGATACCATGGCCCCTGGCAACGTATAGGCAACTGAAGGAACACGGGTGGGTTTTAGTCAGTAAGAGTCTGGCACGCCCACCCGCTCCGCCCAGAGCGGTAGAAGTTATTTGATAATATCCCAAACAAAAAAAAAAAAACCTAGTCAATTGATGAATCTATGAAACGTCATGATTTTCAAATGACTTAACACATATTATGTTTTAAGCAGTGATAAATTATAATAGGTATATCTTCATAATATTGTTTTCAAATATATTTTTTTGGCTCCGTATTTGTTGATTTAATACGTATTTTTTTAATTACATCTTCATATAGACACCAAGACATTTAAATCCCACTCAACCAAAAAAACTCCTACAAAAACGTCCGTGTCTACAGATTTTTTCATTCTAGACAGTCGGTAGTGTCTGTCTGCGCTAATATTTGCGTCCGTGCATTATTGCTGAGCGAGCCAGCACAATGAGGCAGGAATTACCTCTGCAGGTTTGCTTAGGGTACTGCACAGTCCTCCATTGCTAAATGAGTAATTTGAATAAGTAATCGTATCTTTTCTGTTTATGGACTGTTTCATGTTTTAGAATCATAATGATTGTGTTGATAATATCTGTGATCTTTTTGAGAAAAAATATGCAATAAGTATGAATAATGAGAGAGGAATTATCTCTGCAAGTTTACTTAGGACATTGCAGAGTTGCTCTCTGCTAACACTCACTGCTATGAGCAACATGATGAGTTAGTTACTTTGCTTAACCCTTCCCGTGTCCAGACAATCCGTTTCAAAATCGCACGGATGTCGAAGCATTTTGTAGGTACTTATATAAATATATTGGATAGACCTTCGGAAAAATGAAGATTTCGTCAATATAGAGATATTAACACATTATAAATTGTACCTTCCTGGATTCGTTATGAGTTTACCTATTTGTTGATATAGGTATATATTTAAGGAATTAGTCTAAATATATCCAAATAATGTGGCTACATGCAATTATACGTCAAAAAATGCTGGCCAATTAGGACCGAGTAGTTATGAGCCCATGGGTGCACATGCGACATTTGGCCATTTTTTTCTTATGAGCCAGTGGGTGCACATACGACATTCAAGGAGTTAAAAAAACCGTAGGTATTTAAGCGCATCTGTAAGCAAGGAGTCATATTCATTAGTCAAATTATACTATTAGTATCAAAATCATTAATAATAATGAGCTATGATGTTACAAAGGATTTCGGTTCAAAATTAGCTAATATCATACCGTTATTAGCTAATTTTGCACCGAAATCCGTTAGCTACAATACTTATTGAAATTATACAAGTAGGTAGCTGTAATTAGAAATTTTGAATGAAAGAAAAGTACCTACAAATTATGCATGATTAATTACACCTACTTATAAATAAAAGAAACTCATCATAATGCTTATCTATTGTAAAGCGCAGTTCACTCTTAGATTGAACTTGATGTATGTAAACCTACGTTTAGGTCCACATAATGAAACCTCCTTGCCAAAAACGCCATCACTTTTTAACTGGCCAGCCAGCCATAAAAAAAACATACGAAAAACGAAAAAAAACACAGCTAGTAATCACAGCTCTGTGGGTGTATAAGCTAAGTCAACAGTCATCTCATAACCAGATAGCGGGACGCATGCATTCTACATGAGCTACGGCTTCATTCCCGTCGACGACATTCGCGACTGTGTTTTGCATTCCCTGTGCCTTCTCTTTTAGGAGTTTTAGGTCTACGTGAGTTTTTGTGAAATAGTGATGTTTTTGGTGAAGTTAGTTTAAGGCTAACTTGCACCACAAATCACTAAATTCGTTTAGTGCTAAACATATTCAAAACATGATTTTGCCAATACATTTAGCGGTAGGTGTACGTATTTAGCTATTTGTGGTGCAAGCGGGCCTTAATGTTCCATGACCACTTTAGACACATTTCGACGACTAGTTTGCAGACTAATACAATTTTAGTTTTGTCTGTTGATAATTAAAACAATTTGCGAAAATGCATTAAAACCGGCTGCCTCTATATTATTTCTAGAATAAATTCAAAATTCTGAAAATATGATGATCATTAAAATGTTTAAGTAGAAAATTCAGCGAAAAGTATCATGATGAAGAAGATTCCTTTATGTTAAATTATAATTTTGGATGGCTTTTTGGTCGATTCGCACGACATACTCTACCGAATCGGGTGAATCATCACTTTTAATTACTATAAGCGGTTCGCACGAAGTTAATTTATTTGTGGGCGAATCGAAGAATCCAGAAATACGTATTAGGCAATTAGCATATTTTAAATATTATACAAATTAAAATTAAGAAAAAATACACTAGGAACCAATAATGCCAATTTTAATATTATTTTAAAGTTACCATTCGCCCGTTTTGGCGAGTAGTAAATTCGTGCGAATCTACCAATAAGCCTTTTGGACATAGAACGAAAGCTTATCTATGGTTGGTGGGTAGAGCTTATAGGGACAAAAATATTTTTACTTGGAAGAAGAGCTTTCTAGTGCTTTATAGGGTACCTGGAAGTCATAGGATATGAAAGGTTAAATATGATGTCCATAAATAGATAAGAGATTGCACGAACTGTCCACTTACAAGTACTAGGACTAGTTAGGAGACTGCTCTTCCATAGTACTTGTAAGTACTATGGAAGAGCAGTCTCCTAACTGCACACACACAACTAACTGAACACAGGCATTGTTTGATTAAAAGGAGGCTCCAAACACGAAACGAAAAGTGGAGTTTCTTGCCCATTCTTCTCCATACGAAAACTACCTTTTGGAAGGGGCAACTAGAATCAATTAATTTTTTTTGTAAATTTTTGACGTTCAAAAGTTCCTTATACGGGCCTATTTGAAATAAATGATTTGACTTTGACTTTGACTTTGAAACCCTCCTTGTAAGCTGAAGCATAAATAAAAACATTTTTTTATTTACATCATCGTAAAGTTTTTCTAAAAGTTGAACAGCCGGTCTATTCTGTAAACATTTCAAACTTAAATGATAAGAGGTGTCTTTCCACCTGATGCTAAGGATTGGCACTATTCCCACCTGAAAATAAATATAAAGATAAAGCGGTTCGGTTTTATATTTATTTTTCCAACATTTCATTACGGATTTTATATAATATCTACAATATAATGCAAAAGTTCTAAAACATAAACCGCTTATATAACTGCAATAAAAGCACAACACATAAAACTGAAATACAGACCCATTTCCAATTCAATTGCGGAACTCGAAATTTGAAAATTTATTTTCCATTAAGTTCATAAAGTTGGTTTTCATTGCACTGTTTACTATACAATTAACTGTTACATGGAGCTCACCCAGTTAGGCCACCGGTAACGACATCGTTACATCCATTTGAACATTTAGCATACGTTGTTTTTACAATTTTAATTGGCAGTGTTCAATGAGAACGCACTTCGTTAAAATTTTCCCATTTAGTACGCATTAAATGGAAATAAAAACATAACGTTCTTTGGTAATTGCTTTAGTGCGCGGTAATGGATGTAATTGCGATCGGTGTAAAGTGGGCCAATGTCAGGTTGGTAGATAGCACTTTGTATTTTTTTTTGTATGAAGTGTGTGGTTCCTATGGACATCATTCTTTTTTCAAATTGATGTAATTTTATTTTCATTTCACCTCACATCAATACTAAAACAAGATGACATTGGCCATTACTAAAGTGAACTATTTTTTCTGTACTTAAATATAAAAAAGAAAAGAAAGAAGAAAGAAAATACGTTTATTTGCGGTAAACTTGACGCAAAAAAAGCACAAAATTATTAAAAGAAACAAGTTAATATAAGCATCTACATGGTGAGCAAGTGCGTCATTGACTGAAACGAAAAAATACTTAAAAAAATATACATTAACAGTTAATTACTCTTCTAATTAACACCTTCTGAAGTAGCTGCAGGAAAATGTCACCTAATATACGAGTGTTCGCATATGTGCATAATAACGACAGGAATGTAGGTCGAATGCTGATTGCAGACACTCGGCTCATATCGAATTCTCTTTTTTCCAACCAACGATCTCGGTTGCGCGAAAAATTTCATATCGCCACGCGTTTTGCAAGTAAAATCAGATAACTTTTGACACTTCAATTACGTAGTGATGGCCGCCTCTAATTTTTTTTTCGCCTCGTATAAATGCGGGAAACATGTCACGTCACGAGCATACAAGACGGAGTTTCCAGAACAAAATACAAGTTCCTTAAACTTTAACGGAAAGAAGGTAATAAGAGGGAAATTAAAAAGTTTTTCGCTTTTAATATTAAATTAAGTGAAGATCTGTTATCGCAGGTGCACTATCGAGTGGACGGAGTTTGCTATCCGCGCCCCGCGGCTGTTTCCTATTGTTTTATGTGTTTTAGTTTACGCCTGTTAGTTTCCCATTAAGTTTGAGCGCTGTAGGGCAGACCTTTTATTAATTCGTCAGTCTTGCTTGTCTAGCAAATAGGAACGTTTATATTGCTTACATCTTCATAAAATTAAATCCCTTTGTAGGAATATTGCGAACGCATGTTTATTATTTTGAGAATAGTTCGAACCCGGTACGTCATGTCGGCGCGAAATCAGTTCAAAGCGCGCTGTAAATTATACGATTTGTATTCTCCTTTTAGTGTTGGCGTAAAGAAGAAATCTCTTTAGCGTTTGTGAGACCACACTAAAGCTAACGGACAGATACAAATCTTCATTAACAGCTTGACAAAAAGTCACAGCTGCTGGCTTGTGTAAATCTAACGAAACCTGGTTTCAATGTTCTCTTAGTGACACATCGAAAAAGAAAGCTGAATTCGGAACAAATTTAGAAGATTAGAAAAGTATATTTGTAAATATTTTCTTTAATCAGTCGTATTGTTGCTTTCTGGGTTTATAGGACTTAATTTAATACGATAATATTTTGAAGTTGGGCGCTTGTACTCGACAAGTCACTGTTCTATTTATATTAATCTAAATGTAAATACGTCGTGTTTACTTGATATTCGAATGTACGTACAAAGTGGCATCTTAATGATGTGCATTAAGCTTCTCGCTGACAGCCACAAGTGTCAGTATCGATACTTAATGACTGTGTCACTTCACCTGGCAAGCGATGAACACCAACATTAAATCGTCAAGCACAAAATAAAATTATAAAACGAAACTAAAACTTCACTTTCATTACACGTCGGTAAAGTTGAAAATAACCATGCGAGCGGCGTAAAAGAAATCCTGTCTGAATTCACGTAAAAACAAAAATTATAAAACTCAGATTTATCGTTCGTTCAAGGATTTAAAGTCCATTTTTGTGTATATAAAATACCGTTCGGTCCCACTGGCTAAGTTTTAATGAACTTTAATTTATGGAGTCTCGCACACTTTGTCGCGTTTACGGTCGTTCCGAGTGATTTTCGGTAGTCAGGATATGTGTGGTAGTCAAGGGACTGTTCTATGTTTTGGTTTACGTAATCCAGTCTATTAATTTCGACTTTATATCTTAAGACGATGCGTTGCGGTGATTTTTATTGACAAAAACCTTTTTTTGGATCGCATAATGGCCGTGTTTAAACATTTATTTACCAAAATACATAAAAATTATAATGTGGACATAATTCTTCAGCGTAGTTTAAAAATATGTGAAAGTGACATTGACTCCCACGAATGAAACGTTTGCATCGATACAGAAAGCATCAACATCTGAAGCTTTTCTTTAAGCGGCGCGTAAAATTTGATTGTTGAAATTTTTTGGTTAGCCATGCAAACTGTATTTCTTCAAAACTACATATATCGAGAGGATAATACATGATTGAAATCAATGTCTTTAAAATTATCCTTTATCTCTACTATGAGGAGCATTGAAGGCGTCGCGGCAGACCCCGTAGAAGATGGCGGGGCGAGCTGAACAAGACAAACGGCCAGTGGTCCACATTAGCACTGGATCGCAAGCACTGGAAGTCAAGGCGTTTGCCCAGCAGTGAGATGGTAAAGGCTAACAGTAACAGCAAATATCCCATCACTCCAAACGAAAACGAAGTTTATATTAGACGACTTATTCTGATAATTATCAAACATATTGTGAATAAAACAACATTATTCACGTCTCTCACTTAATCCGCTAAAGTGAAATATTAATATGAACTGTTAGGCGATTTATCACGTAATCTCGGATAGGGTGATTCATTCTTAGCTCGTTGAATTTATAACTCACGATCACGAACATTGGTTATTTGACAAAATGAACCATTAGTTGTTACGAAATTATGTAAACACGGCCGTACGTCAGCTCGTCCGAGATCGAGGTTCCTCTTTGATTTTTCGTTTATTTTGTAAAGAATAACACAAACTAATGAGAACGGGTAAGCTTTGGCTCACATAAATCATGATTTTGTTGCGATAGTCAAAATATCTTCATAATTTAGTACGGCGAATACCAGCTGGAATATTTGAGGCTCGTCATAACATCCGACATTTGTTTCGTTTTGCATTCTGTGGTTGTGTCGTTGTATGTAATGTGGTGGATGTTCGGTCGAATGAATAATATGTTACTAGAGTGTTTTAGACGAACTATTGTAACATTTTAAAAGGTTCTTCGAACAAAATGTGATAAGCATACTTCCCACATTTTATTTGTACAAATATGAACCCCAAACAACTTTATCATGTAATAAAGAAATGCCTCCTTGTTCTACATCCACATTACAAGGTCCAAGAAAGAAGTCCATACACCATTATGGTAACGCATCATAAAAAGCGTAAAATTCAACTCGAAAGCCAACAACACTATCCAAAGATTGTTTTATTTGTTGCGAACAAGTATCTTATTTGGCTTGCTACAAGCTAGCTGTAATATTCATCATGCTGTTGGCTCCGGTGACTTTAAACGGTGCATGTCCGTCTTTTATTTTATTTTTTTATTTATCCTCGCCTCGATTGTTGCCAGAGAGCAGTATTCATAAAACTATGGAAGCGCTGTTCCTTGTTTTACACACTCTTTTATATTTCAACAGCCATTTCAGTTGAGAAACAGGCGACATTTTATAGTGTAGCTACACTGTCTTTACTGTGCAATGTCCATCCCAGTGGAAAATGAAAATGACCTGGAAAGAACTGGCTTTTTTGAAAAGGTTGTTTAAAAATGTAGCATAGTTTAGAAGTAGGTTAAAAGGGAACAGGGTCTGCAATTCTTCATACCAATTTATTCCCCTTTTTTCTTCCTGAATAATACCTCTAGATCAATCATATTTTTTCAAAAAATCAAGGTCTGCTGTAGACACATTCCTGTTATTTCCTTTTTTTCAGCAACTTATTGGTAAAGAAAATATGACCCTCCAAAAATTACAAAAATGCCCCATTTTTACCGCCGTGATAAGAGGACTACCAGACAAATTTGAAAAGTTTTTAACATAAAAGAAAATGATAGGAACCTAAACATACTCTTTCTTAAAAAAAAATTGTAAAAAATAATTGAATCGGCTCAGTTTTCGAAGAGAAAAAAGGGGAATACAAAACGTCGATCTCGTAATTTTTTTTGTGATATAACCGGTCTGAGCTGCAGCTGTCCCTATCGCACTCTACGGAGGCAGACTTGAGGAAGGACGACGGCAATAGTTTCTTCAAATACCTATTTTTCAAATTCGTCACAGGCCCTATTCCCCCTCTTATTAGAAGTCAAACTAGAGATCATAAAGGGTTTTTAGAGAAGGTGATCAGTCTGCCTAGTATTTTCCCAACTATTTTGGGATCGGCTTCAAGTCTAACCAGATGCAGCAGAATACCTCCAAGTATTTTACATGGAGCGACTGCCTATCTGACCTGCACAACCCAGTTCCCGGGTAACACGATATCCCTTGACTTTAAGACTGTTTGTCAGACTTTTGGGCTTCTAATTACCCGTAATGACTGTCAAAGATCTACGAATTATAGCCGGAACCAACAGCTTAACGCGCTTTCCGACGCACGGAGGGGTCGCGATATGTAGTGGAATGTCACCCATCCACGAACCGACCGCAGCAAGCGTAGCTAAACCTTCGATCGGCCCGTGCGGCTGTTATCATTTAGCCACAAGCCCCCTTTAGAGAAGGTGATGAAAGTTAAATTGTTTTGGCGCAGAATATTTTTAACCATAAACTATGATGTTGTTCTAATCATTATTAGCACCATTAGTTTAATTTAATTAGGTTACAGAAAATTTTCTTAATTAAATTAAACTGAAATTTCTGATTATGCAAAAAGTTGCATAAAAAGTCTGTTGAAACTTTTTAAAAAAAGCTGAAGCTTCCATCCATTCTCTAAAGAAAGCAATAACTTTCAAAGTTAACGAAGCAAGAGCAAACGAACTCAAGACGATAGGATATTAAAAAATCATACAATCAAGTAGCCAGCATTGTTTGTGTAATCTACTAGTACTGTCTAATTGGAAGGCTTTGTACACAGAGGCCCATGTGAGAGAATAATTAATGTTGTTAACAAATGCCTCGTGTTGTTTCAGTGGCTAATGATGAATTATAACTTTACTGTTAAGTTAGTACATTGTTCTGTAATCAGTATTATTTGATTGAGGTGCTAGTTTTCAGCTTGTCTATTTCAATGTGGGCTATTTGTCTTCCCAAATATTTACGTTCACATTTAGCTGTAGGCTAAAAGATTACTTTTATTTACCGATTAGGAACAGATTTACAGTAAAACTAAAAAAACCCAACCCGCCAACTACCCAACTTTCTGACCCGGGTATAGAAACTTTACCCGGGTCAGAAAGTTGGTAACATTATTTTTGTGCGTCATTGTATTCGTATTTAAGCACAACACACCTACTCTTAAAATGCAAACCCTCCAAAAGAAATACAAAAAAAGTTGAGTAATTAAGCTCTCCTCCATTAAATCGTCCAACAGATTAAGATATACAACCATCTCCTTGAAGCTTACTTTGATTCTAATATACAGCTTCTCTATCGTAATGGCACTAAAATTCCCAGATTACTGCAGTTAAAGCAAGCAACATACATGTTAAAAGCATTCGTACAGTCAGCCATACCTGCAAGTGACTAGTCTACAACAGCAATATATTATGCAATACTTCAACACTGAACGCTGTAAAAAGAGCGTAAAGTTGATGTTCCAACCAAATCAAGTATGCGAATTACTATTTCAGGTTCAACGGAGTTTTGGATGAATTATATGATGCAATTTGTACTGAAAAGTATGTAGCTAGCTTTTGAAGTACTGGAAACGGGTCTGCCGACTGCTCTCTGATTTTAGGGTTAATATTTTATTAGTATTCTTCTCCATTGCAGTGTTTTCTCAGACTAACCAGGTTTCTCTTTGCACGGCCAAGAAAATCATTCTTATCTTCACTTTTGGTTTTTATGAAATTTTTATGTTTTTCAGGTGCATCATTGAGACCAGCGGGGTATTTGCGTAATACACATAAGTGGCAATCAATTGCAATGCTATTTTGACAGCCATTGCTTCATAGTTTTGAAAAATTCGTCTGCTCAACAATGTTAATAACGCAATGAACGTGGCTGAATGAACTGTCAAAATGAAAGACATTGAAATCGATTGCAATTTTGTGTACACAAGTGCCCCTCAGTATCAAGAGACATAATCATTTCAGAAGTCATCAAGATATTGTGTAAAGATAGATGCTAATTGGTTTAATAACCACGCCAATCTTTGAATAAGATAAATGACGTGGTAGATCTTTTAATCATTGCACTACACATTACATAATTATATCAAAGGTTTTCCTGAAACGCGGTAATGTTTTTAGATCAAAGCTTAATTATCTTACCTTCTAAAATTATGCAGCGGTAAGTAAGACATTTCCTTAAATAGAATATACTTAGAACCATCTTGGTTCAGATTAGATTCGCGTTTTATTGCTGGCCAAATTGTGCAAGCGTACTCGATTACCCTTTTAAGTACTTCATGATTCATACATAAATGTTTTACAAGGAATTTGCACGAAATCTTCGACTATACAAAATAAAAAAGGCAAAAAATAGGTCACGAGCCGAGGCTGAATAAATAAAAGAAACAATATTAGAACTAATAATACAACAGAAGTAATATCACTTACAGAAATTACATCACGGTGAGATCACACCCATAGGAGTTATATTAGTATAACGCATTTCACAGCGGGTATCGTAATTCTATCAAACATAACATAGAATGTTATTGGTAGGAAATGTTAGTTCGATCATAATGCTAACGAAAATATCGATGCCGATGATTGAAACGATGTAAGTGAATTCGACGCCAACGGAACTATTTATAAATTAGATGAAAGAAAACAAGAAGGGAAACGTAAACATGTCAATGATTTGTCAAAAATTGATTACAGCCTCGTGTAGTTTGCAACACGAAGCTTTTTGGTTGAAAATATGATACAAGAAATAGCAATGATGAGGGAGTGACTTCAAAACATTTTGGAAGATCAAACGGTTAATTAGTGAGGTGAGAATGCTGTTGATTTCACGATATGCAACACTTTTGATATCTTAGTAGTTTTAAGACTATTTCATACGACTCTTAACATATAACACATGTTCACAAATGCTACTGATGAATTAGGTTGTCTGGTAATAAATGCTGATTGCAACAAACTCCTTCCTTCCTCCTAACCTTTTCATCAGATCAGTAATTATTTCCATACTATAGGCTGCTGTCTTATGAAGGCACTACCCATCTATAGTAAAATGATCAATGAATTCTATCATAATATTTTCATTAACCAATGCATTTACGGTATCTGCTTTACAACTCATAAATCTGTCAATACCTAATTTTACTATGTTCTTTATTATTACACCTTAGATTGTAAAACAAAACAAAGATAATGCATCTAATAAAAACGTCGAGAATAACCGCCTTATAACGAACTAAAAATATGGATTTTTAGCCATGACGCATGACTTGATTTTATTTATATGCTAACACGTTTATGTCTCTCTATGAGAGATGCTTCACTTTACTTTATGACCCGTAGTTTAGTTGTTAGAGTTTTATCTAGCGATAACAATTTTATTTTAGTGCGAGCACATTCGTAAGTACAATTTTCATAGAGGTAAATTCTGCACCTTTGAAGTTTTCTTTTAAAGTCAACGTCTTTTCTATTGTACTTATACTTTAGACCATAGTAACGTGCAGTCATAAGAAGGGGCTTCAATGAAATCTACTTGAATGCCAGTATAAAGTTATCGCAAAATCTTTTCATCAGCCATCAATACTGTTTTTTTTTCTATTATGCCAGTACTGGCAATATAATTTACTTAAATTAAAATTGTGTGCTCCTTTTGTTGAAGTAGCTCTAACGACCTGCTAACACCTGATGCTTATTCTCATTTAATCTCTTTTATAAACACCTGTTCTCCATTATACTAACTAGACAACTAAGAAATGGAAAAACGGACATAGCCTATAACATCTTCCTAGCTTACACAATACCTTTTCAATTTCTCAGTCTTAATTGAAGCCCTAGACTCATTACTTCTGTTGCTACTTCTAGTAATTATTACTTTTCCATTACAGAACCCATAAACACGTGCGTAGACCACAAGCCGGTAACACTTGTTGCCGACGATGCCGACATGTTTATTACGCCTTTGCGAGCTGAAAGCGACTCGTAAAACGTTCCCAAGGTTAAGTTTGATTGTTCCAAACGTACAGGCTGCCTCTCTTCCAATTATTACGAAGACGAACCCTTACATCCAGGAATTGTTACCCTATGTGAACGCGATAAAGTAGATTTTCTCCTGGATTATGTTGTGTCTAGCGAAACAATTTATGTTTCCCATTGTACGTAAGATTGCAACGCTTACTCTAAATGCGGTTTTGAGGTTAAACTCCTACTTGCTTTTAACGTGATTTAAATAGGTCAAAGTACAAAAGGATTAGAAGAATGGTTGTGTCCTTTGAAGTGGAGGTCAGCAATAAAAAGAGAAGTAAGATCTTAGCTATTGTGTTATTGGTTAATTAAAGTTTTACATGATAGCAATAAACTATTTTGTTAATCATAAAACGGCATTATGGAATACAAAGTATAAAGTTATTGGGCAATAATCTAGTTTTGATAATGTCAGTCATAAATTATGTCCAAGATTAGCTGTCTTGTATATTTTAGTCTTAGTTCCATGAACTAGATGACTCATAGACGACAAGAATGGAATTGTCAAATGCAATGAGACAGCAACATTTGTAGCTGATAATCATGATTGTTAGTTGTTCCAGACTAAAGTAACTTAAATTCTAATTAACTTTAATGTCATTAATCCCATGTTAATTACAATACTATTGCTACTTAGTTCTTGGTCGTTATAATTACCGGATATTGCATTATTGTTAATTTCACAAATAACTTAAGGTTTTAAAACGAGAACTAAAAATGACTTTCTTATTAGTCTGAGCTTTTTACATGATACAACAAAAATATCAATTTGTGAATGAAAAAAAAACATAATCTTTTTCAGTGTGATTTGTTTCTGAAAACTTGATATTTATTATTACGAAAGTTTATCAACAAACACGTGCATTACATATATTTAGTTAGCCACGCTCATAAACACTGCATAACTATAATGCTGTTCATTTCTCACATCAAGTGAACTATAAAGGATGTAGCCAACAAATATCAATTTGTTAAATTAAAACTAAAAGTTACCAGATGCTGGCAAGGTTGACATCTGCGTTCTCCCGAATTTAATGATCCCCAAGGCGGCCACACTAAACAGCGAACATATTCTAAATTTAAAGAAGCAAATCGTTCAGTCGATACATTGAAACGGAAATAGAAGACACACGATCCCGCGGGAAGTCAAACAAAAAACGTAAAGGAGAAACACATGACCTCATTTGTCGCGAAGCGAGGGAATTATTTATTACTTTTGATACCTCTCGCGTCGGCTCCCCCTTTGTCTCTGTGAGAAACTCTGTGATTTTAATATCGCTATTGTTTCTAAAGGAATTTGTAAATGTGATGCCCTTTTTAAAAATTTTGGAAGGCTTAAGTTGGATTTTCATAGCTTCGCTTTGAGTTGAAAATTAATTTAGTATGCGATGTAATAATCGGCTCTTATGAAGTAAGGATTTAAGGTGAAGGGTGATATTAAACGAAGAGCAAGACCAGTATACATAAAGCTAAAAGTAAAGTACTCACGTACAAGTAGCTGGGATTATTTTCAGTACGCAACAGATTGAGTGAATATTTGCTTTTGCTGAGATCACAAATATACATAATATACAGCAAATATACCACAATCTTGTAGCTAGTGGCTCTCAAATGGATGATAACAGCTCTGATGCCCGCAAAATAATGCTGTAAAGTTGCATTCCGTTCCATTCTTTTCCAATGGTACCTAACTCATCCTTAAACCGTATGATAAGAACACACCTGCAAGCTTGTTACATAAAATAGGCCAAGGTGATATGGCTGCAATAGAAATAACAATAAGTTTAAATGATACTGTAGCAGTGCATATAGAACACATTGCTTGCTCACATATAAACCCCATAGTGGACCGTTTCTCTAAGTCATGAAATGTGCAATTGTACTTTTATTCCCAGTCCGACTTAGAAGATTTCTTGACGGTTGAGAGTATTTTCTTTAAACAAACGTCTTGTATTTGTAAGCTATTTTGATTGGAGGAGCTCTCTGTTATTATAACATGCTACATTCACGGCAAGGCGAGACAACGTGTGACGCATTTTGTTATGATTTTGAAATTTAATCATTCCAATATTATAATTACCAAGTTCTTCACACCCTTAAAAGTCACAGATTTCAACCAATTTGGACTTTATGCCACAAGCAATAGAATTTATGATGGGAGCTTAGGAACAGCAGATAAACTTTTTCAAAGGTTGTTAGATGCGTCCGCCAGATGCGCCTGCGACGAAAGTGTCGACTAATGACTTGGCGGTGACGATGTAAACATTCGACGCGCGACACTGTCAAAATCATCACGACAGCTAAGAAAAAACTGAAGGTATATTTGTATGTTTCACGTATAGGCTTACAGTAGTCTGTGAATGTAAATATAGAAGAAGATGGATTGCCTTATAATCATAGTTTCAAACAAGGAGAGTGGAAAAAACATATAACAGTATTTTTAACGAAATTGGCATACCGAATATTAATAAACATGAATGACAAAAACTAAACTAAATCCAGAACCCTGTTTTTCACAACTGACCCAATCTCGTTCAATCATGATTTATTATGCACAACTAATAATAAATATTTATAAATGTGTGGTAGCTCACGGCCTGAATTCTCGAATTATAAAGGTTACGTCCAGCACCGGCTCATTAAAATCACCATCAATCATTTTACAAAACGCTGAATCACAACCAATTGATATCAAAAAATATTTTCTGTTCTAGAAGCTCAAACGGTACGAACAAAAGGAAACGTGTAACCCGATACAACTCCGTTAAATGTTTACAAATGCTTTATGTTTGGCGAAATCAAACACAATTTGAGTGGCGTTCCACAAAAATACAAGCCAAGGGGAGGCAGTAGCGAAATTCAGTGTAAACAATAGTACAAAGACGAGGTAAGATTATTGGAGAATTTGTTTTAAGCCACTTGAGGCACTTGTAAATATTTGGTAAGCTTTCGTACGCCTTACGTCTGCCATTTCACCTGCCTTCGTGACGTTAACGTTTAATGTTATTTGTTTTGCGATAGAAAATCGAGCTCCAACAACATTATTTTGACGTCCTTTTTTATAAAATGTTGAGTTCTCTCGTATTTTCTTTTTTTACATCCCGTTTTGTATGTTTATTTGTCGTAAATGTGTTTATTTTACATTGTGTGCGAAATGGTTTTGTTGGAATAGGTATCGCCGATTGCATTATTAATTTAAATTAAGGTTTGTTTTTTATAAATATAACAGTATTTCTGATGAATTTCATGCATATGATTCAAAATATAATAACACTTCTGTTCGGCTCTGGCGATCATATTGTAGATACAATATATTGCGAGCTTTAACATAATTTGGGGCAGAAATGCCAGAGGAAACTGGATTAATTTCTGCTAATGGCCTGGAAGTGGTGACAGTGGTCGGAAAACAAATTGCATGACTTCAATTTATACCAAATTAAAGTGCACCTGCTTTAAAAGTAAACAATGTGAAAAACATTTTCAACTGTATCAAATTATAAACAGTGATTTATGCTGGTCGTTTCTTTTTAGGGTTCAATAACTCAAAAGGAAAAAAAACGGAACTCTTATAGGATCACTTCATTGTCCGTCTGTCTGTCTGTCTGTTAGTCTGTCACAACCATTTTCTGAACACGTGGAGCTATCAAGTTGTAATTTATATCAAATACGTAAGTCTACGGTCCCTTGGAGTTCTAAAAAAACCAAGGTTCTATGTCAACGCAATAAAAGAATACGGCCATTCAGGCGATATATTTTGATACTCGCAAATAAATCAAAACCTATAGGGTACTACCCATTGACCTAGAAATTTGGCAAGAAGCAAGCTAATAGCACAAGTAAAGGTAAAGTCCGCAAATCGTTAATTAGTAGTTTTATTACTTTTTTTTTCGATTACATACTGTTGGAGATTTGACCGTGGCGTATATAGATGTATCGGAGAACATGTTTTTCAACTACAATGTTAATTTTGTTTTTGGATAAATTCATCCCAACTACGGTTTTTTTTATTTGTATGAGTAGAGGCTTACGTTCAGCTTTTTCAGAGGCCCTAGACAAGTGGCAATCGCTTTGAGAGCGTTTTGTATTTCTACAAAGACTTTCAACAGGATTGACATAAGCTTCTCGTTTGGTTGGTTGGCTAATTTTCCATCATCGCTAATAGAATTTCAGTTTATCTAGGCCCTCTGACCATACTTGGTATAGTCTACAAAAGAACTTGGAGCAGTTTACTTTCTGAACGTACTGCAAACTGCGTACTGCGGCAATCTGCAAACAATCATTGGAATTAAAACCTAATTAATTACTGACTCTGTTATGAAACACAAATCCGTTGTTCTTGTACACACACGTGTGATCAATCAGCGTAAAGCTCCAGCTCCTTATGAAGACGAACAGACAGACAGTCGTAAAACTCGTGATGCGGACTGATTGGAAACACGTTCAGACGTTCATTCGTTCAACCGTGCGTACGCGCGCTTGCTTTCAATTATAAGAGATGTTATATGCCGCAAAGGAAATAGCATAATGCATTGCCGTAACGAATAGGCGAAATATTAATTTGAGTCTATTAGTATTTTTGGTAGAAATGTCTTTTTCGGATGGAAGTGTTATATTGAATCAAGATGTCAGTCTGCACATACACACACTATTTTGTAATTTGTGTTGTTTCTTTCAAGTTGCTGTATTCATTTGTTTTACGAGCATATTAGTTGTTACCTATGCGTTCATCTTCATGCAGAGCTGGCTTACGTTACTCATCTTTATTCTTGTGACCTATTTCTTATGCCATTGACCCAAGGCAACCATATAGGTCCATAAGTTGTTTCATTAACAAGTTTGCAACATTTACTTCTTTAACATACAGCTCATAATGTGTATAATTATTATGCCATAATGTTCACATCTGCGTAAATGAAATATTTACGCGCAAAAGGCAATGCCTCAAGGTACAATTTCTGGAACAGTCGAGCATTTAAATTCACGTGCATAAATCCGTCAGTTGAAGTTAAAAGTCGATTACAAAACAATTTTGAAATTTAAATTCGATTATACATTTTTTCTTCGATACGGTGGATAAGTAGAGGGTTTCTCCTCGCTACGTATCAGGGACCGGAATTATAATGTCGGTAGTAAGTTATCTTTAGTCTGCTACGGTTGCCATATTATTAACGTCAAAACATTGATATAACACGTGGCTCCTTTCCGCGGACATGTCTTCCAAACCGCACGTAGCAATCATCATTACGAATCAATCGTCGAAAGGCAGATGTGTAACAGTTACACTTCATCAGTTGTCCATGTATTTTATTTTGAAAACGATGTAACGTAACCACAAATGCTACGCAAAACTCGCAGTTTCCGTAACAGAATAAGGTTGATATTGCAAAGCCGAGAAATTGAAAATCAGTTCGAATACGAAAAGGGTTGAGTGCGACTGGCTATCTCGACGTCATCCTGTGGATCCCTATATTTAGAATGTCACTTAATAGCGTACAATTTTGCAGGCAATACCGTCGATTGTGTAGGTGCATTCAGAGGAAAATGCTCGACGGAACGGAAAATTTGTCGCGGCCATTATTCGCACTAGCGCTTCGGACGATTAAATTCGGCTCACCCACGAGTTTAGCACTGTGATGTACATGAAACTAGCTTCAATAGACGCATAGGAGGCAGTTATCTCCACACAATTACGTTCACCACTTCCTTTGAATAATTCTGGGGTTGAAAAACCAATATTTCTAGAAATGACTACGCCACGTAAATTATATTTTTTTGTAGCTATTCAATATTCACATCGTTGTCTGAACCCGCAAAAGATAAGGCAACCTAACGTGCGCTAAAAGACCAAAAAACAATTATAATAATTCAAACGATCGAAAAGTAGTCCAATAAAGCAATTTGTCATCCGCGATAACGCTGTTTGAAAACATTAAGTCGGCGAGTAAAATAATCTCCTCTCAAAACGAGATTTCTGAATCTGAATTCGATTGTCCCCTGACTGGATTGTAAGTAACTTAATACTTTGGCGCCGTCCTACCACATTTTGGTAGCTTCTTCTCGGTTTCACGCAACTGTCATTATGACAAAGTGTTTACAAAATGCTACATCTTTTTTCTTTATCTTGTGTTTTGCATGTTTATTTGGGAGGTTTGTGAATATTTTATTGTTATTGTGTGTGGATACATATGAAGACACGTTAATTTATGTTTGTCAATTTATTTATAGACTGTTTGTGTCAAGTTTAGTCGTTATTGCTCGAATAGTGTTGTGTTCTTAGATAAAGCGTAAAATATATTAATCAAAATGAACACGACTTAATTATTAATAACCCATTGTTAGGATAAAGATGAAAACAGTTCCCGATTCAAACATTGATGCTATCTTTTATACCCTTACGAAATAACAAGGTCAGTAAAAGATTCCGTAGTAAATAAAGAGATTACGGTAGGAGTTTGGTCGGGGCCTACTTTCTCTCGTGTACCTTTTTTATCCTAACAGACAATAGCAGACTTAAGATCGGCACCGTCTTCATTGCAGTAAGACTCTCGGTATTTATTCCCAAAACGACGTAAAGTAGATAAGCCCCTCCCGTGTAGAAAAATTCCCTTTTAGATTTATCGGTAATCTCGTTTGTTGCCGCTTTTATTGTTTCTGTGAACAATAATGAATTAGACTTACTTGCTCACATTATTTGCTTAGGCCCGGCGTCATTTTGTTTACTTTGGTAACTGCATATCTCGTCAAGGGGAGAGTAGGGTTAGCTGAATCAATGCGGTGGGCGTTCTGCAAGGGGATTTCTAGATTTATCGTTACTTTGTTTTGTATTGTACAGTCATTTTCATTCGGTCCGCACAGAAATCTATGAATTTCCTTTGTTCAATTCGGTGGAGCAAAAAATTTCATCCAGTGAATCTCGTTATGAGAGACTTTGATGTAATAAAAGGAAAGTTTTTGAGAGAGAAAAAGCAATGTTCACATTCCACACGATGTTCGCGGCCATTTGATCACTAACGAGACGATTCCCGGAAGCTATAATACTTTGTTACTTTTGTGAAATAATGTTGTTATTTTACACATAAATTGTTAGAAGCGTTTTAATTAGGACGTGGACTCTTCAATTGAAAGCATTCCTATCTTTTCATAATTTTCTTTGTTAATTAATTACAAATTGTGACAGGCAATTTTCTACGTCAAATCAAAAGAAAACGACTAATGTTGTATGTTTATAATTTACAGCAAATGTGGTTTTATTTTTTATAGTTCACGCTTCTTATGAGCTGCAATAAAAAACGTCCTTACGACCGTTACAGATTCAAAAGCACTACAAAAAGAATTTGGCACTAATTTAAATAACTTTTACATTTAAATATTTCCCACGACATAATATTATGATACGGCATTATCATTTATTCAAAATATGTACGGATTTCTGTGTCATTAGCTTGTTGATTCCACAAAATTCATCTGACACCTCTTAATGAGTCGCATACATTTCGGAGGCGTGTTATGGAATGCAACGTTACGATATTTGGGGCCAAGCATACGAAATTAAGTGAGCTCATTAGTAAAGTACTGGCAACTAGAACTAAATTTATATGAGATAAATTCACACGTAATCAGATAATACACCATATTTGGATATTAAAACTATTTATGTAACGACTTTTGTGAGCGAGTGTGGGCGTTCGTCGTATAACTGTTTCTATAGTCGGTTTTGTGAACTTGTCCCATTTGGTTTATAATCTTTAATTATTAATTTCGTGATGTTTTGGACATTAAAGCGTAATTTTTTATCGTTTTAACAACAGTAACTGCCTGTTTCGCTATCTCTAGTTTATTTATCTTCTAGATGATTTCATATGAATTTCATACTATCATGCCCGCATTCACCGAAAGGTTAGGCAGAGGTCGATCTTGGTATAATCTATAAGTCTCATGCAACAGAGGGCGAGTCAAATCTTGACTCGGGCTGCTACTGAAAAGTTCTTGACAAATCTGAAAAAATTATACAAATACCGTATTTTTTATTTTGTTATTAGGTGAAGAGTTTCTATCAGAACGATGTGAAAGTCTCCCTTAAATTTTAAATAGGTGATCTAATATACAGGCATTCCTAGTGCAGACACAGTCTCTCACAAACTAATGTCACGTCGTTTTTAAGCTCGTCTGAACAAATATGATGTCAGTGTTTGTAAAGAGAAAATAAATTATTTGAATTTCGAATTCAAAATTCATTCATTTGGTGAACTGCACATTATTTTTGTTGTATTTTCCACTTATAAATAAAGGGGTAATAGAAACCTCGCACGGGCTGCCAAGCGTGAGAGGGGGAGCGTTGTATATTGAGTAGATTGCTGATAGGGTTGCCGTTGTTTGGTGAAGCGACAGGTGTTCAGAATAAATCTTATTATTATTTTAGTTCTCTTTGTGTCTTTGAAGAGCTCGTGGCTAAGTATCAACTGCCGTACGGGTCGATCCATGAGGTTAAGCTACACTTGCCGGGGTTGGTCTGTGGATGGGTGACCATCTTTACATACCGAGACTCCTCCACGCTCGGAAAGCACGTTAAACCGTTGGTCCCGGCTGTCATCCGTGGATCTTTGATAGTCATTACGGGTCGTCAGAAGCCCGAAAGTCTGACAACCAGTCTTACCAAGGAGTATCGTATTACCCAGTTATTGGGTTGTGGAGGTTAGATAGACAGTCGCTCCATGTAAAAAACTAGTATTCAGCTGCCTGCTACCGTTAGACTGGAAGCCGACCCCAATATAGTTGGGAAAAGGCTAGGCAGATTGATTGATTGAGTCTATTCTATTTAAAGGTTGTATGGTATCGTTTTTATAAAGAACTAGCTTGTGCCCGCGATTTATTGTACGTGAAATTTCTTGTTCCCCGTCGTCCCACCACGTCATCGGCATCGCATCGCCTGCCCAAGCTATTACTTCTTTTTCCCTTAGCGTTCTTTTTGCGCGGTTCCTTAGAGTCCTAGCGTGATGTTGAACAGCTTTTAGCCTTCCTCAAGAACTGGGCTATTAAAGCTGAAGAGCGCGCGAAAATATTTTTTCAAATCCGACCGGCAGTTCCAGATATTACTCTGGAACTGCCAGTCGGATTTGAAAAAATCGTTTCGCGTTGATCCAAACAAACAAAAAAACAAACTCTTCAGCTTTATTAGTATAGATAGGTAGGTACAGTAGGCCGCACTTTGGTGGTAGGTAACAAAACCAGCTATAAACTGGCCTCTTATTCTATTTCATCTCCAGCCAGCTCAAGGGCGACTTGTTGTCGACTGCATACATGAAAGAGGTATCTAATGAAAGGTCGACTGAGGTACCCAAATTAATTCTTCTGGCATAGGTCCGTAATTAGATATGTGGCGGCATCTAAATCGCCACATGCAAACGCATCAAAGGCCTGACGTCACACAAATCCTGCATCGTGCAATTAAAGTTTACCGCGCGATCGACATATATACAAGCTCTCGACTTCAACTATTAGGCAGTTGCCCGCCAGACACGACACCCGTCTGGTCGGAGGATCCTCCCTTTTCTATAGAGGATGACTGAACTTTACACCCTGTTCCTCATACCTCTAAAGATACTTTGTAATGAATACCTCTTCCTAGTTATATCATAACTTTCTGTAAGCCCGGTAGGCACCGGCATATTTTTATCGCGGCGATTTTTTTCGCGTATTGTATTTTCAACGCTCGGCTTAGCGCCGAGAGTTGAATATCCAACAGTGTGTTTTCTTGACGCGCTGGATGCATTTGGTTGGATTCTCAATGTTCGGCTCAACACCGAGAGTTGAAAATCCAATGTACGAAAAAAAATCTCCGTGCGAACCTGGTCTTATCGAATGTCCTGTCTCACTGAGCATTCTTTAAAGTAAGTAGATGGCTTTCTTATTGTCCTTTGACCTTTCCTATTATTCCAATGTCTAATTGGCATAAACTTAGTTGACTATGTTGTAATAGCCCAGTGGTTAAGGCCTCGCATCTCATGCACGAGGTTGTTGGTTCAAATCCGGGCAAGTACCAATGTGACTTTTTCAATTAATTTGTACTTTCTGAGTTTATCTTGGACATTACTGACATCGGTGATGGAAAACATCGTGAGGAAACCTGGACTTTTAGTTTATATAAGTCTGAAATCGCCAACTCGTCTTGAGCAAGCGTGGTGATCAATGCTCGTGCCTTCTACCGTGCCGCCCATTGTGTCACGCTACGTAAAATTTCTATTTTTCTTGTTTCTTTCTCCACCTTGTACCAAACATGACACAAAATCGACACTTAAGCGAATGCTATGAAAGCCTTGTTCATTACCATTTAAATTGTCACAGGGTATAAACTCTAATATAATGCAATCAGCGTAGAGTGTAGCATAAATACAGAGTGCTTTAATTTTGCAGCGGATAAATTTAGCTGTGGATGACGATGACATTATGTCAATATTGACAAAGTAAGGATTATCGTACGTTAAATCCAGCTTCAGATAGCAGAGCTTCATTAATCCTGGATACTATTTAGAAATGTAACAGTTACTAAATTGTAGTATGCTGTCATAGTCAACTAAACTATCATGTTAACTTTATAATAGGATTAATAAAAAGATCGTGTAATTGTTTATTGTGTATAAACAATTACGAGTGTAAAAAAATTCTAACAAATTTGATAAAGACACTAAATTACGCAGACACTGAGGAATATTGCAACATACAAAATTATACTCACATTCACACACCTATACACACACACACACGCGCGCACACACACACACACACACACACACACACTGTTTATATCTAAGGTACTGAAAAAAATGTATACTGCTGCGGAAGAGTGGAGTCTCCTAACAAAGGCATTTCTTGCTTAACAGGAGGCTCACCAACTAATATATGATAACTATATATAGATATATAGATATATATAACTAATAATGTATGGTGTAATTTTCTGGGGAAATTCGACAGATATTGACATAATTTTTAAAGCACAAAAACGGTGCTTAAGGGCTGTGTTTGGGCTTCAAATGGTCGAAACCTGTAAACCGTTTTTCCAAGAGTATAAGATTCTGACTCTCCCAAGTCTGTATATCTATGAGGTCTCATTATTTGTGAAAACCAATAAAAACATATTTAAATTAGCATCAGAAATAAATAATAGGCAACAACGGGACGCACTACGCCTCTATGTACCCCGAACATGTACCTCTTTAATGTACAAGAGTGTGTTCCATATGGCTCCTGTAATCTTCAATAAATTACCTAAAGAAATAAGGGCAATGAATACGGCCCTATTTAAGAAAAGTCTAAAAAAAATTCTGGTTAATAAATGCTACTATAACTTGAATGACTTCCTCAATGATAATTTTGCCAAATTATAGACCTCATAGTGACATCAAGTAAAATCAATTATTCAATGAATTATGCATGTATCGCTTAATAACTAATTTTGACATTGACATTGAAATAATTTAAATATTTTTATTATTTAATGAATAATTTATTCTCCACTATGACTTTAACTTATTATAACTATTCGTGCTTATTTCATCTAATTTTATTTATTTCAATGTCTATTTTGATTAATTGATGAATAACTATGACTGTATAAATTTTTTGCATGCCTTATGGTAGAATCACTTGAAACATGTAATTCTTATAACACCATTGTAACAGTGTATTCAGCAAAAATAAATGATTTGATTTGATTTTGATTTAATGTAAAACTTTTTGGTTCAGAACTAAATTTGATTTGATTTGATAGTCATATTATTTATCAATGCCATTCGTTTTATGTATGCCAAATTTTCAAGCTATGTAGTTGGCTCAGTGAATCAATAATCGTTTTGCTTTTTGTGGTTGCAACTTCGATTACCTTTATATCTGGACGAAATTATTATACCTAGTTACACAGTTACGAGTATAAATATATAACTATAGACAGCTCGGGAATGATATCTGCCTTCATGATTCATCTATTCATATTCGTTGTCAAGATGACGGCAAATATAAGTGACCATTTGTGGAAGGCATATAAGGCAGCAGAAATATAAGACACCGAAGGAACACCAAAAATTTCTGACGAGACAAGTGACGCCTAAATTTAGGATGCTGCATCGTCTTCAAAAATATGTGTTACCTACTGAATGTAAATAATGATCATTAAGTCTTTTAGCATCTTTTACTAAGCCAAACACCCTGCAATGCTTGCGATAGCAAAGGGTTTTCCTCGAAAGTACAACGAGTAGGGTTGGAATTCACGACCTCTAGCTCGATGTTTTAACATTTAAGCGAGTGCCAATAGTTGAACATAATAATCCCAATTATTTGGTACTTTTTTCCGAAATACGTAATATATAAACCGTAGCTAAATAATATCAGTCTGTTTATACTGTTGCACTACTAAAATAATTCACCTAAACGTGGTCCAATCTCCGTACGACGTTTACGTTTGCGAATTAATTTTAAGAAGATTGGTGTCCACTCGGGCGATATTGATGCACTACAGTGAACAGATAAACACCACTGAACCTTTGTTATGAATAAAGGATTTTCAACAGCTCGGTTACTCTCTGAATAAAAATTCGAGCTACGGTTTTCCGTAGTAATTGTTTTTTTTTTGCTAAATTTCCGCATCTTTTTTGGTAATCTTATTACAAAACGCTGCGATCTATTTCAAAATATTTTATTTTAGAAGCTGGATGCACTATTTCAATTGGTATTTTCCTATGGAGAAGAACCGGCAAGAAACTCCACGGTTTCTCTTTTAATTGATTAATTAAGCAGAATAATGATTGTTTTGATTAAGGATTTATCTAAAATTCCTGCCGGAGGCTCTACGCAGAGGTTGTGCGGTCCATGGCCCTTTACGGGGCAACGGTGTGGGCGCGTTCATTAAGGCGGCGGCCAGCCCACCGGTTGGACGCGTCCAAGAGTCCGGGGATACCGCACGGTGTCCAGTGAGGCGGCGAGCCTCCTTGCCGGATTGCCGCCATGGGATCTGGAGGCAAAAGTCCTCGCGCACATTTGGGAGTGGCGTGAGGAGGCGAAACACCGGGGCGTAACTCCACTGCCGCGAGAGATCGCGGCACAGCGGACAGAGCTCCGGTGGGATCTAATGGCGGCATGGAGCGTGCGATTGTCGCAACCCAGTGCTGGGCGCGCCACTATTGCGGCGATAAGTGGCTAGAGAGGCGCCACGGCGTTCTCACCTTCCGACTCACGCAGGTCCTCACTGGAGATGGTTGTTTCGGGAGGTTCCTATTTCGTATCAGGCGGGAGGAAACGCCCGGGTGTCATCACTGCGTGGATCGCTCGGAAGACACGGTAGAACATACGGTGGAGTTCTGCCCGGCTTGGGCAGAGCATCGCCGTGTCCTCGTGGAGGCGATCGGTGGCGGGGATCTCTCGCGTCCGGCCCTGGTCCAGGCCATGGTACGGAGCAAGAGGGCATGGGAGGCCGTCACCTCCTTCTGCGAAGCAGTAATGCTCGCGAAGGAGGAGGCAGAACGCGTGAGGGATAGCCAAATCTTGCGCCCTCATGCCCCTAGCCGCCGCAGGAGACGCCCTGGGCGTCGAGAATCGCATGCCGATTCCCGGCCACCGTAGGCGCAGGCTTGCGGACGGTGAGCAATGGGTAGCTCGCCGTCCAATATGGACAAGGCCCGGTTCGACGGCGCGTTGTGTTCCACGCGCGCCTCAAAGAGATGTCAGCAAATGAAGGGACCGATGCCTGCCGGGGTTGCGGGAAAGTCCAAAAGGGATACCGTGGCCCCTGGCAACGTACAAGCAACTGAAGGAACCCGGGTGGGTTTTAGTCAGTAAGAGTCTGACACGCCCTCCCGCTCCGTCCAGAGTGGGACAAGTAATTTGATAATTTCACATCCAAACAAAAATAATAATGGGAGAAATAGAATTTTAGATAAATTGGGTATGTACCTAAAAATTAAACATGTAACTAAGCCAAAAACATTCCATCTATTTATTAAATAAAATATAAAAACACGAATCTGTTAACAATCCACGATAAAAACATAAATGGTTGGAAATATTTGTATTGTTTTGCAGCTTCTATTTATTGCTTTCAAACGATCGTCAGTTAAGTCTATTAGGTTCAATAACTGAAAGGTTTCATAGTTTTAAAACTGTTCGCTCATAAAATTCATAGCTATCATGCTAAAAATATATTTGGTTTGAATAAAATTTGTTTATACTAGGTACAATATTTTTGGTACAATACCAGGATTTTTTTATAATGCGAAGCGATTTTATGTTTTTTTTTAAACATTTCTTAACTAGCTGTGGGTAGATAATAAATATGTTTTATGTAAGCTTCGAGATTCCTTTTTTTAAATATTGGTAGGTATATTTAATTAATTGCCTTGTGTAAAATTAGAACCCCAGTATTGTTCAAAATTCAAACCGAAAAGAAACATAAGACAATCAAATAAATGTGTAAGACATACCACGGCGATAAATTCTCGGTGATTCGATATAAATTCGTTGTCCTCTCCTCTCGTCTGTACTTTGTCATTGCGATAATTAGGACGTAGAAGTGTTGCGGACTGTAATTTCTCTTTGTGTCTCAGTATTTTGTCATGTTTAATTTCATGCCTTCAACCGCATCTCCGCCAATTAGGTTTGGTGACGTTATGTCTTTTTGTAGGAGGCCACTTTTATGTTCTGCACAATTAATGTTTTTGGTAGGGTTATGGACGTAGACGTTTGCTAAAAATATATAAAGTGTGATGTTGATATGATTTCAAGAAATGAAAAGTATTCTTAGTGCAATGAAGCACTTATATAAGAACAAAACCTAGGTTCTCTACGTTGAAGAATACGATAAGAAATGTTTTTTCTTTGCATAGTAAAAATAGTTTTTTGTTGTTTTGTTTGTATGTTTGACTGCCTTGTTGGTCTAGTGGTTGCAAGCTTTACTGCTTAGCATGAGGTCCTGGGTTCGATTTATATCTGGAATTTCTCAGTAGTAGCCTGGAGTCTGAATCTGTGCCCGGTTGATCACATAGGCTCGTCTCCTGTGACATGGGACTTGAAACATGACTGGCGAAATGAAGGTGTACTATAGATATACCTCTGCCCAACCCTTCGGGGAAACAAGGCGTGATATTGTAAGGATAGTTATTCAGAAAGGCAAGAATAATGTCTGTTACCTAAATGCATTTTTTTTTATTGTATACGCAGCAAAAATGTTGTATCAATCCTCTACAATAAATTAAAACCTACATAAAGACAGTAACAAAATAATGTCTCAGCAATTTTTTTTACCGAAGAACCTATCCATACCTTCCAACACTGAAAATACAACTACTGTTTATATAAGACATCACTGCGACGGGTTGGAGGTGCGTGGGGCTGAGGCGGCGCGCGGGCGCAGTGTGCCAGCGGCGGGTCTACGCGGTGGAGAGGCAATCGACCGGCTTGCCACAAAGCAGGGGTTCGTGACGAAACAATAATTATATTTAATAATCACCTTATCAAAGACGATGTAATTTGTTTTGGCTGATTCAATATCGACATAATTTGGTTAGTCAGCTGTCTGATTGATCAAAGGCCAAGGAAATAATGGTCTGAACTGTTCACGGTAATTAAGGATTTTTAATAAGAAATAAGAATCGATATTCTTTGGTATTCGATTTGTATTGAATGTTGATGGGCATGCATTATGCAACCTGTGTATTTCGAAATATTTTTATAGCAGTTCTTCGTTTATAATAAAGTATGATTGCATATTATTTAGTTAAATGAAGATTTAAAATAATCTTACAAAACTGTGGTGATAAGTTATTTAGTCTAATCATTAAGTATTTCGAATCAATGGGAAATAATCAATCTGCCCAGCCTTATCCCAACTATGTTGGGGTCAGCTTCCAGTCTAACCATATGGAGCTGAATATCGTATTTTACATGGAGCGACTGCCTATCTAAACTCCACAACATAGTAACTGGGTGATACGATACCCCTTGGTAAGACTGGTTGTCAGACTTTCAGGCTTCTGACGACCCTTAACGACTGTTAAAGATCCACGAATGACATCTGGGACCAACGGCTTACCGTGTTTTTCGAGGCACGGATGAGTCTCGGTATGTTAAGATGGTCACCCATCCACAGACCAACCCCGGCAAGCGTAGCTTAACCTGATGGATTGAGCCATACGGCTGTTATTACTTAGCCACGAGGTCCTCAATCAATGGGAAAGAATATACTTATAATATTATTCATTTATCTCTTCCCCTCATCTTTTTCAATAACCGTTGAAAAAGTTCGAAGCCTTCCTCACAGCCTGCTCTACAAAAATATCTCTTCAATTTCCTCAGTAAAGATGTCACCGGAACAAATCAAATAAAATCTAAAGAACTGACGTCACCAAGATAGCCTGCAGGTCATCACAGCGACACCTTATGACGTCATCCCGACCTACTCTTATCGTTGCAACTTGCACTCAGATTTATGTTTCTACAGTGACATCACACTATGAAACGACTTTATGTATTACTGATGGATACCCTGTTGAAAGGCTATTGATGTGAGAAAGCTCTTAGTTTTTCATGAGTGCATTACGTAAGCCAGTAACCAGATTTTTTATAGGCGTGTTGTGAAAATGTATGGTTGCATTATGTATTTTGCTATGATTATGACGTCATCATATTTTGATAGTTATTACGGGTATAGGTTAAAGATATTTTCGGTCTTCCAGTAGTGGTAGGATCGTCAACTAACGGTGGCATAAAAAAATATTTTTCACTATTTAAGTTTTTTTTTTTGGAAGTCGTTTATTATTATGTAAAAAAGTTTATATTTTTCATTTTTTAGTAGTGGTACTTACCCCACACAAATTCGAATACCACTACCTGCTTTGTAAATAACAGTGACAGGAATTTATTGTAACATCATCATGATGTTTTCAAACTCAAACTCAAACTTTAATTAAAATAAGCCATGGAAGCTAAGAGATGGCCAGTCTCTACTGACGGCGCCCGTTCACGAACATGACGCATGGATTAGCACCATTCAGCTCAACCATTATGAAGGGAGCTAAATGATCCAACACACGTGCCACCGCCAGCGAGACATTAGAGTGAGCATGACATAATCTCAGCCGCCAGGGCACATTCAAGTCAATGAAAGACATACCCAGTACCTAAATGGTAGCTTTACAGTCGGTACATAGTACTCATACATGTGCTATGCAATTATACAATGCTAAGACATTGAATTTATACAATGCAAAGATAGTTTTTAAAATCTTCAGCAGCTCCTTTCATTGATATGAATCCATGATGTAGTTATTTATTATTTATTGACGATCGTCCATTGTTTCTTTTACAACCATACCATTTTATTTCTTTCCTATCACACAGCACTATATAATTATGTATAATTGTTTTTAAAAAAATATCTAATCGAGTTTAATATTATTTGCTACACATCTATCTATTTTTATTTAAATATAAAACACACACTATAAAACTGATTTACATCCGCAAGACGTTCTCGTAACATAAGGTCCAGTTGAAAACCAGCGTCAGACACTAGTTGTCTGGCATTTATGTTGGATTGGGCCTATTTGGCACAGCCGTGAGGCACACGGTGCTATTCTAAGTTATTTTGTTTTTGTGTAAATATTGTGTGCCTTGACCTGAGTCAAATAAATTTATTTTCTTTCATCAATTCATTATCCATACAGACTAAATAACATATCCATACAGATCCTAACTCAAAAAGTAAATTCAAACTCAAACTCAAAGCATTTATTTCAATTAAACCATTTACAGGCACTTTTGAACTGTCAAGAAGTCGGTCAGTCAGAAATATGAAGCTAGTTGCCCATTCCAAAGCGTAGTAGGTACCTATGGAGAAGAATGGGCAAGAAACTCCACGGAAACTCATTAAATCAAAAATTTGATACAAAATATTGGTTACATCATTCATGTTGGAATTATACACGTGAGAACAATGTAAAAAGACGTGCACGTTAAAAGCGTCCGAAATAAAAAGAAAAAACAAAGAACCATTATAAAATTTAAAATAAATTAAAATAAGCCATTGCAGCTAAGAGATGACCAGTCCCAACTGACGGCGTCCGTTCACGAACATGCCGCATGGATCAGCACCATTCAGCTCAATCATTTTGAAGGGAGCTAAATGATCCAACACACGCGCCATCATCAGCGACACATCTGAGTGAGCATGACATACTCACAGCTACCAAGGCACATTCAAGATAATGAAAATACCCAAGCAATACAATTTATAGTATATGATTGAAGTTAATACAATTTATAATATATGACGGAATTATGCCTGAATATAAATTTAAAAAAAAAAGTCTGAATTGACAACCTTCTCCTTTTTTAGAAGTCGGTTAAAAAACTCTCAGCCAAAAAGATTGTTCGCGTGAACACGTGATAGTCACATCAACAGATTTTAGCATTCCGAATTTCCGAAAAAAATTGTTATATGAACACGACGATCGTTCGCGTATATTTACGCGAACGATCTTTTTGGTTAGGACGAGGGGGCAGATAAACATTAACCTATTGAAAGGAACCCTTGTAGCAAATAGTAACTTAAGTACTTATCTTTAAATTGAAATTTCCTTATCACACTTCCGTATACGAGCGTACATTTTAGCAGTCCACTAATAAAATAACTATAACATTTTATGTTATAAAGTAAAATATTATTATGTTCATAAAACACAATAATAAAGTTACTTGTATATAACAGAAAGGTTTAAAATGCTCGCTGTTCTATTGTACAACTTCAGTGGCAATATAAAGTTAGTATTCATCGACAGAAAAAAACGCATTCTCTATAACAACAGCTCGTTGAAAGTTCAGTCAGTTCCCAGTTCGATTTGGGATTAAAACTCTTCCCTGGTTTTTCTAGAGAAAGACTGGCAAAAGCTATTTAACTTTGCAAGCAAATAATAGTTCGCTATCGCTCTCCAATTTGCATGCGCAAGCGTGAAACGAAATAGGAACTCTGTTAAACATTTTGTTATACGTACGTAATTGAGAAGCCCGTGGATAAGTAATAACTGCCGCACGGGCAGGGACCATTTGGGTTACCCATTGAAAGGGTTTGCGATTGGGTTTTTCTAAGCAGTTATTTAAAAACCCATACGATGTGGGTAACCCATTTGAACGGCTTAATTTAAGCCGATAGGGTTTTTCTAAGCCGTTATTTAAAAACCCATACGATGTGGGTAACCCATTTGAACGGCTTAATTTAAGCCATTCAAATTTCCGTTACCCATTGAAAGGGTTTTCGATAGGGTTTTTCTAAGCCGTTATTTAAAAACCCATACGATGTGGGTAACCCATTTGAACGGCTTAATTTAAGCCATTCAAAAGGGTTACACTTTCAACTCTCCTAAAACGATAACAGCGTAACATTCCGACTGACGGAGCAATTTAATATGATCTCTCTATGATGGGCATAGGTTGCAAAATGGAATAGCACGCGTTAAGCGACCGCGGCGGCGCCTTTGTGCCTACTTACCGAGCGGCTTCTAAACAGGGATCTATGATCATTATTGCATGTAATATAGTGTTTATTTTAGCTTTGCTGCCTGGATATCGAAATTACATAATATTATGATTTTTTCATGTCTGGACTTGTTACTTACTTTATTGCAGGCATTTGCTGGGACCGTACAATTGTCATTCTTGCTGTTTGATTTTTTGAACCCGGGCGTCTTTTGCGATATTATTAGGTATTTATTAGTCAGTGCGTATTTGTGAATTTTGAACAATCGCTATAATGCCAAAACCAAGACGAGATGCTGTCGGACTGAAGGTCTCATCCTAACTAACAAAACGAGCCCAAACTCGGCACACCTAGTTCTACTCGTCGTAGAGTACCAGTAGCAGTCACCAAAGTACACCTTCAGGTCAGTCCATCAAGTCCGGTGGTGAGGTCTCATCACAACTAACAAAACGAGCCCAAACTCGGCACACCCAGTTCTACTCATCGTAGAGTACCCGTAGCAGTCACCGAAGTACATCTTCAGGTCACTCCTTTCAGTCCGTAGGTAAGGTCTCATCATAACTAACGAAACGAGCCCAAACTCTGCACACCTAGTTCTACTCGTCGTAGAGTACCAGTAGCCGTCACCGAAGTACACCTACAGGTCACTCCATCTCGTCCAAAGGTAAGGTCTCGTCATAACTAACAAAACGAGCCCAAACTCGGCACATCTAATTCTACTCGTCGAGGAGTACCAGTAGCAGTCACCGAAGTACACCTTCAGGTCACTCCATCAAGTTTGGAGGTAAAGTCACATCATAACTAACAAAACTAGCCCAAAGTCCACAGCCCACATCTTTCTACCAGAAGAGAGCTTCCAGTACCTCCTAGCAATAACTGAAGTAGGTATTTGTATCTAAGTATTATTTAGTAAAAATACAAACAACAATACGAAATATTTTTTGTAGATGCCTATGTATTATAAAGAATATAGAGAAAAAAAAATTTTCAAAGTACCAAAATTAGTTCACTTGACTACTATTCCCGCAACTAACCGTGCGTACACTTGTGTGTGTGACCTTTGTCAATGTAGTAGTTCGATTCTATACCTATCAAATTTGCAAACGCGTCCTTAAGAGTTTAGATTGTTAAATTACCTAAGTAACTATACCATAGAAAATTAAAGAAAAGACTTTAAAAAAAAAATTGTAATGTCACCCTTTGTAGGACACATCACCTTACTCCGTGTGTTTCGTCTACAAGCCTACGATATCTAGTGAAATAAAAGCAATGCGCGTGGTGCTCGCCCCACCCCACCATCACCTATTTAGCACAATTTTATTGAAAAACCATATGATAACCCGAACAAAACCCTTATATTATATGGGTTATCATAATGAAGGGGTAACCCTTTCACTGCGGTTCGAGTATAGAACCCATTCAATGGGTTATCATGTAACCCTTTCACTGGGTTTCAAGTATAGAACCCATTCAATGGGTTATCATGTAACCCTTTCACTGGGTTTTAGGTATAGAACCCATTCAATGGGTTATCCATATTGAAGAGATAACCCTTTTAATGGGTTTTGAGCACAGAACCCATTCAAGGGGTTACATCAGATAAAGGTAACCTCATAAACGGCTTACCCTTTCGAAAAGCTTAACTCTTAACCGGGGTTGCACGGTCCCTGCGCACGGGTCGATTCATTAAGTTAAGCTACGCTTGCCGGGGTTGGTCTGTGGATGGGTGTCCATCTTTACATACCAATACTCCTCCGTGCAAGCCGTTGGCCTCGGCTGTCATTCGTGGATCTTTGACAGTCGTTACGGGTCGTCAGAAGCCCGAAAGTCTGACAACCTTACCAAGGGATATCGTATTACTCTGTTACTGGGTTGTGGAGGTCAGATAGGTAGTCGCTCCATGTAAAATACAGGTATTCAGTTGCATCCGGTTAGACTGGAAGCCAACTCCAATATAGATGGGAAAAGGCCAGGCAGATTGATACGTAATTGAGAAGTTTTACTGATTCCTTTCAAATGAGACGAAAGAACGTGGAATGGGATTAGGATCCCTAAAATTGGGAGCCTCGCAAATCCCTAAAGGGCGGAAAAGTTGTACTTTTGTTCCACCCCTTTGCTAATAACAGTAATGAACAGTAAAGGTCTCAATATGAGATGGAGCAAGCTTTAACTCATTTATCAGTCACATTGGGACTGGGATATTTTTAAAGGGAAATCTACTTAATCCCTTTTCGCTGGGTGCTGACGTAAAGTTCATTTACTTTCTGGAAGGTCTGTATTTTGTATTGGCTTTTTAATTATTGCTCTTCAAATTCTGTATGGTAAAATAGATGATGTACCTACCTAACCTTTTGTAAGTCTTAATTTTTTTTTTGCGGTTTTACTTTTATGTGTTACTATAGATGACAAAATTGCAATATAGAATCTAACACTAAATTACATGACTAACTTTACAAATACACACACCAACACGGTCTAGGGATATTTCATACTCAATTAAATAACTCGAAAAGTACTGGCCGCAGTGTAATCTTTCATACACCGATTTGTTTGTAATTTATCTCAGACTAATTCCAAATTCAAATTTTTGAAAATTCTTTTGTTTCGGTGGCATAAAAATGTCTTGATGTGTAGGAGAGGGAATTTTCATTTGTGCGAAATTTAGAAAACAATACGAATTACGTTTAGTTACAGTTTTTTTTCATTTTTAAACGAAAGATAAAGTTAAAATTGAGGTATTGTAGCCATGCAACGCCAACATTTGACGAGGGCGGAGATGTTACGAGCTGTGGGAATGCTGGAAGCTGGGTCTGTTCAGCGTAATGTTGCTGAGGCCATAGGGACCCACCAAAATGTAATTTCAAGATTGTGGACACGCTATCGTGCCACAGGTGAAGTAGCGGAGAGGCACCGGGGGCCAAGTCGCATCACTACCCCCAGACAAGATCGATTTTTGCAAATTACTGCGCGAGCTCAACCAAATGCAACGGCGACTCAATTGGTCCAAAGGCTGCGAGTGGAACACCAAGTGCTTGTGAGTGACCAAACTGTAAGAAGGCGACTGCATGAAAGCAATCTACGCTCTCGTAGACCACTCCGGGTCCAACCTTTACGGAGAGGCAATCGTGGACGACGATTAGAATGGGTTCGGAACCACGTGGACTGGGGCCGTGAGCAATGGTCCAATGTGCTGTTCACGGATGAATCCAGGTTCGGCTTCCATCCAGATTCACGAAGGACGCGTGTTTGGCGAGTTCCTGGACGATGGAGCCGTCTTCAGAACCCTCAGGAAGTTCACCCATACCAAGGAGGAACAATTATGGTTTGGGCAGGAATTCGTCTTGGAGGACGGACGGATCTCGTTTGGGTGCGGGGCAATATGACGGCAGAACGATACGTCCAACAGGTGCTGGGGCCCGTAATCTTGCCCCACAGAACACAAATGGGGCAAGATTTCCTGCTCATGCACGACAATGCCCGGGCACACACGGCGAGAACGGTAGCAGCTTGGTTACATACACACAATGTTAGGGCCTTAGACTGGCCTGCTCAATCGCCAGATCTAAATCCCATTGAGCATGCGTGGGATATGCTGCAAAGAACAGCTCTGAGGGAAGTTCCTGAAAATCTGGCTACAGAAGATCAACTTTTTGCGCACCTCAGAAGGACATGGGACAATATTCCGCAGCAAGACATTGACAACCTTGTTCTGAGCATGCCGAATCGTTGCCGATGTGTTATGAACATCATGGGCGCTTTCTCAAACTACTAACTTCAAGTTTATAAACACAAATTAAATGATTTATCTATTTTTTTCAGTTTTTACTCATAAATTAAAAGTTAATTCATATACGGTTTCCGTCTATGCTTCATTTTTTTTCCATAAAATCCTGAAATTTTAATCGAAGTACCTTAACCATTATTAAAAAATGGTAGAATATTAAATAACGTATCTTTTAAATATATACATGTCATATAAATAATTAACACATTGATAGTAATTCGCTTTTTTAAAAATATCCCTAGACCGTGTTGATGGTATATACAAAAACAAAAGGACACTTAGGTGTCAAAATACTCATCCGGAAACGTGCACAGAAGACTGGCAGCATTGCCACGTTGAATGGCAATGCTAATTCTTTGGCCAGAGAATGAGCCAGCCCTCTGATGACGTGAAGTGTCAATCAGTCGGCGAGTCTTAAAGTAGTAAGTACGTACATACCTAAATCTTAATCTTAAAGTAGTAAGTACGTACATACCTAAATCTTAATCTTAAAGTAGTAAGTAGGTACATACCTAAATCTTAATCTTAAAGTAGTAAGTACGTACATACCTAAATCTTAATCTTAAAGTAGTAAGTAGGTACATACCTAAATCTTAATCTTAAAGTAGTAAGTACGTACATACCTAAATCTTAATCTTAAAGTAGTAAGTACGTACATACCTAAATCTTAATCTTAAAGTAGTAAGTACGTACATACCTAAATCTTAATCTTAAAGTAGTAAGTACGTACATACCTAAATCTTAATCTTAAAGTAGTAAGTAGGTACATACCTAAATCTTAATCTTAAAGTAGTAAGTAGGTACATACCTAAATCTTAATCTTAAAGTAGTAAGTAGGTACCTAATCATTATTTTAAACGATATTTGAATCATCATTAGCTACGCTAGGTAGGATTTGAAATTTAGGCAACAAGATGGCTCTAAAGGAGCTGTCGCATGCTGCGTGCATCACTGTCGGCTTCCTAATTAAATTATCACGATTTTCAATAAATCAGTTTACAGTTTGATAATATCTTATTCTAGGCCAATTATTACTTAAGTGGCATATAATAAATTCTGGAAAGTAGCCCCAAATAATTTGAAAAGGTCTCATTATACGACAACTGAGGTGACATTAGCCAATTGCAGCACATTTTTGGAATAAATCAGCAGTAAAACGGACAGTAAATCTCTAACGGCCAATCTATTTGATAGATAGTATAATTAAAAAGATAATACTGGGCATTTGTCTTTTGGTGTAGTTCTAATGCAATAGGTTACTAACTAGGTTTATTAGTCAAATGTCTCGCTGGTGGTGGCGTGTGTGTTGTATCGTTAAGTTCCCTTCAAAATGGTTGAGCTAAACGGTGCTGATCCATGCGTCATGTTCGTGAACGGACGCCGTCAGTAGGGACTGGTCATCTCTTATCTGCCACGGCTTATTTTAATTTTTGAATTGTTTTTATCTTTTTATAACGGACGCTTTTTACGTGCACGTCTTTCTACATTGGTCTCACATGTATAATTTCAACATGAATGATGTAACCAATATTTTGTAACAACATCATGATTTAAAAGAGTGTCCGTGGAGTTTCTTGCCCGTTCTTCTCCATAGGAACCTACGCTTTGGAATGGGCAACTAGCTTCATATTTCTGACTGACTGACCCCTTGACAATTCAAAAGTGCCTGTAAATGGTTTAATTGAAATAAATGCTTTGAGTTTGAGTTTGAGTTTGAGTCTGTGAATACTATCACAATAAGGTTTTAATTTCATTGAAGCCTAAGCTTTGGCTTTTGACTCCATTGTATTATAAAAATAGGTAGGTACCTCATCTTTTGTGTCATTTTAAGGGTCCGTACCTCAAAAGGAAAAACGGAGCCCTTATAGGATCACTCGTGTGTCTATCTATCTGGCTGGCTGGCCGTCTGTCACACAGCCAATTTGCTATAAATCTAATAATAATAATAATAAAGGAGATAATAATAATAAATAATAAAATTTATTCAAAAACTAAAAATTGGTAAAATACAGTATAAATCTTAGAAATAATGTAGGTATTACAAAGTATGATGCCTGTACTAGGATAAACCTGTATCACAGGCGGCATGAGTTCTTACAATTACTATTTGGGCAACTGATTTCTTAAACAATATTTAACTTAAGTTTTAAAAATAGTGACATAGTCTGTTAATTTATTATGTAATAATAATTTATGATGTATATAATCTACTTAAATGCTAATGATTAGGGTAAATAATTATTATTTACGGAAAATATATAGTTGTTAGTACTTAGTTACACGATTATGATTGCGTTTGCAATATTATTAACTAGGTTGAATCAAATACTGCATAAATCGCCTTCAAGGTTATGTTAGATTTTTGAAGCGGTCGGCTAATCTGCTTAGACAGCGACAAATCGAAGGTAGGTATGTGGGACAGTGCAGTGGCCAGGGATATTGTTGAGTCAGCAACAAGCGATATGACGCACTAAGTACCCTCATAATCGATGGAGTTAATATATCGGTATTCTGCTATTTTCCTAGCAGGGCATTCAGAGTCTCCCGTTTTGTGATCACTAGGCTTTTTAAAGCGTGAACAAGTTGCACATTTCGGAATGTCGGCTTTCTTCGTGCAATAAATAATGGACTGATTAAGTTGAAATTTTGTATACATATGTATTTCTGTGACCCAAACACGGACGTGTATGCGGACGTAAACAAATGAATTTTGAATATGGGGGTCACTTTTGGGGGACAAACAAGTAAATTAAAAAAAATCTAGTTTTGCAAATTTTACTGTGTGTATCAAATGAAAGGTTCTGTTCTCGGTTCCACCGGTCCTGCTCCACAACCACAACTAATTGATTAACATTTGAAAATACTGTTGGAGCTGCTGAAGATTGTAAGACCATCTTGGCATTGTATAAACTAAATCTCCTTTGTATTATATAATTGCATAGCACAGGTGTGAGTACTATGTACTAAAGAGCTACCATTTACCGGGCAATATGTCTTTCATTGACTTGAATGTTTTGTCATTTAGTTGGATGTTTTAGCTCCCTTCAAAATGGTTGAGCTGAATGGTGCTGATCCATGCGTCATGTTCGTGAACGAGCGCCGATATAGACGTCCTTTGCTAAACTCTGCCATTAATTTTAAAAACAATACGTGTTTAATGAATCTTATGTTATAGCAAAAGCTACGCATAACGCACCAGAACTTGTATGTAAGAATCAGAAACTTTTTACTGTTGCAAACGTTAATGACCGCTACTGATCACAATGACAGCCTGTTACCGTTAAGCGCGTCTTTGTACATAAAATGTCCTTGTAAAATTGTAATAATGTTTCTACTGCGTCGTTGGTCTAGTAGTCGCAAGTGCTACTGCTGAGCATGAGGTCCCGGGTTCAATTCCCGGGTCGGGCAGTGTTATTGGGTTTTCCATCTGGCATTTCTCAGAAGCAGTTTGGATTTGTGCCCGATTGATGGCAATAGGCTCGCCCCTTATCACACGGGACTTAAACATAACTGACGAAATGTGAGTGTACTATAGGTACACCACTGCCTAACTATTTGGGGAAATACAGGCATGTATGTCTCTCATTAAAGAATGAGAATGAATAATGAATAAGAGTAGGTAAGTTCTTAGTCTAGTAAAATTAGCAAGCACTCAAGCAAACATACACTTTATGTTACATTATGTCGAGCTAGTTTTTTACTAGTGTCGACTCACCCAGAACTTTTAAAGAACGACAACTCTTAGTGCCAAGGTACTTTAAATGAACGTCGCGTCGTAAGTTATTTTCAAGCACGTTCCTAGATTAGCATGAAAAATAGAAGTAACCCAGCATCCTAAGATATAATTATGAAAGCATAAAAGAATGAATAAATCCGCTAATTCCGGCACTTCACTAAGTGGGAATGTTCTTGCTATTGAAAGTTCCTGTTTCGATTCAGTTCAGGGCGATGCTTTGAATACTGAGTGACGAATGAGACGAATGCAAATTAAAAACTCGTACAATTTTACCCGGGTTTGGTAGACTTCTTTATTTCTTGGTAAGACCTGACAATAGAATTAACACCAGAAAAAAATTGTTAAGGGTCAGTTTGATTAATTAAGTAGGTATTCGTTAGTTGATGATGATCAATGGTACAGCATTCATGTAGGTAGGATACTTTGACTTGAGCAACCAAATATTGAAAAACATCTTTCCTTGATATATCGTTGAAAAGTCTGATTGGCAGACAGTTTTACCGCTTAATTCTGAACAGGTGATCACAGTTCTATATTGTTCATTGTGCTTGCCGTTTTAGGCGAGTAAATTCATGCGAATAACCAGTAAGCCATTTATTGGTGATTCGCATGAATTTACTCGCCTAAAACGGACGAATCGACTCTGTTAAATAATATTATTTTTGCAGTTGTCGATTCGCCTACAAATAAATTAACTTCGTGCGAAAAAATAATATTATTTAAAAGTGTCGATTCGCCCGTTTCGGGTGAGTAAATTCGTGCGAATCACCAATATGCCCCTGAAATAAGTGTTTTTACTCAATTTAAACAGTAAAATCCACAATAAACTGAAAACAACATCATCGGCGAAAACATAAATAATTCCATACGTTTACAGAGAAAAACATTACCATAGTTACTACCCATACTTAACCATTCTTACCTACCGTATTTCGGCACCCGTACCACCGCCCGGCGATTAACTAGAAGCGAGTAAAGCTAGTAACTAAACCGGCCAAGTTCATGTCGGACCACGCACAATGAAGGGTTCCGTAGATGGGATGATTGACATATGTGATGATAGATGGGATGACAATTTTAAGTTTGTTTTTGGGATAACCAAAAACAAACTTAAAATTGTAGTTGAAATCATGTTCTCTCCCATACATCGACATACATCGTCAATTCTCCCATTGCAAATGTAAGTTTATGATCGCAAAAAGAAAAGTTACGTGATAAAACTACAAATTAACGATTTCCGGACTTGATTTGAGACCTTGCTTCTTGCCAAATTTTATAATTCTAGGTCAACGGTAAGTACCTTATAGGTTTTCAAAATATGTCGCATAAATAAATGGCCGTATTTTTTTATTGCGTTGACTTAGAAGCTTGATTTTTGTAGAGCTTCAAGAGACCGTAGATCTACGTATTTGATATTAATTTCAAATTGATACCTCCACGCGTTCCCCAGAAAAAAGGGTTTTAACAGACTGACAGACGGACGGACAGACGGGCAATGAAGTAATACTATAAGGGTTTCGTTTTTTCCTTTTGCGGTACGGTACCCTAAAAATGAGGTGAACCGAAACGATCAGTGAATGCGCGACGACGACGAGCGATTACTCGCTGGTACTTATAGTATGTGAATGTATCAAGCATGAGTCTCTCAGCGAGTGATCCTCTGTCTTTGATAGCTCTTGTCGCTGCAATAAACGAGTAAAGTACAACTATTTTCTTAATGTCCCTCGGCAAACTTCGTGTTTCGTCAGTCGTCGGATTTTTATCAGTTGCCTTTGCACTTGGTGCAGACCGGACACGAGAGCGGTGTGAGCAGTCAGCAAGCAACTATGAATATAACGTATTTCTTTTACTTTCACGGGACCTAAAATCTTTTGTACGTTTGTTGAGCGGAAAAATTAGTAGCTAGTCGCTTCCTCGCTGGTGGTGGGACAGGTGCCTTCAGTGGGCTCGGACACATCGCCCGCAGTCTTTTATTTAGCTCAAACGAGCCGTGTTACTTGCTTGCGTGATTGTAAACAGCTTTCAGTCGATTGGAAAACTGAATTGAATTTGTACGTATGTACTGGTAACGTGCAAATGGATAAAACGTAGATAACATTAGTTAGAGGGAAATTACTTGCGGATGTTAGGTAGATGGTTCTGGAGATAATGAAAAGTTCATGTTAGTTACGTGCATGTTGATATAATAAGCATCTTCCGAGGCAAGTTCTTATCCATCAAATTCAGAAGAGGGGTTGTAGCGTTGTTGGTCATTTTGAAATCTAGATATTAATTATTAAAGACATATTGTTTTAAAGGTCATTTATTTTAAGCCAAATGTTTTCACCAGTACCTATAAATGGACAAACAATCACTAGTGCACGGAGACCACTTTTTTTTTGTTGTAATTCTTCATCCGACTTGCGTTACACGCCGTCAATCACAAGTCGAGGGTTTTGAAGGAAATTTGTCTAGTCAGTAAATAACGCAATGAACGTAGTTGAACTGTCAAAATGAAAGGCATTGCGTATTATGGCATTTTATGTGTGTTACTCAATTACCCCGCAGACTATTAATAACAAACATTAATAATAGAAATCTACACAGAACCATTACACGACGACTGAGCAATAAATCCAAATCATTTCGATATTAAAACGTTGTCCACTCGAATAGAAAACAATCGAATAGAAAATCAAATAATTGATATAAACCGCGCGCTCTTATCATTAATCACGTTAACTATCGATACATTCATAAAGTATCATATTTTGACGTAAATAATTCGTATAAAGGGTAGCAAAAATAATGTGTATTACGGGGGTATTTATTATCATCATGACGTGGCGGGTTGGGACTAGACAATATATCTCTTGGGGCGGCCAATGCCCAGGATTCTGTTTTCCTTCATTTCTCTGACAGCGTGAAAATCGTCAAGGGCCATTTGTTGGCAAATTTACGGCTCATGAAGCTCGAATGTGTGAAGGTTTCTGTGAATAAATCTGTTATAAATGTTCTAGGGAATTAAGGTTGTAGTTATAAACAAATACATCGTTGTTTGTATTATAAAATCATTATTTATGAACACAGTTTTCAAGATGGTAGACTCAGTTTTATTATGTTGTCATTTTCTATTCAATGGTTATTATTGCATCTATAATTTATGAATTTTACATTATAGCCGGACTCAAGCGCGGTGCCTGCTTAGGTACCACAAACTGCTTAACATAATTCTATGATTATTTAGGTTTGTAAGAGTTTTAAAAACATTAATGTCTCTAATAATTGGAATTCAATGAACTCCTACAATAAGTTTATAATAAAATCATTGCTTCATTTGGTGCTTCCATGTGGTGCCTACATGACCTAAAAATATCTAAAACTGTATACTGTTACCAATTAAATTCACCCCATTAAAAACAAAAAAAAATAACTTTCACAGACCCCGTAAAACTTTTGTCGCTGCCCCTACCATTGCTTGTCGCAATGAATGCACCGAAAATTTCACCGTCGATTTCATATTGGTATCGGGCTAATCATCGACATTACACAGATGACTGATTAAGCAATTTCTCGCTCCACTAATCGCAGGCGCACAGACGCATTTCATTACAATATATTACAGAACAATATGTAATTTAGCACACTTCCTCTTGAATGGGACAGGTATTTATATCGGTTATCAAGTAGCCACAGGATAATTCATAAAAATATTCAACTAAATAGCAATTTAGAATTATTTTGTGGACATATTCGAGTGAGCAACATGGAGTGCTAGCTTTTTTTTTTTGCTGGGATATAATTACGTGTTTTTATCAAAACGTTCAGGGCTTGTTTGTTAAATCCTAATGTGATACGTTGTATATTCAGAAAAACGATGTTGCTACCTTTATAATGATCTCTTCTTCGTTTCAGACTTTGTAGGACCAATCTTGTTATTTTTATAATAAGAAGCAAAAAATAATCATTATCAAAAAAAAAAAAAAACATTTGCAATCGTCGAGAATAATAATAAATATCTCGTAGTAAGAAAACAAAAGATATTCGGGTTATTAAGATATCTCGGAACTCAATATTGTTGCCGAGACAGCCTGGGGCAGTGAAGAAAACTAGGCCGTGAATACAGAAAGAAAATTAATTAAAAAACTTAATTTCGCAATATTGGATTTTTAAGATTACGATCTACTTCGTTTCAAAAATATTCCTTCCTTATGTTTCTGCGTGCTTTATTAAAAATTGATAAGCGGAAATTAATAAGTACCTCCATGTTTAATTAATGATCTAGGAGGGAATTTTAAATGTGTAATTCGGCATTTTTTCGGAAAGGTAATTAGTGAAATAAAAAAAGGAATGTAGAATGAGCATACCCCATTAATAAAGTTTGATGTTAAATTAAACATTTTCTGGAAAATCATTGACAAGATTTTAATTTTATATTCTGTTATTGATATTACAAAATAAAAATCCACCATTGCTTACGAGTAGAGGTCGTGAGTTCGAACCCAGGTACGCGCTTTACTTTGTGTAAATTATTTCATCACCACTGCTCTCAAAACGGTGAAGAATAACATCGTGCGGAAACCGGCGTATACTAGAACCAAAAATTCGAAGACATGTGACATCCACCAACCCGCAGAGGAGGCCTGCGTCAGAGCAGCGGGAACATTATAGGCTAATTATGCTAAGTATCCAATGATAGTTTACTTACCTTCCTTGTCGACTCATTATTTTCGTATATCCATTGCAAAAGTGCCTCAACCTCTATTGACCCTGAACCTTGTGCAAAGATTACCCCTTTATTTCTCCAACTGCAAACTCCTCGATACATTTTCCATTTTTCCCACATTATAAAAGGCTCCTTATTTAGCTTAAGTAAGGGAATACTAGCCAAGTTCGCACACGTAGCGCATTGTGATCAAAATAGGGAAAGCGGGTAAACAGGAATAGCACCGGTGGCAAAATAATTGTTGCAATGATCGCGGAACTTCAACGGGGTACGCTATGCCATTAAAGTTTCCGCACAGAAATGCTCTTTGCTGTTGGTTAATTTGCATGTGCATTGTCAAACCGTATCGGGAGTTCGAAGCGAATCTAGCCACTGGCCAGCGAAACAGCGAAACAAACTTTTGTCATCCCAGCATTTTGCATATTCCGATTTATAGCAAGAAACGAGTTTTCAATTCAGTCATTCCTGTTGTGTTTGAAGTCATTTGAAATCGTTTTACCAAGTTTAAACGGATGGAAATGATTTTGTCGTATGTTAAACGATTCGGACGGAAATAGAAAATGGGCGACTTCTTTTTGGTCGTGTTTGCAATTTCGAGCAAATGTGTTTAATCAGAATAGAGCAGAAACGGATTTTTAAATTGCTTTAGCGTTAACTTTAGAAAAATCAATGTAAGTAGTTTTTATTTAAATTATTAAACCCCAATGAGCTCGAGAAGAAACTTAACCGAGTAAAATTATTTTTTAATAGTTTCTAAGTAACTTATTAATATGTCCTTGCCCAGGGTTCAAAGTATCCTTATTCCAAATTTCTGAAAATCGGTTCGGGCGTTTGGCCGTGAAAGCGTAATGAACAAACATCATCATTTCAGCCGAACGACGTCCACTGCTGGACATAGGCCAAAGCACCGCCACTTTGACCGGTTCTGTACTTCCCGCATCCAGCGGATTCCTGCGGCCTTCACAAAATCATCGGTCCACCTTGTGGGAGGCCTTCCACGTCCTCCGGTACGCAGTCGCCACTCCAGAACCTTTCGGCCCCATCGCCCATCTGTTCTGCAAGCAATGTGCCCTGCCCATTGCCACTTAAGTTTGGCAATTCTTCGGCCAATGTCGGTTACCCTGGTACAAATAAACACAAAAAATATATTTTTTTTTCAAAATTATTTTTAAGTTTAGATAACTTTGTTTTTATTATCTTATTCTTTGCTCCAAAAACCAGAAGAGAAATTAACACAACAAGTTTAAAAAATATTTTTATAACCTTTTTTTGCATCTTCATTAACCAGCATGGTGTGTCCTTTAAGTCATAAACAAAGTTTTTTTTTTATTACACTTAACTAAATAAGTTGACGCATTTCGCTATAAACCAACCTCTAGCTGAAGGCACATTCTGCAACAGTTTCTCATTAAAAATATAAACAGCAGGAGGGAAAATTAAAAAAATCGCAACAAAAGAGATGTTTTAGAAAATCCCAAGGAAGTAGGAATTGTCGATAATTTTAATAACGAACTACGACCACGCTGCCTTTGACATAACGATTGACGTTTAATTTTAGTGCGCGGAAACAAAATGGTTCGCCTCAAACAATGGCTCCTGTTTAGACGTTATTTTTTAGAACAATTTTATAAGGACTAGGTCGTTTTCCTATTGAAAAATTAGTTATTACATAAACATTAAAATTGTTTTATTAGGTAGGTACGTATGAAAAATGTGCTTAAAATTAAATAAACCTAGACGTAATTAATAGGGATGATGACCAAAAAAATATTTTTGTCTATCTTGTACATTATAAAAAAATACGTATTCTTTTTTTACATTATCAAAAGATTACGGCGATACATTGAGTTAAAATGTGCCAATGTGTCACTAGTATGCAGATTTTATACTTGTGACGTATCAACCCCCAACTTTAATGCGTTTTTATTTAAGTAGTTTTTTATTAATATGATAAAGCAAAAAATACGGGTCTCTTATTTTTTTATTATCTAACTGACGGACAATTTTTTTTTTTTTTTTTTTGACCTTGGGGTCATACCTATTCTTCTGCTCTCTGGCGTCAGTAGCGTTATAAAAATAAAGTCTTAGTAAATGTTCATTTATTGTGTCTTACATTTCTAATCGCATTACTTGCCTACTCTAAAGCTCTTGGTCAGTCAAAACATAAATTCGATTAAACTCGTACGAATTCGAGTCTACTTAACAAGTAAAAAGGTTGTAAAGTGTAATTAGATACAAACTCGAGCTTTCATGTGAATTAGCATTCAGTACCATTCATCCTCTCGATTCAAGTAGCTATGAAAAGGGCTTGAAGAGGCTTTGATTAGGAAAACATTTTCTTCGTCTTGAGTTCTTTTAACTGTTTACATGTTAAACCTGGGGTTTGTTTTTATCTCGTCTTGAATGATTACTTTTGAGGAAAGGAAAATGCACAATGCATGCTCCTTGTGAGTTTAATGTCTGTTTATTTTTACTATGAATGTGTGGCCCTCGTTTTAGAATGGAGCTGTCCATTGAGAAATGACTAAGTAATTACATCTGATGGATATGTGAGGTTTTAACAATTTGGTTTCCCGGTAAGGTGGATCCGCAAAGGTAGCCCGCGAAATTCAAATTTGCTTACGTTTTTTGCAATTTGCAGGTCAGTGTCAAGTTGTATCTTGATCAAAATATGATTCGCGACCGTATGAAATATACATTTACAGAATTATAAAGAAATATAAAATGTATTGTTTTAACATATCCCGTGGCTGAACACTGACCCCTAAAACACAGGCCTAGGTCTAGTTTGGGTGTAAGCCCACGTTCGCACGGACGTAATAAAATCGCGGCGATTTTTTTTTGTGCACTTAGTTTTCAACGCTCTGCTTAGAGCCGAGAGTTAAAAATCCAACACTATGTTTTTAAACGCACTGGGACGAGAGTGCGTCCCGACGCGTTGAATTCTCAACGCTCGGCTTAACACCGAGAGTTGAAAATCCAGTGCGCGATAAAATCCCGCCGCGATATTTTTACGTCCGTGCGAATGTGGGATTAGGGATCACATCTTTGTAATAAGTAGGTACATAATTCGTAAAGTTGTGAATTTTAGTGTCTGTCATATTTTAATGTATTTTGTAGTGACAAATAAACGTTTTTGTTTATAATCATTAGACTCATTAATACATCTCTACCTATAAGTAAGATTTATTCCATTTAATGACTTTTCATGAAATCATGGCATTTGAGACGATGAGTACGATGTCATCAACATCATTATGTAAATCATTAAAAATACCAGTTTTTTATATACATATTGACATTGTTGAAAATTATATACAAAATAACATGATTACTTTGTAAAGTATTATATTGTTTTAATTATTGTGAATGTGAGGGCTATGTGGATATTTTATTTTTATTGTTTTTCCTCTTTCTTTAATTTTTTCTTTCTCAGTTAGTTTAAATGATGGTCTGGCAGTTTGAGTACTTTATGCGACCTACCCAAATGTCCTTTCTTTGGTATTGTTCGTCGAGTTGAGCTCCTTAAGTTCTGAGTTGAGCTCTACGATTACTGACAAATGCTTGCACTGACTGGACAGGTCCACTCAAATCTGTGTGGTTCTTTCCTCAAAAGACCATTTCAGACACTAATCTACATGGTCCTCATATGGCTTGACCAAGATTATGTCTGGACTTTAAAAGAGACTGTGACCTCTGAGTTTGTTTCGGTCTTTCTTCTCAGAGTAGTCAGATAGGAAACGCCGAACTCATCTAGCATTTTCTTCTTTTTTTTTTTAAATATTTTTTTAATATGACGTGTAAAAGTGATTGCAATATCCTATTTACAGAATAAACAATTTCATTTCATTTCATTTCATTTCATCATCCTCATCAGAAATGATGCGCCAACCCCACGTAACTTGGGATAGGGGATCCCAAGTTACGTGGGCTCGGCGCAACTTTTTCTTCCATACTTCTCTTTTTTTTTTTTTTTTTTTTTCTTTTTATTTGCATACAATCTTAATACAGGTTTGTGTTTGTTTTGTACCATTAAACCAGAAATGGTTTGTATTGGTACTCACATTCGCTAAAAGAACACTCCTTAATCACTTAAATATAACTTGTATTTACTTATTATATATTATTCATGTATATTATCCATGTACGTACACTATTTGCCTATATTATAAAAATAACCAAACAATGTAGGTACATGAACAATAATGTGCACGTAACTATTAAGCCGTAAACATCTATCAGTAAGTACGTGAGTCACCCACATGTAATGTTTTGAATCTGAGTTGCTCGCTACTCGATCGGTTCTAGTCAACGTAACGAAATTCCTATACATGTTGCTTCGCTTTTGTTTATTTTATATTAGTATTTAAAATTTGAAAAATATTTTATGAAACTAAGTTAAATAAGTAGTTTTTGTAATAGTATTTTTTAAATTTTTGCTTATAGTTTTTCGAGTTTATTTCGTTTTTTACAGATTTTGGTATTTCATTGTAAATTGTGGGTATTAAAAATTTTACAGTTCGCCTGCCATAATAATTTCTAGTCTGAGGTACTATTAATTTATTGCTGGTGATACTTCTTGTGATTATTTTATGTGATATCGGTATTTGAATGCTTTTGTTATGAAATTGCTCAATTAAGAGGGCCATGTTTAGTCTCGTCTGAATTGGCAAAATTTTACAATATTTAAACAGTTCAATGACGTTATCTTTATATTGGTGTTTAATTTTTCTGGGTACTATAAGTTTTAAAAGTCTAACTTGCAGTTTTGAAATCCTTTCAGTATACGATTTAAATGTTCGCCCATAACTCGTGATTCCGTATGCTATAATTGATTCCGCTAAAGCAATGTACATGTTGAGCAAGATCTTACACGGAACTTTAGGTTTCAAAATGTAAAACTTTGCTAGTATACCTCGCAACTTGTCACAGACTGAGTCCACGTGAAAAGTCCAGCTAAAACGATTGTCTACAATTAATCCAAGGTAGGTGTGGTGCGTTACTTGATCAATTGCCTCACATCGACATGTACCTGATAGAGTGGAGTGAAGACAACTGTGACTGTGTGCGATTATCTTAAAAGAAGTAATATGCTTTAGATGACTAGAATGAACATGGATGATTTTGGTCTTACTTGCGTTAAGAACCAGTCCAGCATCGTGTGCCCATTTGGAAACTTGACTAAAATCTTCCTGTAACCATTGAGCTGCTACTTTTACGTCTCTGTGGGTAGCTACAAGGCATGTGTCATCTGCATATTGATAGACGGAACAGTGATTGACCACATGCTCCATGTCGTTGACATATGTCAGATAGTGTAAGGGTCCAAGTACTGAGCCTTGGGCTGTTCCTTCAGTGACTTCAATGGCGTCACTGGTTTCATTACATATCTTTACATTGTATTTACGGTTATTAAGGTAATCCTTACACCATTTGAGTATTGGTCCTCGAACGCCAGAGTTATCTAATTTTTTCAGCAACGTGTCGTGTCTGAGGGTATCGAACGCCTTGCTGAAGTCAATAAATAGTAAGATTACATTATTTTTATCATTAAGAGATTCGTTGACCTCATCCGTGAATTTAGATAACAGTTGTGAGGTGGACTTATTGGGTTGAAAACCATATTGTGTGCTGGACAACACGTCATTTTTTACATAAAAGTCTTGTATCTGATTACAAACATATTTTTCAACTATTTTGTCGATAACAGGTAGAATAGTGATCGGTCTATAATTCCCATAGTCCGCAAAACTGCCTTTTTTATGAATTGGGCGCACTACACCAGTTTTTAGTACTTCCGGGTATATTCCTTGTTTAACACTAGAATTGATCAATTTGACAATAACGCCTGTCATCTTGTCACAAATGGATTTTATTAGTCGTCATCTCAGTAATCACCCTTTCTAGCCATATCATCTTTAACACAGTCTATCTTACGTTTTTTTGGTACAATGTATTTGCAACAAAATATTCAATCTATACAAATTATAAAACAAAGTCGCTTTTCGCGTTTGTCTGTATGTCCGCGTTGTTCTTCTAAATCTCGCAACAGATTTTGATGAGGTTTTCAACATCCTTTAGAGAATTTATCCCGGAAGATAATAAATCAAAAAAAAAAATATCGGATAATATGTTACTATTTAAGTTACGTTTACCTAAGAAATCTCAATGTTTTGTGAAGTCGTAAAAACCGTGTGAAGCAGGAGCGGGTCGCTAGTACCCAATAAACCAAAGTCCGCTATACTCAAAAGTTTAAACAGCACAGCAATTTTATAAGCAATAATAGAAAAAAACAAGAACGAAATTCCAATAACGTAGCCTTTAATATTAAAACTTCAGAAAACAATTCGTTTCAATAATGGAGCAATGCCCGCGAGCGGCGTTCAAAATAAAGTATTTAGAGTAGAACGTAGCACAGTTTATTACGAAATTTATCGTTACTCAAACTTTGTGAATCGATTATAAATTTTTTGTTCAACTACTTCGATTATTTTAAAGCGGGTAATTGGAAAATTGTTCGATAACTTCATTAAATTTTTGGAGCTTTGTTAAGATTTTGTTTTTTTCTTGTGTAGATTTCCGGTTTTTGTTATAGTTTTTTTTTGCTATTCCTATTTTGGCATCCTTTTAAGTGTCGGATTGAAACATAGCGCCCTATTATTGAAGACAGAACCACAGCATAGCCATAGCAGCCACAGCATATTTTAGACATAGCCAAAAGAGTAGGTAAGCACTGTAAGTACACTGGCATGAGGCTAGCAATGTCGACTGTCGAGGAAGACCGAAACCACTACCATTACCGATTTATTGGAGTAGATGAATCCTTTAGTCCTGCGAGTTGCCAGACGCAATATAATATATTATATTATTTAGTACCTACGCAGACCAGGTCAACCAAATCCCCTATGAAAGTTAATTAAAACAGTATAGAAAAGACAACATGTAAGGTATTGTTTATTATTGTTTAAAACTCCTAAGGGAACCCACTGACTACGGAATACATTTTAATAAAATAAATAAACAACAACATTTCATATCGATTTCATATTATTAAAATTATTTTACAAAGAACAACTAACAAGCAATGTAAAGCGCACCCACCTCGAAGCAACAAAAATAACCAACTCTGGTATAACAGAACTTGATCACAACAGTCTCGTCAATGGACATGAAATATTCAGTTCCCATACACCACGGAACATGGGCATTTTATTGAGAATAACACGACCTCCCTTCTTCAATATAAGGGTATACCGTAAAATTTTATTTTATACCAGTTACTTTGTCCATTGAATACACCTCGTATTATGCTAATACAATACCATCACAAAGGCGAGACAGTGCATTGTGGACTCGCCTACAAATTTGAATAAATATAAACAGTAAACGGGGTAGAATGCATTAACGTTGGCTTAAATTTTAAAAACGTCTCATAGAGTGTTATGTATGGGCTCTTAAGCGCATCTTGAGATATCATTAGGGCAGTTGCAACGTGCTCCGCCGAGATTAAGACTTGTGCTATCTCAGAAGCCACGACAATGCAAGCTCTCGCACTTTGTATGTTGGGTAAATTAAAATGTGGCTTATGTTACGTGAAATTGCAAACAACATTAGCCTCAAAAGTGTGGCTTATGTTTTTTTGGTGTATCAATAGTGGACTTTAAGACCACGTGCGCGCGAACGTAAAAATAACGCGGCGGGATTTTATCGAGCACTGGATTTTCAACTCTCCGTGTTGAGCCGAGCATCCAAAAGAGTACAACCCAGCGCGTCGAAAAAACACACTGTTATATTTTCAACTTTTGGCGCTAAGCAGAGCGTTGAAAATGCAGTGTGCGAAAAAAAGAACGCCACGGGAAAGAATCGCCCGTGCGAACCTGGGCTAAATCACAACTTTTAAGGTCATTGTCGGGTTCAACTTCTGGAATGGTCAAGATCGTATTGGTAGATCAAGTTTTAACTTGTATACGAAGAAGCTAGCTATCTATCTGAATTCTGACCCCCAGGAGACTTAATAAAAGTTTCAAAATTCTAAAATGATTTAGCCAATTAAGTATTTTTCTCAAACATGCTATAAAATTCGAGCATTATTTTGACAACCTTCTTCGAGATAAATCGAAAATGCTGTACTGGTCTAATACATGCGAGCAGGCGGCCGGCAATGTTCGTTATGAAAATCCATTATCTATCGTGTTTAGCAGCCGAATAAATTACTACGAAAAAAAAAAATACAACCGAATTGATAACCTCCTCCTTTTTGGGAAGTCGGTTAAAAACTCATATCTGTCGTGTAATTTTAAATGGAACACACTTTTTATTTCGACACATGGCAACAAAGGAGGTAACTTATCAAAGATTTTATTTAAATTTCGATTATGCTTGCAAATACAGCTGTTTACAGTAAAAAATAAATAAATTGACATATTGGCACGTGAAAATTATTGTTGTTCGTCATTGATTCTGGAATTTATAATAAATTTACTTAGTTTGAATTTCCACGAATTATTTGAGAAAAAACTACAAAACTATGATCAGACTGAATCAATATTAACCTACATAACCTAGCACATGCACACTCATGCACACACGCACACACACACACTCACACACACACACACTCACACACACATACACTCACACACACATACACTTTTATTAAACTTTCTTACTTACTTACTCGTTCTTTATTTACTTTTATTAAACTTTTTTTTTCTAAAATTGTTCAAATTGTGGGTAGAGCGACAGGGTCCTTTTTTTTTTTTTTTTTGGGTGGGAAATTATCCCTATCGGGCCCCTTCACTTGCTGACATCTCTTTGAGGCGCTCGTGGAACACAACGTGCCGTCGACCCGGGCCTGGTCCTTATCGGACAGCGAGCTACCCATTGCTCACCGTCCGCAAGCCCGCGCCTACGGTGGCCGGGAATCGGCCTGCGATTCCCGACGCCCAGGGCGTCTCCTGCGGCGGCTAGGGGCGTGAGGGCGCGAAATTTGCCTCTCCCTCACGCGTTCTGCCTCCTCCTTCGCGAGCATTACTGCTTCGCAGAAGAAGGTGACGGCCTCCCATGCCCTCTCGCTCCGTACCATGGCCTGGACTAGGGCCGGACGCGAGAGATCCCCGCCGCCGATCGCCTCCACGAGGACACGGCGATGCTCTGCCCAAGCCGGACAGACCTCCACCGTATGCTCAACCGTGTCCTCCGGGCGATCCACGCAGTGATGACACCCGGGCGTTTCCTCCCGCCTGATACGGAACAGGAACCTCCCGAAACAGCCGTGTCCGGTGAGGACCTGCGTTAGGCGGAAGGTGAGGACGCCGTGGCGCCTCTCTAGCCACTCCTCAAAGAGGGGACTTATCGCCGCAATAGTGGCGTGCCCAGCACTGGGTTGCGACAATCGCACTCTCCATGACGCCATGAGATCCCGCCGGAGCTCTGTCCGCTGTGCCGTGATTTCTCGCGGGAACGGAGTTACGCCCCGGCGTTTCGACTCCTCGCGCCACTCCCAGATGTGCGCGAGGACTTTTGCCTCCAGATCCCATGGCGGTAATCCGGCAAGGAGGCTCGCCGCCTCACCGGAGACCGTGCGGTATCCCCGGACCAGCCGGGTGGCCATGACCCTCTGGGACGCGTTCAACCGGCGGGCTGGCCGCCGCCTCAATGAACGCGCCCAAACCGGTGCCCCGTAAAGGGCCATGGACCGCACGACCCCCGCGTATAGCCTCCGGCAGGAGGCGTTTGGACCCCCTAGATTGGGCAGGAGCCGCTTCAAAGCAGCCCCGGCCCGCTCCAGTCTGGGAGCCAAACGTCGGAAGTGCTCCACGAAGTTCCACCGGCTGTCGAGGACGAGTCCAAGGTACTTCATCGTCGACTCGATGCCGATGTGAACTCCTCAGAGCGACAGGGTCCTCACTTAATTAATAAATAAGTAATATTAAAATATAACCTTATGGCCGTCCACTGTCTCTTAAGATACAGGTATACCCTAGTTTAAGAGACAGGGTAACATATTGTCAACAGATGTACCATGTACCTACATCAACATGTTCTACCATAATAATGTACTATCACTATCAAAGTTCTTTACAAGTCTTGGCCGTAACCAGACATTGATGAACTCACGTATGTGTGCCTCGGTTTCGCTTCGGCCCACATTTCACGTTCGTCCATCAATGTTCTTTATGCAGGCCACGGGCACTGTCAGGTAGGCAATTTTTAATCTATGCCTAGGCATATAATTATTATAAGTAATGTTTCCAAAAGCCAAACAGTAAGCTAAATGAAACAGATCCTACTTAAATAAAACCATATGAAACAATAACATCTGTAGACTTAACCTTACTCCATGTAATTAACTCAGTACACAAGCATGACTCATTATTAAAACAATAGTTACTTAAACATTTAGGTTATTCACAAACGGAAATCTCGACTATACAAGACACACAGACTCTTAGCACTAATCTCGGAGAACGCCTCCACTGTTTATCTTGCCTAGAAATGTCTGGCTGCATCCAAGCATAATCCTATTGCATACAGTAGTGCTCAACCATTAAAACGCATTAAAATGCATCCAGCAGTATTTTAAGGTGGTGGGCGTTAAACGTTGTGAAGAATGACCAATTTGTTACTGCCATACATTTGTTCGGACAGAGAATGATGAAGATTTTACTGTAGCAACATAATGTGGCGTTCGTAGGTGTGTGGATTTCTGTGGCAATAAGTTGCGGGGCAACAAAAGGTGCCACGAGCGGCACCCACGCCGCACTGATTGTCTAGTGGTAGGGGATAACTCAAGGAGCTTGTGTGGTGAATTAAGAATAAAAATGTACTGGAAATGCGCCTTATTTTGATTAGATCCTGGACTCTTGTTTGTGATATTATTTTAATCAGAGATATAGCAGTTTGCAACAATTTAGGAAAAGGTCCTAATTTACATTGCTATGTAGATAATCATTTTAGTAACTAATGATCTGCAAGGCGTTGATTTGAATAACATCTTAAAAGGTTACTTCATGTTTACAATAACAATTTCGAATGAACGACTCGACTTATAGCCCAACATTTCCAAAGCAAACATACACGACATAATCTCAAAAATCATTGCACAAAGTTAAAACAACAAAACACATTAATATTATTCCTTGATACAGATCACTTAATCTCGACCGCGAGTGGGTAGAGTTTATACTCCTGATCCACTTTATACTTAAAAGGGATGAATATTATTACAATATCAAATGCGAGTAGACATGCAATCCGGAGAGTTCAATCCCGCGAAGCTTAGCTGAATATCGAATTGCAAATGGCCGAGGAAAATGTAGCATTTAACGCTTCGCCAACTGCGAACGACTTCCATGACGTTGCGGGTTGCTTACGTCGAATGTAGGCAGAAGTTTTTATTGTTCGAGGGTGGGTACTGCCTTGTGTAAATAAAACGTTATGGAACTATACACGATACTTGTTTCAGCTTTGGAATGATAGGTAGGTAAAAAACAATAAACAGAAGAAGACAATTTGTCAGGGTCGCTGACGCGGTATGAGGTGAAGAAGACTGTTTATAAGCAACTCTAAAATTGACAGAAAGACAGTCTTTATTTAAATACCTTCTTGAAAACTAAGGTATTTGGTGAATTCATAATTTCGTTAATAAACGTGTTATTTTAGTTCCTTAATATGAGCTGTGCAAAAATCTTCGAATGATGACATTGATATGGTGCGTCCAGAGCACACTGGGGAATCAGCTCTGCTACTACTGTATCTTTGCTGAATGGCTAATAAACTGATGAGTGAGGGAAATTGACCTACGCTGACTCATTAAAAACATTATACAGGCCAGTTATAATTGATATTATTCCACATCTCGGCTGCATTTAAGGACAGTATGAGTCGGGCTTACGATGACACTTATCTTGACCTTTAAATGATGGCACTAAGATGTGGGCGTCGTTTATACTGAATTGTTTTAGGACAAAACGTTGTTTTACAGTTGTTAAAAAAATTACATTTGCCCTTATTCGCTGAAGTGGAAGTTAGGCAGAGGTCTGTAGTACACCTAATTTTGCCAGTTATGATATAACTTTATAAGTTCCATGTAAAAGGGAGTGAGTCAATTTCCACTAACCAGGATTCAATAAAATTCAAGTCGATGTAAATTTCTTGCTGACAAACAATACTGGTAAAAAAACATCAGTAACATTCGTCAACCAAAATCGAATTCGTCGTACACAAGCCGCACGCTACCAATGCTTGCAATCAGGCGAACGCACGCGACACTGTGCGGTTGCGACAGAGGGCCGCTCCGTTCTGGGGCAGCTTAGAATATCAACAATACTTAAGCGACCGTGCCGCCCTCCTGCGCCGAGCAATGCTCATACTGCATTTACCAGATGAGCTTTCGTAATAGGAGCTCTGAATGCAACAGCCTTCGTAGAAATGGAAACTCGATCAGCTCTCGAAGATGCGACGAGTATGTGTATCAACATGCTTGAGATTCCATCTACATACATGATAGGGGAAATGCGAAATGAACGCAACGCCTTTTAGAGAAATGAGATTTTTAATGCAAGTTGGATGCAAGGAATTTATTTGTAGTTAATAACAGTACCAAGTACCTACCTATCTGATTCAGTTTTCTTTTCAGTAGACTGTTTTCAAGTATGTACATTATGTTATACTAATTAGGTACCTACACAAAAGTTAACATAACATAAACACCACGCTTGTTTCCGCCGAAGGATTAGGCAGAGGGAAATTGTATTGTTTTATTTATTTCTTGTCACGTTTATTGTACATTAACGGCAAATTATGTAAGAGTCTATTAACTGCCCCCAAATAACCATGTTTATATTTTTTACATTAATTTTTCTTTGACATAATTACCCTATTATTTGACGTTATATACCTACAATTTAATTTCAACTCTTTATTTGTGGCTTTTGTGGATATGATAATTATTCAGTTTTGTTACAGTTGTAATTGCAATCACGTCATTTCGTTTAAAATACGTTATTATGATTATTAATTTATTTATATTTATATAGGTTATTTTCTATTTTGTAAATGTGAGAATGCTGTAGGCTTAGTGGACTGTAGATTTGTTGACCATCATTATTCTGGTAAGTACCTGGTACTCTTTGAAAGACCTACATTGTCCTCCCATACCTAATAACACTGTTATTTGAAAATATTGTAAAAGCCAATATTTAAAAGAGTAACCGTGGATTTTCTTGCCTGCTCTTCTCCATAGGAAACGACTAATTGGAACCGTGCACCTAGCTTCTGACGTTTCATAAGGGCCCATGTGGGTTTATGTGAAATAAAATATTTTGAATTTCAATTACATTTTGCCTTATATAGTGTCTCTAAAATTCTTCAGGACAAAGACGAAATTTTTATAAGTTGCAGTATTTTTGGTATTACCAAATATACCTAGCCAAAACTAAAACTTTCCACCATGTTTATGTCAACTATGTATTTGAAATGTTGTATTCTTTTATAACTTCTTCCGTATAAACAAACAATAGAAGATTAGAAACTTGTTTGAGAACAACTTGGAATGTTCCATAGTTCAAAACAAAATGAAACTAAGAATGCAGTCTAGGTCCCATTCAAGTAATTGGTGGTCCACAACTTCTAGCATAACGGCTACCATAACCGTTCCGTTGAAATTTCCTCCAAGTTACGCATTAAAATAATATCCTACGTACTGGGTAAGGAAATTGGCCGCGAGATGGCGTACCCAGTCGAAGTTGAAATAAAGCTGTTAAGACTTTAGACATTATACTTTTCTATCTTCGCGTTCATTCTCAGTCATTTCCCGAGTTTAGTCGTGCGAACACGTCTGTTAAGGGAGTTAGGAAGCTCTGTGGTCAGTATTATGCGTTTCGTTAATTTTAATGAGAGTGACGTAAAATCTAACGTTGTGTTCGAAATGCATTTTATCTCAGCAAAACTTTATGCAAGTGCTTTTTATATGGCCTGCATTAAGCAGTGTTCATTATCTTAGTGTACTCTTGATGTTAATAATGATCTTATTTGTGTTATAATGCAAATCTTCCGCTCTACTAAATTTACTACCGCATACCACAAACAAAAAGATGATCCAATATTACCATCGTTAGAATTTCGCCCGCAGCAGCCGGTTTGCCCTTCACTAATATGTTTATACTTTAAATTATGCCTTCGTGATTTTAGGGAGATATGAGCTCGAATGTACCCGGGGGGACCTTACGTAATCTTCGAACTGGCCACTTTGCGCTTAAAATCTTTGTTTAAGGGCCAATTGCATTACAATGCCTCCAAGGGTTCTATGCAGGGGATCTAAAGAGCCCATACAAAAATTGGAGTATGAAGTACAGGTACGCACTGAAGTGAATGTGAAACAAGTTGCTGAATAACGTGTTCTGTGTTGCTTTTCATATTTGGCTTTTTTGAATACTGAATAAGCTTTCGAAAAATAGGAATACGTTCTTTTCATGGAGTTGTTTTTTATTCTATATATTGTACGGTTTTTTGCGGTTTGTAACCTAAAAGTTCACTTTTTTTTTTTAATTGATTTGAATCAATTAGCATGTCTTATTTTAAACACTTAGCTTACCTACTAACGCAAACATTAATTAATATTAATTAAACTTTGTACCAAATATTGACAGGTTATTGTTTTTTATACCAAATCCCGTTACTGATTGGCTAAGGACGCCCTATACAAATATTTTATTTATAACATTTAATCCTTTTGCGTCAGAGGGATGATGGGGAATATTCTGGAAGCCATATTGCTTTATGATCGCAATTTTACTGATAAAAAAACGCGAAAAAAAAATGGTATTTAAATATATAAAAAATAGGTTTTTGCAATATTTCAGGATAATAATAATATTATAGGGTGTTTGGTCATGTTTTTGATCTGTTGATATTGTATACCTGCTAGGTAATTTGTATGTCTGTTATTGTTCACTACAATACTACCATAATATGTGGTTGTGGTAACAAAAGCTAAACCACGAAAGCTACCGTCATTATCTAAGTACCTACAGATAACAAAGTTATGCCCAACCACGTGACCTAACCACTTAAGCCCCTAATTGGATCATTATCACCAAAGATGCACTTAGTACTTTACATTTTTCTACCCTACCGGGTAACCGTTTGGGTCAAGAATACGTCCCTTTAAACCAGGCACGTGCATGTCACGTGACTCGCCGGATTAACCCGCAAGCGCTGCGGATAATTAACTGCACAAAATACTGGCAATCGCCCGCGATCGATGGCGTGAATATACGAGCCAGAGGGATTGGGCCCAATTTGACGGAGGACAATCATATGCCTATTATTTTTGTGATTATAAGCGGCCTTTTGAAGGTTAATTATGGTGCTTGTTTCTGTTTGTGGTTGTTGCGAAAATATTCCAAATTGCATCTGTCGCTTTGATTTTGTGAGTTTATAAAAAAATTGCGTTCGCTCCTACATTTTTAAATTGTAAGGTTCATCGTCTGAACAACTGAAGGGGTCCGATGCCTGCTGGGGTTGCGGGAAAGTCCGAAAGAGATACCGTGGTCCCTGGCAACGTACAGGCAACTGAAGGAACACGGGTGGGTTTTAGTGAGTAAGAGTCTGACACGCCCTCCCGCTCCGCCTAGAGCGGGAGAAGTTATTTGATAATTTCCCATACAAAAAAAAAAGGTTCATCGTCTTCTGGTTTCTGATTTTACCAAGGTTTTTACCATTCTTTACCATCAAATTGCATTTTACGTGTAATACAGCATAATTTCTATATAATATTATGAAAGTGAATCACGTACGTAAAACCTTTCCCCGAATCATAATCCGCCTAAAATCGTACGTCTTTCAAAAAAAACCTCACTTATGGATGTCAACAGGCTCAATGCAATCGTGTCGTGTTGCTAAGCCCGCCAGTTTGTAACTCAAGAACGTTGTCAGCTTCAAGTGTAAGGTAAATCCCTTGATTGACGAAATTTTGTGCCCTTCGCTTTTGGAGGGTTAAGGAGCGCGAGGTGTCTTGTTTCTGACGACTTTTCCTTTTAATGTACGAAAGGGTTTTGTCGTAGAAGAGGCTTTCGGGAAAATATTTCACTTTGTTTTTGAAATTATGCTTGAAGAGCTGTCTGTGTTTCTACGAAATGTTTATATACGTTAAAATTATATTTGATATTTTAAACTGAAGGTAGTAGTCTTACCACCAACGTGCGGTCTACTGTACTCATCGGTGTGTGAACAGACCGTTTATTATTTCGTATTTTTTGGTACTGACTAGCCCCTGCCTAGCTCGGGTGTAATGACGACATGCCAAAAATTGAGATTTTTTTGCTATAATTAAATTAAATAATAATCTAAATAACGGTGAAAACCACATCAAGAAATAAAATATATGTTTACCAAGCAATAAAACAGCGTTATTAAATAAAAGTATATTATGTATGGCTCCACGCATATATAACCTTTTACCAAAGTCACTTCTGGAGATAAGTGATATAAATATATTTAATAACAATATAAAAACACTGTTATTAAAAAAAGCATATTACTCTGTCACTGAATATTTACAGGACATACTTATATAATGTTACTCTATACGATATTTTAAATAATGTCTTCTATTGTAAAATTGTAGTTTCATAGATACCTGTGTATTTGTAATTGCATGCCTTATGGTAGGATATGGCTAATGGACACTATTGTTTGTATAAGACCTTGTCTTTTGTACCCATATTCGCAAATTAATAAATGATTATGATTAAGATTTAAAAAAATAAAAAAATATTTACGTTTATTTGTGATAAACATGACGCAAAGAAAGAACAAAAGCACAAAAAAAAACTAGTGTCCACAAATGATATTTATATGCACATCTTACATCGTTTCGATTAGTATAGTATGATAACACAATACTAATCTCACTAAGGGATAGTTCAAAGTTTCAACAAGAAGACGCGAACAAGACTGACACTACGAGCAATATTTGAATTTTGAACATATAAAAGCAATAATGGAAACATAAAAATCAGCAGCAGCTCCAAATATATATATTTTTTTAAACTGATTTATATATTTAAAAAAAGACTTCAACATCTTTCAGGCACGTTAAAAGTTCTCTGCTTTCTTTTAGTAATACAAAATTAAAAATAAACTAATTATTCTCAACTAGCTTAGCAATAAACACTGATTATCTTCTTATCCAACATACCCACTAAATAACTTCCATCTTGAATCCAAACCTTTTGTTTAGAATACCAACGAAAAGCCCAAAATGCGAAGACGTTACGGAATTTCAAACAAAAGGTCGTCGGTCCTACAAAACTATACAACAAAAACATAATTACCTCCGTGTGTTGACGCAAACAAAGGAAACGTGTGGAAATTGTATTTTTTTTTGTCCGTCTATGACAGTCACACCGGGTAATATAGTTGGGTGAGTTTAATCTACAATGTTTACGCGCTGTTTGACTTCAACTACCAACACACGTCGAATTGGTGGTCCTTTTTCGTGTCCCATTTATATTTCGATATTCCCAATTATGGTAACCGTGCTTCCTACGGTATTGATAAATTAATCATTAAGTTTTATTTGGCTGAACAAGGAAATTACTTAATTTTGCTGTGTGGTCCTTGTCTGAGAATTGTTTTACTCTCTTCTTGTTATACGAGTAAGTTATGGTTCAAAAGTTGTATGAGGTGGATCGGACGACATTTTTGAGTTGCCGTGGTTTGGCACTTTTCGGTTATGGTTGTTTTTTTTAATATCATCTTCTACATCAATAAATATTATCGTTATGATCTGTGAGTGACAGCTACGAAGTTTATTGACTTAGTAACACGCTAATGTCATTGTCCTTTTGAAAAAGCATACCTACTTAAAAGGAATTTAATAGTAAAAACATAAAATTAAAAGCAAACAAACCGACTTATCCGTTTTCAAATTAACATGTTCCTTCAATATAGAAAATTACTCTCATTAATGTCTATATGAAATGCATTGTTGACTTCATAAGGGGAACATAAACAGCTAATGCTTGCATTTGTACCGCCATATTGGCTGTTTAGACGGCTGTTTACCTTTCTAAATGAGCGTCAAACGAGAACAAACTGTTATTGGCGGCGTTAACGCAGCGGTGTATCGATTTATTGTGTTACGTAGGCGGAAAAAGCAGGTTCTCTGTTACCGTGGGAAAACAAGAAAATCACACCATGATACTTTAAAAAAATCTGCGGCTAAGTAAATTTAAGGGTTAATAAAACTGACCTCTATTAAGTTTCATGGCTATTAAAAGTTGATATCACTTTCTGGAAAGATGTCAAAACGATATCTTATTAATCGGTTCTGTAATCTTATCCGGAATTTGGACTTTGATAATATTTTAATTACTTTATGGATGGAAAATCCGTTTTAATTATGGTGATGAAACATCGTCTACAACTCCCAAACTCTTAAACTGTTACATAAGCAAGCTCATTGAAGATGGGAAAACACTGTTGTATGTTATCCAGGAAATAAAAATATAAAGTGCAACACGAGATTATAATCGGAAGTAGTAAAAGTTTTCTGAGGGAAATGGGCTGTTCTATTTTACGATCGTCTAGATAAGCAATCGGAAAATCTTAACAATCTACTTTACAAGTATGAGCATCGACGTTATATGCTATCCAGACAGCACAGAAAACAATAGAAACATACTTATGGGATAGGCTATTGACTACTAAGAAACGCTCATAGCTGATAGCTTTCAACTCTTTCAAAGAGAACCTTAGCGAATACTGCATCGTTTTCCCCAACATACTTACCGAGAAAACTGTCTCGTTATATTGCTTCCTACAAACACGACTTCTAAACCAAACAAGCAATCTCTTTAAACTCAACAAAATGCAGCAGTAAATAGTAGATTTTAATTAAGATGACAGTGACAGTAGGTTTAACAGTCTGATTGCGGGCAGCGTCGGGCATTTTTAATAGCCATCATATCTTTGAACGGGGATCCTAGTGTGAACATACCCGCGTTCATAAAACTGTTATGAGTTCATTTTCTAGGCGCCATCCTGGGTCCCCTACATGTTACTGAGGCTGTAAAATTTTGACGTTGCACCACGGAAATTAACAAGCTATTTAATTGTAGCTGTCTATATTACTTTGTTGCCGTTTTATCTTTTTATGAAACTGAAATAGAATTTTGTAGTGCTTTGGTTATTTTTAAAGGGTAATAAAAGTTACTTAACCACATGTAGGAACTAATAAATGTGCATGGTATGTATTAACATCTTATTGCAATGAAATCAATAAATGATCATTTAATGAGTAATTAGAATGTAATAATAATATTGAAACTTCTTCGACTTTATAAAATTACCCAAGTGAACCTCGATACACCACTTTTCTTTGGCTCATTTTCCGAAAAGTTTTCATTTATCGGTAACGAGACCTGTCTTAAAATTAAGTCAACAGTCATTTTAACTCGAAACAAATCCTCGGGCGCCAAACTTGAGCTATTGTAAATGTGTCGAGGGGCAGATAAATATATTATGTGTCCCTAAAAGCGTAAGAAATTCGTAGATTTGTAAAGTTTTCCCCCTTTATGACGGGTGAAGCGCTCTGCCAATGTTTTCTGCTTCAACGATATGAAAAAGTTTATAGAACTTGCATTTTTTCTAATTTCAACCTTAGTTCCTGAAAGATAGAGTTTCATTTATTTCTTTGTTTCGTAGTTAGAAAAATTCATTTGCGATGTTAGTCGACAGTCGTTTAACATATCTTAGTTTATGACTTAACCAAACGACAGACAAGAAAACTATTTATGGGGGTCTTAAATTCAAGACAGATTGCAACGTCTTTTATGTCTTAATTTCATTTGGAAGTTAGAAGTTTTGTTTATGACTGTACCGCGGAATTTTTGCGGATATTATTAATTTCTTCCTTAAATTCTTTGATAGTTTAATATCCCTAAAGACTGGGTGGGTATTCTTTTATCACCGAATACTAAATATTTTTATATCTTATTCATCATATTCATATCTTTATTTGCATTCCATAATGTAGATATAAAGGTGTTACAATGGCTTAAAGCTAACGTACAATTACGGAACCTGTAGGGCGCAGCAAAAAGTATAAAATTAAATAATAAAAAAATAAAACAAATGTAACAATTTTTATATATATTATGTTCTAACATTAATTGAGATCAGTTAAGTTGTGGTACATAATAATTATTTGATAAGTTTAATAAAATTTAACATGATGTCAAGATGTCATGATGTCTTCGTCTTTATCAAGCTTTTAGTAAAAAAAAATAATCATCTGTGTTCCCATTTCAGTTTCAAATTAAACTGCCTGTTCTTTGACGTTTTTCTCAACTAAAAAACGCCAAGTCAAACATGTTACCGTTGAATTTGTTGAACAAGTCCGGTCAAAAAGGCTCTAGGATCAAAGCGAACCTTAATATCCTGCTCGGAGCCCCGGACTGAACGTAAATATTAGTGACGTCACGGTCCCAGTCGATTTTATATACTACGATTGATCAAGTAGTAAATGTATTTACTTTTGTTTGAATAGCTTTTTCTTTTACGGTACGGGAATTAAAGAAAAACATTGGACTAGTCTTTTAGCAATTTGGTTTTATTTTAAAGGAGGGTTTTTGCCCGTTTTTTTACGAGTAGGAGAAGAGAATTAGCACATATTCAATGATGTTATACTACGCAGCTTTGACGTAGTTACTTCGTTAAATGTAATTAATTTGGCATAAAATTGTGTTGGATACAATTAATTTTTGATTAATAGATACAATGTAAAATGTGGAAATATAAACAAGGAAACAATGTTTTTCGCAATAAAAAGCAGAATTCCTTTCAAGTTTTTAATTGCGAAATTCAAAGTAACAGAAACTTTTCATTAATTATATCGCTGGAAATAATAAAATACTTTTACAAACTGGATCAATTAGTACGATTTTATTCACAAAACTCCTATTGGGTATTGCTGTTAAAGTTTGGTGCGCCAGTTGTCGTCAACAATTTGTTTTAATGACCAGCGTCGCCCCCTAGTGTTGGCGCGGAAAAACTGTGACTGGTAACGTTTCTGAGACGGCAATTTTTCATGTCGTAACCGCGATAAGCGGGAGGTCAGGTGTTAGAATGATTTGTGACCGTCGTAGTTCGACCGCTGCCGTCCTCATGTTGACAAACACTTGCCGAATTAGTTCGGGAGCCGTGTCTTTATATTTTTTTTAGATAAAACCTTATCTCCTAGATAATAGTGTTTTTGTTTGGTTTGAGCGGCTACCGCTGTACGTGCCGCTGTGTACACATTTATCAAGATGTTTAGCTACCTTTATGTTGCTTTTAGTGTTGAAATATAAACATTTTTACGTCAAAACACTATTATAGACTGCTACATGATATTGTTTTATAGCCTTTATATAAAACTTCCAACGTTACAATCGCAATAAAAAGCATTGTCGTACAAACCAACAAAACAAACTGTACTAGGAAATAAACAGCAAATAAAAGCGGTTCCTTGGTTGAACTCGAGTAGCGCTTTTAATTGGGGGTGGAAATTGTGATTAATGCCATCAGATAAACAGAAAGTCGCGGCGGCGTCACGAAAGAGAAAAAGAACAGGTTTTCGGTCGAAACCCACACACATTAACCTAATTCGTTTTAATTGTGCGAGCTAATCGTTCGTAAGGATTTATAAGTATTGCGAGTTGATGTGTATATTTGGAGGTTGATTTACGATTAGACATTTGGCCTCGCCTCACGTTATATAGGTGAGCTACAGGGTGTAATAATATAATACGTGCGTCAACACCCGCCCGTAAAAGCCACACACAACAATATCATTAAGTCAAATTTATTTACAAGTGCGTAAATATTTTTTATGGCGTTTCGTCATGATAATTTTCACGCTCAACCCTTTTAATTTTTTTTATGGTATTTACGTAATTTTCTGATTTATAAAATGTAGTTATACGGAATTATTTTACTTAAGTAATTATTTCTTAAACTTGCTTTATGAAAAAACACTAATAGGGATCGCGTGGAACTTTGCTATCTTAGGATAAAAATATTTGAAGGCTTACGTACTTTATTTTAATAGTGACTTAAAGCCAAAAAGTCTGGCACCCAGTCTTACTAAGGGGTATCGTGTTACCAAGTGATTGGGTTGAGGTGGTCACTTGGTGAGATAGGAAATACCTGCCTAATTAGTTTTCATCGTCATCTTTACCCATTTGTAAGCAGACCTCTTTCAAAGAATAAGTGAAAAATAACGCGGTCGGCACGTCTAAACTGCGTTCAAGAGCTGTCAGTGTCAACATTCGACAACACTGACGACACTCGCGTTCAGTTTCATTGGTGAAAGCCATAGTGCTCGTATAGCCACCATATTTACATATAGAAAAATAACTCAGGCAGTGTATAGAGTGCCGCTAGCGGTACTCTATCCCTACAAATTGCCACTAGCGGCATAATAGTGGCACTGAATCGGCCCGGCTAAAGTACCGTAAGCATTGTATTGTCAATGTCACTTGTTATTTTGTTTGATTGTTGAGGTGAGTTCGCTGTAAAACACCACATTCCCAAAACATTCATTCTCTTGTGCGGACGCTTAAACGGACCCTGACACTCGCCGGCCACTGCCACGGCACCACCGCTCGCTACGCTCGCTCGGCTCGTGCGTTGTGTCGCCATGTTCATTTGCTACTTCATTTTTAGTAAGTTCAGTAATTGTAGTGACTTGATATAATTATCTAAAACAAATACGACCAATCAATAAAAAGGGCGGCGAACTAATCTCAAACAAAATAAAAAATGACAGTGACAATGCAATGCTTACGGCACTTTAGCCGGGCCGAGCCGGCGCCACTATTAAGCCACAAATAGCGGCACTTTATCCGATAGGGATAAAGTGCCGCTAGCGGTACTCTATACACTTCCACACTTCCAATAACTTAGTACCTAACTTAGGTATTCTGCTTCATGCGGATGGTAATGAGTTCAACGAAGTATTCGTGGCCGCAATGCTAAAATATTTCTTTCAACTGTTATTGGTGAAACATTAGAAATAAATAAGGCATTTTGCCAGAATACCGATAATACTTCAAATGACATTCCAACGTAACAAAGGTAGAAGTCACGAAACGTAGATAAAGCTGGCTATTGACGGTGCGACTGAAATGTTTAATTTTTGCCTTTAAATTTTTAACTAAAGGAGTGAAATATGAAAGTGCTAATGTGGATTACATTTGCCATCAAATCATCACCATCAATAGATACATCTTAAATGGTTTACTTGAAGGAAGGAAATACTACGTTTTTATCTGAGAGCGTTATAAAAAGGGACTAGGGAACGTCAAGCAGATAAAGAATAGATCCTTTCATCTACTAAAGATATAAGAAACGCATGACATTATTTTGGCAATTTCCAATTTAACGGCAAGGTTCAGGCGAAATAATAGGTCTTTACCTATGAAATTGTCGTTTTGTATGAAAAAATTTAAACGAATTTTTTTCATGTATTTTTTATTTGTATTTATCGAAGTAATCACCCATGCAATCAATGCATCTTTGCCAACGCAGCGGCAGTTTATTGATGCCCTTCTTAAAGAAATCAGCTGGACGGGAGGCAACAAATTCTTCAAAGGCATTTTGTACTGCCTCTCGGGTATTGAATTTTTTTCCCGCCAAGAAGATATCCAAATTCTGGAAAAAGTAGTAGTCTGTAGGCGCAAGGTCTGGTGAGTAGGGCGGATGACGGAGAGCTTCCAACCCCAGTTCTTGCAACTTGGAGACCGTCTGCTGTGCAGTATGAGGTCGCGCGTTGTCGTGCAGGAGCAGCGGAGACGAGCGATTGACCAATGCTGGTTGGAGATGTGCCAGCTTCTCCATCATTGTGTTCAGTTCTTCACAGTACACAACTGCAGTAATGCTCAACCCGTTTGGTAAGAAGCTGTGATGAACCACACCACCAAACAGTGACCATCGCTTTTCTAGGGGTAAGTTTTCGTTTAGGGCATTGTTTAGGTGCTGAACCAGGATCCAACCAACTTGCTGAGCGCTTGCGGTTATCAAACAGAATCCATTTTTCATCGCGTAACAATGCGGTTCAAAATTCCTTCGTGCTGGCGATCATTGAGTTCGTGGGGCACCCATTTGTCAAGCTTTTTTACCTTGCCAATTTGACGCAAATGGACCAATATTGTTTTGACGCTAACGTCGAAAGTTGCTGCTAATTCAGCCGTAGATTGTGTATCATCAGCTTCCACAATCGCCTTTAATTCGTCATTGTCCACCAAAGTCTTCGGACGACCGCGAGGTTCATTTTTCAGGTCGAAATTTCCAGAACGGAAGCGAGCAAACCAATAACAGGTGGTGCGTTGGTTTGTAGTGTTAGCTCCGTAAACGTCGTTGATGTTGCGTGCCGCTTGTGCCGCGTTGCTGCCACGACGGTACTCATATTCCATAATTACTCGAATTTTTAACGTATCCATGATGACGAAAAAGATTGAAATGCAATGAAAATGTAACACTAATCAATAAACAAATGACTACTTTTGGAAAAAAAAAACATGCTTTTAAAATAAAATTAATTTGAAATTAGAATTCTTAGCCAAACAAAAATTATTTTGATTTGAAATGGCCAGTACACACACAAGACAGTACACAGCAGAACGGCAATTGCATAGGTAAAGACCTAATATGTTCTGCAGTGAATATCTTGTTTACCTTCTGACTGATGAAAGTCAACTGATACGGAAAACATAGTTACAGAAATCACATCAAACACGACGAAACATAACATAAAAAACTTGCATGATTTTTTAAATTCCAGTATAAATATAAAGTTAGTTCGTGTATAAAATTTAAAAATATGCATAAAGGTAACAATTAAGGGGAATGTTTAATACGAACACAACGGTCTGTCCGTACAAATACCTACGTAAACATAACATAATATCACGCATGTAGTCCCCGAAGGGTAGAGCAGAGGTGTATCTATAGCATACCCACATTTTGCCAGTTATGGTTAAGTCCCATGTAATAGGGGGCGAGTCTATTGCCATCAACCGGGCACAAACAGTTTTTCTGACAGTAATTCAGGCAAAGTATTTTTAACCACCTACAGTTTCTGTCGCAAAATTAATTAAGCCGAGGCCTTAATTTATTAAGGCATCTACAGGATAGCCCGGCTAAGCAGCTGACAACAAATTAGGTAAAAATAAAACCAGCGAGCCTTACAGTAGTCGCATAAGATGTGTAACATCTGACATCTTGGCTGACATATGTATATGATATAAACAATATTCATCATCATCACCATCGTCACCATCACCATTACCATCACATCACCGTCACCGTCACCGTCACCATCACCATCACCGTCACCGTCAACGTCATCGTCATAATCCTCGTCATCGTCACCATTACCGTCACCATCATCGTCATAATCCTCGTCACCGTCATCGTCATCGTCACCGTCACCAGCGCTTCCAAGGCTTCCTGTTACACACTTCCGTCCCTTTTCACGAAATCACTTCCACAGATTGCAGGAAAGTGAGAGGAAAGCTGTTACACATCAAAAAATTTGCTAATTCAACCCGTGAATAGCACGCCATACCGGCCGCCATGTACACCGTCGTCGCCTAGGCTACACAAAAAGCAGCAGCAAGCGATATGCTAAGTGACCGCACTTGATAACAGTCACGTGGTACACTGTGCTTGCATGACCATACGTTACTTGAAGGTGTATTGGATTCGGTATTAGCATAAGTCAAAATGTTGTGTGCTTTGTTTGAAAGAAGTCAAAAATTAAATGAAATTGTTTATTAATAAGTATTCTATACTAATATTATTTATTTAATTTATAAAGACGTAGTGAGTTTTTATGTACGGGTTAATCTTGGGAACTACTAATCCAATTCTGGAAATTCTTTTCACAATAGAAGACACGGTATTGTCGAGTGTCATGGGATATATTTTATGTTACAAGAGATCAGGCGGCCAAAGTCACGGGCAGAAGCTAGTGGAAAATATTTGTAGAAGCTTTTTGGTCTCCTCTTCGTGTAGACTGAACAAATACTGCTGAACAGTCAGCAAGTTTGATAGTCACGGTACCACAAGATGTGTGAAGAAGGTTCTTTGGTATCGTGACTTGTAAAAGCTCTCCACTCTTCACTGAAAATTATTTAAGATTTCGGAACGGAAAGATAAACAACTTCTTTCTTTATTGTACAGACGCCAGCAGGTCAACCTACTCGAAACTGACAAATTTTCCCAATCAACTTTGAACCTTATGCTTCAGTAATAAAGTTGAAAATCTATTAAAGAAATTTGACAGATTGTAGTAGGTTGATGTGCTGGCGTATGTACCTATTATAAATTCAGTTGGATTAAAGAATTTTTCCGTTTGTCTGAGGTTGTATCTTTAATGAGTCATCTCCAATTCATTCAGTCTGAGTACACTTTTTTAAGGATAAACTTTTGGTTTTGGTGTGAATCTGTTTTCAGCTTGATCAACCAATTAATTAGTTCTCACTCTCACATCGTGAGAATATCCCTGGAGGTATTTGTGACGTCACTATATGAGAAGTCAGTGGTCTGCCTAATGCGGTAAATATAATATCGTGGCAATATGGCGTGCGAATATAGGTATTGATTTAAGGAGTCAGTTGGTTTAATTACGGCTATAATACTTCATTATAATTCCTTAGAACTAAATATCAAAGGTTTTAAGGTTTAAGACAACAACAAAATCTAAAGTTACGAGTAACTTAGTCCTAGATTTTCAACACATGATACCTACAACAATTAAAGTGGAAATATTTTCAAAGGAAAACAATTTTCTTCGTAGAAAATAATTTTCGTTGTCTGCTGTAAGTACTTAAACAATTTTGACGAAGCTTTAATAAATTGGACATTGAAACAATAAGTAAAACTAAATGAAGAATTTAATTTCGGCGAAAGTAACAAACAATTTAGCGATTAAAATTTATACGTAATTGTTAATCTTGAGGCTAATATAACGTAAGTATTTCTGCAAGAATAATTAAAATGTAAGTAAGAATTACAAAAAAAAAAAAACATATGAGTCACTAAAATGTTTTAGCTATTGAAAATGAGGCAAGGTTAGTAGGTATCTACCAACCTAACTTGGTTTTTCAGTTCACTAAATAATTGTAGCATTCAAACCATCGATCTCTATTTTTAACAGACTTCAAAAAAGAAGGAGGTTAGAAAATATGTTCGTCTGTATATAATTATGTTTTTTTTATATTTATCGATATTTTCGTTAATTGTGGATCGATTTTGTAAATTAATTTTACTAACTTTGCTTGGGTAGTTTTTGAATTAGCTTCGATAATACGTATTTAATCCTCTTTGTGTATCTTGATGATGTTGTAGTACTCCCTATCACTGTTGTTTACATATCAAGTAGTGGTATTCGAATTGCTGTTGGGTAGGTACCTCAGTGGTAGAGAATAACTATGTAGGTAGGTACCCAATTCTTTCAAGCTAGACAATAAGGTGTAATTTTCCAAAAAAATATGGGTACTTATATGGACGTAAACATTGATAATCTCTTGCAATTTTCAACTAGCTTCTGCGCGCGACTTCGTTTACGTAAAATTTCTTTTAACAGAAAATTGCAATACTGTAGCTCCTATTAGAAAAATAATTTTCGGACTAGCATAAGTAGTTGCGAAGAATAAATTTTACCTGTTAACAATATTAGTAGATATTGGATTAGTCTAACCCTTAAGAGGGAACAGGGGTTGCGAGGAATTTGAAAAATAGGTATTTGAAGAAACTATTGCCGTCTTCTTACCTCAAGTCTGCCCCCGTAGAGTGCGATAGGGATAGCTACAGCTCAGACCAATTATATCACAAAAAAAAATTACGAAATCGACGTTTCGTATTCCCCTTTTTTCTCCTCGAAAACTGAACCGATTCAATTATTTTTTAAATTCAAATTTAAAAAAAAAGTACGTCTAGGTTCCTATTATTTTCATTTATGTTAAAAACTTTTTTAATTTGTCCGGTACTCCTCTAATCACGGCGGTAAAAATCGGGCATTTTCGTAGTTTTTGGAGGGTCATATTTTCTTTACCGATAAGTGGCTGAAAAAAATGAAATAACAGGGACGTGACTACAGCACAACTTGATTTTATGAAAAAAAAATGATTGCTCTAAAGGCATTATTCAGGAATAAAAAAGGAGAATACATTTGTATGGAGAATCGCAGGCCCTGTTCCCTCTTAAAGCTCACGTGAGAACTACAGAATAAGTTAAAAGGTTTTTTTACTTATCATTACTTACTTTTACGATACAATACACTCAACAGTGTTATTAACATGAATTGTACTTGTTTTACGTTCGTAAAAATAGTTATAACACTAATTTATGTACAAGAATCACTTAATAATACTAGGTTTTGCAATAAAAGTGTTTGATAAAAAGTAGGTAAATTCCGTGTTTGTAAAAGAAAATCTATGTTAGAAAAGTTATACTTATTCCATAACATGCAATTATTGAAATGTGACTATAAAAAGTTTACTACTGAAACTACAATATGCATCTAAGCTTGTTTAGATAAAGTTTCTTTTTAAACCGTTTCAATAATAATAATATCAAGGATGACCCACTGGCAATAAATCTTCTTCAACGACGTTTATTATAATTAAACGACACTTAAAAACCGCAAACAAACAATTCAGGTGGGGGATTAAAATTATTCAAACAATTCATTAGTGGCAACCCCGCAGTGTAATGAGAGCCTAATTTGAATATCTTCATTTTTTTCACCAAAGGTAAAATATTTTGACGTTAATAGTGACGTGCTACACGTTCGCATAAACGCGAACGAAATACTGAAGGAATTCGTTCCACGAATTTATTATAGCCACTTCGTACGATTGCATAGAAGTGGAATTACTCATGAGTATGAATTAAGTGCTTACATGGTTTCAAAGAATATTTACAGCTACGTTAAGTACTGTGCTTAGTTTCATATTAGTACTCAGTAGTCATTATTACAGAACTTCAAGCCTAAGAAATTTTGGTAGGTTCTTAACTACTGTTTCAGTCGAGGCAGTTATTGTTTTTTTTTTTCAGAATCCTGAATTCAATAGTAGCTTTGCTAAACTTAGAGATTGAAATATAAAGCTCAATAAAACCAACCTAAAGTACTGTTTTCTAAGCTTATGAATTACTTTTATAGATACCTCCTTTTTCAGCTCTTCACTCTTTAACCTAAAAAAAATTCCAACGTTAGTAAAATGCCGAAAGAATTTCTTCTACGGTTTTGTAAAAACCGCATCGTACTGCATAGGTAAAACTTTTGATTTAAATTGAGCCACGGATTTTTTGGGAAAATTTTCAGTAAAAACGAACCCATCGAGCCAGCTGGTCCATCTTTTATAGTTTTATACGTGGCCCTGTTCGCGCTTCAATTGCAGGCTGTGACTAAAAATTTCCAAAAATTTTAGAAATATTTTCGCCGGATATATAGTCTAGTGAATTTATTCGTGTGAAAGTTTAGTTATGTAGCCAATTTATCTGTTTTTTAATATTATTACATTTTTTTCTTCTCCATACGAAAACTACCTTTTCAAAGAGGCGACTAGAATCAATTCAATTTATTTGTAAATTTTGACGTTCAAAAGTGCCTTTTATGTGCCTAATTGAAATAAATTATTTGACTCTGAGTTTTGCTAAAATTAAAAGTAAAGGTGCCGCTGCTCACTAAGGTAAAATCGTGATTAATTTTGAATTAAAGTTTCTCTAGGTTTTACAGACGTTCTAAAAACACTTCGCAATTTAGCTTCCACAAAAATTTCAAGTTTCCCAAAAATCCTTACCATTTCAAAAGCCCTTTTTTAGAACCCGACTTCACAGAAAAAAGTCCACTAGAGTCCAAGCCACGCCACAAAGGTACACGCAGACATTTGTCCAGTCCAATTCACTTAATGGACTTTCATTCGGTAGCCGTCCAGTCAGCGTAAAAAGTAAATTACATAGTTGTTTATCATTCACAGTCCTACATAATTAAAATTAACAGTTTCCTGCCAAAGTTCACTGTAAAAGTGGAATATTTTATAATGAGCAGTAATGGGTTCAATTAAATCTGTAGGGAAAAGAATCGTACGTCAAAGAGATTTAATAATGCTGTTGTGTACTCCGCAAATAGATACTGGTTACAATTTCGCAATTAAGTTGAATGAGAAACGCGAAAGGATTTATTGTCTTGACAAAAAAAGTTAATTTCCGTCGTTCATGGTGAATGAAAATGAAGATTAAGAAAGAAACCAAAGTACGGAAACATCGCTTTTTCATCAACTAGACAATTCATTTCTGAAAACGGAAACGTGGTAATGCTTTGTAGAGTCGTTGTTCTGACGTAGATAGGTACACGGAAACTCTCTGAGTAACCACTGTGACTTACTGTTGAATTACCCAGCAAATATCGCATTAGGATGAAGACCGGTTTTTTTGTCTGTCGGTTAGATTATTAACAAAATATTCGACACGTATTTTTTCTTTTTTTGTAGATTTTATATTTAGTTGTGACGTAGTAAGCCCCCACTTCACAACTTTAATGTGTTTTATCTAAGTATTTTTTCTAATTATGATAAAGCTAAAAATACGTGTCTAATATATTTTTTTATCTCTATCTCTATAAAAACTTTAAGATTTTTTTCACACTAAAGATTGATTGAAGCTTGATTTGTAATTGCATAGCTGTTGCAAGCTGTCTCCAGTCACGTATTGTAGCTGCACCAACGGGCAGAACCAGGGTGAGAGGAGCCGAACGACGAAATCAGACCAAAGGTACCTACAAATCTGAAAGATTAAGTGCTCAATATAAGCTTACACAATAAAACCAGTTATAAAATCTTAACGTTAGTCCATTGTGTCAAGTGGCGTCTATGCCTTTAATGCCGATAGGAGATCTGCTTACACCGTAAAGGGAAGATGAAACTCAACAGATCTGATGTGCCGTTTACCCTGGTTATTTAGTGTAGCAGTTCTGTGTATATTTACTATACGTTTAATTAAATGCCAGACGTTTTTACGAGTTATCCTGTTCTTTAATAAAGGTCCTTCCTGGAGCCTTCTACCAATTTGTGATCTGGAATACGCAAAAAAGATTTTTTGGCAAATAATTTCAGTGTTTTATGTAGGGTTGTAACGGAACCGTGCCTTCACAAATGCGGAACTTCCGCAAGAAATCGTACCTCCGCCTTCGCATCCACCTCCAAAAGTTTTAACGGGGTTATTACAGAGGTCTAATTAAGAAAACCGGCTCCAAGCCAAGACCCTTTAATCTGGTGGAGGCACAACTCGAAATTTCAAAATTTAGCTCCCAATTTTTTTCACCGACACCGCCAGGTTCAGTAGGTGAACAATCTAAAAGGTAACTAACCCGCAAAACGATTAATAGTGAAAACTTGTATGCCCATCCAAATTTTGATTACCAATAGGTTTATTTTTTCTTTGATAAATAATGCTTTTCGTTTATGCCTTTTTTTCAAATAACTTCTCTGGAGCGGGAGGGCGTGTCAGACTCTTACTGACTAAACCCACTCGTGTTCCTTCAGTTGCCTGTACGTTGCCAGGGGCCACGGTATCCCTTTCGGACTTTCCCGCAACCCCGGCAGTTTCCGTTTATGCCTGTAGTAACCTCCACATCCACCGAGGTCAACCTATGCACCACTGCCTCCGCTAAGATAGTCTCCATTACAACCCTAGTTTTATCCTTTGATTTATTTTTAGCTATCATCCAAATAGCCTCGCGAATGTTCGCTTAGGCTGCGTAACTTAGTATAGGAAGCTCTTCATCATTTAGATGTGCCTATCTATAATTTGGCTGAGAGAACTTGTTAGTACCTAATTATTATTTAAGTAGATTCCAAAAGTTACATAACGTAAACAAATAATCCGTCTTTGATCAGACGTAAACACTTTACTCGCTTAAAACTGAACTTGAAATCAGTTCAAGGCAAAAAATTTAAACGTTGATGTATAACCATAAAATTGTACAGACCACAACGTGGCCACAATGTCCGTTTGTGCAGCGCAACCAACTTTATTATTATTTGCTCGAGGCACGAAAACTATAAAGCGGACAGATAAGTTTGCACCATGGAGGGATTAAGTGCGAACGAATCACTGTTATTTTATAATTGGAAGGATAATCACAATTGGCGTTCATACCGAAAGAGATTGGGGCAACCCAATTTCTTGTTAAAAGGCAAATGTAATCGAAAAATGTTGATTTCGGAAATTTATCAGGAATTTTAATTTGAAATTCCTGAGTATTTTTTTAGTGAGAATATGAAAATAGTTTTTCTGACAGTGTCTAGACTTTTATTGTCAAGGTTAGTTTCATGAACTACATTTCAGAAACTATTTGGCTAGTTTTTAGTACTCAGTATGGCAGCTGGTAGCGTCTTGCAAAACTTTGAAAAAACACTATACAAAATGATTAGACATGATTTGAATTTCAATCCTAAAGACTGTGCTTTCAATATACACGTATGTTACTATTTTACTGGAGAACCTATTTTTAGATTCTCGTCTGGTATAAGTATACGTTTAAGTTAAGGAATTTAATTTAAGGAAAAATGAAAATATATTTCAAGAAGGTTTTGCAAAATAACATTACAGTTCTTCCTCAAAAATCCTAGTTCCATGGCAACACAAACGTTATACGGCGAAAAGCCACCATAAGTAAAGTAAAACTGAGTTACGTGACGCGTTTTAGCGTTGTAGATATTTAAATGGGCTATAAACACTGATTTATACGAGTTTGTTTGGATTTCAGCCTTCAATTGCTGGCTGAACTATTTTAGTTCATTTTAATTTTTCTTCATTCGTTATTGATGGTTTAACGCGTGAGAAAGTTTCTATGGTGAGATTATTCGTGCTATTTGGGTTTTTATTGAAAGGTAATGTGAAGTTTATGATGTTTTAGTTTATTTTAAATTGTGATTGCTTATATAATAATTATATAATGTAAATTTTGTAAAAAAATGAAATATACCGTTCGTTTGACAATAAAATATTAATTCAGTCATAACATTTTAGGGAAAAATATGTGCATATCAATGATAGCTGATATTTTTTAAACCAAATTGAAAACTTTATTTTTAATATATATATATTTTATTGTATAAAATATTTATTCCGCATTTTCCGTTACCCAAAAAAACACAACATCGCCAATTGCAACAAGGTCTTATTAAAATTCAATGAAAACGGCCACGTTTATTTTTTAACCCAGAAAAAATACAAAAGTCCGTTCCGTAGGTAAACTAGTTAACTTTAACCAAACACATATCGCGTGTGCCCACAGATAAGGGGTGTCATAAGAACTGTCGACGGCTCGCCTCCACGTCGCCACCGCCCAGTCTGCTTCATTACTTTATTGTTCATCCGACCATAAGGAATAAAAAGTTTAAACGTAGAATTTAATTTGTCGTTTGTCGTTTGGTTTATCAATGTCATGTGTGGTGGGTGAAGATTTTATGTCCTGTGACTGCACTCACATGACTATACAGTTTTTATTCGGCGATATTATGACTCTACTATATTATTTATTCAAAAATAAAATATGAAAAAAACCACAATAGTTTCAAGATAATAAAACTACTGTGAGATTATATGGTGAAGAATGAGTTACCAACCCTAGATAATAAAAATGATTTTTACTACTAATATTTAACTCACTAAAAATACGTAATAACAAAAAATTCCGAGGACAAGTTTGTAGTCTTAGGAGCTTAGGTAGGTGACCATCTGTGAAGAATATGCTTCATGGATTGGTCTACCAACTTCACTAAAAGTAAAATAAGTATGTTTCTTTTCACATCGGTGTTGAGCGCGTACCAAGGATTCTCATAACTATGAGTCAGTGTTAGGTTAAGTTTACTAACATAGTTGTTATGAAATATTGTTACTAACATTTTGAGTCTTGTCACTTGTTGATAAAATATAAATAAATAATTAAATTTAAAAAATGTAGATAATAATAAAATAAAACGTGTGTTCCAACCCAAGTTTTCTATTACATTTACAAAACGTTGTTTTTGTACCTAGTTCTCCTTAAATCAGACTTTATGCCTTAAAGTGTGCAATTCCTTACAAGATTAGGCAGTTTCTAATTAACCAACACAACGAAACAAAGTTGAACAATAACAATAATTCTGCTCTTAATTACGAGCTTACAAACTGCATGCTCAAAAGCATTAAAGTTCACCTCACATATCAGGGTTAATCACAGTGCTGTATTCGTTAGAAAAAAAATACTACGTGTGAAATATTAATAAAAATGTGATTTAATTACTCAAGATAATCGCCTTAGTGTTATCATCGCGTGGCGTATTAGTGTCGGAACGATTCGATAAAGTCTCAACTTTTTTATTACCTACTAGGGGGGTTTACTTTTCATTTAATGGTGGCACTTAATCAAATATTCATTAGTTGATAACAGTTCTTACTGTATTATTTGTTTGTGGTAAATTTTACTTTTTAATTTTGTGTACCTACTTAAAAATTCGTGTTGTTGAAAAGCACTTTCATCTTGAGAGGAAACGCGTTCACTTGGTCGTTTGCATGTATTCCATACTAACGTATTCCTCTGTTCTAGCGAAAGTATATAAAATTTAGAAGAAGAAAAATAGCCAAACATGCACATGTCAGTGGTAGATATATATTTTATCTTAAAAATAATTGGACTAGTATCATTAACCAGAAAACAGAGGAATACTTTAATATAGAATGAGGTCCAACGACCATGTGACCGTGTTTCTTCTACGATAGCAGATAAGTCTAGCATTTCAAGTTTATTTGACTTAAGAAAGTGAAGATCCTGTGCTTCCTAATTAGCATGTGCAATGTGCATAGTCATCTTTCTCATTAATTTTATTTTATGGCTAGTTTCAAGTTCATGAGGATCGTCTACCGTCTGCTGCAACCCCTTAGGGATAGGTACCTACTTATCCTACTATTTTTTGTATTATCACTTCATAAGTCTGTTTTAAGCGACCAATGTAAAAGAATCTATTAATAGCAGGACGATAACTATTTAATACTTATATATAAAAAAAACCCCAACGCAGAAAATAAAAGCGAACATTAATTAAAAAGTCAAAAACTGCTAATATTTTTCAAGAGTGTACTAGTGTGCTGGATATCCTGGCTGCAGCATCAGGCCAAGAATTTCATAATCTTGCTGAGTTATATAGCATACATGGGTGTTTCAAATTTCAGGTCACACACATGTTTGAAAGTAAAGTAAATACCCATTATGCGCCTAAGGCACTACAGCTAACACAAAAGAGCTGATGACCTCGAAATGGTTGAACCAATTTTCATAAAACATGTCTAAGAACCATCGCTTAAAAACCTGCTTTCAAATAAAAAAACCCGCATTCAAATTGGTTCACCCGTTTAAGAGCTATGGACACACAGCCAGGCAGACAAACAGACACATATAGCGGTCAAACTTATAATACCCCTCTTTTGGCGTCGGGGGTGTTAAAAAGTGATGGCGGCGGGCGTCATAATGTTTGATAATACATATTAAGCAATTTTCTTACTTGATTTAAATATTTCCCTGATTTGTTCATATTCATAGAAAACTTTTATCAAGCTACCAGAATTAATTGCATTATATGTTCAATTAACAAATTATATTAACCCTAAAGCTACTTATTCTAGATGCCTGAGCAAAACTGAACAAAACCTTATAAACCTTAGGTAATTTTAATTAAAATAAATCAACTCGAAGTTTCAATAGATTTCGAAACGATACCTGAGAATCGATTAAATTACTTGAAAAATACTTGACTGCCACAGTCAATTTGGTAAGAAGAGTTCCTAAAACGGTTGCGAAATTGAGCAACTTCAGAGGGTCTATTGTCTTAAGTCAGTATAAATGATGGTAGCAAATATTGTTGTTATTAATAGATAGACAATCAATCATTTTTGTTTACTGTACGGTAGAGCATTGCGGGTAATTCTTGGGCGAAATTGTGGCTTTGTGAAGTGTAAACAATCGTGAGTCGTAGATAGTTTCTGCAAACCACTTTGCTGAATAAAAATGTCAATAATTTTTTTTTTGCTTCATTATTTCATTTTAATTACACATTCACATAAATGAATTAAAAAGTTTAGAACTTAGATTAAGTATAAGAACATGTAATTTCATTTTTAATGACTTTGCAGAAGTAATGGAGTCAACTAAAATTGACTTTAAAAATTGTGCTCAAAATGTAATAAATGATCGATTCCCAACCGACCCAGTTTTTGATATCGCCGAACGGAATGGAAAAATAACAGCAAACTAATTGGAACTCTCCTGGTTAAACCCTTTTCATTCGGGTTTCAAGTTATCGAGCTAATTTAAATGGTCTGCTTCGGCAGCGAATTCCGCGAAATTCATTCAAGTTTTTATTGGAATAATTAATCTTCTACGTTTAGGTTTTCAGGTATTCTCGAGTGTTATTGTTTTAGCTTTTCTTCTATTTAAGTGAAAATTTCCAAACAAAGGATTTCTTCACCTAGTATTATTTTGTTGGTTTGAAGACGCTTTTAGAGCTCTTCAATGATTCAAGTTCAAGTGAAAGTGTTTAGAGTTCTACGCGTAAATAATTACTCAATTACTATTTCTATTGTATCGTTAAGCATATTAATTCCGTTTGACTTTACCCATTGTCTACTATTTACTATTTAGGTCATCAAATTGTCAGAGAGGCATTTTCAAATCCCAGGAATATCACGTATCCTAAAATCGTAAAAGTTACATAAACACGATTTTTATTTCTGTATTCGCCAGAGTCAATTTCAATGGCGTCTTCATAATTGGTAGTTACTATAAAAGCTGCATAATCAGGTGGACTAATCTCTTTTCTAATACATTTGATATAATAATATGTATCGAAGTAGTGCACAAAATACTTGACGGCGCAGGACTAGACTAGACCACCAGACTTCACCAGAAGTGGTGATAGTAGTATTAGTGATTCAGCATCCTCAATGGGTCGTTTTCAAAATTAATGTAAACTTTTTTGTGTTTATTCTGTATTATCGTGACACAAAAGTTACACAAATGAAGAGTAAGGGCAGAGTCACAACGAAGTCGACAAATCTAATCAAATAATTTTCTTGTACTTCCTTCCATTTTGTGTTTGATTTCATTTTAAAGGCTCTCGGTAACATCATTGCCATTCAGCGGGCGTTATCGGTATCTTTCCTAAAACGGAAATGGAATTACTATTCACATTAAAGTGAATATACTGTGACAAGCCCTAAGTGTAACGTGACACAAAAATAATAACAAAATAGTCACTCAAATAAACAAAACAAACGTGTCCCTTACCTACAAAAAATAATATTCTTGTAATTTCACCCTCGAGTTACTCGTAAAACATGCATTTGACTATATTTTACCAGCAACTACACTGACACGCCGCACTGTAAAGTATAGTACTTACCGAATTCACGTAATTTGGTACTTTAAAACAAATTCTTATTGTCCTTTTTACGACACGTGCGAAGTGAAACCATCAGTTACAAAACAAATTGGCTCGTCTGAAAGAAACTAGCGCCATCTTGTTGTAACTATTTTGACGCATAGAGGTGCCATACTAAATTTGGAATTTACTTCTATTATTATAAAATATCAAAGTAACAAGAAAGAATAACACAAAGGAATGGAATGTGAGACAAGTGTTTGTGGGCAAATAAATAAATGATTTATTATAATAACATTGTTTTAAAGTATATTCCATATAACTTCCCGTTCACCTGACAAAACATTGTTGAATTAGGTTACTTATTGCGTGCATTATTTATTATTTGCTGTATTTTTTAAAAACGCCGACTGTTTATTACAGGTAACAAATTACTACTGGAATTAAATTTAGTTTTAAAAAATAATAGAACCAATTTCCATATTAAAAAAAAATCTATGTTTGCTATTTTATTACTAATTAGTCTGAATGTTGATTTATATGTTTACATTTCGAACTCTATTTTATTTTATTTTACTAATAAGTTTCATGGACATATAATTACAGGATAACACAAAATAAACACAAAAGGTATTAACGTTAATTTTGATAAAGACCCCAATAGCATCAGGATTGTGCCGGAATAAAGCAGTTCGTCGTGGACGTGGTATAACTCGATTTTTATACATAAATGTGCGCTTGGAGCTGTCAAAATCGTAGGTTGTGAGTATTGAATAATTCACCCGCCCAGTTATCTTCTCAGTGCCCCGACGCCTCTTAATACGGTCTACACAACTCGTGTCGTCCACAGTTCTGTCTTATTATTCGTAAATCTGTTATTATAATAAGTATTTGAACCATATTATACTGTAAAATATTTACGTTGATAGGCACATAGGTATAAAAATCAGGTTATACGACAGCGACCCCCCTGACATATTCTCTGTCATCAGAAGACAGTCGCCACGCAACCATTGACGCGACGCTCTGCTAGAGTGACTGTCGCCAGCCAGTGTCACTCTTATCCGACCTTTTCGGTGATTCCAGTTATTTCCTAACAAAACTAGACGGCGCCACTTGCTGCGCCGTCATACTCAATACTATCTAATATCAAAGCAACACCACAAAGTAAACAAATTCAATTAAGAAATAATATCTAATTGAATTCCAAACGTAGATAAAACAAAAATAAATCTACGATATAATATAATGGCGTTATCAAAAAGTCGAGTTTGACTGAGATCGCGTGCAAGTCGCTCGCGAGCCCGAATTTATAAGATTTAGTTGGAAAATAAATTAGCTACGACGGAAAAGTTTTCGGTAAATACGAGAAGGGAGGTGTGCTGAGGTCATATTTTTGAGATAATGGATATGGTATAGAATAATTGTACTGTGATGATGACGTTGACGAAAATGAACAACAATCATTTAAAGACGATGTTTTTGAATATGTTACACGGGCACATAGTCATCAAAAGTATCATTTGATACTATTGATGATATTGATAGTCATCAAAAGTATCATTTGATACTATTTATGACTTTATTCATGAATATATTTAAAAAAAAACATTTTCTTTGAATACGGCTAGCTGCTGCTACTCCTGAATTAATATGACTCGACTCAAAACAATAACGTATCACAGAAGATGCAATTAAGTTTCAAATTGAAAACATGAACTTACACATGAAGAACCTAGCAAGCATGGATTGTGAAAGCCAAGTCTGGCATTTGGTTATAAAAAAAGTATATTGAGGAATATCTATCGTTCTTCTTCGCTTTCGGGATCGTTCGCTTTCAAAGTCACAACCATTTGTGACTTTATCATATCCAACAATTTACGTTCCATGTTCTACGTCGGCCGTTGTCTCAGGGCTGGTTCAAGTTTGTACGTCTTAATCGCCGCCAGCTAGCTCATTACAACCCGAACATTTCTTTGGCCGTCACCTAATGACTTGCCTTTTGAACTTATGCTATGTTTTCACCAATTCAATGCTGTGTTTTTTTCGCTTTAATATTCAAAGGCTTATGGTTCCTTTTTATATTAAAACTTATTCTTTCGTTCTCAAACTTTATTTGATCATCAAATTCTAGATAATTGTGTTTGGCTATGAGCTTCTTGGGTTTTGTTGTTTTGTAAATGGATCTTTATGTTTCAGTCTTGTTTTTATTAGATTTGTGACGATATACTTGAAAAATAATATTTACTAAAATAGCATTTCGATCGTCAACTCAAATATCACTACCTACAATACAAATACCTATATTGAGTCATAAAGACCAATGCCATCTTGTGCAATAATATCGAGTTTAAATTCTTAATTACCGCCCATGACGAATTCGTAACTAACTTAACACTCATTTCCAACTTTCCAACCTCTTTACTCGACAAACCAACTACCCGACAACGAATTAGTACACAACATTCAAAATTCACCAAACAAACCCAGTTTCCTGCAAGTGCATGTTCCTATTCATTCTTAATCCTGACTCCCATGTTCTCTCTTATCTTTTTGGCACCACCCCACTGATCTACTAGCGAAGTAATCTCGCCTATTTTAAATTGCATGCAGTTAGCTTCTCATTACTCGTTGAATATTTGCATAAGAGTACAACGAAGTGCTGTACTTTGTGTTTTAATGTAAGTAATGAGAATGAAAATGTATATAAGATGCACAGTGGACTATATTTTCTTCGCTCAGGCAAAGGCTAGGCGACAGACTTACTACCTTATTTTCCTAAGCAAAGACAATAGGTATGATATTAAAAGCAAGCAAAGAAAATCCTATAGAAAAGTCGGCTTTGTAAATCAAGCTTGCCGAAAATGTCCAATTTTCTGTTAAAAACATGATTGTGTTTTTTTTTTTTATTAAATCAAATATGATTCAACGAAATAATATATGTCGGATATACGTTACTGAGTTGACTAATTGGGACGCCAGCACCGCCTAGTGGCACTCGACAGAGTCTACAACATAACGCTCGGACCGGCTGGAGCTAAGCAGACCTCATGGGTGGCGGTCAAGCTGTGAAGACGTTTAGGAACTGTCGTGCGTTTCAAATAGTTGTGTCGTGTACCTTGAGTGTGTGAAATGCTACTGTGATTAATGTTATCGTGAATTGTAATTTGATCTAAACTGCAAACGGTTTTTCTATTGCGCAATAACCAACACTTCCCACAGTACGCCCACAGTAGTTTAAATATGAACAATAACGAAAGAGACAAATATTTTCTCCGTTAAATAGATTATTTGCTTTGAAAAACGTTTATTCTTGAAGAAGATAGAGGTTTTGTCAAGAGTTATTAAATTGCGCGGTTTCACCCGCATAAGTCTCGATACCGTAACAATATCGGGATAAAAAGTATCTTATTTCCTAACCCAGGTCATGGTCCACCCATGTGGCAAATTTCATCTAAATCCGTTTAGCCGTTTTAGCGTGAAAGCGTAACAAACAAACTCACTTTCGCTTTTATAATTTATATATTATTACTATTAGTTAGGATTAGGATTACGGTGAGTGATTGTTTTGTTTGTTTCTCTGCTTAACACTTCGGGGAATACAGGAGTCATGTTATGTGTTGATTGTTTCTATTAAGCAATAATAATAATATTAACTTCGTGTTATTGAATATTATTATTATGTTCGTATTACATAATATCAATAGACCTACTTTCAGTACGTCTATATTTTTCATTGCCATAATGTAATCGACGTACTATCTTTTGTCACGCGATACTACTTCAAGAGTTGTGTCAAGGTTGGTGACACTTGATTATGGTATACATTAACTTTGTGATAGTATGCAATTGTATTGCTTGTTTATTATTGTTGTTTATCTTTTATATATACATATAATCACGCCTTTTTCCCATGAGGGTAGGTAGAAACTACAGAACGCCACTTGCAATTCTTACTTAGGTTCTACCCGCCCCCCCAAAAGAGAGGTGTTATAAGTTTGACCGCTATGTGTGTCTGTCTGTGGCACCGTAGCTCTTAAACGGGTGAACCGATTTGAATGCGGCTTTTTAAATTTGAAATCAGGTTTTCTAGTGATGGGTCTTAGATATGTTTTATCAAAATCGGTTCAGATGTTTGAAGATTATCAGCTCTTTTCTAGGTGATGAATGGATGTGAGCGTCTTCCACAGGTCTGATCGATTTGAAATTTGGTATTCGCTACTTCAATGATATTAGAAGAACATAGTCACCTTGAACTAATGCTGCATCACCTGGAATTTGCAGAATACCCATATCCCATACCATCTTACAGCAACAGGGTCTAGTGATGGAGTAGGACAGAGAAATGAGGAAATGTTTGTGTCGGGGGTTTTTTAAATTTTAATATAATTTCACTTGTATACCAAGTTTATGGGTGACAAAAAGCACATGTCCAGTGGCGGTACCAGAGGCATCGTATTGCCATCTTAATGCACAAGCTGAATATATCTTGTACATGTTATCAAACAGCCACCTTTAAGGCTGATTTACATTTGCATTCGTTAACAGCGAGTTAAGTAACTTGACGTCTATACGTGACACATCATTTCATTATATTATTTGATTTTGTATGAGCTTTTTTATATTATCCTATCTTGTATAACCTTTAATTTACTCTTCCCTATGTGTTCATTATTTTAGAGTATGGCACTCATGGGTTGCAGCTGAAAATCAGCGTCAGGTTTGTGTTTTCATCTGACATTATGCTGAGCTGAGGCCCTTTTGGCATTATAATCATTGTTTTCTGTTTTATAGTTTTAAGGTGTATTTTTTTGTTGTAATGCCAATAAACTAATTTTTCTTTCTGTCTTTCAATGAAATTCTGTCACTTTTAGACTAACATTTGGTCCCAACTATTGCTACTCAAATAGAAAATAGTTTATTGTCCAGTTAATACAGTTAGAAGGTTTACAAATTAACACCAAATTGAGACGACATGAGTAGCTTAAAATATTACCTATAGCTATGATACAAAATATTATTTGCCAGTGAACCCCAAACTAGACAGTTTGTCTGTATCTTGGGGCTCGGGATACGAATTCCAGAGTGGAGACTTGGGAGGTGATTTCAGGTGTTGTATTGTATATCTGCCGGTCTATTCTGTAATAATCTCACGGTGAAAACTTAGATGAAGTGAGCTTGAAGTGAGCTGTCATTCCACCTGCTGCTAGGGACTGACAGCTCACTCCGAGCTCACTTCACCTAAGTTTTCACGGTGAGATGGTTACAGAATAGCACTGCTGGTGTGTTTGTGTACGTGTGATGTGAGTGTGGTGTGTGTGAGTGTGTGTGTATGTGTGCGTATTTGTTCCCATTGTATATCGTTTGATTTAGTGTCAAGTCAGGGTATCTAGATTAATTACAAATTTATATTGAAAATGCAAATTTAAATCAGCTATTAGTAAAAGTACAGATAATTAGTGCCAACATGCAATACCAAAATGTTTGGTTAGCAGGGTGTGATATAATTGGTCCCCTCTGTTGACCAATTTGGGCCATAATTAATCAATTAATTATTCAAAAACAAACCCTTTCTTAGGCAAATAAAAAACAGTCTATGTTTACTTGCGTAGGTAGATGTACCAAAATTCTGACTATAGGTGATTGTAGAGGGTCGTTCAAATTTAAATTTTCGCTCTCGTGTAAATCCCTTGGGCGAGGGTGTCTGCACCGCGTAGGGGAGTGTGCTAATAAAGTAAATTAAAGATTAATAATACATTGTCTTAATACAGATTTTTAGGTAAGTATAGGTACATGTATGTATGCAAATTTTGTTAACCCTCGCGAATTCGATATGTAAGAATTCGGTTGAATAAAAGATAAGTCGCTAACGGTGACATCATAGTAAGGAGACTAATCAAGCCTTAGAATCTGTAGATTTATTTATTTACCCTTGTGCAAAAAGGATTTATTAGCTCTTGCCTTTTTTAGATGTCCTCCTAAGTATCAAGGATTTTTTTTTTCTTAATTCAAAATCCTAAAGTAAGGAAACGGCGATTACCCAGCGAGTAGGTAGATATTTAAAAATTTCCGTAAATACAACCTCAGGGAATTACTAATGGCACAACTGTACTTTTAGTAATAGGAAAGTTATTCCCAGCTTCCTAAAATATATATTTTTAGATCTTCGCGTCCGTCTTGATATACAACCTAATTGTTCTCCGTTCATAATAAAAAGGAATCGTTTTATCTACGCCTATTTTCACTATAACAACACTCTTAAACTAAATTTAATGCCCGCCTTTCATGAAATAATAAACCGCGTACAGTCCCCGTGGGAAATTAATGTTTTCATCAAACACCACAGAGTTTAAATATAAAATTATAAACCCCTCTTTTTTAATTTTACGTAAAACACACAAATATATCCGCTCTTGTACATGGAAACCACGCTTTTATCAACTTTTAATTACTGGTCGCGTCCGGATCGGGACCTTGATGAGCAAAGTAAAAAATAAAGTTCGCACGTTAAACACCTCAGCAGATAAGGGTCAAAAGAGGTCTCACCAAGTAAAATGCTCCATCATTTTTTTAACCCTGAGTTTTTTGCTGGTGACTAAAATATTAACAACGCCACTGCGGCTCATCGTGCTCTTTGTAGTTTAAAGAATAAGGTTGAAATTTCTTTGAGAAGGAAATATAAGGATGAATAAATATTTTTGTCGACCACTAGGTTGACATGGCTGGCCACCAGCAGACATTGCACCTGTAGAATGTGCCTATCGCGCCGAAAGATTCAAAAGCCGCGTCGCCCGTCCAACACTTTTTGGGGAAACCGAAAAAAATCCGACGTTATTTTAATTGACGTCGGTCCGTTTAAAAAAGAAACATTGAGTGAATTATTCGAAGGCTGCTACTGGAATGAGAAGTATTCGGACCGCGTCCCCTATAATGGTATGCAAATAATTCAATGTGACAGTTTCGAGCTGAACCTATTGTTTTTTTTTTATGTTCTCCGGCTGCGACATATTTTACCACGTTTTTTCTTGCTGGTGTTTAGATATCACATTGTTTGTAAACTAAAGCATGTTTATTGTTTACACTTTGCAGAATTATTCGTATTATATCAACTAATTACTACTTGGCACTACTTTATTTCTGTTATTTTGACATAAATTATTAATAGGAGGAGATATTGCTGCAATGAACAAGAAGGTACCTACGCATGGTGAGCAACGATTACGAATCTGTAATAACTCAAATTGCTTAGCATGATCCTCCATTATAAATACTGCACCATTAATTTTGAAATAAATTTATAGTAAAGTTGAGAATTAATGTTAATACTATGTTTGACGAAAACACGATTCCATAAAATTTTCTCGACATAAAAAATTACAAAGTTAAGTACCTTCAAATCAAACAATAAACCGCTTGTATAAAAAAAAATACTTCAAATTAGATCATGAAACTGCATAATAACTGAACTAAATAAAAGCAAATACTATGTTTTTTATTTTTTTCAAATTATCATTATTTTCACCGTACTAAGAAATTACCTAAACTATCGGCGCCTAGATGCTGAGGTATTGTTTGAGTATTGGCATGAGAATTTGACCTGAGGTATTATGAACTCTTGAGGCGGCGAGCCTCCTTGCCGGATTACCGCCATGGGATCTGGAGGCAAAAGTCCTCGCGCACATTTGGGAGTGGCGCGAGGAGGCGAAACGCCGGGGCGTAACTCCGCTGCCGCGAGAAATCGCGGCGCAGCGGACAGAGCTCCGGCGAGATCTCATGGCGTCATGGAGAGTGCGATTGTCGCAACCCAGTGCTGGGCACGCCACTATTGCGGCGATAAGTCCCCTCTTTGAGGAGTGGCTAGAGAGGCGCCACGGCGTCCTCACCTTCCGCCTGACGCAGGTCCTCACCGGACATGGTTGTTTCGGGAGGTTCCTGTTTCGTATCAGGCGGGAGGAAACGCCCGGGTGTCATCACTGCGTGGATCGCCCGGAGGACACGGTTGAGCATACGGTGGAGGTCTGTCCGGCTTGGGCAGGGCATCGCCGTGTCCTCGTGGAGGCGATCGCCGGCGGGGATCTCTCGCGTCCGGCCCTAGTCCAGGCCATGGTACGGAGCGAGAGGGCATGGGAGGCCGTCACCTCCTTCTGCGAAGCAGTAATGCTCGCGAAGGAGGAGGCAGAACGCGTGAGGGAGAGGCAAATTTCGTGCCCTCACGCCCCTAGCCGCCGCAGGAGACGCCCTGGGCGTCGGGAATCGCAGGCCGATTCCCGGCCACCGTAGGCGCGGGCTTGCGGACGGTGAGCAATGGGTAGCTCGCCGTCCGATAAGGACCAGGCCCGGGTCGACGGCGCGTTGTGTTCCACGCGCGCCTCAAAGAGATGTCAGCAGAAGTGAAGGGGTCCGTTAGGACCGATGCCTGCCGGGGTTGCGGGAAAGTCCGAAAGGGATACCGTGGCCCCTGGCAACGTACAGGCAACGGAAGGAACACGGGTGGGTTTTAGACAGTAAGAGTCTGACACGCCCTCCCGCTCCACCCAGAGCGGGAGAAGTTATTTGATAATTTCCCACCCAAAAAAAAAAAAAAAAAAAAAAAAAAAAAAAAAAAAAAAAAAAAAAAAAAAAAAAAAAAAGGTATTATGAACTCTTAGTACTGAAGTTTTTCAATTTTATTATTTAGCTAAATATTCACAAACAATCTGAACTGATATAAAATTTAAAGAGCTCTTAGATAATATGAAATGCTGAAGAGTAATGTATCGAACCTTTTTTTATTAAGTTAGATATTAATATGTAAAATTAGCAGTGTTAATCAACTTTTTTTGCTGACTGCACGTATATATTTTGTGTCTGGAAATCATAAAATTGAATAAAAACAATATTGACAACTTTTCCCTGAAAAAAGTTTTTAGAGTAAACCAGTAAACGGATCTCGGCAGCTATGGATAGTCAACATAAAGTAAATGAGTCATCTACGACCATCGACAAAACAACTTTTATTATTCCCATATTCCAAAGTATCTTAATACAATTCGATTTTATTGAGCAGAATTAATAACCAGAAATATTACATATTAGTTTACTATTGCCGTAGAAGTTAATGCAACAAATAAAAGAGAATTGTCGTTTTTATTATTATATGGATATATTGTTGAGTATAGCATACGGCTGAGTGGGTATAATCTCGTCCAAGTATTAGGAAAGTTATACGAATCTTAAGGGTGGGGAAACTTAGTTTTGTACTATTATTGCGTCCACAAAAACTTTTGGCGATGATAACTTTTCTGTTTTGATATTAGTGATTTTTATTTATTTACACATAGTTGTATGTATGTTATAGAATATTATCAAGCAGCTTTAATCAAAATCCTTTGATATTTGAATCTGATAGTTTGGGGACGTGGTTTCAAAACACGAAACTTACATTTTTAATAATTGTACACATCTGTAGCAAGTTTGGATTTTAATTTTCAAACCAGAATTTCCTTAAACATTATTATAGGAGTGTAATAGTAGAAGTTTTTTCCGTACTTTGAAGAAGCTTGCTCTTAAATAAAGTCTTCTAGGGAAATCCAAGGCTTTGTAAAAAAATCTAAAGGAGCAACACAGAGTCCAGTGCTACAATACTATAGTTAAAGTTGCAACGCCGTTCCACGCACTGCGCCCGTTTTGTCTGTCGCAACTGAACCAGAAACTCCAAGGGAAAACTTTTAATAGTTTTTCTTTATTCAATCAACATATTTTCGCTCTTGGACACTTCTCCCGTTTGCCAACAATTTGTTTCGGGGACTTTTTTCTTTCAGTAGACGTTCACTAACTCACGGCACTCCTGACAAATTTGATCTCGAGGGTGCTGTAAAAATCTTTTTTTCTTTCCTCTGATCTGGTCTAGACGGAATATTTGATACTTTGGCTATTTTTATTTCATTTACAGTCAATAAGTTTCTGATTTTCTTTTGTTGTACCATACCTACGCAACTTAGGGTATTTGATGGCCATCAACAAACTTGGACGAGTTTTATTTTTAGCTTCCAGATTTTTCTTTGTTCATAACAGGTTGTGAATCGCAGGAATCCGCTGGATGCGGGAGGCACAGAATCGGTTGAAATGACGGTGCTTGGGGGAGGCCTATGTCCAGCAGTGGACATCTTTCGGCTGAAATGATGATGATGATGATGATAACAGGTTGTCAATAAATCATAATACACACATAACATCACGCCTGTATATCCCTGAATAGTTAGGCAGAGGTGTCCTATAGTACATCTACATTTTGCCAGTTATATTTAAGTCCCATGTAATAGCTATTGCCATCGATCGGGCACAAATCCAGACTCCAGGCTGCTACTGAGAAATTATAGATTTTAAACCCAATAGTACTATGCCCGACCGGGGAATTGAACCCAGGACCTAATGGTCAGCACTTGCGACCACTATATCCACGAGGCAGTGAATCATAAAAGTGTTTCATATTTATAAAATATGAATGGCGTAGCTAAATATTATGTAAGCGGAACGGTTACGGTAATTTTCATCACTAATTTAAAGCTTCGGTGGCTTTCGTCACATCGTTGTGGGATCCAATAATTGGTGTGTAGGTGTTAATACAGTTTACGGACAAACACGTCGAAGTTGTGGAATTCAGAACAGATGGTGTTATAAAGAGATACATTTATGAATTATGCCGTTAGATGATAAACTGAGTCAAATTGTTAAATCAGTTTGAACGAGTTCCAAATGAGTCCAATAAAATAATAATCGAATACGACGTAGGTACTGAACATAATGGAAGTTAACAATACATTAAATATGAATTCAATATTGTTACAGATTACACTGATCAGCAGCTCTAAGTCCGTGTCAATTCAGCGAAATATGAAGACAAATTACCAGGCGAAATAGTGCAATTGGAATTGAAAGAAGTAAAAATCAGCGTCGGATCGGTACTGTGGCCCGTGACTGAAATACCAAATGAGTAATTTCGAGATTCCCCGAATGCCCGTACAGCAAGAGAGCAAATGTCAGCTCCTAATAGCATTGCGAACATGATACGAACGCCGAAGTGCTATCGTAGTTGTTGGTTTGTTGCAAAAAGTCTGCTAATGCTTGTTAGGATTTATTTTTCAATCTTGAACTTGATCAAGCCGAGTTCGTTGGTGGTGAATAAGGGTCTATTGAAGAGAATTTAGACGAAGTTTCATAAATAATTATCGTGGATTTTCTGTCTTGTTTTATATAATGTCGCAAGCAGTTTGTATGATACGTCATTATACAAACGGCGCCGTCCGTTTACAAACACTAGCAGTTATGTAAAATTCCGAAGGCAAATTGGCAATTCGTTCAATTGTTATATTATCGACATTGATTGTTATTGTAGGGTGACCATCATTAAACACAGGTTGGCCAAATCAGACTTTATTCTAGCAATCAGGTACCAATAAAATAAGTGTAAATTATAATACGAAAGTCCTTTGCACACGTAGAATTTGCACTGTTTTCAATATTTTTAGGTCACAAAACCATTACTCGACGCCATTTTTCTTGTTTTGATTAGCAGCGATGCGCATGGTAAGAAATATAACTAAATACTTGAAATTGCCGCGGCATTTTGTAAACGGCGTTTGAATTGTCCAACAAATTTTGTGGCATATTATATAATAACAAGGCAATTTACATTTTGCCTTCGGCATTTTGCATAACTGCGAGCGTTTGTAAACGGACGGCGCCGTTTGTATAGTGACGAGTCTGCCTGTAACATATATAAGAAGCAAACAAGGATCACTAACACTATCATCTATTTTAGAATCACGTTACTTTTGGTAGGAAATAATACGTGCGTAGTTGTTTATTTTCAAAATGTCATTATAACATAAAAAACTAAGTCTACCATCGTGTCATAATTAACTTTTTCAAAACTAAGACGAAAATTAATGAAAATTCCAACATAAGCCACTATTAGTTCCCTGTCAAACTTAAGAAATCCGTAACATTCAAAATGAATAATATACAAATATGATAGATGCACTCCGGCCATCTGTTTAGCGACGCTAAGCAAATAGCGGAACAGATTGTCACGAAATAACAAATTTCACCAGAAAAAGTGATAGTTCGTAGGGAAAATGATTTATAATGTTATTTCGGATACGTTGGAATGTTTGTTTAAAGTCGAGGTAGTCAAGTATTGGGTTTCGCTACCGACTATGTTTGATTTCTAAATAGATTAGCGGACTCGTTTCTGCTTCGCTTATTTCACCTTTCTTGGTTTTGTTCGATGATTTTTTTGTGTTATGGCGTGTGAAGAGTGCGTGGACCAAAATAAGAGTCAGTTAGACTAAACTTCACTGTAAGCCAGTTATACTATTAGACACGGAAAGATTTTGAAAAATTTTAATGAAAGGAGGGCCATTAAAACTCTAAAATATAACATACAAAAGCGTATAAAACTAACTTTTTACCGTGTCCAATGATATTGACATCCGCAATTGCTGCAGTGAATTGTTTTGGTTTAACGGTATGTATAAAAACATACAAGATATTTTTGCTTTCAAGGTTTGTGAATAAACCTTGAAAGCAAAAATATCTCAATGCAAAATTGGATTTTTTTTACTATTAATTAGGTATCCTACTAATATTGTATTTGAAAGATTGTATGTTTGTGTGTTTGTTACTCAATCACGCAAAAACGGCTGAACGGATTTGGATGAAATTTGGCACATATATAGTTTTTAACCTGGATTAGCACATAGGATACTTTTTATACCGGTAGTATGTTCCCGTGGGATAATTTCCGACATCCACGCGGGCGAAGCCGCGAGCGAAAGCTAGTTGTAAATGCTAATTATAAAGGCCCCTAGAATTGGTAACTTCTCTACATTTAACTGTTTTAATCCAGCAATTAAATTATTATTGTGACATTACCATTAACTTTCCTATCTTCCCTTCATACTCAATCGCTATTATAGTACATAGATATCCGTCTAACATAGTCCAAACACGTGGCCTCGGATGTCACACGACAAGTCGCCGGATTTGTTGAACAAGTATCAGATTACTTTCTGCCACTGTATGCACTGCATCAAGTCTGATTAAACTTGTTCCAATCCACCATTTACTGTATAAAGAATGAACTAATGGACTTTGACAGCTTGTTTAGTTTTCACAAATTCCCCGTATTTGGGAGTTCACGTAAATAAATTGTAAACTGAATGTTCTTCGGCTTTGTAATGGAGAAAGTTTTAATAAAGAAAATTCTAGGCGTGATTTTTTTACGTCTGCTAACTTGTTCTGACATTTGACTTCTGCAGACAACATTTTGTTGTAGCTTTAGTATTTTTCGCAAAAAAAAAAGGTTTTTACCTAAAAACTTTTTTTTTTGTATCCACTGTTACTTTCAATGGCAGAAACGTAATTTAAAACAATAAAAGCTTTTATTCGTATTCCAAACATTCTTAAAGCTATTCATGATTTCATATTTATTATAATTGGATCTTTGATCAATCTTTATTTGGAAAAAGATAGACGCTAAATTGTTATTGGCATTGACAGTTTTCCCATAAAACGGTAGCTGAAAAACAGATAAACGGCAAAACAAAGACATACATTTCATATTTATTTACATATATATCTTTGCTCTCTGTTTACATTATTTTACATAAGAATTTATTGTCATATTCGAATATTATTTTACGAGGGATTTTATAAAATTTTCGGAATTTAAAGTCATTGTTACTATAAAGACGACTTTTTATGATAATATTACAATTTTTATGCTATAAGTCATTTTACGATATGCTATCTAGCTACCGAATGATCAGAATCATAAAACTTAATAACTTTTGGGAAATTTCACATTCAATTTATGGTTAGCTGAATTGATATTGATCGAAGTTTCTTTTTCTTATTTTCCGGTTTCTACTGGTTTCTTTATTGTTGGCATTTGGAGTCATAGTCATAGTCTGTCTGAACAGAACGTTTTTATTTGATTGATTTTTGGTGAATTCTGCTTAAAATAAAAATCTGAAATTAGTATCTATTGAAAGATTTTCAATAAATTAATTTAATTTTTTAGATTATTGTTAATACTTTTAAAACTATAAAGTCAAGAGCACTGATAAAGGTATGCATGTACACTTAGCAATTTAAAAGCGATTTCTCGAGTAATCATGATTCTCTAGACTCTGTGATAAGACTGATGTCTTATTTCATACTAGTATGGGTTCCAAAAAGGTAGGACATATTTTTTTTAAATTGCTCATTGAACACATATTAGTGCTCGTGACCGTACAGATGCTGAGATAAAATCTTATGAAGGTGAAGCGTTGAAACCTCTGAAAGTTTTAGAGATTTCTAGAAAAGTTGTGATTCAATATTGTCCCTTATAAGCAAACGCCACAAAATCACTTACTTTCAGACAACTTTACTCACTTACTGAGCAATTTTTAAGGTCGCGTAAACAAGACTGTGATTAAATAAAATAAATCAATCTCCTTAGCTATGTTGGGGTCGGCTTTCAGTCTAACCGGATGCAGTTGAATACCAGTATTTTACATGGAGCGATTGATCTCCACATCCCAGGAACTGGGTAATACGATACCACTTGGAAAGTCTGGTTGTCAGACTTTCAAGCTTCTGACGACTCGTAACGACTGTAGAAGATCCACAAATGAGGCCGGGCAGCCAACGACTTAACGTGCTTTCTAAGGCACGGTGGATTCTCAGTATGTAAAGATGGTCGTACCAACCCCGGCAACCGTAGCTTAATCTGATGGATTGACCCGTGCGGCTGTTATTATTTAGCTACGAGCTCCTCCTAAATGATTAAACAAAATCCACATTAAAATTTAAACGCTCCAACTTTCTAGACTAACATATTAACGCAGGTTAAAATTAAAACTTAATTGTGAGAACTCCAGAATATTTGGAATTTAGTTGAAAACGACATAGTTTTAAAGTTTGAAAACTCCATGAATGCCCATGTTATAATTTCATCACTGCTGCTAACATCAGTTCGGGCTTTGAAGGCTTTACTGAAAATTCTGAATTTTAAAGGTAAAAATGAAAAGCCTCTATTCGGCCCAAATGTGTAGTGTACGAGACTAAGCTAACCGTAAACTTTTGGCGTTTTAACGAGTAGTGTACGGTAGCTTGGATTGATATAAAGCTTGTTGTGGTAATTTTGTTACTTTGGTGCTGAAATGCGCGTTTGAGTCTCTGTCATCCTACCTAGTAGGTATGAGTCTTTTTTTTTTGTGACAAATTGTCAAATAACTTCTCCCGCTCTGGGCGGAACGGGAGGGCGTGTCAGACTCTTAGTGACTAAACCCACCCATGTTCCTTCAGTTGCCTGTACGTTGTCAGGGGCCACGGTATCCCTTTCGGACTTTCCGGTGGAACCCCCCTGTTGTGCTGACATCTTTTTGAGGCGCGCGTAGAACACAACGCGCCGTCGACCCAGGCCTGGGCCTTACTGGACGGCGAGCTACCCATTGCTTACCGTCCGCAAGCACACACCTACGGTGGCCGGGAATCCCGACGCCCAGGACGTCTCCTGCGGCGGCTATGGGCGTGAGGGCGCGAAATTAGCCTCTCCTTCACTCGTTCGCGTTCCGCCTCCTACTTCGCGAGCATTATTGCTTCGCAGAAGGAGGTGACGGCCTCCCATGCCCTTTCGCTCCGTACCATGGCCTGGATCAGGGCCGGACGCGAGAGATTATCACCACCGATCGCCTCGACGAGGATACGGCGATGCTCTGCCCAAGCCCGGCAGACCTCCACCGTATGCACCACCGTTTCCTCCGGGCGATCCACGCAATGATGACACCCAGGCGTTTCCTTCCGCTTTATCCGGAACAGGAACCTCCCGAAACAACCATGTCCGGTGAGGACCTGCGTCAGGCGGAAGGTAAGGACGCCGTGGCGCCTCTCTAGCCACTTCTCAAAGAGGGGACTTATCGCCGCAATTGTGGCGTTCCCAGCACTGGGTTGCGACAATCGCACTCCCCATGACGCCATGAGATCCCGCCGGAGCTCTGTCTGCTGTGCCGTGATTTCTCGCGGCAGCGGAGTCACGCCCCAGCGTTTTGCCTCCTCGCGCCGCGCCCAAATGTGCTGCGAGGACTTTTGCCTCCAGATCCCATGGCGGCAATCCGGCAAGGAGGCTCGTTGCCTCACCGGAGACCGTGCGGTATCCCCGGACCAGCTGGATGGCCATGACCCTCTGGAACGCGTTCAACCGGCGAGCTGGCAGCCAGAAACGAGTAGGTATGAGACTTAAATCACATTTTTGTTATGTTACCTTATCATTATTAGGGTTCTTTTGAAGTTTAAGGAGTTTATTAAGGGTTCACTCATTTTATTGATTTTTCTGTTGCTGCGTTGTAGGTTCCTTTCTTATTATAATTATTTACCTACAGATAAGTAATGTAAAGTCAAGGTTTGTAAAGCAAATTGATGTCGAGCTTAAATTGACCGTCTATCCAAATCAAAACTGTCATTCTTTGACAATTGTATGAAATGGCTACAACACGGAAAATTGACGTAGAGTGTCAATTTCCTTAACAATTAATTACCCTGACTGTTCGTTACTTAGGTACCGAAACGAACGAAATAGATCGTAGTATTTCGTCTCTGATCTAAACAAACATCTTTAGATAAACACAGACATGTTTACTCAACCAAATTAATGCTTCGAAGATATAACCTAAATACTCTTCAGCTCCAGTATTTGCATAATCATTAAGTATCGAACGCATCGATCTGTGAGACTAGTCTTCACTTTTTAACACCCTTGTTCTTACCAAGATAAAGTTGAAGTTTGTAAATCAGCAGATCGCGGCAATATTTCGCATTAGTTCGAAGGCATGCGACCATTTCAGTAAATTGCCTCTCTATATGCAGAAAGCGGGCAAGCCGATTTTCATTAACCGCTTAGAGTCGGCCGGCTGACAAAGGCCGAGTGGTCGCGCCGATATTGTCGGTTTGGTAAGTTTTCGAACACGATTCGACAAATGTTATATAAGTTTATATAAAAATGCAGAAAAATAAAATCCTATCTTCTTTCAGCCGGTCTATTCTATAAAAATGTCAACATAAATACTTTGATTGCGTGAAGTGAGCTTGAAGTGAGCTGTCAATCCCTAGCAGTAATTTGGAATGACAGCTCACTTCAAGCTAACTTCACCTAAGTTTTGACATTGAGATTTTTACCTACAAAATAGACCGGTAAGACCTCCAGCGAGAATCGCTTCTTCTCCCAAAGAATAGTACATGCTGCGGTGAGAGTATAGAGGTATGAACAGGGTGTAAGTTCACTTATACTCTATAGAAAAGTGAGGATCCTCTGACCAGATGGATGTCGTATCTGGTGGGCAACTGCCCGACGATTGATGTGGGGAAGTTATATACATGCTGATCGCGCGGTAAACTCTGTTTGCGCGATGCAGGACTTATGTGACGTCAGGTCTTTGATGCATAGTTCACATGTGGCGTTGTAGATGCCGCCACAAGAGAGAAGATATCCAGTCAGTAAGGTGGTAGGGCTGACTACCTAGAGTGCTCAATGCGTTCATTTTAGAATTGCACCACAAAGCGCTAAAACCAGCAACACTTACAGTTTTTTTTATTATCTGTATCTATTTTTAACTTGTAGTCACTCCATGTCATTATTTCAGCCGAAAGACGTCGACCGCTGGACATACGCCTCCCCAAAGCATCGCCACTTCGAACGGTTCTGTGCTTCCCGCATCCAGCGGATACCTGCGGGCTTCACAAGGTCATCGGTCCACTTTGTGGGAGGCCTTCCAACGCTACGTCTTCCGGTACGCGGTCGCCACTCCAGACTCTTCGGCCCCATCGGCCATCTGTCCTGCGAGTAATGTGCCCTGCCCATTGCCACTTAAGCTTGGCAACTCTTCGGGCTATGCCGGATCTCTTTTTGTAGCATTATGCTGACCGATGGCCGTTTTGTGTTGATGTGACGCATATTTTCCCTAAGCTTGTTTCTTTTTTATTTTGTGTTTTTTTTTTGCGTCATGTTTACCGCAAACAAACGTATTTTCTTTCTTTTATTTTTTTTTATTTCTTATTCGATCACGTGACGAAATTCCAAACATTACCCTTTGGGGCTTTGGGTGACCTCACTTCATGTAATATACAGGTATTAAGCTACATCCGGTAAGCCTGTAAGCTGATCACAACATAGTTGGGAAAAAATTAGCAGATGATGATGATTTTTATCTGGTGTCGAAAGAAAACATTTTCGTCTGTAGCCATTAACATAAAACAAAATGACATCACTCACTTAAAACTGACAGTAGGTTGGTACCAAATCTCCGGACGGGCTGTATAATTTTAGGGTGTGTAATTAAGAAAGCGCTTAGGTGGCCGGTCCCTACTTGACCTGCGATTAAACTGGTAAACTCCGTTTAAACAAATTATCTATGCAAAACTCTCGTTAAGCCAAGTGTTGTGAAGTGCACGTTAACTAAGCAATTCGTAGACGTGTTGCATATTAATATCTCTATAAAATTATCTAAGCAGTCCAGGACATTGGTTTTATTCCTGTTTTCTGTTTTGATGTGCCTTTATGTCTGTAGTCTGTGAATAACATTTGAATAGAAATCGAGTAGGTAGATTTAGGAATGCCTACAAACGTACTATCGAAAAACTTCATATCTAAGGAGTTTGAAAATAAAATCCCGTGAACACGATGATCACATCTTTTACCGCCCCGGTTCTATAGCGACCGAGCGTTGCAAGCAGAAATAGTCCTTGCGGTGTATAGATAAATGAACTTGGTACATTAAATCACGCCGTCTTCCCATGGGGCTAAGCAGTAACTACAGAATGCCACTTGCTACGATCCGTACATATATGTAGGTAAAGGTTATAATAAGGTCATAATATATATGTATATAAGGTTATAATATATATAATGTACCTATCTGAAAAATATTGAGTTACAAAAATACTTCCAGACATATTATTTTTTACATTATCAGTTTCACATATTATTTCAAGTTATTCATACATAGCTAGGTACCTAAAGAATTAGTATAAAATACTGAGAACGTAAATATGGCTCGAGAATATTTACCTACATCTGCAAAAAATGTTATCTCATTTTACCTCTAGCTTTTATACATACTTGTTAGTTTTTAGGGTTATATTTATTTCAATGTTCTATTTTTAGTGTTTAAATAATATTCCCACAATATTACTACTATTGGTATTTATTTTTGTGCGGTAATGATGTCTCGTATTCGGGTACTTGGTTTATAATAATAAAAAGTTGCCAACGTAACCAGCCCACATGTTAAATTATTAAATAATACACAATTCAACCCTATTGTCATTTGGTACCCGTGCTGTCGCCATTAAAAAAATAGCCCACACGAAGGGTTCGGTAAACCCCATAAAATCAACTCGAACCGGTTTCATTACGTGAGCATGAATAACCATCGAGTGCTACATCACACCTTTCGATACTAATTTCACTGTTAACACAATACGGAACCCTAAATCATGAATGAACATGAGTCCAGTATTAGCCGTATGGAAAGGGGTGACAGTGTTCACAAAGGTTATTAAAAAAAATCACGCTTTCTGGTTTGTAGAATAGAATGTGTGCAAGTAATATTGAAATTTTAGCCAAATAATTACGAGGCACGTGGCCAATTTTTTATTTAGCAAATCCTTTTACGTATTTAAATAGAGAAGAAAGTATGCAAATTATTCTATTGGCAAGGAATTTGGTGAGTTATTACCGTTTAGATAAGACTCAATATCGATCGATTTTGTGTTTCTTTTTAAGGGATACAAGGATCTTTTGGCGCGTGGTAAAAATCTGAAGTAACGCCGCCATCTTGTTTTTCTAATACAATTTCAGTGACAATTAAAAAAAAAAATGTTTACCAACAACGCCCTCTGTCAATGTCATTCAGGTGCTAAAATATTATTGTAGAACTTTACTAACTAGAGTCTGCGCCACCACTGAAGTCCGGCGGAAAATTGTGGAACTACATTTTTTTAAATGCTTTGACATTGACACTGAGTATGTCATTTCATCTAGTTGAGAAATAAGCTGGGAACAAATTATAGGACGCGTCCGTAAGCCGTGGCTGAGAGTCGCGGCTTATTGGTATCTGGATAGTACATTTAGCATTACACTGGGTAAACTATCGGCCATAAGTCGCGGACGTGACCTTGGGCCATCCTTGAGCGTTCAGACGGGTGATAGAAATCTGGCCGACTGGAGCTGGGAACAACGTGCACACTCATCGGTCGCGACTATCAGCCGCGGCTTATGGACGCGTCCGATAATTTGTATCCAGCTTGAGACACTAGTGCTGCGTCTTTCGGACTTGAGTGGTGGAGCGGACTCTCTAAGTTCATGGAACCTTATCAAATTCTTCAAATTCATTTGACTCCAGACTTCAGGGTTGACTTAAGTAATTAAATAAGACAGAATACCCAAATATTCTGTCTTATTTAATTGATTTGATTTGGCCATAATTTAATAAAAACGAACAATTACGATGACAATAAAGTTACATACTCATATGTTCACACAAACAATCAAAGTGAACAAGCTCATTAAACTAACTTAAAATAACATTTGCCGTAAATATTTCCCATCGAAAGCGCCCATTTGAGTCCAATAAAATTTTGGCAGATGTCCTCAAACGCACTCGACCGTATGCCATATCATGTGCATGACAAAAAACATTAGGGTCTGGGAGACCACCGAGCAAGACTAAGCCAGTAGGATCCCCTAATAATCCTCGACATTGTATATTGTGATCGTTGGATTTGTGCGCCATATATCACTAATACCGAACATGTGGCGATGAGACGTATGTGTCACGCACAGATACGACTATCGACTATCTCTGTGAGCTATGAGTTTTAAAACTAATCGCTTTTTGGATTAAGTTGTTTTTTGTTAAGCAGACTTTCGCTCCGCGCTTAGCGTTAAGATTTACAATCGGACTAAAAATTAAATTAAAAATTGAAGTGTACCTACTAAGGTCGACAAATAAAGCAAAATCATTGGATCCATTTTGATGATACATCCCGTGACTCTTTAGTTATAATGCCAATAATAATATACCTATTCTAGATATTTGATACCAAATTCCAATAAGATGACAAGCGAATACTACAATATCCAAAGACTAAAGTAATATTTACCAATCTCTTAAAGCTTTTAATAACAATTCCCAAGTTGATATCAATGTAAACACCACGGCCTTTGGCAAACAAATAATATTGTGGCTTACGCGCTGCGCAAAATTAACTCCAGATATCTTCCATTCAGAATCAGTTCAGCCTTTAATACCAGACAGTCAATATTTTAGTTTTACGGGGTTTTATAATTAAAATAAAACATTATTTGAAAATATTGTTTTATCTTCAATGATCGAATAGCGTTTACTCGTGACTTAAATCCGGGTCGAAATTAATTATAGGTACCATAAATCATATCCTATGGGCACTATGGAACTCGACAATTTTGCCTTTTTTACCCGACTGCGGTGAAGCCAAAAAAGGAGGGTTATCTGTTTGATCTGTATGTATGTATGTACGTCCGTCTCTATGTTCCCTCGTAACTACGATTTTGATGAATGATATAATATGTCGTTAGATTTGTCTTTCGGAATAATTTAACCAAATGACCGTTAAAAAAAAAACTCCCAATAGGTGATTACAAAAATATAGACAAATTATATGTTTAATTGTAATTTGGAACTAAAAGGTGTAAAATAAAAAAGTTAATAAAAAAATGGCAAAGAAATGCCTCCGACAAACTCGTGCAGTTTGTATTAAGTGGGATTGGAGACAGAAATAGGTCATATTGTTTCTATCTTTTTTTAAAGTTCGCAAGCGGGATGCGGGGGGGGATTTTTGATTTTTACTTTTGCATGTTTAGCATTAGATAGTCTCGAGTGTGATCCCTACGACAATGGAGCACGCTTACCTTTAGGTTATAAGAAGTATATGGCATAAGAAGTAGATGGCAGTACCTATATGTTATAAGAAGTAGTGGCCCTGAATCATTCTTCATAGAAAGATAAAAATAATTATTTCTGTTTTTACAAATAATGATTTCTAAAATATATATGGATCTTTTGGCGCGTGACTAAAATTGGAACTAACTCCTCCATCTTGTTTTTTCAATACAATTTCACGAAAAAATTTCACAAGTGTGTACCAACAGCGCCTCCCTGTCAATGTTATTCAAGCGCCAAAAGATCCTTGTAGCACTGTAGTTATTATGTGGACCCAAATCATCTATATATTATATACATCTATACATAAACTCTAAATTAAAGTCGCGTTTCCTGTCTGTCTGTGTGACCGCGTTGTTCTTCTGAACTTCGCATCGGATCCCGGATGGTCTATGTGTATTATTTATTCGTATTTAACTTACATAATTATTATATAAAAATCTCGATGTTTTTTCAAGACGTAAAAACCGTGCGATATAGAAGCGGGTCGCACGTTCCACATAAAAAGATTAGAAAAATATTTGTCTGTTTTTTCAAAAAACAGACAAATATTTTTCTAATCTTTTAAATGATTTCCTGTAAATGATTTCCAAAATCCCATACGATACAAAAGGCAATACGAGCGTATTGCCTTTTTGTATTTTATTTTTATTTTCCCGTATTTTTTTTTTGGCCTTTATTGTCCCACTGCTGGGCAAAGGCCCCGACTCTCTTTCCACCTCTCTCGCTCCCTATTACATGGGACTTAAACATAATTTGCGAAATGTACCTGTGCTCAAAGGTACACCTTTGCCTAATCCTATGGGGAAAACTGGCGTGATGTTATGATATATCATACGACACTGTATATTTATAGGAATAATTAAAAAAAAAAAAAAAACTAGTATATAGTAAAATTATGATTTAGATTAATTACAATCGAGTAATATTTAATTCTAACTGTAATGAAGACCTGCCTGATCAGGTTTGTGAAAACCTGGGTTTCAGGTATTGATTACAAACAATTTTCAATTCGTCACAGACTAAAAACTTTTCGTTACTCATTAATTATGTCATTCCATAATGACGTAACACAATGTCACTGATCCAAATTTTAGTTATTGCTTACATTATAAAATGTATAAACTTAGCTCTTTGCTGTATGATGATAAATTATAAAAGCTATTTTCTTTATTTTGCCTACGGAAGTAATTTGTTGAAAAGAAGAATTCATATAAATAACCCTTCCGCGGTATTCTTAGGAGTTGGGCGGCTTGATGTAAGTGGTAGGTTACTGCAATACTTTTGACTCTGTACACTGAACTAAAGCAAAATTTGAACTGTAGCACTGTGTATAAGGATCGTACCTATAGCAGGTGGCGTTCTGCAGTTCTGCCTTCCCACTTGAGTAAAAGGTGTGAGTTTATGTACGTATGTGTATTGGACTGCCTCGTTGGTCTGGTGGTTGCTAGCGCTACTGCTGAACATGAGGTCATGGGTTCGATTCCCAGGTCAGGCAAAGTGTCATTTGGGTTTTTGTATCTGGAATTTTTCAGTAGCAGCCCGGAGTCTGTATTTGTGCCCGGTTGATGGCAATAAGCTCGCCCCCTATTACATTGGACCTAATAACATTGCCGTCGAAATGTAGGTGTCCTAAAAGCACATCTCTGCCCAACCTGTTACTTTATGTGTATTTGAACTGTATCTTTTTGGAAATCCTACGTTCACTTGATAGGTATTTACTAAAGACAAATCTAGCTTGAACATAGATACACCTACCATTTATTACCCTAATACGCCGTTTGACCTATTTTGAACGACCTTTTTTTACAGAATTACAAGCTTGACTTTGTACAATATAACACTTTATGGGGAGGTGCGGTGGCTACTATAGTAAAAAACGAAGAAGATCATGTATGGGGAGCTGTGTGGAAAATGAGCATTGATAGTCTTATTTCCCTTGACAGGTGAGTGGAAAATCGAGAATGTGATAGTGTGGCGGCATCTACATCGCCACATGCGAACTACGCATCAAAGACCTAACGTCACAAAATCCTGACGTCACACAAATCCTGCATCGCGCAATTAGAGTTTACCGCGCGAACGACATATATAAGACTATCCGACATCAATCGTTGGGCAGTTGCCCACCAGACACGACACCCGGCTGGTCCGAGGATCCCCCTTTTTTAAAGAGGATGAGTGAACTTCACTCCTTGTTCCTCATACCTCTAACAAAGTCTCATTTCCCTTGACAGGTTAACTTAGATAATTAGACTTTTTAATCGTCATCATCATCATTTGACCTGAAAGACGCCCACTGCTGGACATAGGCCCCCCCAAGTAGTTAATAAGTATGCTCGTCGACCTAATCAGCTTCTAGAGGGAGGTGGGCTGGTTGGAATAACCACCGACGGCCGCTATGGCCCACGACTAATGGTCCATCTGAAGGACTAAGCGCGGAAATCAAACCCTCTAACAAAGACCATAGATGCCCGTCATCAACCGGGCACAAAAAGAGAACCATACCTAGCAGTGAGAAAGTCCAGGTGTAGATGATGTTTTTGATTTGACCAGTCCAAAACTCCAGTTTGTCTTTCATCGATTTGAATAGCACTCTGCTGCCTTAAAGGTTGGCAAATTGGTCCGATTAGAAGAATTTGAAGAGAGGATTTTGATTCTTAAGTTAAATTAATAAACTAATAAATATAATGCCCCGTGAATCAGGCTTTTCCGATTTTTGTCTGAAATTTATTTTATAATTAACCCTAAATGGATCTTAACAACTAACAAACAGAAAACACACTATATTTTTCAGACAAGAAGGAGTCGGTGACAAACACTATTTTTCAAAAGAAGTTTATATAAATGTGGTTAATGGAAAAATAGCCAAATGTCGAACATATCAACACTGTGTTGTTCCTCCATTTCTCAAATCCTTGTCGTATCTTCCTGAAGACAGAAGACCATCAATTACTTATAAACAATGTATTGTGAATGGTGCTGTAGAATGCCATGTGCCCGATGATTATGTTAATATGCTGAAAAAAATACCAAATAATGGTAGGCATGCGACTGAAAATCTTAGGAAGCGATTGAAATTGTAGTAAATGAGGCTAGATTATTTTAACTGCAAATTTCAGGACTACATAAAAAAGGAACAGAAATAAGATAAATATGACGGAGGAAGGTATGTGTCTCTGTTCGTTATTATCAGCCATATTTTAACTACTGTGGTTATTACGCAATGGAAAAATCGTTTGCAGTACAGATCAAATTATAATTGACTACTAAATTCACACACTGTAGGTACGCGACACAAATATTCGGAACGCGCGACAGTTTCTAAAAGTGTTCATAGCTCGACAGCCACTCACACAAACTCTGCTTATCCCCGGCCGGTCCAAGGGTTATTTTTTAGATTCTGTCGAGCGCCGCTAGGCCGCTCTGGCGCTCAGATTAGTCAAATCAAGTCGATAAAGGTACAATCATTAGTTAAGTGAGTAGTAAATGAATACAAAAGAGTAATAGTGTGTAAAAGTAATGTTAAGTATGTAACAAATAAATATTGTACATGTATGTTGGATTCGACCTATTAATATTTTTCTCGTAACCCAAAATAATACAATTATTGTTTTGCATCTTGTATTTAGTTGTTATGGTGTAATGTTTATTTACTTTTTCTACAATAAACGGTTTATTTTATTATACATGTAACGCCGAATTTAGTGTCACTATAATCTACTTTGGAACTTAGCTCAAACCGCAGAACGGTCCACTGAGTGTTTACTTTGTTTCCCCGTCGAAATTGAATTAAAAGTTTTCGAAACTCCGCAAATGGCCGAACACTCGCTGCATCTACCCCCGTATCGTGTGCAATTACTAAAAAAAGTACCAAATTACTTTCACAGAGTTGTTGGCACAAACCCTTTGGGTTAAAAAATTTATGCACCCTCGCGAAACAGCATCTATAATAAGTGTAGGTTACATGCCCCATTTGAAAGCTTCCTGTTGATTTTGAACATAAAAGATATAATCTACCGCACTGGTGTAAAATAACCGTATTTTTCTTTTGTGTTATGATTTTGTGCGCCCTTCTGCATCGGCGGGTGCGCTTTCGATATTGTTCGCCCTGTACAAGTTTATTGTGTGGCTTTACTAATTATTAGAGCAGCTCTTAGGTTATGTTATAATATTTGCATAGTTATTCGGCTGTAATAAACCGGTACCGTCAAATGCGTCTTGCTCTTGGGTCTTGTACTGTTTCATGTTTTGTTTCTTTATGTAACACCTTTAATTATGTAAGTCATTTCAAATCACTGCCTACCTCGTTGGTCTAGTGGTCGAAAGCGGTACTGCTGAGCATGAGTTCCTGGGTTCGATTCCCATGTAGGGCAGTGTTTTTGGGTTTTCTATATGGAATTTCTTGGTAGCAGCCGAGAGTCTGGATTCGTGCCCGGTTGATGGCTATAGGCTCGCCCCCTATTACATGGGACTTAATCATAACTGACGAAACGTGGGTGTACTTTATGTGTACACCTCTGCCCAACCCTTCGGGAAAACAAGACTTGTTATGTTATTTACAATCACAAAAATCGTTTCCAAAAACAGAATCGCTTATTGAACTGTTATTGCCACCAAAGAACCAGTCGAAAGCACCCTTGCCACGTCATTCTGCCTCCATTTTATTCTCCTATTACTACCTAAATGCATTTGCGGTTCTATCGCTTTGCATGAGCGCAACACGTGCACTACAGCACGTTATCGGATTATTACGTGTGAAACACTCTGGCGGAATTACGGGCGTCTTAAAACCGCTCGCGGAATGCTCATAGTCTATCGACACATGCGCGTGCTGGGTTAGTGTGGAAGGGAATTTTGTAGGTATTAGTTTTGATTTCTTTAAATATGTTTTAAAGAAATTATAAGAAGATGATTAAGAAGAAGATGTAGTGACAAAGATTGAAGTGGTTATATGGTGATTAACAAAAGGTATTTACAAGTCAGATATGAGTGGAAACGCCGGGAGGGCACGCTCTAGGATGACATAATAATTATAGTGACCATATTGGTGATGTTTTTCAGAAAGGTCAGGTGCGTAGTACTCGCAATCGGCGTGCGTGTATGACCAGATGTATGAACGTAAACGAGGCAAAAGAAGTATGTAAGTATCGTAGCAGGTGGCGTTCTGTAGTTTCTGCCTACCCCCTTGGGAAGAAGGCGAGAGCTTATGTATGTATATTTTTAAAGTTTTTTTAGATTATGCCCATAGGTGCTTGGTGGATGTCTTGACGTTTTATGGTCAAAATAATCATACATAATTACGTTGGAAAGGGACAACACAAGAGAATTTGTTAGCAGTGCACGCGAAAGCAGACCAGCAGCCAGTCATGTTGACTACATAGAACAATCGGAATTAAAACTTTTTGTGATTAGCACGGATCAGATTAACACAAGGAACAGGAGTTTTATACCCAGTTGTGGGATAGGATACAGGCTGTGGATGATCATGATGTGTACAATATCTGCGATATAGGCATCTCTACCATTTGTAAAACTTTCAATAGTTTTCGTTCGCTATGTGAAACAGTTTTCAAATAATACGAATATCTTAATGGACCATTTACCGGAAATACTTCGGGCTTTTTTGAATATCATGAAAAATAAAACCCACTTATTTATATTAAGCCTATTCCATACTATCAGTTTCCGAAACGGAACGTTGGAGTGCGGGGTATAAGTAATTATTGCATAACATTGTTCCGAAGATCAACAGTACTGAGCGACACTTCCTGTTACGTGCTTCAAGAGTTGTGCTACTTTACTCTGGGCTTAATAGTAGTGCATCCACAAATGACGTCACTTCATTACGTCATCGCTCTCTGGGCAGTCCCACTGACCAATACCAACCTTAGCATAATAAGTTCATAATATTCCTACTAGGACACAGGCCTCCACTTTGTGAGAGAGAGTGAGTCATCATCCATAACCTTGTTGATGATTTTGTTGTCATTTTATGAAACGAAATTGTTTCATAAAAACAATTAAGTACAACTTAGCCCAGTCAAAATTGACACGAAAAAGGGCGAACGTCGCAAACGCGCATCTAACTAAGATTTTTCCATATGTTGTTAGGTCCCCTGAGAGTAGTTTATATATACGTTTGCTACCCTTAAAACCTTGAGTTACTCCCATGGTAAAACTGCCAAATTTTGGAACTTATTTCAGTTTTTTTTTTAAATATAACTTAAGAACTATGCACTGAACTTTGCTTTGAACTGTATCTTCGCAGCTTATAAGCCTAGTGTATTTGGGTTGGGCTCAGGTTGTAGCAAAATTAGGTTGCTTCATAAACATATCGAACGAAGATACCTAAAAACGCGTTCTTAAGGTAACGAAACGAGCCAGAATTTCGCAGTATTTCGAGCACCATGGGAGTAGCACAAGGTTTTAAGGGTTGCAAACGTAGGTATAAACTAGTTTCAGGGGATCTAACAACATATAACAAAATATAAGTCACATGCGCGTTTGCGATGTTTAATGTTGTTATTGACTGGGCAAAACATACCTACTGGATTTTATAAAATAATTTTGGAGTCGATGTTGCTTACAAAAGATATTTTTTAAACTGACAAAGCCATACTATTACTGGGGATAGAACTTTAACATTAATTACGTTTTTATCAAAAAGAACAACGTGTCCTGACATCGTTATATAATCTAACTAAAGCGTACTTTAATATTACTTTAGACACAGCTATTTTCCAGAAAATGTCTGTTAAAACATTGCGCTGTTCTTGTTATCTTTAGATAGAACAGAGCATTCGTACTTAATTAATTATTAAAAAACATAGGACTTTTAGAAACAAAACTGTATTTTTTAGTCGAGAAAATTTTATAATTATTACAATTTTGCAGATCATAGGAGAAAAAAACACTTAAAGGTGTTTTTGTAGTACGACGATTCCGCAGCTTAGCGACAAAGGCGCGTAATTTGTACTTTTACCAATGTAAACACACCCTTATTGTGCAATTTAATAGAAAACCTCTTTATATGATAGTTTTTATAAAAGTCTTATTTCAGGAGGATCAACTATTTGCCAGTTTTTTTTTTCTAAAATTCCCTTTTATTCTCTTTTACGAAGATGATCTATCATAATTATGTATGAACATAGGTCGTCTTGACATTATGATATCCTAACTAATATTAAATGGGATAGTGAGTTTGTTTGTCGGTTTGTTTGCTGAACGGATTTGGATGAAATTTGACACATGGATAGACTATGCCCTGGGTAAGGATATAGGATAATTTTATCCCGATATTCTCACGGGATCGAGACTTATGCGGGTGAATCCGCGGGACGCAGCTGGTACTCAATAAATCAGCATTAGATACTTCAAAAGCACCTTTTACATTTATTTACCAAACTTTGGCATATCTGGGCGTCCAAGCAAAAGGGTCCAGTAGCGGGGTATTGAGTTAAGACTAGATTCGGTATTTAGAACAGTCAATTGATAGTAAGGATTGAAAAAAAAAATCAAAAACTGACACAATTTTTTTTAATCAGACATTTGAATTTGGAATTCTGAAAAAGTCGTATATAGTCATTTACTATATGAAATTGTAGATAATTGAGCATTTATTAATAATCAATTAAAATCGCGAAATGCAATTTTTTCACTTAACTTTACAAAACTTCTTATATCTCGGAAATTAAATGCCGAGAACTGGACCCTCTTTGCTTGGACGCCCACATATTGTCTCTTAAATTTTCCACCAGGCCTCTTCCACAGAAGTGACTCACCAAAACGGAACACTGCGGAGTGGTGTAAGTAATTATTACACAATGTTCCGGGATCGCTGTTGCCGCTTCCTGCTCCGCGTACCGGGAACATTTGCTCAATGTGCTCCGACTAGATTTGGTGGTAAATTATGTTCTGATATTATCATGAGCGGGTTTTGATTGAGTATGTTTTGTGGACGGTTAAGTTTTCTTAAATCATCCGTGTTTATGGAATACCTATCACTAATGTACCGCAACCGATATGGTTTACCCAAAAGCAATTAGTTTTAGGGCTTATAGCGGAAGTCCTATGTCCAAAGGTAAAAATTTGAGGAGTGGAGGTTTGTTGGTATAGGGTACCTACTGTTGAGACAGCTACTCTCAATCCAGTCCATATTTTCTTGTTGCTTTATAACCGACCCCGTTTGTAATTCATATTTTTCTATCATATTATATCTATATGTTATACAGTCCACTCATCTTTCATTTGCTTCACTACGACCTATCGTAGCCATCAGGTACCTAGTGTTTGTTGATACTTTTGCATGTTATAAATGACACAAATTTTTTTGCTTCCCTGTAGTTAACATAAATTTAAAAAAAAATAACGCCTAATTAGGATACATTCCAATATGCTATATAATAACGTGAACGAGAGGAACTCGTAAAATTATTCTCGGAACTAAACAGGATGACACAGCCAGACAAACTGTCTTACGGAAGTGACACTTGAAATGTGCAGAAAATGTGCAAATTTTGACACTAGTCCATCTTTAAATAGTGCCATAAATCTACGGTGTAACTATGTAAGTGCCTTATCAGTGTTAAGAGGACCCTTGAGAACTTTTTTCGACGACATCTGGACTGCACACTTCAGCCCTTGTGCTCACGTGCTCAAAATTTGCATACAAAAAATTTTAGAGGGTTCTTTTGAGTCTGCGTATGTGTGGATTACTTTAGCTAATTTATTTTTACCTAGCTACAAATACGTATTCGATTTTATTTTAATGGCTTTTTGGAAGTATATTATTGAAAAGTGAAATTGTCGTGTGAAATTCATAACTCGGCAGATAGGTTAGGTTAGGTTAGGTTAGATACACCTACGTTAAGATGGAGGAACCCTATAGGTAAGTAAAAAAACCTTACATACAGCCCGTCTAACAATATGACGAAAATATTATGTAGCATCGCTCAGATTCTATATCAAAATTGGAGATAATCCAGCTTTGCAGCAAGTGGGTGAAGCAGGTGTTGATAATTATTTCAAACAGCTATGTCACACCGCTTCATTTGATCAAGACCAATGTAAAATGTCGTCAGACAACAACAAGTAATCACATGAACCGACTCATTCCGCACTTAACCAACAAACCGACAAACCTGAACAGCTGCCAAAATACCGAATAACCACACTTCGTAAGTGTTAATCACTACTCTCTATTCCGTATTCGCTTTAAAATGTATTCGGCAAAACAAGATTTCTCGGTAGAATGGACATAACGAAATTATGCAGCGGAACCAGCGGAACAAAGCATAGGGGCCTGTAACCCTTATTACAAAGTTACATTAACTGTATGCAACCTACAATGTTGTACGCTGTCCAAACTTGTCTATTATTCCGCCTGAAGCGAGTTCAAATACGTGTGGTAAAGGATAGTAGTTAAGTGTAGTTGCTATTTATTTTGTAGTGCGAAGCTTCAGTTCTTATTTCGGAAAGTTATGGTATGGATTTTGTATTTGATTTTTCTGTAATTACTGAAAAAGCTAAAAAAATTGCAATCGCAAGGGTCATTTTTGGAGAAGATTTGACTGTTATATATAGCAATTGGTTACCAGAAGTAAACTTAGTTGCATATAAAGGCGGTGAAATTTTGGAAAAAGAGTGACTTGGAAGATATATAAAATGTCTACCTCATCTGTCTTGCTGAAGCATTTTTCAGAAAGTAATTTAATTTTAGGCTCATTGAAGAACTAATTAAAATAAGAAGTCTCTTAAGTACAGGAGGTACTTAAACATTAAAAAGTTGATCCGCAATTTACCTATTATAAAATACGTGGAATCGCACACTCTATAGCTCTTAAAATACTTAATATAAAAGCCAAGAATAAGACCAGGTATGTACGTAAGCTACAAACTAGCAATATAACTTGGATGCCAATGCCCACTGTGGTCTTTAAACTACAGTTTTTACCGTTGCACGCGTTCCGATTGCAATGCAATCAGTAAAAACGATTTTAAAAGAAAAGGTTAGTTATTTTGTATTTTTTATATCTGTATCGTATTACATATTAATTGTATTCACTTCCATTTACTTTTTCAGCCTTTTTTGTTATCTAAAAAGTTATTTTATTTATTTTCCTTTACATACTATAAAACATAAACAATTTACATCTAACACTAATATATATAAATTATGAACAAGTATACAGAGGCAAAAAAAAAAAAATATGAAGAACTCACTGGGCATCAAAAAATTCGTCCGCATCGCTGTCAGTGGGAAAAGTGCCCAAAAGGCTGGCAGCATTGCCACGTTGGATGGCAATGCTATGTTTATTATGTTTTTGTTATCTTGTTAAATATTTCTGTAAAAACGTCCAATCGTATGTATTTGTGAACATAGCTGCTTTTCGCTTTATTTTGTAACTTGTAACCAATTCCACTAACGGTACCATATACATCCTTTAATTATTACGTTCTTTGCCCAGCTCAGATCAAATAAAATAAACCAAGACATAGCGCTGTCAATAGTGACGTGAAGCCGGTTTCGTAAACATGTGTCCACTTAGTCAGGTGTAGTTTCATTGTAAATGTGTGCGTGAGAGTGTGTACCTATGCATAGAGCGGAGGTGTAGTTTTGGCATGCTTCACTGTATTATTCGCAGCGCTATATCTTGGTTTTTTATTTGGTCTGAGGTTCTATGCTAGTTCCGTGCACTTCTCTAAGTGACGAATTCACAATACCTAAAACTGTATGTGATTATTGTTGATGTATGTTTTATGGAGTAAGTCGTTGAAGTGCCATATCAATAAATAAATAAATAAAATTACTTAATAAACTAATCTTATAACTATAGTTTCGGAGAACGAAGAATGTTGTTATTCGAATAACAACAAAAGTTTTCACCGTCTCACGTATTCAGCAAGTAATCTCAGAACCTTCACAAACAGACCTTAATTGTAAACAAATTCAAATCAAAACAATCTTACAATTGTAATCCATCTCGAGAAGATGCGTCATAGTACCTATCTACTTACTTACAACAGGAGCCGTCCGCTGAATAATACAGTCGCAATATTGAATAAAGGATCACGTACGACGAGCGAATCCATTGTTATTTTCAAAAGAATTATGTCAAAGCGAGTCGTTGCTCCAGGGCTAATAATATTGAACTATCAAAGAACGGAATTCCCAGACACTGTTTCACCTTTCGTAATACCCCCGAATTTGTATCAACTGGGCCTTTATTCGTGTCGTCGCCGATTTAAGCGCATACCACACGTTAATACAGGCCCGAGGCATATCGCGTAAGTACCCATGTATCTGCAAATAATGTTGAAGTAGGTATTCCATTATATTGGATCCTTGCCTAAGGCGGGGGAGCGTCCGGTTCTAATAAACAAGACAATATTCCAGCTATGCGATATAGACGGGTGCTTGTGTTTATTCAGTCAGCCTCTGAGAGTTATACCTATTATTATTTGTCTTTAAGTGTTAGCGAAGCGAGTCTGTTGTTGTCTTAGATACTCTTTGTCAATAATTCCTTTGTTGTGTTGTTATTTTTGGATGAATGAAAGTGTAATCTTTTGAACTGTGTCCTTATTTATTTTGGAAAGGTTACTTTAAGTCAATCAACTCAGCCTATCACAATCCACTGTTAGACAATGGCCTTTCCCAGACTGCGCCACAACACCCTGTCCTGCGCCTTCCACATCCAGTCTGTCCCAACCACTTTCTTAAGAGGGAACAGGGGCTGCGAGGAATTTGAAAAAAAGGTATTTGAAGAAACTATTGCCGTCGTCTTACCTCAAGTCTGCCTTCGTAGAGTGCGATAGGGACAGCTGCAGCTCAGACCAATTATATCACAAAAAAAATTGACGAGATTGACGTTTCGTATTCTCCTTTTTTCTCCTCGAAAACAGACCCGATTCAAATATATTTTACATATTTTTTTTAAGAAAGAGTATGTCTAGGTTCCTATCATTTTCTTTTATGTTAAAAACTTTTCGAATTTGTCTGGTAGTCCTCTAATCACGGCGGTAAAAATGGGGCATTTTTTGTATTTTTTGGTGGGTCATATTTTCTTTACCAATAAGTTGCTGAAAAAAAAGAAATAACAGGGACGTGTCTACAGCGGACCTTGATTTTAGGGAAAAAAATGAATGCTCTAGAGGCATTATTCGGGAAGAAAAAAGAGGAATACATTTGTATGGAGATTCGCAGGCCCTGTTCCCTCTTAAGGTCGTCCCATCTAGCTGGAGGTTCCACACTACGCTTGCCGATAGGTAGTCTCCATTCCAGGACGCGTCTGCTCCACCAGCCATCGGTGACAAACATGGCTAGCCCACTGCCCCTTCAGTTTGCTTACTCTGCAAGGTATGTCGGTAACTCCAGTTCTTAAAGTCCGGTTCCGATACTTTAAGTCGCTTTTTGTAGTGTAAATTCTACTTGAAAAGTAGATTCCTAGACTGGGAATTAAAGGAAAACATAGTGTGCTAGCTGTTTATTCTGTCGCGCAAATAATCTTTGACAGAAACGGGTTAGTGTTACGATCGTATTTATCAACTGGCTGAGTGGCTTGTTATTTGTCAATGCTATTACTTAGTGCGTTTGGACTAAAAGAAAATAAAGATGTTACCAATGAAGTGCATATTATTTTCACTCCACTTATTACACCCTGCCTGCTGAGGGAAAGTAGTGATATTTTTTTTAGATACAAATTATCAACCTTTCTTGTAGAGATGATAAACAGATATACCTAATAGATAAGATACACTTTATTGTGTTGTTCTCTCTTTGTGGAGATGAATCATGTACTTTAAAATAAAAAAGATACAACTTATTAGGTATCAAAGAAAGACAAATACTGATGCTGAAACTTCTGTAAACAATCTGGGTTTCATATTATAACAGCATTAAATTCAGGTACAGAACTACATTTATTCGGACCGTGATTTATCTCCTGTATATATTTGAACGAAACCATTTCCCCGTGTAGCTGTACTATAGGTACTATAGGCACGTGTACTATAGGCACACCTCTGCCCAACCCTTGGCAGAGGTGTGCCTATAGTACACCCACATTTCGCCAGTTACGTTTAAGTCCCATGTAATTAAAGGCGAGCCTATTGCCATCAACCGGGCACAACCCAGACTCCGGGCTGCGACTGAGAAATTCTAGATAGAAAAGCCGAATAACTCTGTACACTGAATCAAACCCAAGACCTCATATTCAGCAGTAACGCTTGCGATCACTAGACCAACGAAGCAATCTTTATATATGTACCAATCTTTATATATACATATCCATCAATAAGTATCGATGCCCTACAATAAAAGAAAGCACGAACACACGTCCAAATATCTAATAACGATATCGATACAGTAAGCACATTCCTACATAAGTAATAAAAGTATGATATCAAAGGATTTCGAGTTCTTTATGTGACGGTATATTGTGAACAGCTAACTCTTTTGTATTACACGAATTTTGCAAATTCATAAATATTCGTATACAGTCGTCAAAGTCGGTAATTCGAGGAAATATAGCTATTTGACAAGCTGCGAGTTGGTCTTTTGTGAATGTTTAAACAATGGATAGATGGAATCTAATCATTTGTATTGGTTTTTAATTGTAAATCATTTGGGAAGATTTATTGGAGCGGAAAATAAGGTTTTCAAAGATCCAAAGGCAGTGGATTTATCTTTGTAGTATTAATAAGAGAAATTTCGTGGTTTACCCTGATTTACCTTAGCTTAGATAATATAACAAAAATGAACGACTTAAAGATAAAACAATTTATAACATGATATTAAATAGGTAAGTATGTAAACCTCTATGAAACTCCAAGCTTGGCGAAAGCAAATACAAACTGCAACAAGTAATAAAATAAAGACACAAAACCAATAAAACCATAGCAATCTAGCCTTTCATAAGAAACTCCACGAATTAATTAAAGGCATACAAAAGCCTACCTCTGAATATAATCTAAACAAATAAAAACAAAAGCACAACATTGCAATGAAACTTGCACAGGTTTAACATGATAATCATAATTATGAATATTTGTTCACGCGTAAAAAAAACAAGAGTAACAGAGTTACAATAAAGATATTTGCCGCGGGCTAATCCCGCAGTCTGATAAAGGTGATGATATAATGCATAAGCGTAAGCGGTGACGATAAACTTTATCATCGCGTATTAACTTTACCGAGATGAAGACTAATTGAGAAGTATTTATACAGTGTGTGGAGTCCCGACACAGAATAAATCTCTCCTGCCCGTCGTGCGCAAGAACCGGCATCCTTTAGGACTTAAACAAGACAACTGTCAGAGCTGTCCAAGTCGCTACGTACTGGTCGGACAAATTATAGGTAAGTCATCGACACGAGAAGAAGAAGAACTGAGATGATAGGCTCCGAGCCTTTTGAAAATGATGACGCAACTGATAAACAACTGACCTGAAATTGAAGAAGATAGTTAATGGTAGTTATCTATTAATAAATAGTAAGTATTAGAAAGCACTGGCTATCACAGCCAGTGGTGTGACCGTCGTCGGACCGACAAGTCCTGGAGTAACGCACCTCTGACTTTTCGGATTCATGTGCGTAATGTATAATTATCTCTTGTTTCAAAAACGGTGAAGGAAAACATCGTGAGGAAACCGGCATACCTGAGAGATATTTCTCGACGGCATGTGAAGCCAAGTCAGAGGCCCAGAGGCGGCTTTAAACTCTGACACCAGGTTAGTCACTAACCACAACAAAAGAAGAAGATTAGAAAAAGTAGGCACGTGGACGTACAAGGGGCTCGTGGCTAAATAAAAACAGCCGCACGGGTCATCGTAGGTTAAGTTTTCGGTGAATACATTATGCAGTTACGGAGCTAATTGTAGAATTATATTTTAGGAGACACTGGAAATCTCAGGTATCTCAAATGAAATGACTGACTAAGTCGCTACAAGCAACTTATATAAACACAGCCTAATTTCACGAATTCCATTCCACCGTGAAGGCTTTCGTAATGATTACTTCAATTATATTTTTATTACTTCGACCATAGCGGAACTGATCCATTTGTTCATTCTTAATTGATAGTAACGACAGGTAATACCTAATCAAATGCTGTAAAATAAATGCTGATTAAATTTTTATTCGCTTTTCGATGTGGTGCCAGTGCTATTTAAAGCCGCAATGCCGTTGTGATTATTTCAATAATTTAATGCTTTGAACATAGCTGCCAAATGACAATACTGTATTAATGCATGACTGTAATGCCGATGTGCTGGTAGAATTTACATATAGACACTAAATGGCTATTAATTTTGTGTTAGAACCTCGGAACATAATTATACAAATTATACAGAACGTATACAAAAGAACAAGTTATGTATCGAGGTAAAAATGCTTGTATTTTCCTCTGGCCTTTAAATTATCACATCATATTTCTAAAATCTCTTCACATAACAAAGAAAAAAAAGAATTTACAGCATCTCGTAAAAAATAAAATGCCTGCAATATTTTCATCGAATCTACCCTATGGATAACTGTATTCATTTCTGCTTGAATCTCAGGCAGTAGTCTTTCTCTCATATCGTATTCATTAGATTTCATTTGTCAGCGCCCGTTTCTTTGATGAATTATTCACGCACACGCAATTTGTTTACACTAGTCATATCCAAACTATTTCTGTTCAAGTTGGACGTAGATATATGCGCGTGATTACTCTCGCGTTAATTTATCTTGCGTCTGCGATGAAGCGTACTTCGTCCGGTTTTATAAGCTTTGTTATTAGCTGTCTTGTTTTATCTTCTGATAAATGATTTGTGTCATGACTTTGGATTGGACTTTCGTTGTTTTGTGTCAGTTCAAACAAAACTGTTTCTTTTTCATCATTTTACCTTTTATTACATAACACATAACATCACATCACGCCTGTAATTCCCGAAAGGCTAGGCAGAGGTGTACCTTAAGTAGGTACCTACACCTACATTTCGCCAGTTATGTTTAAGTCCCATGTAATAGGAGGCAAGCCTAGTGCCATCAGCCATTGATTGCTATTGAGAAATTCCTGATGGAAAAACCCAATAATATATAGCCCAACCTGGGAATCGAACCCCTCATGCTCAGCAGAAGCAGATTAGCTTTTATTATCCTCATAAATGACCTCCTTAATAGACTTCAAAATCGAACAAGATAATTCCGCAAAGCAAGGAAAATCCTACAAGAATCAAACTCGCTTTTTCATTCCTATCCCATATTTCACTAGAATAAAACAACGTTGTGGGGCAAGGGTACCCTTTGTGAGAACAAACAGGGTTATCCTACGGGTTTTGCGTTGAAACTTTTCAATAATCATTGAGGGAATCCTTCAATGGACTTGTTTACCTTTTGTTTTCGATCCAACGTAGCGTTAGAAATCCTTTCCTTGTTTGAATCGTTATGTGGTTTAGTTGTTGAAATTAGTTATGTCCTCAGCATAATCTACGGCATTTTTTGAATATGATGCTCTGGGGTTTCTACCGAATCACACTACGACAGATATTTTTTTATTTATCTTGTGTGATGAACAAAATGATTTATTGAAGCTTTTTTCATAAACACATAAATTAAATAATTCAGGTAGTAAACGGAAAACACTCAATGATAACGTCCTTGAAATATAAAACCGTATTACTGAAGCCTTAAAAAAGGTATCAACAGATTCCAAACACTGGGATTTTACATATAGTCCGTATTATTTACCGTAAAAAATCCATAAACATAAAATGCCTAAATACGCTAAGAGAGGTTAAACAGAGGTGTTTATACGTCGTATTTTTAGGCATAAATTTTTGTAGTCAAAATTTTAGTATGTAAGAGATAAAAACAAAAAGAAAACATGTTTACCTGTTTTACTTGATTTAACAAGGTTACGTAGAACACAAGATTTATGTAGAACTGTGCCCTAAAACCAACATACAGCATCCTGCGGTACGTTAATAACAGCATAGTGATTTACTGATCACCCATTTGCTAACCACAGTGATAATGACAATATGGCACGACCAACCACGGTAGATGGCTTGATGGGACCGACTTATCCAGCATTGGATTGCTATAAACAGATGTAAAAGGTACAGTATCATGGTGGAAGCTAGTTCATTGAATAAAATAAAATAAAAATTAATAAATAAAATACAAATTTTCTCTGTTCCGTCACATAAGGGAAAAATTATTTCGTATCCGATTAAATCTACCAAACCACCAAGTAAAAGCTACCATTTTTCTCTCGTAATCCAGAACAGTATTCAAAACTTGTTTCCCCAAAATACATATTTTCATGTTTAACCAAAACTCCGTATTTTTCCCAAAAGAAGCAAGCCGATGAATATGAAAACGTAAATTGAACTCAATAACATATCAAAGGACTCGTCAGTCCCGGTACCACGAAAGCCGCTCTTTTCGGCCTACCGAGCTTTATCCCGGCTTTAGCACTGACAAAATATTTTCGGGACTTTTGAGGTTTTCATACATTTTAGTCTTATTTCAAACATATGGAGTAACGTCCTAAAAGTTTGAGTATTCCCTAGAAAACGTTGCTCGTTAACGTTTATCTTGTTTTGTAACCAAATTCTCTTGTAAAAATATATTAATAAATAAATAAATAATTCTTTATTGTTCTCTCATAATCACAAACACAGTACAAAGTCAAAGTAACGCTTAAAGGCTCGTGCAGACTAGCGCGACTTGCCGCGCGACGCGACACCGGTAATTGGTCCACCGTGAAGTTTTCTTAGAAATTGTTTTGTTAGAGTCGCGTCGCGGTGTCGCGTCGCGCCGGTCTGCACACGCGGTGTCGCGTCGCGCCGGTCTGCACAACGCTTAATAGAGACTGGTGTCTGTTGTAGGTAAAACCTGTATTACAGATCACCAGGCTTACCCTCCATCGGACAACTCACTTATGACCTATGACTGTATTAAATGAAAAATAATTATATTTTATAAAATAGGAACTGAATTATTTTATAATTCCAATTTATTGGCTGCAAAATGGTACACAATAAATATGATTGATCGACTCTATAACAAAGCAAAACCGGCTGTATTTAATTGTTATAATCGCTTACTTCAGAAGTAAGTTAAAAACAAGGCGATTGCTACATAATAATTCCGTAGGCGTCGACAGTTAATTTTATTATGAGCTTACAATAATTAAGTTTCGACCCGTTCCGGTATTTAAACCGGTCAATTATATAAATTCGAATTTCGGATGTCATAAAACTGAGCTGGGTAATAATGAACATGCGGCGCGTACAGTAAACTATGTCGCAGTTAATATCGAGTACGCGACTTATTGGACATTTAGCTATTTGGCCGTCCGCCGTCCACGTCCACTAAATAAAGTGCGCCACACAAGAGTCATCGCTTAATGTGAAATTAATTTATTGAACCAGTTTCTCTCAGAAGGTGACATGTTGCAATAAACAACGTCACATCTAGTATGTCTCTGTTAATAATTTATTTAATTTTCGATATTATGAATGAGTACATAGGTACCTAAGTATAATATATTTCATTTCAAATTACACATTACAGATTAGGCAGTTAAATGTTTAAAAAAAAGTATTAGTTATTGTATCGTAAATTCGAATTAATTTCTCCAAAATCTTCAATAAAAATTTAAATTACAACCGAATTCAATTCGAAACGGAGTTATATCAAAATCTTTTATGGAAATGTCTCGGAGTCTAATGTGTCTTCATAAAATGTGAGAGTAACCTATGATAGTGTTAATATCCCGGGAAGCAAGACTTATTGGTCGTTTGCCGTTACCAGAAAATAGATGGCATAGAGCCGCCTAGCGCAGTGCCATGAACGTACTTGATCAGTAGTTACACTACACACTCTGTATATTAAGATGAATTATGCTTTTAATAATTGTTTTGGGTCCATTCTGTGGCTTAATAATTGTAAATCATATTATGAAACTTAGTGGGTGTGCTTGAATTACATGTATACCACGTGAATAATAAATATCTCTGTGCAATAAATATTGTAGTTTTACTGTTTAACAAAACCTCAAATTCATTTAAACAGATTTAGGGTCTGTTACTCAAAAATAGTGTAGTCGCCCGTGTTAGCCGTGCAGTGGGAATTGCAACTTTTTCGCATTTTTTTATTTAAATTGTCATGTTGATAAAAGCGTAGATACAGCGACGTTAAATATCGCTTGTATGATAAAAATTACCCTCATTACAAAACTCTTCCCTAATTAGTAAAAAATCGGGATTAACAATGTTATGTTAAAAAACTCAAACTTATCCGAGTGACCGGCCGGCTCGACAGTCTCTATATTATTGAATAAGTTTTAATTAAAAAGCCCTCGTCTCACCGAAGTTCGGATGCAATTAGCGGGATTGGCCCCGTGAATCCTATGGATCACGGGGACCAGTTGAATACGACCGTTGTCCTTTAATCGCAGACTAAAAGCACATCCCTAGCGTGTAAACGTAGCCATTTTTAAGTAGATACGTTAAAGAATATTTTTGGTCCATCATTCTTTGTAGCTACCTAAGTCGCAGTAAGTGATAAGGCCGCCCAATGTTTTAAATTGTTGGTGTTAAATAAATTTTTTGCTATGTATTTTTTTTTATTTTATTTATTTATTTAAGGGATTTTTGTACACATATGCGACGATGTCAATCCCATCGTGCTTTATGTATTTTCTGGTGTACAATATAAATAAATAAATCAATAGTATCTTGGAATCACAAGTCATCAAAATACTAAATATTCATAACCAATACTAATTATTTTGGATCAGCGTCTGTTAAATGTTTTTGTAAAACAAATTGTAATTAAAAACCACACATTGTTTTTTTTAAATCTCACATCGTAATAATCGTATTATTATAGCTACGTGTTGTGAAAAAACGTTCAAAAAGTTAAACAGAAAGTAATTTAATATACTGTTTTGTTAAATAAAAGCGATTCAAACAAGGGCTTTAATATTATTTTAAACTTAATTTATTTTGATTGCGTCAAAGGGTTTGGCACAGGCGTTCGAAATTAATAATTCAGGCAGCACCCTCAGTTGGTCAAGGCATAATAAGTAAACTTAGGAACGATGGCAGTTTCATATTAATAGGTTCGGTGCTTGCGCAAAACAATGGATCACTACCGAGGCCCGGCGCCAACAATTAGTCGTTTACAATTTTGACCGATTTACCAGTTCGAACGCAACATCGAATGTGTTTACCGACTGGTTACCAAATTATCAGCATGTTCTGGTATGAATACCATGTAAATATTTGATAAAATTATTACACCAAGGAGTTCAGCTAACAGGGTACACGGCTTGTTAATATTAATTAATTAAGCTCATATGAAGCTAGAACATTACACGGCGTTAACTCTAGTTATTCAGTTTCTGCTAACAGCTATACCTGTGGCGGTTCCACGAGTTTTATTGTTATAGCCGAACCACCTTCGGCCATCGTTTTGTTACTGAGGTTGTTATGCTGTATTATGGACTTGTTTCTCGTTTGTTGTTGTTGTATTCACTTTAATGGTTATCCTAACTAATCCTTATCCTTATCCTTACATATTATAAAACAAAGTTCCCCGCCACGTCTATCTGTCTGTCGGTTTGTCTGAACGCGATAAACTCAAAAAACCAACGGTCCCACAAACCAATTGTCGCCAAATATGGCCACACTCGCACGAAAGGACTTTGCGCCCTGACATAAACGTAGGAACGAATCAGGCAGCTATCAGAAAATACAAAATGCCAGCAACGATGAAAAAAGAAAAAATCACAAAAGAGTATTTTGTCGGTCTCACAGACCGGGCGCGGGTAAAAGAAGGTTAAAGTAAAAGACATCGCCACATTGTTCTTAGATTCTGCGTTATATACTATGCAGTCTGCTTAAAACCAACCCCGAATATAGTCTAAGTACCAGGATTTAATAACAGCAGTACATCACGTACATACCACAAATTCCTCAGTCCGTATTTCAGATGTACCTTGGTATTAGAACCAGGCATCTATTATTTGGCGCTCATTGCGAATAAGAGCTAATTACTCGCCTTCAAGCTGCTTGAATGCTGACATTCTTCAGCGGTTGTCGAGAAACTGAGATGTGAGAAACGGTGTGCTCAGTTTTGTGTTGAACAGAGTCATACACAGTAGAAACAAATGCAGAGTACAAATGAAAAAGAACCGTAAGTTGAATAGGTTGGATGTTAGTATTGCTTAAAACTAGATTTTACATAGATATATAGTTGTTGCTTATGTTTTCTCTCGCTTAACCCGTTTGGAGGTATTTAGTGTTACAAAAAAGGAACAAATCCGTGGTTTAAGCAGTATTTTTTCCGTCAGTTAATCAGACCTATAAAATATATGAGTAGTCAGTCATAATGCTAAGTGCCCAGGTACCTCCTGTTCTGAAAGTGTTCCTATGTAGGTATATAATTCAAAATGCCAATAAAACGTAATTGAAGACACAAACCGATGAATTACGCTAACAATTCTAACAACCACTTCAAAACTTAGAAACTCTTTGTTCAAAAGAAATTCCCAAAGAATTTTACGCTTCCTTTATCCGAAACTGATAGGTATCTACAACATTAACTAGCTGTTCTTTTATAGTTCTAGTTTAAATAATCATAGCGTTTATGGTTGTACTAAAATCATTGGCATGTGAAGATGTGGTTTCTAAAGTAGTGTTTATGGGTAACTGGCCTCCAGTCACCCATGACCGTTAGGAACAAAAAACGGTGTGTTCTTTGTTTAAACATATCGTGGGCAATCATTATAAGGTGCCAGTATGCTAGTTAAGTTATTATTTTGAGCAATTCTGTTGTAAGGTCTGCTGCTTATTCTATGCGTGATCTCTGAACGCTTGAAAAGTTCTTATTTTAAATGCTTCACGTACGTGTAAAAAATAAAACGAGGTGTAGAAAACCGTTTCCGTTTTACTCAAACTATTTATTTAGAAATTTCGTTGTTTGTACTTCCCATGACTGCACATGTAGGTACACGTATACAGTTTACAAGTGTACGAACACGAATTTGTCATCGCCTTAAAACGTTCACATACAATCTTTGTGTCATCGTATTGCAACCTCGAAACACGCCTGTTTTTACTGAAGAGAAAATACGAGTTTAATTTAATTAGTAATTATAATATTGGGGATTGCAAATTTTATTCCATTTTGAAAAGCCGTTTAATAGTAATTGAAGAGTAAAATATTTGATCTGACAAGATAACGAGTTGGAATTTGATTTCTCAAATCAAAATGCTCTCATTCGATTTACAATAAATTGATTGAACGCTGCGATACTTACATCAAATATGAATGTGTTAATATTGCTAACCAATATCCATTATAGACATACCTAAATAGAACGACTTAACTTTCCCATAAAAAATCATGATGCAGTAATACATTGAACGCATGGCTTCGATTTTTTTTTTTAAATCATTAAAATGAATCGCCTTTCAATTGTTTCGCACATCCATGTACTCCTACTTGCGGTCTCTTCTCGGCTCTATACCGAGGTGCTGCGTATCCCCAGCTAACATAAAGCCTTCGCAGACAAGACCTGACGGTGTGGAAAACCTTAAGCCCCTGAGGTATGTTGATGAAGATGGTCCCGTCAAATTAAGCCCGTTTAGGTTGGGGCAAGTAATGAATGTTAATTATGACATTCATAGTTCACGACTTGATTTTAATTTGCATACTCAAATATTTTTTTAAGTTGGGAGGGGAGTCTTCGTGGAGAGGGATCTTTAGAATTTTCAAGTCATTTTGTCTGGTTTAAGATGGAACTTAAAGTTTCTGAAGAAGTAGGAAATATATGAGCATTTGCATATTGCGGCTGATTTTACAATAAATTAAAAAGTACGTTCATAATGCCCCTTGAGGGGTAACACTAATGCCAGTTGAGTGTCAGTTATTAAGGTAATTGCTAAGCACTTGATAACACGAAGTAGTTTGACCAAAGTTATAATTAACTGCGACCACGGTGAATTATTTAAAGTGGGACAGGAAATAATAGAGAAATATTTGGTGTGTTGTCATTATTTCACTTATTGTAGGATACAAAAATATAGAAGAATTCAACCATTTATTATTGCACGCAGCTTTGTGTAACTTGATAAAACGCATTGAATTACTTAAAGCCTATGAACCAGTGCCAAAAACAATACTGTTGCAACGAAAGAAGAAACAATTGAAATCTACTAAACCTAGTTACTGTAAATAATAGCACAATTTAATCTAGACTTCTTTTTAATCATACAAATATGGAATTAGTAGTTTCATCGCTGTAAAACAATTAAACTAAAGCAGACCACATAAACAGATCAAGAAAGATTCGCAACCCCAGACGAAGCTTGTAAACTTTAATAAGAGAACATGTTAAATATTTTAGCGAGTGTACCGCCGACTGAATTCTGTGGGAGTAGTGGAACTGAGCAATTTGCAGAAACGGCTAATTTCACATGTACATCACGAGCATTGGGTTATTTGGCTAAGTGTCTTAGCCATTACTCCTATAGTTGCCACGCTGTAGGTGTATTGTTTCATTGAGATTGCTCTCGAGCGCGCTGTGTGCTGGGAAATTAGTGTCTTCGGATTTATTAATATTTTGTTAATGATTTCCGATTACAATGTTACGTTGATTTTATATTATACTAGCAACCCGCCCCTGCTTCATACATTCATTTTTACAATTTGAAAAAGAATCGAGATTTGGTTATTATATGTGTGGATGTACTTATGTACCTATTGTAGAAATGGTCATTTCTACAATCTTTTCGCGTTCAACCGGCGGGCTGGCCGCCGCCTCAATGAACGCGCCCAAACCGGTGCCCCGTAAAGGGCCATGGACCGAATGACCTCTGTTAGGAGGCATTTGGACCCCCTAGATTGGGCAGGAGCCGTTTCAAAGCAGCCCCGGCCCGCTCCAGTCTGGGAGCCAAACGTCGAAAATGCTCCACGAAGTTACACCGGTTGTCGAGGAGAGTCCCAGGTACTTCATCGTCGACTCGACGCCGACGTGAACTCCTCCTACTGAAATCTACAATCCGCAAAAGTAGTTTTTTAAACGATGAATCACACTTTCTAATTAATCAAAAAGTTGTCTAAAGTAGCTATCTTATTATCTAACCTTAATAGCACAGAAATACATGCCTTTCATATTTATTTAAATAACGTCTACGTGATATTATTATGTTTTAATGTAACATGACTTCTGGACGCCATGATCAATAGAATATAGCAATAATTTGATAAACTATTATTTTTTGTGCCGAAAAAATCAGGGGAATATCCAGGAAAGAATATTGTTCCTCAATTCATGGAATTTTTTCCTTTTTTTCATTACCGTACACTTTATGGCCAAAAATGAAACATCTCCTTTAACTCTGTTACATTTTTGCCTGAATTGCTATTGCAAAAAAACTTTGATTAATATCTTGCGCTAGTACAAAATGTTTAATTTTGTTTGATAGCGTATTAAAAGATTGAATTAAGTAATATAATGCACAAAAAACTGCTGTTAACATTTTTGCTTGAAGTACAATTAAACATTTCGTAATTTTATTTTTATCGAATATTTTTTTTTTTTTATCTACCTACTTGTAATACCTAGCCTCTTTGACAAACACTATACAAACATGTCTGTTAATATTTATTTCTATCACGTAAAATTGAAATTAGATGTTTTGTTAAAAATAGACGCGTTTTAAATTTTGCCGAAATTTCGGCGTAAATTCCCCGGGCACATTATGTCGGATATTAGATGGTCAAATCATGAAATGGCGGCGTATCGTGAAATGGCCAGGCAGATCACGGTATGGCCATTTCTATGATCGGACCACGACATACTCATAAACCTTTCGGAATAAATGCTCTAAATAATGGTGCAAATCGCATCAAAATCCTTTGCCTAATTTAGAATAACAACGCGATCATACAGACAGACATAAAAAGCGACTGTTACAGATGTTCTACGTGATTTTTGATAAAATATTGCTTTTATTTTGAAAATGTGCAAAATGATTGTGCTCACGTATACATTTACATAAATAAAATTATCAAAAAAAATATTATATCGTTCCTGTAAGTAAAAAGAAAGTAAAGTTTCAAACGTATTATGTATTTAGACTCTCTTGAGCTTTACTGAGCAGTAAATTGTCTAGAACTCGTCGCTGTCTTTGAAGCCAATTGGCAAACTTTTGGCGAAATTGTAGTTAATTTTCATCGTCTTGACTGTAATACTTGCGAAGAATTAGACTTTGTAAGACAATACACAGTTAACTGAGCCTAATAATATAAATCTAGGTATTAAGCCACATAAAGAAGAAGACAAACGTTCGATATTCAAAGTACTTGTTACCAATAAACCAATGGAGCGAAATTGCCAAAGCCTGAATTATTTTAGTCGGTTGCCTCCTCCGAAGCAGTCATCGGTGAAGCTAAGCTTAATCTAGACTTGGTATGGGTGACATGGCTTGCGAAGGTGCCTTACTCTTGTAGTACGTTTCATTGATTTCTTATGCACCACCTGATTTAGATAGAATATAATACATGCATTAATGTATTGTTGTACAATTAGAAGCTGATGTTACTCTAGCAATTAAAGAATGAAAATTATTAACCTTTCATTTTTCCATAATTATCTTTTTTCTGTCCAAGGCTCTCCATCTCCGTTGTAATTATTTGAAATCTTTTATCCTGTCTTTTACTGTCACAATGAGGTTCAAAATATAATCAATTTGTATTACAACACAATATGCTGTAGCTTATTTAAGATGCATGAGCCTTAATCCTGACACGTCTTTGTGCAATTAATTTAGTTTTCATGGTGATGAACTCATCGCGCCTTTCGCCATGCTACCCCGTGGAGCTACCCCTACGTTAGCTTAATCCCTAGTTATTGCTAACTCATGTTCTTTTTCTTGTTGGAGGTTAGGATCTTAATTTATTTTCATTTCGATTTTCTGTTAATACTCACCTCGTACATTGGTTCAAGACATAGAAGTGGGCAAATAAAGCAACAGATGCTTCGAAGGGTAAAATCCACAGTAAGAATTGAACTAAAGAATAAATACGAAACTGTTATATTTTGTAATAATTAAAATTAAATTCATTATGCATCGCTATTATTACTAGTAAAAGCACAGATATTAAGCAATACGCCACTACAATTAGAAGGGAAGAGGCCCCAATAACAATTATTTATAATAACAAGAAAATTAACGAAGTTTACGAAGAACATGAAATTGCAACTAGCAAAGCCGCTAATAAAGTGCACGCTCTTGATGAGGTTATCAAAATTGCATTACACAGCACCCAAAACACCATGTGTCGGTATTCGTGAAGCCGCGAACGTTCGCATGTAGGCTATCAACTGAGACCCACGAATATTTAGAGGAGCTATGAATATTGAAAATGTTTGGGGATGTGAGACACAGTGAGAAAGTAGATCAAATGTTGAAGCAAAGGAATTGGGTTTACTACTGGCATTGGCACTTGGCACTTACCGAACTCAGAATCGGAAAGAGTTTGTCGACAAAGAATAGAGAAAGATTTAACCGACAGAATTCGTAATTCTGTCTACGCTTGATTGAAGTGCATAGGGTTAAAATTAAACGTTAACTTCGTATTGTTTTGTTTTTAACTGTTTTGTTATGGGCGTTTAATGTTGAAATTGTATTTAAACTTTATTAAACTATCGAACGAACGAAATAAATAATCATCAGCTGTTTTAGCAAAACATTCTCCAACTTGTTCATTTGCAATAGCGTTCTTAGTTTCATCAGCTAACTTTACAATTGAACAAAGTTCCTCATTAGCGTTCTTTCATGCTAGATTCAAACTCACTTTATTTTTCTTCAACGAGTTTCCTAATCGATTCCTATCGAGATTGCACCTCGCATTTTTGTATTGATTTCCATTTCATTAACATTCTAAAAGCATTATATTCAACAGGCAACTGGGTTTAGATTCTAGAGTCTAGACGGCGTTTTGCCGCGTCTATTCTCTCGGTGTATCTACGCAGCGTTATAATGTAAGGAAGGTGTCTTATGAATACTGACTACCCACCCCAGACTACGACTTAACTTGTCAACGGTGTAACAAATGGAGAGAGTGCGATCATCTCGCCTCGATGTTTAATTATGGCAGTCGTTAATATGGCGATAATTTGTAAAATTATGTGTCTAGACGTGTTAACGGTTTCTTTTGTATCTCACGTTGGAGTGCGGTTGGAAATTGCCATTCTTTTCACGTTCTCGTGATTGTGGATACAAGACAAAATTATACCATCTGTTTATAAGTGCAGCTACTTATTGGGTCTTCCAATTAGACTTTTAACTCTTTCAAATATATTTTTAACTCTTTCTTTATTTTTCGAGTTGAGTTTATTTAACACGAAAATTTATCGACTCATAAGCAGTGATCGGAGTAGGTAGATTGATTTTTGGTACTTGTATCATAAATGCACTCAGAAAGAATAACATGGATAAGCCATTTTTCCGGAAAGCAATTCCGGTATTTCCGGATTCAATTAAATATTGTTAATGTTGGTAGTATATTATTACTACTCAATTCAAAGTTGGTGATGGTATGTTCAACAGCTTAAGCAAACAAACACAATACTAAAAATATTCTTATAGTACATCCAAACATGCTTTAAACTCCTTGTAACAAGTAAAATATTACTTACCAAAGCTTGGAATCGTGACTGTGTGCCGTTAAAAAAAAATATGAAGAATATAATATTGCTCATTTTAATTCAATTCCTACCTAAGATCCGGTTTTTTAAAATAATCAACAAATTCCGGAGGAATGCCCATATTAATATATACGTTTCGGATCAATGACCCCAATTCAATCTACCTACTCCGATCACTGCTCATAAGTCATATAGGTAACAGTTTTGTTTTCGTTTGGTGCAGTATATTCATACATGCATATTTAATTATACTTGCATTTATCGATAACAATACACCACTTTATTGAAATCACTCGTCATCACAATCATAATGAGCGTAAAGTGTCCCCACTGCTGGGATATAGGCCTGCTCTGTTCGAGAGGAAGTGGGATGTAATCTACCACGCGGGCCCAGTGCGGGTTGGTAGATATCACATGTCTTCGAATTTTAGGTCTAGGACATGCCGGTATCCTCACGATGTTTTCTTCACCGTTTTGAGAGCAGTGGTGATGAAATTATTTACACAAAGTAAAGCGCCTGCTTGGGTTCGAGACAACGACTTACAACTCGCAAATCAGGGTCGATACCACTGGGCCACCACTGCTCCTAACTCAGTAAATCACTCGTATTCTTGATAATATTTTAGTGCTGAACATCAAACAATTCAAAGAAAAGAACCATCAACTAGTTTACCCCTAATGGTTTAATCCACGATTTTATTTACGTCACGATATGCCATTAAACAGTTTAAGAGGGCACCAATGAAGATTGCATTCTCACTGCAAACAAATAAAGCCCTCAACAGAACTATAACCTCCTACTGCTTACGTCACATATTGCAAACACTGACGTCATGATCGTTTGATGACGTCGCAGAGGCAACCATAAGGAATTCTCATCTAAATTAATGATAGAAATACCTCCCTGGTAGATTAACGCATAATGTAACATGAATTCAGATATGAGATATAATCGGGGTATATTAGAATACGCTTTGTAATATCAATTTAGGATAGGCGTTGATCGGATACAATCTAGTTAGAATATTCGCGTCAGCAAGACATTCTGTCAGTTAGAGAAGCTGGCTTAGCATCCCTAGATTAGCTACTATAGTCTGTTGTCGCGTTTCAGCATGGCGTTGAGGTGGTTGATCATTTTCGAGAATTTTTTATTTCATATACTAAAATATCCGTTAAGGTGGAACTAGTTGATTAACTTTGGGCGTAAAAAAGTAATAAAAGAAGTGTAAAATCTCCAAAAAAAAGTCAGCACCAACGAAGCTCAATTATCGAAGAGTTTAATTTGTAATTGATTTATGCAGTGGCTTTTTCATAAAACTCGATTTTTCAAAATATTTTGGAATTTTTTACGCGCTCGTTTTACTAAAATAGATCGGAACGGTGTTTGTGTGCGTGCAAACTAGACGTTGTGCATGTAGACCAGCGTGTAACTGTTGATAACTAATACAATCACTGTCGGACACGGTTCCAGGTGAGACAGCGTGCTTTTTGGCCATGCCCACCAGTAAGTTCGAGCCCGCGACTAGTTCAACCTTAACGTCATGAATCAATATCTATCGTGATCTTCAACATGTTCCAATACAGGCCCCCATGTGCTTCATATGATATTTTTGAGAAATATATGGAAGTATTGTTAAAGACTTGTAACAATAATAAAACAGTTGTAGTCTGTGGAGATTTCAATATTAATATACTGGATAAATCTGCTGTAGTAAATAAATTTATAACTTTATTAAAGTCGTATAATTTGTACAATACTTTCTTTGAGCCGACTAGAATAACTGCCACTAGTGCTACCTGTATTGACAATATTTTTACAAACTTAAGACCTTCTAGCCATTTAATTATAAATGAGCTGGACTCTGATCACTGTGGCCAGTTAGTCACTTTCCCTCAGAAAACAGTCAGAGCTCAAAGAAAACTAGTGAGTTTTGTTCCTGTAAATAAAAGTCGCTTAGGACAATTTAAAAATAATTTAATGGAAAAGCTACCGGGTTTGCCTTATCATAATGACCCGGATCAAGCTTATGCTTCACTATTTAAACTCATCAATTGTGAGTTTAGGAAGGTTTTCACCTCAAAAACATTGCCTGTTTGTGACCGCATTATATTAAGTGATTGGGCAACACCAGGTATTTATAAAAGTAGGCAGAGGTTATTTGAATTGTATCATGAAAAATCATATAACCATGATGAAACTTTTAAAGAATTCGTTAAGAAATATTCAAAAACTTTTAAAAGAGCCTGTTCCTCAGCAAAAGCCATACACATTAAAAATAAAATAAAATCAATAAAATCAAAATAAAATAAATATTATTAATTCAGAAACGGGAAGAACGACAGTACGGAATCGTGACTTCCATCTAAAAATCAATGATGTAGATATTAAGGCAGACGTGGAGGTGGCCACTGAGTTTGAAAATTTTTTCACTAATATTCCCATTTTAACAACCAAAACTCTGTCATCGTCATCCTCCACTTCTGCTTACTCAATACTTAAAGAATGTGTACCAGAATGTGACAAACTTTTTGAATTCACAATTATTACTGCTAAAGACATTATAGAATCTTTTAGAAATCTTGATGTTAAGAAAACTGCTGACCTTTGGGGATTATCATATTGATTGTCTTCAATAATTGATGTTATTTCACCCTTTTTAGCAATCGTTTTTAACTCTTGTGTTGCATCTGGTGTTTTTCCTGATCTGATGAAACTTAGCAAAGTGATTCCACTGTTCAAATCTGGCAGCACAACTGATCCCACAAATTTTCGGCCTATTTCGATTTTACCATCATTGAGCAAAATATTTGAAAAAATAATTTTAAAACAAATTTTAGGACATTTCAATGCACACATTCATCTGAAACAGTTTAGTTTCACAAAGGGTCGTTCAACTACAGACGCGGGCGTGGAATTACTGAAGAGCATATTCGAGGCCTGGGAGGAGTCGCAAGATGCTCTTGGCATTTTCTGCGACTTGTCCAAGGCCTTCGATTGCGTACATCATGACACACTCATCAGGAAACTGTACCACTATGGTATGAGGGACAAGGCTCTTGACCTTCTGACTTCTTATCTGAACAACATAATTCAGAGGGTCGATATTAATGGCAAGTGATCTGCAGGATCTGCGGTCACCATGGGCGTTCCGCAGGGTTCAATTCTAGGTCCTTTCTTATTTCTAATTTATATAAATGACTTACCTTACCACATAAGGGATAATCACAAGATCGTCTTATTCGCAGATGACACTTCCCTCATTTTTAAAATCAGACGTCAGTTAGTCAACTATGAACAAGTTAACGATGCACTCTCTAAAGTTGTGCATTGGTTTAATGTAAATAATCTTCTCCTGAACGAAAAAAAAACTAAACTCCTTAGATTTTCAACGCCAAATGTCAGGCAGCTAACTACTAATGTTCAAGTTAATGGAATAGAGTTGGACCCTGTAGAGTCAACAGTTTTTCTTGGAATAACTATTGACGGTAAATTACAATGGGGCCCACACATAGAAAAATTGTCAGGAAGGCTTAGTTCGGCCGCTTATGCTGTTAAAAAAATTAGACAGATAACTGACGTAGATACAGCCAGAATTGTTTATTTTAGTTATTTTCATAGTCTTATGTCTTATGGGATTCTTCTCTGGGGAACCTGTGCGGACATTCATACTATCTTTGTTCTACAGAAAAGGGCTGTTCGAGCCATTTACAACCTAGGTCCAAGGGATTCCCTTCGAGAAAAATTCAGAGAAATAAACATCTTGACTGTAGCCTCACAATATATTTTTGAAAACCTATTTATTACATGTACACAAAAATATATCAAATTTTAAGAAAATGACCGATATTAATAGTTTAAATACCAGGAATAAACACAACCTTGCTGTACATCGCACACGTCTCCACAGAGTAGGCAACTCGTTCATGGGTCAATGTATACGCTTTTACAACAAACTTCCCATTGATATTCGAAACTTACCCATTAAACGATTTAAAAGCTGTATTAAAACCAAACTTTGTAAAAAAGGGTACTATAAAATTTCAGATTATTTAGAATATAAAAAAGCGTGGGATTGAGCTGCTCGCTCTGCTAAGCTTTGTGATAAAACTATAAAATTTGACATTTTAATTATTATGTAAATCATTAAAAATACCAGTTTTTTATATACATATTGACATTGTTGAAAATTATATACAAAATAACACGATTACTTTGTAAAGTATTATATTGTTTTAATTATTGTGAATGTAAGGACTATGTGGATATTTTATTTTTATTGTTTTTCCTCTTTCTTTAATTTTTTCTTTCTCAGTTAGTTTAAATGATGGTCTGGCAGTTTGAGTACTTTATGCGACCTACCCAAATGTCCTTTCTTTGGTATTGTTCGTCGAGTTGAGCTCCTTAAGTTCTGAGTTGAGCTCTACGATTACTGACAAATGCTTGCACTGACTGGACAGGTCCACTCAAATCTGTGTGGTTCTTTCCTCAAAAGACCATTTCAGACACTAATCTACATGGTCCTCATATGGCCTGACCAAGATTATGTCTGGACTTTAAAACAGACTGTGACCTCTGAGTTTGTTTCGGTCTTTCTTCTCAGAGTAGTCAGATAGGAAACGCCGAACTCATCTAGCATTTTCTTCTTATTTTTTTTTTAATATGACGTGTAAAAGTGATTGCAATATCCTATTTACAGAATAAACAATTTCATTTCATTTCATTTCATTTCATTTCATTTCATTTCCAATGAAGAAAAACCATACATAGTTTATTGTTTGGGTTCCTATGGAGAGATATTAGGGAAAGGGCAATGACCGTTATTGCCACGCTATAACGTAACAACTATAATAAGCCGATCTTTTGTGTCAACTACAATTTAAAGACTTTGCCTATTTCTTCGTCCCATGGATCTGTGTGCTTCAAATCACTTAATACTGCTTTTTCAAACACTGCGTCTATGGCTTCTAAACGTTATACTTAGGTACAACGGATCTTTTGACGCGTGGCCAAAATCGGAACTAACGCTGCCATCTTGTTTATTTCAATACAATTTTTGTGACATTTTCACAAATGTTTACCAGCAACGCCTCTCTGTCAATGTCATTCACGAGCCAAAAGTTTCTTGTGGCACTTTAAAGATGTTGCCAAACATTCATTTTTAAACCTACCATCCTATCTGGTCTAGCTCTTACGTCGGTAGGTATTTTATTAGCAAGAAGGTTCTATAAAGATACTTTTGCCTCTTTTTTTTTTTTTAATAAGTTTTTATTCATGACCATAGATACGAGTCTTTCAGTCGAATACATAAATGGGTATAACTTAGATGTAGTATACAATAAAGTGAGACAATTGTTTTACAGATATGTTTCCACATCAATACACTTTTTGTTTATATTATCCACCTCCCTTTCGGGTTGGGTGAATACATCTCAGTGATAATTATCGTCGTCTTTATACTAATTAAATTACAACTAATTAATTGATATACATTTAAGATTACAAAACGAATTAAATTTTTTCTACCGTATTACAAATATATTTATACAACACATTAAAATATTTCTTATTTTGCAATAAATTCAGAACACTGCGGGGAACACTTTCACTTTGAAGTTCACTTTCAATGTCATTGTTGTCATTTAATTCGCTCAATTCACTGACCAAAATCAAACGTTGAATGTTAAAACTTGAACAATGTAAAATAACATGATCTAAATCAGCATCCTCTGCACCACAATGATGACATCGGCTATTGTTCATTATGCGAATCCTATTCAGGTGAGCTGGTGTTAAGCAATGTCCCAATCTCATGCGTGTTATAACAGTTATAAATCTTCTTGTGAAGTATTTGAAGTTATTATACCAGGGTTTAATCGGTAATTCATTTTGTATTCCAGCATACCATCTGCCTTTCGTTTCCAAGGTTATGTCCCAATACTCCTTCCATAACTGTCTATTAAAATCTTCAAAAAGGCTGTAGTAATCAGTGAATGGAACCTTGAGCAACTCTGATTGATCCTCGTCATGGTCTGAACAGGCCGCAGTGTCAGCTACTTCGTTTCCACGAATGCCACTGTGTGAAGGTACCCATACTAATTCTACTATAATGTATTTATCAAGTAGTTCTTGTATTATAAGTCTAATATTATAAATAATATAATTTAACTTAAAAGAAATATTTACATTATGTAGAACAGACAACACACTTCTGGAGTCTGTAACTATTAAAATATTATTTAAATTATTTACAAGACTATTTACATGCTGCAGTGCACAATAAATTGCATAGCACTCTGCAGTGAAAATGCTACACACCCTGTTTAATTTAATACATTTAGTGAAGTCTAGCTGCGGATCATAGAATGCTGCATTTACCTTATGATGAGTTTTAGATCCATCTGTATAAATAACATAATGTTCTGGTCTATTGTTTTTAAACTGTAGAAAATCCAATTGATTGTGCACTGTGTCTAAATGGATTGCAAAGCTGTTAATAATACCATTATAAGGAATTTTATATACAGGCCAAATATCATTTTTAACAATATCCTTTGAAGTATTATTTACATGTTCAAATATTATTGGCATTTCAGGTAGAGTTCCACCAACCAAAGAAGAGGCAGAGATGACATTGGAAGCAATTGACTGTGAGATTTCAGGATGTACTGTTATTTTCTGAAGTAAAGGATTATCATTTGATGCCATGACTTTTAATAAAAATCTCTCAGCCAACAACAACCTTCGTAATGTCAATGGAGGTATACATGTCTCAACTTCTAAAGAATTAATAGGTGTGGAGCGCATAGCACCACAAATAAGTCTCAGTCCCATATTTTGGATTACATCTAATTTTCGTAACAAGGTGCTATTGGCATTCATGTAAGCTAAACTGCTGTAGTCAAAATGGCTTCTCACTATACTTTTGTAAAGCATACTCATAACTTTGGGGTCAGATCCCCAAGAACTTCCTGCTAAATGTCTCAATAGATTAATACCTTTCAATGCTTTGTTACTTATATGTTTTATATGTTCATCAAATTTTAATTTATCATCAATAATGACACCTAGGAATTTATGTTGCTTAACATCAGGAATTTCTACATTATTGTATGAAATTTTAACATTGCTATGAGTATTTACATTTTTACTGATAATTAAAACTGAACTCTTTTCTGGACTTATTTCTAATTTAAGTTTACTATGGTAATAGCTGTATAATTGAGACAAAGCCTTATTGATATTAGCCATTGCTATATCTATGTTTTGATTTATACTGTACAAAAGCAAGTCATCTGCAAATTGCAAGATATTTACATCTGGTACATCTACATATTTTAATATTTCAGAAGTATATAAATTATAAAGCAAAGGAGACAAAGTTGCCCCTTGCATTGTGCCTTTGTTGATAGTCGTAGGTCCATGCAATTTATTATTATATTTAACAAAAACAGTTCTATTGTTTAAAAAAGAATAAAGCCATTTAAGAATATGACCAGGTATGCCAATATCGTGAGATACTTGAATGAGTTCTTCTATATTTACATTGTCAAAAGCACCTTTTACATCTAAAAACACGCAGATTGCATTAGAGTGACTTAATTTAACCTGTCTTATATCTGATAATAAAGATACAAGGCTTTCAGAGCAACTTTTACCTTTTCTGAAGCCAAACTGAATTGAAGGAATTAAGCTTTGTGATTCAACAAAATAATCTAATCTTAACTTCAACATATTTTCAAAGAGTTTACCCAAACAAGATGATAAGGAAATAGGTCTATATGAAGAAGCACTATTTACAGGTTTATTAGGTTTTAAAATTGGAATGACACACTGTGTTTTCCAAGACTCAGGTATTACTAATTCACCCCATAGTTTATTATAAATAGTAAGTAATGTTATTTGTGCATTTAAATGTAATTTTTTGATTACCATGTAAGGTATGTCATCCAATCCCGGTGTAGTATCTTTCCTACTCTTTAAACATATTTTCAACTCGTGTATAGTGAAATTGTTCTTGAGAAATACATTCATTTCATTTTCTGTAGCATTTTCGAACAAATATTCAAGCCTATTGACATTTATTTCAGTAGAATCTGATAAGTTATCTAAAAAACTTGGAACCCACTCATCATTGATGTTTTTGTTTCGATTTGTGCCAATCTTTTTAAATTTTTTAATGTATCCCCATATCCTAGAAACTGGAGTTAACCTATTGAAGCTACTACATAAATTTTGCCAAGAAGAAGAACTTTCTTCTTTCAGAATTATTTTCTTTTTTGCATCTAGTTTTTTATATATTATCCAGTTTTCAATGTTGGGTTGAGCAAAATAGTACTTTAATGCATCTTTTGATTTTGCAACAGCATCACTACATTTTGTATTCCACCATGGTACTGGCTTTTTAATAGCTGTGTTTGCAATTAATTTTCGTTTTGGAATTGTTTTATTCCTTAAATCATTTAACGTTTCTATAAATTGATTATATGTATTGATAGGGGAATCATTTATTGAGTTCAAGTGGGAAAAACAAGTTTCTGATAAGCTATAATATTCATCCCAATCTGCCTTACTATAAATATATTTCTCTTGATCCACAGGAGGCGACGTGTCATACTTAGATGGTTGAATGTTGATCTCAAGTAAGGTAGGAAGATGATAGCTACCCATGGGATCGTCGTGAACATACCAGTTACATAAATGAGCAATTGAAGAGCTAACAAGGGCAAGATCTATAGCTGAAGCTTGTCTATTAGGATAAGGAACAGTTGTTGGTGATCCATCATTCAAAATACATAAGTCAAATTCGTCAATTATATTAAATAAACATCTACCTCTACTATTATCACTATGGCATCCAAAGGCTATGTTATGAGCGTTAAAATCACCCATAACTATACAGGGTTTCGGTATGTTATTGAGTAAGTCCTTTAACTTTGCTGAGTCAAACCTAATACTTGGAGGGCTGTATATACAAAGTATTGCCATTGCTCCAAATTGTGTTTCTATAGTGATACATAAGTTTTGAATAGATTCTGAGAAGTGTGTATTAATTACTTTGTACTTTAAACTATGGTTCACCAAAATGGCTACTCCATTATGAGAATTAATGGAATTTTTGTGTATTAAATTATATGTGGGGAAGTGTGGGATTATAGATTTAGACTTGAACCAAGTTTCATTAAGAAGACAGATATCTATATTTTTTTCAATTAATAAATTTTGTAATAGGCTCTTTTTACTCTGTAAACTCTGTATATTATACTGTAAAATATTTAGATAATTATCCATGTTTAAATTAAATTTGATAAAAATATTTCTTTTATTTTCTTATGTGTAAGTGGCCCATCAGAGTCACTCTTGTTTCCTAATGCAACCAACGATTTAACAATTGCGTTAATTATAATATCATTATTTGCAACTTGTTTAATGTCTAAAAAATCATTGACTTTAGCCTTTTCAGTAACTTTGGGTAAAACAGGAAAAGATTTCTCATTAAATGTTGGGGGTGGTTTCACAGCAGTGGCATATGATTGCTGCATAAGAAATTTGGCTTTTTTCTCTTCAATTTTTTGTTTTTTAATGGGACAGTCTCGTGAAATGGCAAGATGATTACCTGCGCAGTTGATGCATGTGATCTCTTCGACATCGCATTCTTTGTAGGAGTGACGACCAGCACAAGAAGAGCAGTGTTGCTCGCCTCTGCAAGTCTTAGCAGAATGATTAAATTTAAGGCATTTATAGCATTGTAATAGTGGAGGTATGTATGCTTTCACCTCGTATCTAAATAGTTTCATATAGGCGTATTGCGGTAAAGATGTTGATGCAAAGGTGACGGCAACTGTATTGAGAGGCACTAATTTCCCCTCTACTTTACGCATGAATCTTCTAATCGAAATCACTTCAGAATCGCACACTATATTTTTATATATTTCCTCATTGGAGAGTTCTTTGGGCACAAACCTCAATACACCAATCCTTTCTGTTAAATACGATGGTATAAAGGCTTTAAACTTATTTTTCCATAGGAAGTCTTCCATCTTCAGAAAATTGTTGGCCGCAGCCGCCTTTCTGAATGTAATTCCTATTTTGTGCGCATTTATTCTATGAACTCCTAAGACTCCTATAACATTATCCGATATTAGGTTGGTGAGCGTGATAGGGTTTTTATTCCCTACCTTCTCCTGCTCTGTTGACTCAACGTATACTACATATTCAGAATTAGTGTTTTCTATGAACAGTCTTTTATAATTTTGTTTGGTATAAACATTATACTTATTAATTGGGTCAGAAGTTCGGCTGTTGTAATATTTTCTTTTCTTCTTTTCTCCCATCTCTGGCGGCTCGTCGCCGCCACTGGTGACACTCATGGTTGTTCGAGGTCTTACCCGATGTTATTTAACTGGTATTTCCGTACAAATATAAAATTATTAACTTTTTGCGAAATCAAAATTTACCGCCTCGTTTGACTTCCCGCCAAAAAGTCACTTTTGCCTCTGTACCGTTAAGGATACCATTTGCAAATTACCAATTACCAGTAATTTGAGTATTTCGCACACCATTCATTAGAGGGCTATTTCCGAACCTCTCGGGGTGAACAACCCTCGCATGTTTAATTTATAGTTGTAGATGCAAATTTTTATTGAGCACCCCAATTTCATCCCCTATTATTTTAGTGATGGCCTTTACGGTTCGTTTATCAAAATCATTATGTTCATCTTTTGTGAACGACATACTGTGTTTGATCTTCTACGATAAAAAAGAATTTCCACGGTAATAGTAACAAAGTGTTGCGATGGACTTCTTCGGATTTGGGACGAATTGTTATCTTTATAGAGTTAAGACAGTTTTTGTGTACCTAGGATGTAAAGAATTGTTTATTGTTTGTTTATTTAGGTTAGGCTTTTGTTGTTTATTTTTATCGCAAAAGTACTTTTTCGCAGAAATAAAATGGTTTTCATTGAAGAGCCACAAGGGTTAAAAGTATCCCAAAGTAAATTATTTCACGATATTCTTAAGGACCCCGGCTTCTGTTGCGAAACCATTGTGAGCTATTCAATTCGGTTGGTAGTAGTTCTTTGATATTTTTTACTGAGAACTCCAAAGTTTCCATACAAATTAAAAAATCTGCCATTTAAATAATTAATTTAAACGATAACTCACATTGAAATGCAGCCGCTCATATTACGAGAATCGTAATAAAATTTAATGTGACACGTTTTCAACAAATTTTCGTGTAAATTCGATGAATTTGAATCCAGTTGGCAATTAATCCACAATTATACCACAGTCTGCCGTTTAATTAAACGTTGAAATGATTTTGGCTCGACTTTAATTTTGTTTTGTACGTATTCTATTGTCGTGTTTTCGACAAAGATTTACATTGATAGCAACCGGGTTGTAAATTACGCGCAATTAACTCAATAAAGCGACACCTCGCTGGAGCTAACCTGAAATATGAACGTATTTTGGGTATCGAACTGAATTTGGATAGACAGAATTGTTAAATTTGGGAAAACATAGAACTGTATATTTAAACCTTATTTATTTAGGTATTCGCTCCATGTAAAATATTGGTATGCAGCTGCACCCGGTTAGACTAGAAGCCGACCCCAACATAGTTGGGAAAACGCTAGGTTGACGATGAACCATTTTAAAGGACCGCCCGTTTGGCCATTTGTTATTATAATATAGCTATTTGATCGTCTCTACTAGCAGTATTTTCGTACAGAAAATTTATAAAATAAAAAACTAGTATAATATCTAAAAAATATTGAAAACAAAACAAAATCGTCGAAAACAAATACAAACTTCGAACTCAAACAGCTTTACAAAAACATTTGAGTTGCCGAAAATTCTAAATAAAACAGAATCATATAACAAAAGCTCTCTATTCTAAACTCAGCGATGCAGATAAAAATCAAGCAGCAATTTTAATTTTCAATAGCCCGCAGGCGCAGCAAATACAGCAGCCGTTGTGATACAATGTTTTATACCTTTGGAACTTAACAAAATGGCTTAAGATAGAAGCGAATTAACTCGAGAACGAAAGGACCAAGTTCCTTTGCCCTCTGCAAAGGAACTTGGTCCTTTCGTTCTCGAGTTAATTTTACTAGGTTAATATCGAGAGCCCTTGGCCAACAGTGAGATACAGTTAGTTTAAATTTAGGTTAGTAGCTTTTACACTTATCATCTTGGATCAGAAAAACAGCGTGTCTCATTTTAATTTAAAAAAAGAAGAAAAAAAAATGGTGTATTTGTCGCAGCAAAAAGACGTACCTAGCCAAACACATACACACTGACAGATTTTAATGTGTCGCCAAAATGTTCTCTTTTTGCTATTAAAGAATAGGTTTTCTTTCTTTTTCGTGTGGTGACCAACCTGGTGTCAGAGTTTTTATGCTGCCCATGGGCCTCTGACTTGGCTTCACATGCCGTCGAGAAATATCTCTCAGGATGTTTTCCTTCACCGTTTTTAAAGAGTAGGTAAGAATCGCTATATCTCATGACTTGCACCAAAACCTTGCGAATCAAAACTCAACGTTACAATATTACGCGATCCAGAAGTGACTTTATTTCAACCTTTTTTTAAGCTTTTTCCTTTATGTACTTAGCTACCCCACACCTGTTTGCTTCAGGGCATTCATTGCCCTTTTATATTTTGTTAGGTAATATAGCGGTAAATGGAGGTTTATATGCGAATCAAAGCGCCCGTTTCAGTTGGTTCAGGGTTCCGTAAACGCAAATGAAAAAATAAAAGATCCACAAAACAATGCAATTTGTGATCGGGTAATTGCTAAGATTTAATTTTTTTTTTCTTTTTTTGTTTTGAGTGATGGTTTAAGGGTCTATTTTTTACCATTTCTAATGTGTTTCAAATGAATCATCAATGAAAAAAATGTTCCGTAAACTCCAGGAAATAGTTTTTTTAGTCTACTGGGATAGTCTTCTCTAAATTAATAAATAGGTATAAAATAATGTTACATCACGCCTGTAATCCCCGAAGCGTTCGGAAGAGGTGTACCCATAGTAACACCCACATTTCCCCAGTTATGTTTAAGTCTCATGTAATAAGTGGCGAGCCTATTGCCATCAATGGAAACCCCGGGTTGCTACTAAAAAATTACTGACAGAAAAACTCATACAACGATTTGCCTGGCCGCACTGAAAACCTCATGCACACTAGTAGCGTTAGTGATCACTAGCGACTGGCAGATAGAGGTACATATTTATTAAAAACCTTTTTTTTTAACCCTTGGGTAATCAAGAATGCAGAACCCTAAAAACGAATACAAACTTTGATAATAAACGTGAAAAAAATCTGCTGCCATTTTATTTTGTTACGTTTTTTACTTTATTTTGAAAGGCCTTCAATTTTACCCTTTATATTATTCTGATTAACCTAAACAAACATAATATTCAACGTTGCAATATTTTGTATTTCTTTCTGCGTTTGCTTTTTTATTGTGTGAACGATAAAAATGTGAGAAACATAGAATGGAAACAATATGATTTACATTGTGTTTTTTTGATTTTATTTTTTATTAATTGAGCCACGAATATTAAACAGACAACATAAAAATATTCTTTACGATGTACTGTAGACTCTAATAACGGTACTTTTAAATAACTTATTCCTCTTGCTTTTATATTTTCACCGTTACCAAAAAAAGTAGGCTTATTACAATAAGCACTCCAACATTACCTATTAATGCAATTTTAACATTTTTTCGGGCAAAACAAAAGAAAATAATTTCCACGTCACGTAGGGACAGCACGTGTCTTCCATTTCTAATTTATGATTTATAAAGCATTAACCTAAAAGCTTCGTGAAAGTTGGTTCAAGAGTTACAAAATTGTACCCAAGGGATTCAAAGGGAATTGTGTGAATCCCTCTATTCCACGGATGCGTTTTTTAGAGCGTGTGTAAATAAAAAAGAATTTATTATTTAATTTTCTGGATTTATTTGCCCGAATTTTCGGAGCTCTTTTAGTGGCGATATGGGAATGCGGGATAAAGTGTTTCTATTTTTTTGCAATTTTTGTGGACTATCTAACATGTTTTATTTCCGTGTAAAAATGTTGTTAGTTCCTTAACACAGTGCACGTACCGAAAATAGTAAAAGTTTAAATTACAATATTCTGAGGTACGCCACGACCACGATTACAATATTTTGAGGTACGCCACGACCACGAGCCGTCGTTGAGTGTTTCAGTTCACAAAGCAACCATGAGATAAAAATTATTAACAAAAAAAATAAATAAATACCTATTTCCAAAAAAAAAGACACTACAAAGTGAAAAATTACGTTAATTTCGGACCTCAGTGTCTTTGGTTTTGAATTTTCGTTTTTTACCACCGACTTCCCAAACTAAAGTTATTTTTCACTTTGTAGTTTTTTTTTTGGAAATCGGTTGTATTTTATTTTCTAAAAAGTTTTTAGTTTTCATTTTTTAGTTGTGGTACCTCAATCAATCTGCCTAGCCTTTTCCCAACTATGTTGGGGTCGGCTTCTAGTTTAATCGGATGCAGCTGAATACCGTATTTAACATGAAACGACTGCCTATCTGACCTCCAGAACGCAGTAACTGCTATCCCACACAAATTCGAATACCACTACCTGCTATGTAAATAACAGGGAACTTATCATCATATCATCCACATAGACTAAGTGGGAAAAATATTTATAAATGAAGCTAACTCAAAAACTATCCAAGCAAAGTTAGAAAAAATTATATCGAACCACCTCGGGAGCTTAAGAATTTTCAATATCGGTCCACAATTGACGGAGAAATCGGTGGACATACATAAAAAAATACATAAGCTACGAACATAGAACCTCCTCCTTTTTGGAAATCGGTTAAATAGACTGTTCAGCTCACTACAACTTAAAAGAAGCACAAGTAACTTAGTAAACCCAGCTTAACCAAAGAAAGAGGAGTAAAACAAGCACAGACTGGTGCCATATTGTCAGTTTGTTGATCAATCGTTTAATGTAGGCTTTGCATAATGATCATAATAATGAGGACGAGAGTACGCAAACAGAAAAACAATACAGGGTGGCAGGGAGTTCGATGCGCGAACTGTAACCATGAATACAGCACATGATCCTAGACACCCTAGGGTAGAAATATTACGGCGGTTATAAAAAAAATCTGCTGTTTCATACACAAATGCAATAGGTACTTACGCGGTCAAAATGTATGGCACAGCAAATTTTTCCCTTTATAAAAATACACAGCAAACAAACCGAAACTTTCAAATATTAAACTCATCTGAAGGCAATTTCAAAACTTTGCTGCATTATTTCCTCTTCAGATACTCAATTCACAATATCTACTTGTGAATAATAGGAGAGAAAATTAAAGTTTGCCTACCGCCGTCTGTGAGCCTCCACCAAAGACTTCTATGTAAATCGTTTATCATTAAAATTAATTTGAGTCCATGTTCGCTAAACGCTCTTTATTCATTTCCTTCCTTTAATTAAGCAATCTGTTTACAATGAAGCAATTAATTGGCATTTCCACTGTTTGAATTTTCTCGAGTGTTTTAACCCATCCACTGGAATTGGCATTTGGAATTGAAACTGTTAATTTGGCGGCTATGTTGTTTTATTTTTGTTACTTAATTAAAATTTATCGTCTATAGTATCGTCTTTGAACGTGGAAACAGGACAGACAAAGTCTTACCATGGATGACGACATCCAAAACGAATAAACCACTAAGGCATTTGTAATAATTAAATTAGTTACATGAGGCTACGTTCTGAAAGTCAGTATCATTGTATTTTCTTTAAAAATAAATGGTGGTCTTCAGACTGAAGAAGTAAGTAGGCCGTGCGCGTTGAAAACATGATCAACGTTTTTGATACTCCGTGAACCTTGGCAATTTTCCAGAACAATACTAAATTCGTTTGAAAAAAAACTGTGATGCAAAAGATTTTGAGGTAAGTAGTAAGTAAGTACCGTAAAGGAAATTATTTGTTACGCAACTGCCAACGAATGACAGTTGGGATTTGATATACGGACAATTTAATTTGGTAGTCAATTAGCTTAAGAAATTTCCCTGGCTTTACTATTATTAATGAAAAAACACATTATTAGCCTAGTTGTGTGAACGTCGGACTGCCAAGTCATAGATCTCGAGTTCAAACCCAAGGCACACACCTCTGACTTTTCGGATTCATGTCCGTATTGTATAATTATCATTTGCTTCAAAAACGGTGAACGAAGACATGGTGAGGAAACCGGCATGCCTGAGAGATATTTCTCGACGGCATTTGAAGCCAAGTCAGAGGCCCATGGGCTGCTTTAAAACTTTGACACCAGGTTAGTCACTAACCACACGAAAATAATATATAACATCACGCCTATAATCCCCGGAGAGTTAGACAGAGGTGTACCTATAGTACATCCACAATTCGCCAGTTATGTTTAAGTCCCATGTAATGGGGACGAACCTAAAATAAAAGAAAATGTTTTCGTGATCTTACTTTATTCTACAGTACTTGAAGCTATCTATCTCCTCTATCGGTATCTACGTCAGCGTATACCCAATAGATCCCTATTAACCTCTTTTGTTTGAAGCACACGCCGAAAATAAGGTGGAAATAAAATTGTTTATTCAACGTCCTACCTGCCTGGCCAATTTTTCCGTGGAATGACTGCGGTTGCATGTCACTTGGCCATTTATAAAAAGCTGGGTGAGAGCCCTTAATAGACTGGCGACAGCTAAATGTCACCGAGCGTTTATTTGCTTACTTTTGCCGCACTATTTTCACGTAATTTTAGTATTGAGAGACGACTATAATTTTTATTATTGACTGTACCTTGGTATTGGGAATATTTTTCTTGAGTTAGTAATTGAATAGTTTTAGTGGAGGTCCTGGTGCCGTATTATGACGTATTAATGCCACCATTATTCCAGTGCGAGTGACAGACGGAGCTATACAAGGCCGCTAGCACCATCCTTTTTTCGCAATGGAATAATGATGGCATTAATACTTCATAATAAGGCCCCTGGTTTAGTTATTTCAATTATATTTCTAGACAGACTTTTGTACTACCTACTGCTAAATTGAAGCAAATGAAAACTCCAGCCTTGACTAAATTATTTTGTTTCTTCTACCAAAAAGCACTACTTATTAGGTGTTCCAAAAAAGTAACCTAGCATTGTAGTAGCAAGCTAACTCCTGTGACGATAACTTATAGAAAGTAAAATATTTATATAAGGTTCCGAAAAACGTTTTTAGGGTTCGGTACCCAAAGGATGCCAGGCGGAACCCTATTACTAAACCTACGCTGTTCGTCCGTCCGTCTGTCTGTCATCGGGCTGTATCTCATGAACCGTGATAGGTAGACATTTGAACACACAGATTGTGTATTTCTATTGCCACTACAACAACAAATTATAATTAATAATTACCATAAAAGAAACACGTTTTTTTTTGTCGAAACCGAATTTACCTGTCTGTTGTACTTTCTCCCCACAACAATACAATTTTCATTCCCATTAAAAGACAACCCACACTTGAAAACTTAAACTAGGTAAACCGAGTCACGGATTCGCGTGCCAATGTTTAATCCAGTGCGTTTCTGTGTCGTATAAGCCATACCTACCGTCGGTCGAAACGCCAATTAACGTGATCTACGACCACCGCGCTCATATTAAGTATTTATAAATTACCTTCAGTTTAATAAAATGCCCCAAAGTGTTATTATTAATGAAGTGAAAATGTACGTCGCTTAATCATTCACCCTGTAATCGTTTGTTTTTTTAACTACTTTATTTTGTAGGTTGGTAAATAAGTTTATTGTTTTATGCTGATCTGAGGGGGAAAGTTTTTCCTCATCAAGAAGCCGGGGCGCCCTGCGGACTCTCCGTCTGCTTACCGGCCCATCGTGCTGCTCGATGAGGTGGGCAAGCTCTTTGAAAGAGTCATTGCAGACCGCCTCGTCGGGCGGCTGGTGCGGGTGGGGCCGGATTTGGCGGAGAGTCAGTTTGGTTTCCGCAGGGGGCGCTCTACGGTGGACGCCATCATGCGCGTGCGAGCCCTCACGACGGGGGACGCTGTGGCCCGGGGTGGGGTCGTCTTGGCGGTGTCTCTAGACATCGCCAATGCCTTCAATACCCTGCCCTGGAGTTGCATCAGGGAGGCACTCCGGTATCACCGGATGCCGACCTACCTCTGTCGTGTGGTCGAGGCCTATTTGACGGACAGGGCCGTCATCTACCCCAGTCACCAGGGAGAATGGAACCGGCAAGAGATGTCGTGCGGTGTCCCACAGGGATCGGTCCTGGGGCCGCATCTGTGGGACATCGGATACGACTGGGTGCTGCGCGCCGACCTCCCTAGCGGCGTCAGCGTCGTATGTTACGCTGACGACACGTTGGTCCTGGCGCAGGGGAGGTCGCACCAGGCGGCGGCCGAATTAGCGACACACGGGGTTGCGACAATCGTGGACAGAATCCGGCAATTGGGACTCGAGGTGGCCCTGCACAAGTCCGAGGCCATGTGTTTTCATGGTCCTCGGAACGCGCCACCGTCGGGTTCCCAAATAACGGTAGGAGGAGTTCACATCGGCGTCGAGTCGACGATGAAGTATCTAGGACTCGTCCTCGACAGCCGGTGGAACTTCGTGGAGCACTTCCGACGTTTGGCTCCCAGACTGGAGCGGGCCGGGGCTGCTTTGAAGCGGCTCCTGCCCAATCTAGGGGGTCCAAACGCCTCCTGCCGGAGGCTATACGCGGGGGTCGTGCGGTCCATGGCCCTTTACGGGGCACCGGTTTGGGCGCGTTCATTGAGGCGGCGGCCAGCCCGCCGGTTGAACGCGTCCCAGAGGGTCATGGCCACCCGGCTGGTCCGGGGATACCGCACGATCTCCGGTGAGGCGGCGAGCCTCCTTGCCGGATTACCGCCATGGGATCTGGAGGCAAAAGTCCTCGCGCACATTTGGGAGTGGCGCGAGGAGGCGAAACGCCGGGGCGTAACTCCGCTGCCGCGAGAAATCGCGGCCCAGCGGACAGATCTCCGGCGGGATCTCATGGCGTCTTGGAGAGTGCGATTGTCGCAACCCAGTGCTGGGCACGCCACTATTGCGGCGATAAGTCCCCTCTTTGAGGAGTGGCTAGAGAGGCGCCACGGCGTCCTCACCTTCCGCCTAACCCAGGTCCTCACCGGACACGGTTGTTTCGGGAGGTTCCTGTTCCGTATCAGGCGGGAGGAAACGCCCGGGTGTCATCACTGCGTGGATCGCCCGGAGGACACGGTTGAGCATACGGTGGAGGTCTGTCCGGCTTGGGCAGAGCATCGCCGTGTCCTCGTGGAGGCGATCGGCGGCGGGGATCTCTCGCGTCCGGCCCTAGTCCAGGCCATGGTACGGAGCGAGAGGGCATGGGAGGCCGTCACCTCCTTCTGCGAAGCAGTAATGCTCGCGAAGGAGGAGGCAGAACGCGTGAGGGAGAGGCAAATTTCGCGCCCTCACGCCCCTAGCCGCCGCAGGAGACGCCCTGGGCGTCGGGAATCGCAGGCCGATTCCCGGCCACCGTAGGCGCGGGCTTGCGGACGGTGAGCAATGGGTAGCTCGCCGTCCGATAAGGACCAGGCCCGGGTCGACGGCGCGTTGTGTTCCACGCGCGCCTCAAAGAGATGTCAGCACAACGGAAGGGGTCCGATAGGACCGATGCCTGCCGGGGTTGCGGGAAAGTCCGAAAGGGATACCGTGGCCCCTGGCAACGTAAAGGCAACGGAAGGAACACGGGTGGGTTTTAGTCAGTAAGAGTCTGACACGCCCTCCCGCTCCACCCAGAGCGGGAGAAGTTATTTGATAATTTCCCACCCAAAAAAAAAAAAAAAAAAAAAAAAAAAAAGGGGGAAAGTTTTCATAATATCATATTTATAACGCCTTCCACATTATACGTGGTTGCTTTTAAATTACGTAAGCTTTTCTTGTGATAAAAGAAAAGAAAAAAGTCTGATATAGGTAACACATAATTATGATAATGCTAGGTATTATGCTAGTATCACCATGGTTATATTTCACATTAGTTAACGTAAAAATAACCTGTAGAGAAACTTTTTGTTCACGTCATTTTTAGTAGGTAATATCTTATTTGTGTATTAATTAAGTTTTAGGACTTTTCTTTTGTAAGCTTTTAGGAAGTAAGTAAAAAGCCTCTTGTACTTTTGTTTAGTACTTTATTTCTCTCATTTTTAATTTTATTTTTCATGAAGACTTTCTTCTCACTAAAGGTTCTTTGAGGAAAGAATTTGAAGAACTGTTGTAGTTCAGTTGATGAAATTTCTGTTGGCCTTGCCCTCGCACATTCCATAACTAGGTTATAAAAACGACCGTTTTTACGGCGAAAACGTTAATTAAGTAGGCATATTATAAACTCAGATACTGTTATGTTTTTAATTAAATTCTCCGTTAAAAATAATATTCCTTTTGTTTTTGTATTTATAACGAAGTTCGTATTTTTTCTCTTAGAACTCTGGAATATGATAATACAAAAGTTCTGATATGAATATATTTTGTATTCAATTATGCTTTAACTTTGTTTATTCGTTGTTGTATATTTTAATCATGGATTCTGAACAATGATAATTTCCGGTCCTGTTTCTCGGTTTCGGTATTTATTCAACTAATTGAATTAATATACGCTATGTATAAATAATTAAAATATTCAGCAGTACAAATGTGATAAGTGTGATAACTTGTATGAGTTATTTATTGCGCAAAAGTGCCTACTTAATTACTTAATGGTATTGGTCATAACACTGATGCTAAGTATCAAAATTGAACTAAACTTGCTACTCTTTCAAGCACCTAAATAAATATCCTACCTCCCAATAAATTAAAGATACGACATTAATGATTTTATTTCACTTGTTGAAACTTAACTAAGTATATCAAAGGTTAAGTCAAAACTTAACAGTTAGGTGTCGTGATTTATAGGTGGGAGCCACTTCCTGTCCTTAACTTTTATGTTTGATAAACATCAAATGCGCTTGTAGAAAAGGTTTGGTTTTTAATGCTGACCGTATCATATAAGGGACTGGTTTAAGTTATCAGATTACGGCATCAGTCGTTTTGTCAAGAATTTGTCATCGATGTAACCATAATCAAAGTCAAAAGTCATTTATTCAAATTTGGTTGAGAACCAGCAATTTTTGAACATCAAAATTACATAAGACAGTCCCTCAAAATGCCGGGCACTTCACCACTTCAATTATTTATTTATTAAACCATTTACGAGTATGCACACATATATTAACAGACAAGAAGAAAATAACAGAATAATACGTACAAAGGTGATGTTTATTTAGCAGCTTCCGCTTAGCAGAGAAGAAGAAGTGGCGCAACAAACTCCCAAGCAAGTAAGTGTTGGTGAACATTAGAGGACGGAATTAATCATAAAATTATTTTGTGTTTGAGTTTGTGCCCGAATACCTATTTGTGAGTGTTTTGGCTTATTATATGTGTCAATGAAAGATATCAAAAAAATTGAGAACGCGAGTATTTATTTTTGACGGCTCCATAAATTCTATAAAGGTTGCATTCTCAAGAATAAGGAGAAGCAAAAAAAACATTTTAAAGTAAAGACAACCAAAACGGCAGCCTACAATTTTAAGTTGTAGTAGATTAAACTTTTGAATTTAGATCAAAACTAAAGTTTAATGTACTGTAACTTATTATGTATCGCTATCGCCTCTCCCTTAAGCCTGACACATTTAACAGCCCCATCATTAAGTCCAAGGAAAGAATGTCAATCAACTTTATTAGCGGATAAATAAAAACAGTAGCAACACGTCACAGCGGGTTGCACCACGACCAACTATAAATTTTAACTCTTAAAACTCTAATAGTTAATCTCAAAACCCAACGCTCTTTAAATTTACGAGTTTCATGCCTCGGCCCGTGGTTTTATTGAAGTATTTTCGGACTAATTAAAATTTTCAACCCGATTTTTTCAAGTTCAAACTTATTATCAGATTCTGATGGAGGTTATTAATTTACATAACTATTCAGTCAATGTTAAAAGCTCTGTGTGAAGTTGGAAATGGTTTAACTAATTACCCTCGACTATCTTCGCGAATAGTTCTCTGAGAACTATGAAGGACGGACGAAGTTATTATGATACAGGGAAGAGCATAGTTTTCATATCTTATAACATTACAAGATATTCATAAGGCTGTTAACAGTGACGTGAGGCCAGTTTCATAAACATGACTGTTACACTTACTTACTGTGAGGTGAGGTGTAGTTTGGTTGTAAAGTTGTAAATGTGTCCGAGCGTGAATGCACAGAGCTAGATGTAGTTTTTGCATGCTTCACTGCATTGTTCGTAGCGCTATGTCTTGGTTTTGTATTTGGTCTGAAGAATTCAAAAAGTACTAAAAAAACCTACAATTTTACCTACACGCGACAGTAATGAGTAGAAAAACGTTGTTTTAATTTCAAGTGTAACTACGAGTATCGATATTAATGACATCTTGTTTGAAAGCGACCCGACTTCAATAGTGGACTAAGAATGAATTAAAAATCATTATGAGTAAAGTATTTAAAGTCTTTCAATTTTCAATTATGGCCACCACAAATTTCACAAGATAGGCCACATAAGGTAATCGTAAATTATTCGTAAACCGTATCTTGGGTACCGACAAGCAGTTCAAGTCGGTTAAATCAAGATTAAGTGCGAGCATACGGGTTGTACCTCAAAATGTGTCAACTATAAATCAAAGATTAAATAAGAAATTTGCCCCATCTAATTCTGGGCGACTTCAAAGTGAGATTTAAAAGTGGTGAGGGCGAAAGGGCTCACTCGTAAATGTAAGCGGTATTCAAACAACCATTAAACAGTAAATCACGGCATAAAGAGTTGTGTTTTTCATTGAAACTACCCTAATGGGAATTGTAGTGTAGCAAAGAATAAAATAGTTAAAATATATTGTGTTGATTCAGGTTTATAAATGCGGCACGCTTGAATGTACTGCTTTTTGTAAACTGTCACTGGCCGAAACTTCCTAAAAACATGATAACATCAGAACATTCAGAATTTCGGAACTGTAAAACGCATAGTTTTTAAACTTCTTTCAAGAATAAAATTGCAGGCAATAGATAATAAAAAACCGACTATCAATGCATATGACAGTAAACTTATTACAATAAAACAAGAAAAATCAAAATGATTATTATGGACACTTCTCTGTGCCCATAATAATCACTTTGCTTTTCCTGAAATTGTATCAGAAGGACGCATTATTATGCCTGCCGGGGTTGCGGAAAGTCCGAAAGGGATACCGTGGCCCCTGGCAACGTACAGGCAACGGAAGGAACACGGGTGGGTTTTAGTCAGTAAGAGTCTGACACGCCCTTTCGCTCCACCCAGAGCGGGAGAAGTTATTATATAATTTCCCATCCAAAAAAAAACATTATTAATCAAGAACAATTACAAGAATGTGTGTCAATGACCAGAAGATAAACACACTATGAAATAAATCAAACAGCAGTGGACACGGAAAACGTTCAGAAAATTAACACTATTGTACATTAAATCACAGTACTCATAACTTGCATTGCTGTGTCTCATTTATCAAGCAGTAACTAGTAGAAAACAACATCTCCATACATATTATGATTTGTATGCCACAGGTGGATTAATATTTCAAGGAGAGTGAATCATTAAGCCAAGTCGTATTACGATTAAATGAAAAGTTTCTTTATGAGATTGAAACTTTGTAGGCATTAAACTTGGCAAGGTATTCGTGAAACAAAACCTTTGGATGGAGAAGTTTATTTATTTTATAGCTTAACCTAAATAGTCTAATTAAAATATAATGTTCAAGTTTATTATGTTTATTATTATAGTATATTATGTTCAAGTATAACGTTTACCTAAACGTTATACTTGAACATAATATTTTCCACCTATAGGCTAATCTATAGATGGATCAAAAATTAGAGCATATGGAAACAAATGCTTAGCAACAAGCCAGAACACACAGACGAGCGAAGTTTCAATAACTCATTTTTCTTTTTAAAAAGCCGAATCGTGGTCTTGCCAGAATCCAAACTTAAAAAGTAAACGTAAAACTCAGTCAATTTTGCACCCGAAAAAATACGAAAGGAAGTTATTCGCTTTTTAATAACATAAGACAAAGAAAACACAAAGGTATAAGTTTAACGACGCGTAAAAATCGATTCCATAAATAATACAGTCGTTTGTTAAACTCAACATTGACCGGTATCTTGTAATGGATCACTTAATTTCGATTAACTCCACGGACCCGATATGAGAACGATACAACTCCGGATATTACTCGTTTTCGCTTTTTGATCGTTTTTCACGTTATTTTCGATACACCCCGCGAGTGGCGATCTTAAACAAATAGTTACACGTCCATTATAAACTGGCCTCTTAAATTCTACAGGTGATCCCTTCAATGATTGCGAAATTTGAATAGAGAAAGCGGAGGGAAGGGTACATGTAGACTGGTGGTAGAATGTTTGATGTAGAATGCCCCTTCGGCCTTCCAGCGATGAAGCGTATCGTTCAAGCTTGTGCCCATTATTTTAATGGGCAATCAATATATTCCCTATAGTTACACAACATATTTCACGTCGGTTATACCGAGGATACTAATTAAGTTTGTTTGAATATTTACTTTGTAAATTGTTTGAGTTCAGCCGTTATTAAGACGTTGTTTGCGGTACCCTAATTTTCTCGTGCGGTTATAGGCTAACAAGCCTTGTTACAAATATCTGGCAAGAAATTTAATATGAATATGGAGGCGTTAACTACCGCAGGCTCGAACGATTAAACAGTAGACTAGGTTTTATAGGGAAACAAGGCTTTTCGAAAATTTTCTACATTTAATTTCACGAATTTTGGCAAATAGAATAAAACGAACCTACTAACATTATCCATATTATTATGTCCACGTAACTTCAAAGTTATGTCGATATCCAGATAAAAAGTAGTAGCAGACTAGGTACTTTTATCATTATTTCTATTACGTATCATGGTACGAGAGACCACGACCAAAACCATGTCACATCGTTTTACGACCGAAACCGTATAAAACCGTTAGTTTAGATGATTCTGAACCCGATTCGGTGGGAAGTACCGGTCAGAAACGGCCCAAAATTTTAAATGTCACCTATAGCTCCAAAAACCAGGAGAACGTTCCGTACACGGCAAACGCGCGGTGCTTAATTGTTACGCTCCTATCCTTCACACCACCGACGATGAGTCCGACAATGACTAAAAATAATGCATTTTATTTCAATAAATAGTTATTTTCAAAGATTATCCCTGTTCCCATTTGTCAAATTAAAAAAAAAAACCTTTTAATTTCAGTTCGATGGTTTCGAGTAAATCCCTTATTAATCGTACGTAAAAACGCCGCCGTAAGATTTATCAATAATTACTGACTATCGAAAAATTTAATGTCTTCTCGAAGCGCACCAAAAGTATTCCTTGAAACGCACCATTCGGTTGCGCTAACAAAATCAAATTAAAAATATTATTATTTTATTCCTCGAAACGCACCAACGATGAAACAGATAAGAGCATGAAGGATTCGTAATAAATGATATCGATAGACGTTTTAAAATTCAACTGTCCTAATTGTTTATTTATTAAAACTACCAGGAAAGCAGAAATGAACTGGAACTAGTTACATTCATTTTGGTCATGGGCTCTCATACTATCAGTTACTATTAAACATAGGTCAGAAGATTTTGAGCGTCCGAATTGTTTTCATAAAGTAAGTAACCAAACGGCTGGCCAATTTTTAGGCCAAATTAATCAGATTTGCCAGCCAACGTGGCAATGCTGTCAGCCTTTAGTTCACTTTTCCTATTGACAGCGATGCTGCCGAATTGTTTGATCCCCAATGAGCCCTTCCGCATTTTATATACTTGTACATAATATATACATATGTTTTAGAGTTAGCCTGTGTATTGAATTTAAGATTTGTCAAAATAAATTAAAGTAGTTTCTTTCATTTGTAAAAACGTGACTTCTATTAAACTCACACCTTAAATTCATTCAAATGTAAATAAAAAAATTCCACCACTTCTTGATTGTTATTTTTTATATCAAAGAACAGTTTTCTAATCAGACAAATGGACTTTCTCACTCCGTGGCGTTGTAATAATATTATTTTATCCCCCCGTAGATGTGACACTCCTGCCAACTAGCCGAACTTTTTGAAGGCAAGCTTTATTTACATTTCTATTGAATCCCTCTTCATTTCTTGGAAATCTGTGGTTGGAAATAGTATTTTTTTCTCAAAAGGAAACTATTTTTAGTATATTTCTTGGGATAATAATGATGAAAGATAAATATGTAGTTTAAAAATCGGGATCTTTATGATTTCTTTCATATTTCAATGTTTTCAAAACGCACCGTCCAAAAATTACTAGACTCTCAGTCTCAAAGTAGGTAAGTGTACCAAAAGACCTAATTCCCAAGTATAGAGCATATCCTCAAATATTAATATTTTTATTAATAATTAATTTTAATCAAGGCAAGACTACGAGGATTAATATTAACTATACCTACCAGATTAATTTACCCCTTTATCGCGCTCTTTATGACAAAGACAATTAAATCCAACATCGAGCAATAAAACCATACAATTTAACGATGCTATCTCACATCCCTGACCAATGTGTATGCATTACGATATGCTTCACTAAAAACACCAGAATTCTTTAATTTCAAGACACTATTTTCGACACTACAATTGAAACTTTATCCCGTAATAATTAAGGTATGATTTCCTTTAAATGCAACCCCCTTGCATTGAGTTCACAATGTCCAGCGTAAGAGAAAAAAAAGTAAGATTCCACCATGTCTGACCATTTCCGACGGCTATTATTCTGTCTCCCTCTATATCCGTTTCCGGCTGTCGCGAAAACAAAATACTGCTGCAGACAAAACAGGCTATAGGTACGATGCACGATTCAGGTTTGCCTAATGTTTTATTTTTATTATTTAACAATGAAATGACCCTTTGGTGTGTAGTTAAAAAGATGGAGTGCTTCCATCCTATCTGTAATGCCTAGAGGATATGATTACTGGTCAATGAATACGTTTTACTTTATTTCGCAATTGAACAAAACTTCGGTTATAGCAATATCTTGAATGAATGCAATACAGGAAAGGCTCCTATTTACACTGCACTTAGAATAGGTACTAGTGAGCTTAGGTAGGTAAACCTACAAGTGACTCTCGCTATCTTTCTCTTTAGCAGATTTAAAACAGCTCTAATAATTTTGTTATTATTATTTGATTTATTTCAATCAACTTTGGTCATAGGTACAATAAAACAGAATTAACAATTATAAAATCTTCAAACAGTTAAAATTAAAATTTTAACAAAATTAAATCAAATCAAATTAAAATAAACATCACAATCAAAATTAAAATTATTATAAAATTAAATCAAATTAAAATAAACATCACAATCAAAATTAAAATTATTATAAAACTAATCAAATTAAAATAAACATCACAATCAAAATTAAAATTATTATAAAATTAAATCAAATTAAAATCAAAATCACAATTAAAATAATTATAAAATTAAATCAAATTAAAATTAAATTAAAACAACAGTGTGTCAAGTGGTTCACGTACTGACAGTCGAAACGTCCAGCAAAAGCCTTCAGGATACTGTTGCGGCTGGCCCGCACCCTGCGCACCAGGGATGTGCACCGCTTGCTCATGACTGTGTAGAAAAAATCAAACAATGTTATGTAATCCAAACTACAATTGTTAAAAGGAAGACTATCGACAATAAACTTCCAAATTCATCGCCTACATTCCCTATAGTAATCTAATCCTTTCTTTGAATTTTATCATCAAGTTGCTATAAAATCACCTGATATGGATAGAGTTTTTGTTTTGATATGGTATTGTTTTGGCCCAACTGTAGCACTTTCTATCAAAACAAAAACTCTTCCTGAAGCACTGAATACGGAACCAACTTTGGAGCTCAACACATACGTCAATGTATTTTAAATGTACGAAATTTTACGTTTTTCCCGCAAACTGAACGGATCGGACCAACAAACAAACGTTGACTGTAAGTGAAAAGTTTGGTTGTTTGTGCTTTTAACCGTCCCCTAGAGTGTAAAAAACAACCTATATTGACGTACTGAATAATAATTTAATTTTGTTTACATATAGAGCGGTGGAGTTGGAGTAACTTTACTTTAGTTGTGCTCGTAAATCAATTATTTCTTTCATTTACTAGCTTTTTCCAATAGTAAATACCTATTTATGTTCAAAAGTTTTCATTTAAAACTTTACCTATTTCACAGTTGGCTACAAACATGTGTATCAGGAACTTCATATTTCCTCAATTATAAAAACGATAATTCTATAAATAATGTCTTCTGTATACGAATATAAATTAATGGCCTTCACAATTCCAACAAATAAGATGTCACGTTGTTTATATCCAATCGTTACCAGGTCATAGATGAAGAAATAGAAACTAGGGAGCAACACAACTCCTTAATTGCCACATAAAACAGTCTTCACCCTTTTAATCATATCAAAAGAGCAATCTTCCGGCCGGATGGACAGAAAACGACAGCTCAAAGCCCTGTGTTTTTACACCACCGTATTTCTTTCACTATAAAGGTGTGATTCCTTTGTCGTGTTTCAATCTGTTATCGGGGTATAATTTCGAAACTTCTACGAATAACGATGATCTATCATATTACAAATTCGTTTTTGATTCGTGAAAATCTAATTTAGTTCAGTCTTTCATGTTTATGTTACTTGTTCTTTAATCTTCCATGAGGTTTGGGTTACCTTCTTCTTTAATTAAAATGGAAGCTTTTCATTTGTTTCGATTAATGTCACATTGTTTTATACCGTATCTGGTAACCGAATTTTGTGTGAAACGCTTTGACATTTCATCCGTAAAATTAAATGGTGTAAAGTTGATGTTTGTATTTAGAATTTAAACACATTTACATGCTGATCTAGGTTAAAAGCTTTTTGGTTAAGTAATTTTTATTTTTAAATGTTTTTTATTTTTATTATTTCGTCGTAAGCTTTGAACAGCTCGTTATTAATTTAGTAGGTTATTAGTACGTAGACCGCAACATATTAAAAATCATTTCATATAACCTAATATGGACACCTTTCCTTAAAGTGTCAAGTCAATTAATTTGTGTCCTTGCTGACTTAAAATATGTCTGCCAAACGCAATGCAAATTCGATATTGATTTATTAAAGACACAACATTAAATTGCAAGTTTTATAAACTAATTATGCCTTAGATACTAAGATATTAAACTCGACACAATATACCAGTATGGAATTTAATTACACCTCTATCGTATAATCTCTTAGTACCTTCAATAAATAAAGGTTTCACATTAATTAGGCATTCGATTACTCCTATTAATCGACCAACATGTAATACCTATCATAAACTCCTAATAACTAAGTGTAACCTCTGCTCCTATTATATCCCTCTCTTTCTTTCCTATCAAAAAGAAATGAGACAACATAATGACTGTTAGCATATCCAATGGAAATTCATAGGCAACAGCATAATACCGTTGTTATTGCACCATAAACTTTACTTACCATTTTATCATACCGGCTTCCCTACAATGTACGAGACATTCATATATTAATAAATATTAATATAAAGGCATTAATTTTATGAGGGCTAAGAGGTGGAAACAAACAGGAGCCGAGTGAATATTTATAGCTTTGCATGTTTCCGATGTAAAATGTACCGGGTGAAGTATGCCTAGGAGTTTACCTGGCGTGAAGAATTTTCCGTTGTCCGTTTAATAGTTTGATTTATGTAGATGATATTATGTTGTACATTAAGGCAAGTTTAGCGTTTTATTAAGTGTAAATTTCAAATTATGTGGGAGGCCCCCTTATACCTAAATTGAAATTTACACTTCGTAGCAAAAGTAAACAAACAGGCAATGCTATAGTACAAATAGTAGTACACATGTAAACACATATTTGTATAGTGTTTCCTCCACTAATCTTACGTTAAACCAACATGGTACAAAGAAAAATGTTGTACAGGAATTTAGGTATGATCTATTCAGAAATACAAAGCAAAGTACTTACCTAATAACTTCGTTTGCACTACTTAGTTATAACTAGTTGTTGAGCTATTAACACGAGGAGAGTTTTTCGACCATTGAGAAAACCTCTCCATGTAAACGCACCTTTAGATTATCTTAGTATTTAAGCAATAAATACGAATAAAATCCATTTTTTCGTCCTTTATCGACATTCAAATATAACTGAGAATCCAATGCAAAATACTTGCACAAAACACGAAGATACCGCCATTAAAATAATTTAAGCAAAACAAGACCAGTCATTTTTATGGCAGAGTGGCATGAAAAAATAATTTCTAATGTAGGTATCAATAAAAAGGGACGAGGGTAAGTTCCGCTGAACTCGAGAGAAAGAATAACGATGATACCCATAACTCAAGAAAGAAAGAAAGTAAACTAAACAAAAATAAAAGACAGTGTTTGTGAATCGACTTCCAAGTTTATTTTCAAAGGCCCATAATCATCGGGAGGCGAAGTTTATTACGTTTTACGAGGATACTTAGATGTAAAATGTAAACACTGGCACGGAGGGAACATGCAAAGTGTAAACAAATTAACGAACGAGATACCTCCTTGTATTTCATATAAATTGATGCGTAAAGTTCCTTTTGATTTCTTGTTTTTGGATGTTGATTGTTCGACGTTATTAATTGAGGTGTAAACAGCCTGTTTTTGAAATGAAATCATCTTGTGTTTCTTTATGTTATACTTATTATGTCTTATTTCTTGTGAATAACAAGGACGTCTTGTGCTCTCATTAAATATCTGAGTCAGCTTCAGAAATTTTCTCGAAATCTTCTACTAGTATGGCCTTTGAACCGGATTTCTCTGAAAATCTCTCATGTATATATATTTGCACGTATAACAATGACTGGTATACGTGCAAATATTTAGGCTACTACACGCTAAAGCTTTTAAATATTGAATAAAAATAGTTATTGTTGTATAACTTTCCGTCCTACTCCATTAAACAAAATATTTTGCAATGAAAATTTTCCTCTACCAAACGAGCTCAAAGACAAGCTGGCGCCTTTAAAATATAAACATGAAAAACACAAAATTATTTCATACATACCAACATACCGGATAAACCTTGTATATGGTCATACAAAGAAAAAAAAAGTACATTCCTTGTCTCACCATCCTCGGTAATAAAGTCATCTGCACTTCAAGAGCAAAAAATATTAAAGCAGAACATTTAACATCTCCATCCATGTGTTGAGGAATAGCGCGAAGGCGTCAAAATATATGCAGATGTATCTTGTAATTATACTTTTTTTTTAAAAACCAAAGCGAAATGGTACAAAGCGCTGACTTCTTTATGCTAAAATATGGAGATGGAGTCATTAGCAATTTTTATTTTAATGAAAAGATGTCGTTCAGTTGCAAATGGACGGCCCTGCTTCTTTCGCTGGTCAGCGAATTTTTTATCGCGCAACCCTTACTGAACTGCAGAGATTTTTTCATTGGATTTATTTTTATTTTTATGCAGTTGGTTCGGCCGACGTTGAAATTAACTAGCTGAATAAAAAGGTGTTTTTAATTGCAAATTGCTTTTATGGGCAGAAATTGTGAATACAAAATTGCATTTTTGCAATTTACAACAATATTTGCGCCAGGGCTTTTGGTGATTAAACCGAATTGGTTGGACCTTAATACTATGGACATACCTAAGTAATAGTAGTCCTTTTTTTTGTAATAAATACCGAATCAGTGCTTACTGCCATTAAGGTACATGTTTTCACATTGATCTGTTCTTTAACATCCATAAGCACAAGTATAAAGAATAATCAGCCTATAATGTTCCGATTGCTGACACACAGGCCTCCTCTTGGCGAGGGTAAGTGGGCCATAATCCACCGCGTGGGCCCAGTGCGGGTTGGTAGATGTCACGTCTTCGAATTTTTGGTTAAGATATGCTAGTTTCCTCACAATGTTTTCCTTCACCGTTTACATTAACATAAACACTTTTAATTTTTTCCACATGTGGAATTACCACTCTCCAAGAACCTAAATTGATGAAACAATAAAACTAACAATCCCAATCATTATCCTTCCTTATTATCCTTCTCAAAATAACGGTTAATATTTTTACCAACAATCCCAATACGCCAGTTCTACTACTGTTTTTATTCCTGTCACTTAGTGGTTGTATTTTCGGTGGCACAATGTTATTGTAGCATCCCCAGCGGATGCGTCCTCTTAATTTCCAGTAAATTGTGGAGCTCTTTAGATGGCCTGCATCTGAATAAACATTCGTAGACGTGATTAAGGTTTGTTGTAAAGCGGCGACATGTTAGATTAAATTTGTAATGGGCTCTGATAGCAGGCGTGGTAAGTGCGACTAAAAGTCGTTAAGTGTGTTGTATGGGTTTTGGTTAGAGTTTGTGGACCTGTTGTTTATGTGATGATTAGTCTGACAAGTTTGCGTTATGAATATGATTATCTACCTTTTTAGCCTTTGTGTGTCATGTTAATTTTGTCACCAGATTGAATTGATCGATTGTCCTATTCACTTCGACTTAAGAAAAAGAAAAGAAAAGAAAATTGTTTATTCTGCACAAATAAGAGGAATATTTGCGATTCCTCTTCGTTTATCTCAAGATGATCAAGATAAGGACGACATCTAACTAATTCGTTCCCTGTTTACAAACAAAAACAAATCAAATACATAATATCCAATTAGCTAGTCGCTACCATTTAGATTGCTTGAAAACTTTTTTTTTAATGTCTATGTTGAATGAATTTATGTATCTAAATACCTAAGTGCTCCTATTGCCGCTGTTTTCATTTATTGTCGTCCCCTCATGTTAAGTATTATCTACCTATATCTCGTTAATTTTTTACATAAAAAACGTTTTACAACCGTTTTATTTTCAGCTCATCTGACGCCAGATATAATCGCATGTGTGTGAGCCGCCTGTCGGCAGTCGACCGATAATCTCGTCGATATATCAAGAGCATTGAGCTGTCCGAGTCAAGTACCATCAACTTTACACGAGAACTGAATAATAAATTAATACCTACTCCAGTATTTGTTATTATTTTTGTATTTAATTAATTTATTGCCAGTTATGTTAATTATACAAGAGTTTATTATCATTGACGTTTCAGCATTGATAAATGCAAATGGTTTCTTCAAATTTAGGCTGGACCTTCTATAGGTCCAGCCAAAATTCTCTCTCGATGAAAGAGTACAAGAGTCTAAGACTTTCTAAAACCTAAAACGATTTTTTTTTTTAGTTTTCCAGTATTTTAACCTAGCCCTTACAAGAATGCTTATAATGATAGTGACAGTTCTATTAACCTATGTAAAATAATGAGGTCATACGTTTAAAAAGCAATGATATCTTAATCTAACATGAGCTCACAGGACTAAGTTTATGACTCAGCCAGATAACTAGCATTTCGTCACTCGAAATTTAGTCTTGTAAAATTAAGGTTGTCACCCTTTGTTAAAATTAAAAGTTTTGAGAATAAAATCTAATTTTTAAAATAGCCTATTCATTGCATCAAATGCTAGCGTATTTTTTTTTTCTTAAGTCCACCAAAGTAATCTCATATCGTTTGCTACTTTTTATCAGCTATCTTTATATTTTGCTAAAGGCGAGTGTTCTCGACCTGGACAGGTAAAAAAAAAACTTGCACATTTTTTCATACCATTCTTCCGATATAATATGCAAAACTGAAACCTAAAATATATATTCCTTTTTTATTCGAAGTTCCTATATTTTCTTAAATATTGCATATAAAATAAAAATAACACTTAATACTCTGCAAGCTACCACACATATGACTAAGCGTTGTGATTTATGCCAGGTTATTTTTAATTATGACAGCAGTAACTGCATTGTGTGATAAAACCAGGCCTTGTTTCTCGGTAGTATAAGCCATACTGATTGTTAAATTATTTTTAAGCGTGCTTATATTTATTGGCATAAGCACTCGTTGCCAGTAAATGAATACATGTACATAGTATATATGTACATAGGTACTTTAATAGGCCACATCATATTGTATGCATTTACTAGTAAGTTGATAACTTGATAATAGTACTGTGCTCGTCCTACAACTACTGATATATGTTCAAACTATAGGCGAGGACTCTGGCTCCCTAAGCACAAGTTAAATCTTACTTTGGGTGCCAGAGTTCATCGAAAACACTCTTTCCCTTAGTTGTAACACTGCATAGTGTTTAGTTAAGTGTTTATGTACAAGTGAAGGTTACCTTCTCTGGGCACGCCACTATTGCGGCGATAAGTCCCCTCTTTGAGGAGTGGCTAGAGAGGCGCCACGGCGTCCTCACCTTCCGCCTAACGCAGGTCCTCACCGGACACGGTTGTTTCGGGAGGTTCCTGTTCCGTATCAGGCGGGAGGAAACGCCCGGGTGTCATCACTGCGTGGATCGCCCGGAGGACACGGTTGAGCATACGGTGGAGGTCTGTCCGGCATGGGCAGAGCATCGCCGTGTCCTCGTGGAGGCGATCGGCGGCGGGGATCTCTCGCGTCCGGCCCTAGTCCAGGCCATGGTACGGAGCGAGAGGGCATGGGAGGCCGTCACCTCCTTCTGCGAAGCAGTAATGCTCGCGAAGGAGGAGGCAGAACGCGTGAGGGAGAGGCAAATTTCGCGCCCTCACGCCCCTAGCCGCCGCAGGAGACGCCCTGGGCGTCGGGAATCGCAGGCCGATTCCCGGCCACCGTAGGCGCGGGCTTGCGGACGGTGAGCAATGGGTAGCTCGCCGTCCGATAAGGACCAGGCCCGGGTCGACGGCGCGTTGTGTTCCACGCGCGCCTCAAAGAGATGTCAGCACAACGGAAGGGGTCCGATAGGACCGATGCCTGCCGGGGTTGCGGGAAAGTCCGAAAGGGATACCGTGGCCCCTGGCAACGTAAAGGCAACGGAAGGAACACGGGTGGGTTTTAGTCAGTAAGAGTCTGACACGCCCTCCCGCTCCACCCAGAGCGGGAGAAGTTATTTGATAATTTCCCACCCAAAAAAAAAAAAAAAAAAAAAAGGTTACCTTCTCATAAATACTTATTTTTTTCTTTTTCTGTAATTAAATTGACATACCTACCTGCTTATAAAATCTAAAACTGTGTCTTTGTTTCGAATAATAACGAGTAATGATTTAGTGAACTATATTTATATTTCGCCTTGTCTAGACATCAAACATGATCTTTTTTCTGTCCTTAAAGACATTTTCTCATAGTATAGAGTATTTTATTTATTAAACGCAAATTATACCCAATAACCTATCTGACATTGATGGAAAAAAAAATCTATCTCTAGTTGACAGCATCTAAGGGAAGATCTATGTCCAGAATAAACTGCGGCAGGCTAAATTGAATAATTGATTGATAGCAACCCTGAAAAATAGTAGACAGATTTTTTTAGTAAAAATGTTTCTACAAACTATACATTGTCCACCGTGGTTTCCCGTATATTCAAAGCAAGTCTCATTCCCTTTATAAAACAACAGCCAGGCCATTTGAGTATCTCCCGCTGATTTCCGCAGTTATTTTTTTAATCAAGACGAACTTAGTTTCCGAGACAACCCTATTTCCTTAGACGAAAACCGTCAATTCTTAGTCAAACAGAACATTTTAGTGGCACTTTAGTTAATGACTGATTTCATTAAACGCCTCGTAAGACTGACTAAAGCGCTGTAGTGCATATCGATAACGAAAGCTCATTTTCGAAATGGTATTATTAAGGTAGGGGGTATAGTGGGGTAGTTGATAAGCGGTAGCGATTTAACTAGTAAGTCCTATTTAACTTCCGAGTCCTCACTTGGAAACTTAAACCGCTGTATGCATAGGCGTTTTTTTTAGGTGCCGCTACTTTTAAAGGCAGTTAACACGCTGTCAGCGCGCAGACGACGCGTGTTTCATGAAACGCACGTATAAATGTGTGCATAGCTAAGACCTACTTCTCATTATTAGGTACCTATCTAAAACAAATATGTGATGATCACTGATTCAATCGTTCTTTTATCAAATGTCGGCTTCGATAACCATAACCATTTTAACCGACTTCTTTTATTTACTGTTTAGTCGCTGTGGCGTTTTGAAGTTACTCGTTTTTTTTAAGTAAGTAGTTTGCAGTGACACTTGAAGACGTGATTTAAAGTAGATATGCAAGTGATGGTAGGTTTAAATGTTCCTTAAAATTTTGTTAAAACACGAAACGCTACCTCCTCACAATATGACCTCATGCTTACAAACAAGCATCGCTCGTGAGTAACCGATACGTTGTTCTATGCGAGACACATATAAACACCTGACACTGAGTCTGTGACAACATGCACTCACGTTGGGCCAGAACTAATAAATTCGCATGAAATTAGCTGTATAAAACCTATTGAAAACGCTACCGCCTCACAATATAACAGCTTCCTTACAAACAAACATCGCTCGTGAGTAACCGATACGCTGTCCCGTGCGGGACACATATAAACAGCTCACACTGAGTCTGTGACAACATGCACTCACGTCACAGCGGAACTGATGGATCCTGTGTGTTTTGTTCTAACTTGATTTGGTGAGTTCTAAAAAACGTTACCTATTTTGGTAGGGACTTAAAAGTACTATTTAAGTCAGACCAGTTGAAAACCGGCGTCAGGCACTAGTTATCTGGCATTTTGCTTAACTAGGCTGCGGAGCAGTGGTGGGCAGGCAGGCCCTTTACTTCGTGAGGAAACCGGCATGTCCTAGAACCAAAAATTCGACGACATAAGACATCTACCAACCAGCAATGGGCCCGCGTGGTGGATTACGGCCCAATCCCTTTCACCGAGACGAGACCTGTGTACCTACAATGAGAACATTTTAGGCTGATTATGCTTATGTTTATGACATGCTTATGAGGAGCTCGTGGCTAAGTAACAACAACCACACGGTTCGATCCATCAGGTTAAGCTACGCTTGCCGGGGTGGGTCCATTACATACCGAGACTCCTCCGTGTCTCAGAAAGCATGTTAAGCCGTTGGTCCCGGCTGTCATTCGTAGATCTTTAACAGTCGCTACAGCTCGTCAGAAGCCCGAAGCCGAAGCCCGAAGTCTGACAACCAGTCTTACCAAGAGGATTACCCGTAAAACTCGAATTTGGTACTTTTCTTTAAAATTATAATTTTGCCGGGGTTGGTCCGTGGATGCGTGACCATCTTTACATACCGAGAATCCTCCGTGCCTCGGAAAGAACGTTAAACCGTCCGACGGCTGTCATTCGTGGATCTTTGATAGTCGTTAGGTGTCGTCAGAAGCCCGAAAGTCTTACCAAGGGGTATCGTATTACAGTTACTGGGTTATGGAGCTCAGATAGGCAGTCGCTCCATGTAAAATACTGGTATTCAGCTGCATCCGGCTAGACTGGAAGCCAACCCCAACACAGTTGCAAACTGTGGCATTCAAAATGGTAGCAGTTCTTGGACAAGGTCATTCGAGCAGCTGCTACTCAGCAAAAATGTCGCGGACGGGGCGATATCACGCAGAAAAAAGTTTAAGTTATTATATTTATACCATCAGCCATTGTCACAATAAATGGTATTTTTTCTAAGAAGTATGCTCTTTGACGTGGATAACGCTTTACGTTTCATAATACAAGACGAGTACTCCTAGAATTCGTCTAGCGATCGAGCGACACATAAGTTTCATGGAAAGCTTACCTACCAATTTCTGTATTCACAAAAAAACATATATCAAAACTTACCCCTGTTCAATCCAGGTGCCTTTTATTCGTCTCAAAAAAAATATAAGTGCCTTTTCATAAACAACTTTCATATACATTCAGTATAGCGTTACGCTTTGCTCAGAGTATTTCAAAGGCCGGCAGAATTCATGTCAAAATGTTTGAAAAGTGTACCCAAAAGCATCAAAACCTCTCTACAGGAACTTTTATGTACAATTTAATGTTGCATATTTAAAAAACTGCTGCTCTGTTAGTGCAGGAGTCTATTACTAATTTGTTCTTTTTTTAAATTAGTTTTCCATTTTCTCTTATAGAAAGAAAAAATGTTCTAAGTGCTTCCGTGCCTTTCGTATTTGATTCCCTTAAGGTAATAAATTCTTGTTTAGCTTGTATTTTGCGTCCTTTAATGGACTTAAAAAAGTTAAGCAGGTAAGTGTTTATGGACTTTGAAGCGTTGTGTTAGTTTCTAGTACCTATCATTTTATAGACACTTTATGGTAAATTACACACGACCCTGTATAAAATAAGATGATCTCGTAGATCAAGTATGGAGATACTTGGTCTACGATAAAATTTGTTGTTACACAATAACTGTCGAATTAACTGTTGAAAAATGTACACGAGATTATAAATTCTACGGACCTGCACAAAATTAAAACCAAATAAGGAAGAGCTTAAAACCCCTTTTAAAGACTGAAAAACATTTTGCTATCAGCTCTTGGTCTACCCACAATATACAAAAAATCCCATCAAACGGACATGCGAAAAGTTTTCGCATTATGCAGCTCGTATCGAAAACCATTTCGATGTTATAATTTGTATAACAAACATGATATTAATGAAGTCCATCGCCATCAATTACCGTGTAAAACAATGTTATTTCTCCTATAAAATACGTTAAATTATTTGCTATTTCGTATCGTATTGTGTTGTTTATTTTCTTTTGGGATGTTGGTGTTAAACATACAGTTCGAATTACGTTATTTTTGTTGAAAATCATTGTGGTTGAACCAGACTGAAATATTTTTAATTAATTAGCAATTATTTATTTATTTTCAAAACAAGCCGTTTTCTTGATAGGATTTCCAACTGGCAAAAATGACAAACTTTCATTCCCTATTTACCCCCGCAGGGCATGATTTTTAAAAGTCCTTCGTAAGTGCTTACCTTCATTTTAACAGAAAAAACTCCGCAGACGTGATGGTTATTTTTAAACACGACAAAATAAAAATGATTTTGATGATATTTGTTTTGGGGACAACGACCGTTGGTAGTCTTGATAAATCTGTTGTTTTATCGTGTTTTGATGTCGATACCCATCACGTCTGTGAAGTATACACAAAAAAAAAACTGTTTTTTTTAAACTGATGTTTCAACTACACCGCGATTGATAACCCAAAAAAAAGTTATCAAATTAATGGATGTTTTGCTTTATCATATTTAGATATCGATCCATCACGTTTGCGAAGTTTCACTAGCAAATTTTACTTGACCCTGTATTATGCTGGGGCTGCACCTGCGTCTATCATGACGAAGCTTTGCACAGTGATACGATACAGGACCAACCATTATCGGCAATTGTCGCGATAGTTCGGGCTGCGTAGCACTAATCGCCTGGGTGGCGGTACATCAAAGGGTTTTAGAGCGCAAATTAGCGTGGCGCGTGGTCGGACTAGCGTTGTTCATTATTTTCGACTGCTGTTTCCGGACTGCACAGACCCTCCGTCGAAATAATGGAGAGCCATCTTGGATTATGGCACGATAATTCGTGAAAATTATGAAGTCGCAAATGTGACCGCATTAGCGCGATAATTATTTGCGAGCAAAACATACGAAGCTGTACCGAAGCTTCGTATGTTTCGCTCGTATTGCTTTATCACGATAAACGCAGTTGCGGCCCCAACATAAGGAATAGCTGGGTCTACATTTTGCACAAGATACAAAATGTCATGTTTCTAGATCCAGTGGTTTAGGATGTGCGTCTTCTGTCAGTAAATTAATTTAGTAGAAACTGGATTCATGAGTTTTAGGTATTATTTAGACACTATCTTTTTCTGTATCTACTAAGTTTCTCCAAAAGCATTCAATCAACATTTTACTAAAACCACCTCTTATATTCACACTACATTAAACCTACTAATTTATAAATTGTGTGGTAAAACAATATTTACCCAAAACATGACATTTCAGTAATTCCGCAAGGCTACGAGCAATATCTCGCTAAAGATATCACAATCAAAACAATAACAGCTTCCTAAGAAATCATCAAGCGACACAAAAATCACAAAGAAGACATCTAACGCAAGTGTCCCTTACACAAACGTTAATGGAATGAAATGAAGAACAATAAGAAATCTGATATAAGTGGACTGAACGAATGTTATTCCAGTGGGACCGTGGTTCGGGAGTATTTGTTCTACCTACGTGCGAATTGTTCGATATGAGATCCTCCTGTCTGAATCTCTTTCGCCCGATGAGTTTAGGCAAAAAAAATACACTGAAACAGATGGAATATCGCAGGAAATTGAAACCTGAATAAATATTAAAAGACGATGCCCAAACTCTTTGAGTTTTTGTTTGAGGACTCACAAGGGGTTTTTCATTCACCATTATTCAGTTGGCTAACAAATTTACTGGATTTTATTATACACTTGCTTCTGCCCGCGACTTCGTCCGCGTGTTGTTTTGTTGTTGTTGTTTTAACGTAAAATATATCTTATAGCTGTGCCCCGCTACGTCGTTTTCGCTTAAAGTTTTTGTTTTTTTTTCGGTTTTTGCTCGGCTTTTTTCGGTCGTAGCGTGATGTTAGTTAACCTATAGCCTTCCTCAAGAAATGGGCTATCAAATCCAGAAAAAAAAACAATCCGACTGGTAGTTTCAGAGATTTGCGCGTACAAACAAAAAAAGAAACTCTTCTGCTTTATTATATTATTTTTATGAAAATTCTTGTTGAGAAATACGCTGAACAGTGTTTATGCTCATATTTATGTGCCATCTTGACATTACGCCATTTCGATACTAATAACAGTGTTCTGGAATCGAGCCAATATTGTTGATCTGTTAGACAGTTTTTCAGGTTACCTACATTGGAACTTTTATGGTTTGCAGACTTGATACCAACCACAAACCGGAGAAAAAAAATAAAATCGTAAATTATGTACACGGTTTGCCAAAAAATCCCGAGAGCTCGAAAATTTTGTTTTTCATATTTTCATCTACTAACACTGCAGTAAAAACAATCCCTTCTTACGTAAGGTAATTAAGCATTTTGATTGGTTGCGCGCCAATTAATCTTTCTCATTAGTAACATATTGATTGGTATTAGCGTCTCATAACTGTTATTACGCGATCGTAAAGGAGCGAAAATTAATGCTACGGTCAGAGAGCGAACGATTAGCGGGCAATGGGTACGGTCTATTCAAATCCTTGTTTCCAATTGATGTTATATCCACTTAAACAAACATCAACTTTATGCAAGTGTAAATAACGTTGATTTTAGACTGACTAGTAGTGTTGGAAAAGTCATAAAAAATATGAGGTTGTAGCGCAAACTGAATCTTATGTGCACGCGTTATAGTTGTTTTTCCAAAATCTCGTGTTTGTTTACATGTTTGGCAAATAAATTGCGAACACAGTTTAGCTGGTTTACAAAAGTATCAATGTTAACAGGTATGCAAAATAAGATTAATTGCAGAACTCTTTAATGCCTACTGATTATAAGAAAGAGGAGTGCTATTTTAATCAAGAAAGTTAGTTTGTCTATATTCGATAGGTTTTTACATAATGACTAGGTAATTCAATCAATCTGCCCAGCCATTTTCCAACTCCATTGAAAAAAGGTTTTAATATAAAATTACTTCATTCCCGTGTTGACGATTTTCATGCCATTACCAGGAAAAGAACAGCGTCAATAATGGGTAGGTTGCGCGGAAGCTCCAACAACATCCTAAAATCATTATCAGATAAAGTGGACAGTCCCTTTATAAGGCACTGGGTACGGAGGCACGTGCCAACGTGTGTTGGGCCACGTCAGTTTTAGTTGTTTAGTTTGTAAAAGTTTACTAACATAGTTTTTAAGTCATTGTTACTAACACTATATGGATTGTATGTACTTGTATGTGTAGTCCGAAATAAAGTTTTTTTTTTTTTTATGTCTTTGACATTTCTCGTGACCCTAGAGTCCCGGACCTTTGAAAGGCGTACGAGGAGCCGAAGCCAACTCGCAGAGGCCCGTTATACGTGTTTAATGAAACGAGGCGTATTATTAAAGTTTTTAGCCTGTCTGATAGAATCCACAGATCATAAATACAACTCCAATCTATTATTTAAATCCAATCAAAATCTAATCCACTGAAGGATTAAAAAACTGAATTATAAACTTTTGTAATGTGAGTACGTACAGTAGCGATAACTTTTATAATTTTCAGCCCGCTAATCGCTTTCACTATGCCCCAACTCTGCATAGAAATTCTCAAAGGGCCAGATTTAGCTAACATGGCACATGTAATTGCCTTCAATTTTTTTTTAATTCCTTGGATACACGTTTCAGGCGTTAAGACGTGAATAGACATGTTGTAAACGTTAACATGTAGGCACTTGTTTGCGGACAAGTTTTACTGCAAACGACTTTATTTGTTGTTGATTTGTTAATTTAGTGTGAACTAGGTTTTAGATGCTACTTTGTATGTATTCAGAGCCTGGTTGGCCTTCAATACAGTTATTGAAAATATATTTATTTAAAATGTTTATTTTTTTGGTTGTGACTATATCCATTCCATTAAAACTATACATTTTAATGGAAATGTGCCAGTCAGTTTGAATGGTTTAAAATGAAGGTAGAATGTTCCAAATATGATACACTTTCTTCAAAAGTTTGCCCCCTTGACCCCAAGAACTTTTGCTAAAAGGAAGATCTTTGAAGCTGAGAATATCGGCATAACTCGACCCCTTTAGGAGTCTTAACTGTATAGGCGTCGTTAAAGGGGAGCTAGGGGATTACTTCAAGGGGTGCGGCAGCTTGGACAGAAGTTTGCTCTTGTCTGCTAACAACAATATGTTTACTTAGTAAGTATGTCAATATCGTATACCATTCAACTTAGTGAATAGCATTTCTAATTAAGAAATCAGATTTCAATGGTGATCAATTTCAAATTTGCCTAGCCTTTCTTCCAATTATGTTGGTGAACCCGACCCCAACATAATTGGGATAAGGTCTTACCAAGGGGTATCGTGTTACCCAGTTACTGGGTTGTGGAGGTCAGATAGGCATTTACTCCATGCAATATTTATATCTTTGGCTGTAAGAGGTAACATGATAGCTCGCAGGTTTGCGCGCTGTTCAGGGTCGGTCAAGCAGACCCTTTTCAGGGCTTATTGTACCTCTCTGTACGCGTGCAGCCTGTAGGTGAATCACACCCAAAAAGCATACGAAGCCCTTTCGCGTCCAATATAACAACGCTTTCAGAGCGCTGATGGGGCTGCCGCGACATTGTAGTGCCTCGGGCATGTTCGCCGTCGCTAGCGTCGACTGCTTCTATGCAACGATGCGTAAGCGGAGCGCGTCCTTGGTGCGCAGGGTTCGCGGCAGCTCCAACAGCGTGCTGATGATGATAGCCGACAGGCTCGACTGTCCATACATTAGACGCTGTAGTGACTTGCACGTCACCTACAGTCGTCGGCTATCTACATAAATTTGTGTTTTTGTTTTGTGTATGGTTTTATATTGGAATGTTTAATGTATTGTGTGTGTTTTATTTATCTATTGAATTATGTGTGTGTATTAATGAGTCCTTGTTACTCGATTAAATAAATGAATTTGAATATACTGGTATTCAGCATCATCCGGTTAGGCTGGAAGCCGACCCTAACATAGTTGGGGAAAAGGTAGGCATATTGATTGTATTTTCCGTACCTATACCTAAACAAAAATCGAATCGACGCATTATTCAACAGTAGGTAGAGTACCTACTTCATTAGAAACCATAACAATAGGTAATAACATATTTTCCTCAAACACAAAAACAACAACATTCCGCGCTCAATTAATAAATTAATATGATATTAACTTTGTGATACGCAAAATAAACCATTTGTTCATAATATCCAGCCTAACGGGATTCAAAATACAAAGGGATTTAGATAACCCCTCAGTTATTATGGGTTAATATTACTTGTAACAGTAACACAGGCTATGTAATACCTAACGAATCATCCCTCATAAATTTTAATTATACATTTGATACTCCGGCCGCTGTGGTGTAATCTACTTTAAAATTAATAATGCTCATATTTATTTAAAATGTTGTGCTTGATACATCGATTATGATAGATTATGTTGAGCTCTGGTTTGCTTTGATTTCTCTTAAGATGTTGTTGTGCTCATGGTTTTGGATCGGAAGATGGAGGGTAAAATTATTACTGTTAAATTAAACAGTAGTGTCGCAGTGGTCGTGGGCTCGAACCCCGGCAGCCTGCTTTACTTTGAGTAAATAATTTCATCGAAATGGTGAAGGAAAACATCGTGAGGAAACCGGCATGTCCTAGAACCAAAAATTCGAAAACATGTGACATCTACCAACCCGCACTGGGCCCGCGTGATAGATAACAACCCACTCTCTCTCACAGAGAGGCGGCCTGCGTCCATCAGCAGTGGGAACATTATAGGCTGATTATGCTAGCTGTTATGCTTAATTAAACTGTTTACCTCCCGTGGCTATATTTTTTAAAACCCAATATCCAGATTGCATTTATGCTTGGTCCAAAGTTTGGTAATTGCACTAAGAACCGCCTCTGTGGTCTAGTGGTTAGACAACCTGTCTCAGACCGAGAGATCCAGGGTTCGATTCCCAGTGGGAGCAAAATTTTCTGCTCGGTGGTAGGGTTTAATGTAAGTCCAGACATAACAACAATATTAACAGCATTGTTGTGTTTCGGCAGTTAGAGGTAAGATAGCCAGGTCCTCTGCTCACTTCCATCTTCGGCCTGATCATCACTTACCATCAGGTGAGATGCAGGCCAAGAGCTTCCACGAAGAAGTAAAAAAAAAGAAAAACATTTTGAATTTTGTTAAGGTTTAAGAATACAGAAATTGTCTATCACAAATAGGAAATTAATTTCGATACCTAAATAAAAGAGTCGATTAAATCGATGCTATGATATATTATATACAATATATTTCACCCTTACCAAACAATTTGATTAGAGTTAATTTACTACAAATAGCTAACCATCAATTAGCCAAACCGATAGAAGATTTACGAGTCGCCTGCAAACCTGTTTATACAACACGATACTCTTTTTTGGACAGTATTTATGACTCTAGATTAATATGTTAGCCACGGTTATCTCCCCGAAGCCTTAACAAGGAAATTATGGGTAATTTTGTCCAAACTTCACTGGCCCACCTACGGACATAATGAATCAAATTGACGGCCACCCGCATATAAAAATAGTTTAGATAGACCATAGAGAATGATACTTTTTTAATCCTTCACGAAATATTGTTATTTAATGCACCAACCTCCCCGATTTATAAACTCTCTTACTTTATTTGATTAAGTCACGCTCGCGTAACGTTATAAAAATAAAAATATGAAAAAACTTGATCGCCGTATAAAATTCCTCGTGATTAAATTGTGAGGTTTTATTTCTTTCATTTTCAGTTTCAGGGGCCCGATATATAACCCGATATCGATAAGCAATAACGCGATAGAAACGACGAATCGAAAACTATAAAAATAATTCAGTGAAAGCTTTTGTTTGGGCAAATATCGGTCATTGTCAGTTCCGATTAAATACGCTACGGAATGACAATAGTCCGACCTTCACCCACTAAACTATAATCATAACAAATAATAATACCGGTGACTATTGAAACCCTTGAAATAATAACATAATTTCCTTGCAACGATAAAACATGATCTGATTTAGCCCTTTGTAACTTAACACGTGATCATATTGGCACCGGTGCAACTGAAATTAGTTCAACAAACTTCGAGTAAGTCAAGCGATTAGTGCGTAGGAATAGGTCACTTATTTCTCATGGAATAAATACGTAAATGGGTTATCAAGGGGGGTTGTTTATAGTGTTTCAGAATTGTTGTAGTCGCCTCGTGACGTAAGTAGGTAATATTGGCTGCGAAGGCAAGCATGGAAGTTTAGTTGTGGCGTATTAGCTTGCAAATATAGAACCCATACAAAACCCTGATCGAATGTTAGTCGATGCAACTTGCAAACTGAAATTTATGAGCGAGCGGTAAGTAAGAGCTCTTCGGATCGGTTACTTTGCGTCAGTTCACTCGCTTTGTTTATTGCAGCCCTCAGATACCGTCTTGTGCTTATGAATATTGATAACGGACTTGCTTACAGTTCAAACTTTTTGAAAGAGCGATATTAATATTGGATAGCGGGACGCTTTATTCGCTTCCTTTTTGCTGCGCCGCGAGCGCTAGTTTCAATTCTAAGTAAGATTCGTTGGAGAATACCTAAGATGGATCTTATTTGTGATTTTTTACAAATGGAAAGTAATTAGTCGAAGAAAAACGGGACGTTCGTTTCAAGGTTCAGAAAAGAAATTGTAATTTTACTTTCTAAGCTGGCAAGATGTAGCCTGTAAAACTTGAGCGAAGACAGTTCTGCAATTGATCGTTTGAAAGCTCATCATACACTGTGCTATGTATTGCCTTCCCATAGTAATCAAAAACAAAAGAAAGCCGCAAGCAAAGTTAATATTACACATACGTTTACACTTTATATAACACTGCCTTTTCAGGGTCTTCAGTACCTATGTACTGTTCTAGGCAAAGGTATCGGAGTTGCACAACTAAAACATGTAAGCTTCACTAAATTCCACGAAAATCAGGGCTGCACGTTCTACTTCTAGGTTTGTTATGAACAAAACCTTAGAAATTCTCGTATTGCTCCTCAACCCTACTTGAGAATCACGTTCATCTTGAAACTAGACACGGCTAACCCTAATAGCGAACTATTGTAACTCAACAAGAATCGGCTCGTCAAGTTATTTGAGTTGTTCAAGATGTTATCCAAATACATATTGGATTAATCCCTATCTATTGATCGCATACTATATTCTGATTCAAGTACCCTTGTTATAAGTACCTAAGTAGATGCCAACCCTTGATGTACCGTTGCTATTTCATTTGATCTTGTTGGTTCCATCAAATATTTAGATCGTTAAACTTGAGTGAAAGATAGAGATGCGCCGAGGAAGTTCGCTGCATCGACTTTTAAACGGTTCGCTTCTCTTTGCTTCGATCCGAGTAGTACAAACAAAAACGTTTAATCGGTTTTAGGAAATTCGTTAAGTCTAGAACATTATTTGTTGAGTTTTTGGAAAAGCTTCAGGCATCCATGTGATGATGTTTATCTATGTTTTAGGTATGTGATGTTTCAATAAGAATGGAATGGATAATAATGTTGTATAGAAATAAAAACACGATGAAGGAGCATAATTGGATCATAATTACCATGAATAGGACTTTTCTGACTAGAGAGAGATCCAGTGATGATACAATTTTTCGGCGCCATCTTGTTTTACAATAGGTATTGACTAAATTGACTTATAAAAATGTCTTACATTATCAATTTACAGAAATAAACATTTCATTTCATTTTTAGGGTTCCGTAGGTACCCGAAGGGTGACACACGGAACCCTATTACTAAGCCTCCGCTGTCCGTCCGTCTGTCTGTCAGCGGGGTGTATCTCATGAACCGTAATAAGTAGACAGTTGAAATTTTCACTGATTGTGTATTTCTATTGCCGTTATAAGAAAAAAATAATAAAAAAAATAATTAAAGGGGGTTCATACAAACGTGTTTTTCGGCGTTTTTGTCTCGATCTTATTACGGTACGGAACCCTTAGTGGACCAGTCCGACTCGCACTTGGCCAGTTTTTACTATACCTTTCTATCTAAACGAAATATTAGATAGGTATTTGCCTTAAAAGTTAACTAAAATTCTATTACCATTCTATATTTTCTGTTTATCAGCGTCTTAAACTCCTAAAAACCTGACGCAAAATATTAAAAAAGTAAAAAAAGCAAAAAAAAAACATTCATGCAATCACATTAACACTTTGCTTGTTTATGCACTCCATTCATTTATTTAACACTTAAAGATCGCGTGCAAACAAAAATCTTAACCCGTAAATGCGAGTGCGCGCTCAAATTAGTTAACCCATCTTTATACCAGCAGGTTACCGGGATCTTTATTAACCTAATTGCTACATTTGCATACCAGTCCATGTAAGGCTCAATTATGAACTCATCGACCCAAATTATGTTTTAAAACAAATAGAGGTCGAAGCTCTACATAATGTTTGGGTTCATTATATCGGGATCATAAAAATAACATTGTTGCGTCGTTTAGTGAAGGGAAATCATGGATAATGGTATAGAAAAACATTTTTATGTTAGTTCAGAATTGTTTTTGTATTAATAACACTGAGGAGGTTAAAAAGGTCAGTTGAATACTTTTTATCAATACCTAATACGCGCGGTGTTTACAACGACTTAAAACCTAAGTTAGTTATTAATGTATTAAGCTCATAGGTACACCTTTCTTAGGTTTAGGTTAGGTTTAAAGAAACTTTATTCTCAATAAAAACAATTACATGTCACTTACTTGAGAACAATAACTAACACATAAAAAAACAAATTTAGGCTCGACAACATCCATGAACAGAAATACTAATTAAACTTAAAATTAAAACTAAAACCTGTTCCATTCAAAGCATTCATTTTTCAAATAATATTTGATTTGCAATCAGGTAATGGCTCAGCTGGGTGGTTCTTCCGTAATAAATTGTCTAAATGATGTTAAAAATCGCATCAAAATTCGTTGCGTAGTTTAGAATAACAACGCGGTCACACGGCTGTCAAAAATAAAGAAAAAAAAGTTGCCTTTCATGTCTGTACATAAAAGGCGACTTTATTTAATTTAATTATGTATAGATAATTCAAGCCAGCCACTTAAAATACACGTGTACGGTAGCTACACGTGTAGACTAACCCTCTCAATGTATTACCCATATTTGCAAAATAAAATTCTATTCTATTCTATTCTATTCTATTCTCACTGACCGCCAAAAGGAAAATTGTTGGCAGTTCTAATCAGACCTTAGTTTATTGTAAAAATATGTTTCAGTAACAATTTGGCTAACAGATTTTTTTTTAATGTTTACTATGTTTGCTTATCACAAAAAGTACTTTAAGAAAAGTAGAGAAGTGTGGAAAAAATGGCAGGTAATCTGAAAAGCTCAACGCAGATGGTGCTGGTTGTGTTTGGGGTCACACGAACTGTCAAACATTGGTTATTTCTTAGAAGCGACGAAGTTTTCACCAAAGTTAGGTATTTTTCTTGGAATAAAAATGTGGCAGTGTTGTGTATAGATACGCAATCCACCCACAGGGTTACCGGGTTTAAACCCAGGTGGGTTTAAACCGGATGTAATTGTGTTTAAACTCGATTTCCAACCTTTCGGTTGTAAATGATTTTTGTATAAAAAAATATACTTACTTACCTAACTTTACTTGTTCTACAATAACAGTACGGATCCCTAAAAAAATTTAGTGAGATAGACGTACCTTTTAAATTCACGGCAGTAGTATATATAACGAAATTAAAAGGAAAACTATCACAGCTAAGTAGGCTTTACAAGTTATCAAGTAATAATCGACCAACTTACATTCCGTATGAGAGAACATGTTCTTCAACTACAAAGTTAAGTTTGTTCTTGCGATAAATTCATCCCAACTACAGAACCCTTCATTGTGCGTGGTCCGACACGCACTTGGCCGGTTATTTTTCAAAATACTTTTGCATTTTTATTTCGAATTTCATTCTTCAATTCTTTCACATTCCAACTAATCTTGTCATTTTTTCATCAGTAAATCTCAAAATTCCCGGATATAAAATCAACACACGAAAAAGATTCAAATTCCCTTCGAGAAACTGAACTGTCATGACCGCCAAAAACACCAGCGCCACCAAGCGGGAGTAATGGCGACAAATAAATGACCAGTGGTGGCCCGGTGGTAACGGAGGCGACTTATGATTTGTGTACTTATGATGTGTTATTTCATCACTCCTCTCAAAACGGTGAAGGAAAACATCGTGAGGAAACAGGCATGTCCTAGGACATGATTCGAAGACATGTGACATCCGCCAACCCGCACTGGGCCTGCGTGATGGATTATGGCCCACTTTCTCTCACAGAGAAGAGGCTTGTCTCAGCAGTGGAAACATTATAGGAGCATTATATGCTAAATGAGGAGTTGAATAAAGTGTAATAAAACTGCTTCACCCCAGCATGGACACTTACCGTTGTGATAATACAATATAATAATTTTGATAATTCTATATAAAATATAAAAGACCAATACCTTACCATACCATAATACCATACCACAATACCTTACCATAATACCTTACCATAATACCTTACCACAACACCTTACCATAATACCTTACCACAACACCTTACTTACCATAATACCATATCACAACATTTTACCAAAAATTTCAAAGACCAATTGCGCGTCCGTGACCTCGACGCGACAACCGAGCAAGAAGATTTTCAAAATTGGTCACCCACCATTACCTGACTGACTACTGATAGCTGTTCCAAAGATAATCCCACGAATTGAGTCATTTCGGTGTTGCCAGCACAACTAATCGATTACAAATAGTCGAATACAAAAATAAATAACCTTGATCACAATAAATTGTGTCAAAAAGTCCAATTATGAATCAAAACCTACCAAAAGCTTCTACTAATAAATCATAACGTTTCAGGGAAACCAGTTGAAGATTCCACGGTTTCTATTTGCACTCCGAAGTTTAAGTCGACTACAAAATGCAGCTATTATAGCCGTGGAATCCTAAGTAAAATAAGTTTTATTATACGAAAACTATAAACAAACGGTCATGAGACATAACTTTCAGTGAATTCCCACTATTTGGGCACGACTAATGCTTTTAAAAGTTAATAAAAGGTGCAGCAGCGCTATTCAGTTGCCTCATTAAAAATATCACACGGGGAATAAAAATAAGGCTGGTATGTATAAATAACCACGACCTCCATATAAATCTTGGTTTACAGTTCGCAGGGTTGTCGAAACATTGCCTTTTTTATTTGGCAATGGATGGCAGGCAAGCTACTGGGAAAGTTGAAAGAAGCAACGGAAAATATGGCAGTGTGTTTCTAATGCGTAAGAGTGCCAACTACGAATGAGGTTTCATTAAAAAAAATATATAAATAGGTTTACTCTTCGAATTTTAAAGATGCGACAGTGAAATCTAAACGTCAGACTTGAGAATAAATATTTGAGGAATAGAAAATCAAAATTATGGTCCAATAATTTTCTTGTAATTTTTAAACGAGATAATATTTATATATTATATACGCTAACAAACTTAAAATAATAATAATATGTAAGTACACGTATATTATAAAAAAAGAGGGGAAAAAATCATAGCGCGTAAAATATTTTTAATTTTAAGGCAATACACCTTGATAAAGGTGATACTAGAAATTCAAAATTCATATTTGAATTTAATATTAATTCAATTTTAATATCTGCCAAAAATATCTTTACCTGGTAACTTTGCACACGTCTGAGGTTAACCTGCAAACGCGGCTTCGTCAACCCTCGCCGACATAGCTTGGCTACCCGCAATGAATACTCGAGTTTTCTGCCTCAACTGGGGGGTGGAAATGTACGGCAATATGGGAATAAAATCCTGGATTTAATCTTCGCACAAGTCGCCGTTTAATCTTGCAGTAGATATGGCAAGGCTAAATAATAAATGTATACGCGATCAGCTTAAATTGCATTGTGGGAGAGTTGTACCCTTAGCAGAGTGTTTGAGGGTTATAGTAAAAGTTCTTGTTCGTTAAAGAGTATGAATAGAGATGTGAACTTGTTTTACAATTTTACAATTTTACGCAGTCAATTGTTTCGAGCAAATACATCAAATTATGTTTGATTTTGATGATTAATATCATTATTAATTCACAGCGGCTTCGTTACGATTGTAACAAGGATGAATGACTGTTCATGAGCACAATGTCTATAATTTATGTGAGACGGTCGGTTATGTTAACCCGCTATTTATCCTTATGTTGGCGAGAATTACTGTAAAGCTTTGAAAAATAACAAAGAAAGTAAACAAGTTTGTAGGGCTGTATCTACAGTAAAAATGAGGTATCTATGTTACCTACCTACTTTTTAAATCTTTTTTTTGTCTATTTCATCTCAGACAGAATAAAATACTCGAATCTACTCAATTGATTACGGGAAGATTTTTGTTTTCGCTAATATATCGAGAGACTGCGAAATATTACGCCCGCGCCAAAGCAGTTTTCCCTGCTTCAAACAGTTCCTTAAATTTCTATTCTAACTGTAATGTGAGCAAGAACGGCTAAACCCTGGAATTTGTAAACATATTGTGAGTGTAACCTATACAAGGTAGTCTGTAACATAAACATCGCTCGAAGCACAAGGTCAAAATGTTATGTTCATAGATTAACTTTTTTTTCTGCCTAAAGGCAAAAAGCTTGAAGTGAGGCTTACACAGAATACGCCGCGTTAAATACAGCCCAAAATAACGCTGTATTTCGAAACCAAAAATACATCCGATTACAATGCGTACAAAAATAATGAAGCGAATTTATTTATTTATGTGCGTTTGTAAGGGTGAGCTAGTTTGTTAAGGGAGCTAAAACCTCATTATTTAGACAAGTTAATAAGAATTCCTAAGTCGCATTTACGTCAAGAAAGACGTAAGCAACTCCGTAAGACATCAAGCTAAGAAAAAAAAGAAAGATTAGACGAAAAACATCCGGAATTAATGTTAGTTTAGAGCATCTGATTTCGTGATTAATTGGGCTTAGCTTACAAAGGATAAAATGTTTTAGTATCTAGTTGCTGTTTGGATTTCAATTAGTTAAGCATCAGCTATAAAAAGTTTGAGATTTATTCGTCCTGTCGCTTAAGAAAGGACTTATGTAGTTCGTTTGTTTGGTACGTAGTACTCGTAACCAGCGTGCGTGTATGACCAAAATGTATGAACGTAAACGAGGCAAAAGGAGTTTGTAAGGATCGTAGCAGTTGGCGTTCTGTACGTTCTGCCTACTCATATGGACAAAAGGCATGATTTTATGTATGTATGTTATTTAGTTTATATCGAAATAGTTGTAATTTTAATATACCTTGTAATTGGAAGCATCTCTTAAGAATTTATGGCATTTTCTTCCTATCAAACGCACTAAAAATAAAATAAAATAAAAGTAAATACCTTTTATTTCTTGTGGATTATACAGTTTCTTTATATATCTCTACTTAATATAAATCTCTATTATTTATCTTATCTATTATATTATAACTTATAACAGTAGCAGTATCTTAACCTATCTATTTTTTTTAACTTTTTGTTTAAAACAGTTTCTTATTATTTCTAGTATAGTATTCATATTTTAATTTTGTTAGTTTATTTTGTTAGTTTTATATTCCATATATTTAAGAATTAGAATTAGTTTTTGTTAGTAATTGTTAAAAAAAAAAATGTGTTCATGTTATCTCCAAGAACCCCGGGAAGGGTGACGGCCTGCTCCAAAGATCAATCTGACTTATCAAAATCCAATTCAAATCCAACTACATAAATCAACAATCAAATTTAATTAAACACAACAACAAAATGAAACAAATCATCGACACTATTAATAACACCAACAGTTTGTGAAATAAAATCATCACTACAGTCAGTTACGCCTACGTCATTGGAAGACAATGCTCAATTACTTCTGCCACCTACTGCTTCAGGATTGGGTTCGTGTTCAGTGAAATGAGAATCTTTAATAAATGTTGGCTTATTCATCACTTCGCTGACAAGTCACTGCTTGTTTGTTTCATAAACGTAAACGGTTTGAGGTGATCAATTTGAATATATGAATGTTGAAATCGTTTTATGGTTTAATGTATCAAGTTTTATAAGTCTTAAGAAGTTAGAAAAAAATATGTTTTAGCAACATATCGTAGATAATTTAAAACATGCAGCCATAATAGGAATGACATCAACATGAGCGAAATTAATCAAGCTTTCACGCCGGTAGTACATCTCCGCCGCGAAACCATAGCAGCAAAATCGCAGTAGTTCAATTCAACTGACTGGCGTCATGTTCCGCTATTCGAAATTTGAGTAGCGGAACTCGAGTAGTGGAACATGACGTGAGCCAGTTGAATTTAACTACTGCGGTTTTGTTGCTACGGTTTCGCGGCGAAGGTGTGCTACTGGCGTCAGATGTCAATAGATTCATCGTTTCCATCGGGAATTGTAAATCTAATGTAAAAGAAGTAATCACAGATGTGTCAACATTTTATCGCTACAGACAGATAAGTTAAAATTGAACCGTGTGCGGTACAGCATTTTAAGAACTCAGTGCAGTAAAAAACAACATAGAAATGAAGGATCATATTACGAAAATCCATTAGAGTTGCTCAATAAAAATAGACTCGGCTTTACATGTAGGGACGGTACTAAAATCAGTCATTCGAAATAAAACAGCGATAAAAGGAATCTCACTGATCGTCTTGATAAGGACGGTAAATAAAATAGATTGATGTGGTTAAGCCATTAGGTAAGACTTAAGAGAAATGTCTTTATATCTAAGGCACATAGCCGAGCTGTTGACCACTGCTAGACAATAAACTTGGATAGATGCGGTGATGTGGAGAAAATTCCAGCTTTTTAGGTAAATCTTAGAGATTATTATAGTGTTAGTGTGATTGAATCTTTATTTTTGACTTAACTATCGCTACGTGGCTTTACTGCATGATAGTCAAACAGAAAATGAAATAGATGAATCTATGGAAATTGTCTCTAAAGTAATAGGACTCATCGTTATCAATAACAAGACTATTTTCTTTATATCTGACCTTAACCAGCCGTGACTGAACCAGATTGATAATAAAGCAACCAACATGACTATTTCATAAAAAGAACTCCAAAAAAGGCTTTACATAAACCAGAGACGACTGCTTTTATATAATACAATATTCCTTGATACCGAACAAGTATTTCATATTCCTTGGTAAGATACTTTGAAATAACGATATACATAAACAAGTGAATAAAAGAGAGAATATGTTAAGCAAATTGAAATGAAACGATTTCAGAAATGGTACAAGAATGCTGTCGAAAATGACTTTGTGCCATATATGGTACATAACAGTCTGTGCTTAGCTTGTTTGAGTCTGAATATATTGATGGTTTATTCTGGTGAACTGTACGAAATACTTCTGTTATGAAGTGTTTTGGAACGAAACGAAATTGTGCATTGCTATATTTTGGTTTGAACGTAGCTTAGGAATTTAGGATCTTCTCATCTGCAGCAAGTTATGGGGATAACCTTTTCTCCTTGGCTGCCAACTAATTTATCAAGTGTGGTGATAATGAAAAACGGATCAGAATCACGACCATTCTTTGTTACAGTGTTCTTATTGCCCGGCTTTTTACCAGCCACATCTGGGAACCAACAATCTTAATACGATAAGCTTCCTCGAACCTTCTTTGACCAAAAAAGTAACAATGAATTCATAATTCATTCGCCATAATGTACCTACTACAATCTTCCGCGCACACGCATAACAGAATAAGACGATCTATACAAGGAATAAGAGCCGATATCTTAAGAATCAACATGGCCCGCCCACAAGAGACATAATGTCTCGAACAAGTTTCGAAGCAAGATGCTGTACTAAATTAGCCTTGTCCACTTTTATAGTCGAACATTTGTGATGGTGACAGTGAGTGGTGCCAACAGACGGACATGTCTGGCTTTCAAAAGATGTGATTGCGCTGACAATGGTAGTTGTAATTGTGTACTTAAAGTGATAAGTGGAAGAATTAGGGGGTCAAAGTTTTGTGTCGATTTTTTGTGTTGCGATTCGATCGTTTTCTTTACTTTTGCAGTTATGCCATTTGTTATGAGTTGGTGATCGTTTTTTTGTTTGTTCAGATGGAAGGATTTGGTACAAAGTGAAGAGTATTATGCCTGCATACTTATCTTATTTTGACTTCTTCTTCATTCTTCTTTAGCTCTGACATGAATATATTCTAAATTATGAAAAATATAACATACCTATCCAAAATACACACAAACACAAAAACGGTGTCTTTAATGAAAAACAGGTCAACTGTAATTCTTTTGAAGTTGATTGCCCTAAATAATATGGACAAATAACGGAAAATAACGATGTCTCTATTATGACATTCGATGAGAACACAACCATGCGTTAAATTGACATTTCAAGAAAATAATATTATTTTGGGTAAACTCCACTGTAAATAATTCACAATGGGATAAGATATATATATAATTCTTCTGTACCTATGTGTGTATGTCACTGAATTCCTCCTAAACGGCTAGACCATTTTTTTGTGTAAATATGAGTGGGTCCCTGGATAATTTACATTTACAATTGGACCCGGTTGGCAATTTCAAAATCTCTCGTGAACGTACATCGCTAGCCTAAAATCGGCTGTGACGCACGCGGCGACTAAAGTCGTTGTGTATGTACCTGGCATTTGAATCATCTGACTCATCATTTTTATAACAATAATAAAAACCCATGTATCTTGTTTCTGTTGTCTCAACCACGAATTGAGAGAGACCACCCCATTTGAACGTGGGTGTCTAACAAGAGCGACAGAAAGATCAAAATAGACACAAATCTCTATAAGAGATACATGAATACTATAGTACAGTGAGCCGCACGTCTCTAGTAACAGAACCAGTATAAGCTCGCCTCTTATACTACGTTAGACTGTGGCTAAGCCAGCTGCGGCCGATGAGCGGTCGGTTGTAGTCTATGCTGTAGTAACGCAGCATTATGAATCGTTTATTAATAAATCGACTAAACCATGGATTAATTACTACATCGCTGATGAATTACTAACTGTAGTGTACTATTGGTACGTGTGGCTGAATTACGTGCAGGTATCCTGTGACTTAATTATGTAAATTACGATATTTAGGTGCTTGTAATTAATACTCACAGCGGTAACGATTTAAAAAATATCTACCTGTAAAATAACAACGAGTGAAGCAAAAAAATATTTAATTCTGATTCTGCTTCTGATATGCCCAAAATAAGTTCGGAAATAGCTATTTGGTTTTGTGTGATGACATAGACTTATCTAGACATTTAGATTTATGTTGTAGATGTTTTATTATAAGATTAGCTCAAAAAAACTCAAAAATTAGCTGAAAAGACCACAGCTGGCCTTGAAATGAACAATGCTTTGTGCACTCAAAATATTCCCTAGCAATGGCTTTTTATTAAAGCTATAGAAAGACAGTACAAAGGTAACAAGAAATATTTATTTACCTTTGTGTAATTCAATTATTACAATCAGTATTACATGAAAGATGACTCTTGTAACTTTTAATCCCATGAGTTTAGAAGCAAGTCACTCTCTATAAACAGTTCACAACAAGTTTATAGAAAATTGTGCACGATGACTGTCAATTTATTTGACGATCCAACATTTTACTTCTTTAATAACTGTGTTGTAACAATTTTGAAATCAATTACTTGCCGATAACTGTTATCTAAGTACTTAGTTATCTACAGAACAGTTATAGTTTAGTAATAGCTTACCTCCTAAAATCATTGGTAGAAAACCGTACAATATTTATAAAAGACACAACTGATTTTAACACAAATGACAAAATGAGGGTACTATCGACATATTATTTCTTATCTCTGCCTTACTCTTCGAGGAATACATTCGTTATGTTATTTGTAACAAAAAAAACTTTTGTGATGATGACAGACCGAAAATTTTAATAATTATATTAATAATTCATTATTTCCCTCTCCATTAATAAGGCAATTAATATGCCCATGCGCATCAAACAAGATGGCGGTCGGTGGGTGTGGTGACCCAAGTCGCGCGCGCTCATTGGCGCCAGTTATCATTTAATTATGATTCAAATGAAGATGGCTCGATAAAACGCTCGCTACTGTATTCCGGTCAGTGATTCGTCTTCCAATAATTCTTGAAGAAAGACAAAAATGTATCTATATGTTCGTATGCCATACCTCTAATCCATTAAGTAGGTTTATAATTTTGTAGGTATTGCTTTAATGTAATAGTCTAAGATCCGAAAGATCCAATGTATGAACGACCTGGGGTCGTATTATGACGTATTAATGCCACCACTATTCCAGTGTGAGTGAGAGACGGAGCTATACAAGCCCGCTGGCACCATCCTTTTTTCGCAGTGGAATAATGATGGCATTAATACTTCATATGAGTGCCTCATACGTTTAATGGATGAAACGTATTTTATATAAAATTTAGTATGTTAAAAAATATATCGCGAGTAGATTGACTAAAAAAAATCCAAGCCAGACTAAAATTAATTTAAAATTCAAAAATGACTTTTTTTCAAAAATTGTACCCATACGTTTCATTAATAAATTTAATACCAATCGGAAGTATTTTTTTCCTGGCATAACTATGGGTTGGCAGATATAAACAGGTAAGTCAATACTAGAAATTTACACCCATCTGTTTAATAAATAAGTCTTATATTAAAATAAGCGCTATTTCATGGCGAATACGGTGATAAAGGGTTGTCTGCGAAAAATCTGGTTTGAATGACGGTTGGCGAGCTTTGATAGGTGAAATTTAAAAATATTTGTTGTATAATATACTATAAATGTTCTTCTAAGTAAAAATATGATAGCGATATTTACTTATCTTGATTTTTTTTGTGTTCTATCAGGAAAGTAAATAAAAAGAAACAAAGCAAACAGTAAACATTTTTTTATAACACCAAAAAAACATAGTATAAGGATCTTGCGTTGTGTGCTAAAGAGTCTGACAACCAGTCTTACCAAGGAGTATCGTATTACCCAGTTACTGGGTTGTGGAGGTCAGATAGGCAGTCGCTCCATGTATAATATTGGTATTCAGCTGCATCCGGTTGGAGTGAAAGCTGACCCCAACATAGTTGGGAAAAGGCTAGGCTGATTGATTGCGTTAATTTTAGCAAGAATTTAGTTTGATTTGGAACTGAAAAAATTCATACGTCGAAGGTCAATATTGTCCGTTGATACCTATTGATAGAAGGACAAAATTATAACTTAAAACTTATCCTTTCTTCGCTGTAACGTTACGTAGTTCTATCCCATTCAAATTCACTATGTCTTACCCTATTTACTGTCTACCTCATCATACAAGCCATAACCTGAATCCTAACTCATATTGTAAATGCGAAAGTGAATTTCTTTGTTTGTTACACTTTCACGCTAAAACGGCTAAACGGATTTAGATGAAATTTAGCACATGGGTAGACCGTGACCTAGTTTAGGACATACGATACTTTCTATCCCAGTAGTACGTTCCCGTGAGATAATTTCCGACCTGTAGGTCGGAAATTATCGCGTACGCGGGCGAAACGGAGGGCAAAAGCTAGTAATATCATAAACACACAAAAATAGAACCTATGACCAAAAAGAGTCGAACAATGGAATGATATTCAATCTCTATCTATTTTAAGTGATTCCTTCCCCAGAGATAGCCATTAATTAATCAAATATTCGTAGTAACTATAAAAATAATGTAGCACATCATTATCATCCTACGTAAAAGATTTTCAAGAATATCAAGAAGGTCATTCAACTTTAGGTCTTGTGAAATGTTTACCTTCGTGCACACGTCACCGTTTCTAACAGGCCCGAAGTTTTCCTTAACTATTTTGCTAAACTGGTTTCTCTGTATTTCTATAATGAATGTAGGACTAACATTTATTTATAATTGCTACAGTTTTTTTTTTTCATGTTTTACTGACATAGTTGGAAATAATTACGCTAAGGGTTGTTGAGTTTAGACGGGTGCTTCAGGCGATTTTTGTGGTACGTAGATGACGTGTACTTACGCACATACGCATATACGTTCCTCTTTACTGGACCAATTGCTTACTTGTTCCGGGACGTGAATCGATGTTATACAGTGTCAAATAAAATTAGGTATAAAATCGTTTTGTTTTTTTTTTATCACGTTTGGTTTTTTTAAACAGATATTACAAGTAACCACACTACCAGCGAACCAAGATAACCGACATAGCACGAAGAATTGTCAAACTTAAGTGGCAGTGCGCAGGGCACATTGCTCGCAGAACAGATGGCCGATGGAGCCGAAAGTTTCTGGAGTGAGTGGACAAATTGCTTACTTGTTCCGGGACGTGAATCGATGATATGCAGTGTCAAATAAAATAAGGTATAAAATCGTTTTTTTTTTATCATCTTTGGGAAGCTTACACAGATCCAAACTGTCATTTTAAACTGATACTTCAAGTACCTACACTACCAGCGAACTTAGATAACCGACATAGCACGAAGAATTGTTAAACTTAAGTGGTAGTGCGCAGGGCACATTGCTCACAGAACAGATCGCCGATGGAGCCGAAAGTTTCTGGAGTGACGATCGCGTCAAAGACGTAGCGTTGGAAGCCTACAAGGTGGACCGATGACCTGGTGAAGGCCGCAGGAATCCGCTGAATGCAAGAAGCACAGAACCGGTCGAAGTGGCGGTGCTTGGGTGAGGCCTATATCTAGCAGTGGACGTCTTTCGGCTGAAATGATGATGACACTACCAGCGGTCGATGACCCCAAAGAAAAGAACTTTATATAAATCTTTTTTATTTTGTCTTGTTATGTTTAGATATCGATACCCAGAACATCTGCGGAGTTTCGCTATGTAGTTTAATTTGACCCTGTTTATAGACCAAGACATTCTACTCTTGTTTGTGAATTTCTGCTACTTTCTTTCGATCTGTGCAACATCAATAGTAGCATTGTAAAGTTATGTCAATATTTAAGTATTCAAAAGTTCAAAACGATTGAGGTATCAAACAATAATTTGAATAAACATTAGGAAAACCGACTACCTATTTGAAAACAGTAAGTACCTACTTCAGAAAACGTTAATTGGTGTTGCTTTTGGTGCGAACACGAACCTTTTAGAAAAAGGTTGCAAACTTGCAACACCGATGTAGTTATAAAAAAAGAAGTGTTAAAACGCTCTATTTTTACTTTAGAATTTCTAATGAGTAAAATATTTTACTGAGTATAAGTTTGTATGAAAAGAAAAAACAACTACCTACATAAGTACAGAAATGGCACAGCATGTATAGCAGTGATAGCCTAGTGGTGTGTCCGTCGGACTGCCAAGTCATAGGTCTTGAGTTCGAACCCAAGGCAAGCACCTCTGAGTTTTCGGATTCATGTGTGTATTGTATAATCACTTGCTTCAAAATGGTGAAGTAATACATCGCGAGGAAACCGGCATGCCTGAGAGATATTTCTCGACGGCATGTGAAGCCAAGTCAGAGACCCATGGACTGCTTTAAAACGCTGACACCAAGTTACTTTTTACTACTGATCTTTAGATAGCAATATATTCGAAGTACCTAAACGACATTGCAAGAAATCTGCTAAAAAGCGTTAAATAAATACTAGCGGTGCTACTAGGGGAAGAATAGACCAATGACAGTACGATTGATTAAGTGGGAGCTCAATTCTTAAACCCTGATTCACATTGTGCTATTAGGCATACCATAAGCATTACTTGCTTAAATGAAGACTCCAAACCCAAAATTGTTTGTGAATACTTTTGGTCACAATAAACGTTATTCTTATCTTATTCTTATCTTATAAGTTGGAGCAATAATACAAGTTGCACCGTCTAAACAGTATTAAGACGATGCAAGTCGTCGTCGGAGTAATAGTCTATACCATGGACAAGTGATGTTGGAACGTCGGGCGTGATTGGATTCTTAGATTATTTATTGTACATAGTTTCGGTTTTTATTTATATTTTTCAATTTTTATTGTTATTTTTGTTTTATTTATTTGTAATCCCCTAGTGGGATTTATCTAAGTCCGTAGATGTGTCCGTGGCATCACAGTGGGTCCTATCAGAATACCAGCGCGGTGGTATTTATTATCGCCGTATTATGCTGAGATAGGGGCCTTTTTGGCCTCGCACAGGTCGTTATTATTTTGTTAGTTTTTTATACTTAAGCTCCTTATTTATTTTCTTATTTAATTTTGTTTTTTTTACTGTTTGTATTTCCTGTGCGTGTCCCAAATAAAATATTTTTCTTTCTTTCTTTGTTTCAAGTCATTTATTGCTTCAATTTTTTTAGGGGAATATATAAACGCACTCATAAATAATGTTTCACACTTTAAAATGTTTAGCTTTAAAATTAACCAAATAAAATAATGGTTTCTACTATAAATATGCTTGAATGAACTATGAACTATAAATTTAACTCGCAAAAAAGGTTAGGTTAGGTTAGAACTGTGACCCCCTAAGCCAAAAACGACTATAATAGATACAAAAAAAAAATTAAATGAAAAAAATAAGAAAAATAAAAACAGTTATAGTGCAAACCATTATTTTCGTAGGTATTTTAATTATGTTGTTTATTTAATTATTACTTTATAGTGTATATTTATTTTGTAAATTTGGTTCATGTTTATTAAAATGATAATATTAAATTATAGATGTACTACACTGGGTCGAAAGCGCAGATAAGCGTAAAACCGATCGTATTACCAAATAGGTGAGAATAATTATGACTTAATGTCTTTCTGTGACATAGTTAATACTGTGTTCCTTAGCAGGCAAATTATGTTGCAATTTATAGAAAATACACAGGAAAAAACTAAAACGACATTAAAAAGTTTCTTCACAGAAATATTCGTGCAATTCGTAGAATATGGTTAACAGTAATGGTTTCCGAGTTCAGTTGTACATACATGCATGCAACTCACTAACTAGATTCACATAATTATGAGTCGTACTCAGAATCTGAGAATTATAATGGGTAGGTCTAGGTACACCCTATGTACATTTTTAGAGACTGAGTAATTTTATGAAACACTGACTCCTGCACGCGTAGCATGACCACCGTAGAAACGGGTTTTGTCGACACAAGAATAGACAAAATGACAGATAAACAATCACAACTCTCTTCAGAAAAAATCTTTAAGAGACGACCGATATTATATAGTCCATTCTATTGCAAGTTTAAAAAAATCCAGTTAATCGTATTATTTCGCGATAATTTGATGATAAGCAAGCTTGAGCACAAAATTATTTCCGTAAAAACGTTAATTTTGATTATTTGTATAGGTAATCTCATAATGCATCATTCTCTTTTTTTTTTCAGAAAAACCTAACGAGATGAACTTATTACAATAGAATTAGTTCCCAAAAAAAAACAAACGCTATTAAAAACTCCTGCGTCGTCTAAATAAACACTGACTCAACTAAAACGCACAAAAAATCACCATGATGAACTTTGTCAAGGTCAAAACATTTTAATCGAAAAATGGCTTCAGTTTTTTTCTCCTAACCAAGTTATTTCCTACATTTCTCTTACAGAAACTTGATCCCAATTACTAGTCTTATTAAGATCAAAATGGCGTGTATGAATAATGGTAAAAGGAGGGCAGATGATAGGCTTGTTACCGCTTTCCAAAAACAAGGTCCGAGCCCCTTCGGCGGAATTGATAATTTACTCGTTCGAAGGGCTATCATTAAGGTCGTTGCCTATAGAATGATTGTTGGTTACATACATACGTTTATGGAGCCCAGACGGCGGCCTGAGAAGAACAAACAATGTTTCGGATCGTTAGCAACAGAATTATAACGAGGGGTTATTATAATGACGTAACAACGAATTCCAAATTTAAGTCCGATGATCTTTTGCAGGTGGGTCTTGGGTATCCGGGAATTCAACAGGAAGGCAGTGTGACACTAAATAATATCTGAGGTTTTTTTTTAATGGTATTGTTTACATCGGTCTGTTAATTGGAGCTTTAAGTTTTTGAAGCTAGTCCAGCTCAATCAAGTAAAATCATTCATTTGGGATTAGCAATTATTGCAAACGTACCTTATTTACTGTAAAATAGTTATGTTTTGTGATCATTTACAGGCTCCAATCACCAAAGACCAAACTATTTATTTTCCACTTCATTTCAAACACGACAACGGAAACGTTATCCTGGCCTGGACAGGATAATGCGTAAATAATTACATTATTACTACCGGTTAAATGAAAAGCATTTATGTCATACAGAAGAACAAAAAACAGACTCGCTTCATTGGTTGTAAGCACGACATCGGACGTAAAAGGTACAAAAGAATGCATTTCATGGCATGAAGTTGGCCCTACTGCGAACGGACTGAGCGCACAGTGTGTAATGTCCTTACCGACCCACAGGATCATCTTTTTCATTGAATTATTTGAGTATTTTAGTGTATTTAAGTCCAATGGAGTTCAAAACAGACGTAAAAGTAATGTCTTCCAAATAGAACAGAACTTAGTATTGATTTACAAGCACCATTTTTTCCTGCCCCATTTATCGAATTACAGATTTCAGACAGTCGTGGTAGCTCTGCATATCTGACTGTGGAGTAGATTCACGATGCATTCTGTCTTTATATTTAAGCATCATAATCATAATGGGTAACGTCTTTCCAGTTATTGCTAGTATTGGTTACGGAAATAACCACAATCAAGAAAAACAATTATCGCATCAACAATTCCCTACAAACTAACATTTTGCATAAATTCAACAAAAGTCAACATTTCTCTATTGCTAACGCGAATAGCCGTACTTTTGCTGCACGTGAACCCTGATTACGACCTTAACAAGTATAATAACTGTAATTTTAAATCTAACCACAGTTCTATTCGTAGAACCGTTCTACCTTGTTTCCTTTGGTAAACGTGGTTAGGAGGCTTTTTTTGCTGGCCGAGTTACGCCTCAAAGTCGGTAATGTGGTGGCGGTTTTGGCAGATTCGATGACTTGCTATTGTTTGAGTTTTTACAGGTTTTCGTTGATTTTTAGTCTATGGTTACGTGATGAATGTGGTGAGTCTTGAAACCCTGTATTTTTGCGTGGGTACCTATGACACGTTTCGAATTTAAAATTGCTCGTTTATTTTTAGGGTTCCGTACCTCGAAAGGAAAAAACGGAACCCTTGTAGGATCACTTCGTTGTCCGTCCGTCAGTCTGTCAAGACCCTTTTTCTCAGAAACGCGTAAAGGTGAAATTAATATAAAATATGTAAATCTATGTTCCCTTAGAGCTCTAAAATAATCAAGCTTCTAAGTCAACGCAATAAAAAAATACGCCCATTTATACGACATATTTCTATACTCGCCAATAAATCAAACCTACAGTGTACTTCCCGTTGACCTAGAATCTTGTCAAGTAATTTGGCAGGAAGCGAGGTCTCACAACACATGTAAACGAAAAAGTCCGAAAATACATACTTTTTTTTTGCAGTTGGAGAATTGACCGTGACGTAACGATCTTTGGGAGAAAATGTTTTTCAACTACAATGTTAAGTTTGTTCTTGGGATAAATCCCAACTACGGAACCCTTCATTGTGCGTAGTCCGACACGCACTTTGCCGGTTTTTTGATAAAAATAAAATTATTATTAAAAAGATCATCCGGTTACACGGTAGTTGTGTATGTAGTATGTCTAAATAGGTAGATTCAGCAGCATAAAGTGCACTCATTTCTTTGCACAAAATAGTTGAAAAAAAAAATCGCATCTCGTATTATATTTCCTTCAAAATCGTAACAATAAAAATTCTTACATCATTCGATTGTTATCAAAGAACTATCCTTTATAACGTCTAATCGTCATCCGTCATTTTGTGGTCGTATCGTTTTTTCTTCCGGTACCTTTTATCGAACAAAAAAATCCATTCACTCTTATTGTGTGGTATTAGAGTTGAAATTTCAACTGTAGTCATTTTATGTATTTCGTTCGCGATGTATGACACAATTGTTGCAACCGCCAGTTTCCTGTAAAGCGATACTCAGTTCGACCCTGTGGGTGGTTCCAAATGTATCGAGTTGCTTAGAGGGTTGTCACATTGTAGTGGTTGATGCTCGTTCAACAGTTTTTGGTGTAACTTTTGAATGGATTTTTCTTAAAACGTGACTGCTTGTGATATTGAATAACGTCAGCCCACGCACAAAAAAATCAGGGTGGAACTAGGTAGGTACCTATAATGTCATTCCCAATTTTAGCTTCATATCTCTTTTTTTTTTCTTTATAAACATAGCTTTTACTGTGTATATTATGTATGGAGTGCAGTAGATACTTGATTGAATATTGCATGAAATTGCGCAATTAAAATAGTTATTCTGTTGTTTTGGGTTTGTCTTGCCGTGATTAAATCTCTATGTATTCAGATCAAGTGAAATTATATCAAAATTAAAAAAACCCCCGACACAAACATTTCCTCATTTCTCTTTCCTACTCCATCACCAGACCCTGTTCATCATCTATCTATAACCTATTCATTGAGACCGTTCCAATGAGCCCAAACACGATACCTGTGCTGTAAGTTGGTAAGAGAGTTGGGTATTCCGCAAATTCCAGGTGATGCTGCAGCATCAGTTCAAGGTTACGATATTCTTCTAATATCATTGAAGTAACAGAATACCAAATTTCAAATCGAGCAGACCTGTAGAAGTTTCTCACATCCATTCATCAACTAGAAAAGAGCTGATAATCTTCAAACGGTTGAATCGATTTTTATAAAACATATCTAAGAACCATGCATCGCTAGAAAACTTGCTTTCTAATAAAAAAAAACCGCATTCAAATCGGTTCACTCGTTTTAAGAGCTACGGTGCCACATACAGACACACTCACATAACGTTCAAACTTATAAAAACTCCTCTTTTTGCGTCGGGGGTTAAAAACAGAAATTTGGGAGTAAAAGGCAAAAAATATATATATATATATTTCTGACACACATTTCATATAGTTCTTACCAAGATAGTAGACGTTAGGTAAACTGTTTTTAGTTGAACTAAAAAATTCTTGCTACGCCATTTTGTGCCACTAACAACTTGAAAATTGCAACATCGCACCCATAATAGTCGAACCAACAACTGGTATCAGTAGTTTCATAAGCACAGAGGCGAACTGACACAAAGGACAAGCGCAATATTATATTATTTTGTATTGTACCAATTGTCAATCGCAACAACTTGGCCTGTTAGTGTCGCGTACTTGTATTGTGCGATTTCTGGACCGAACATAGTAAATGCAACTCTCTATTTCGACTCATCTAAAATTTGCCACGCTGATTTGAACTATATAACTTGGAGATAAGGTTGTTAGAAGTTTTCAGAAAAGTAAAGGGTAATTTGGTTGAAAAGTTTGTTGGCGAACTAAAGCCGGTGCGGTCGGAAGTGGTCATTAAATTATGTATTTGGTGTATTGCAGCTGTTTGTAAGTTTGCAGTTTTTTCCTCAAAAATGTTTGAAGGTGAAGAATTATTTATTACTTACAAAGGACCGACGTTATTCGATATACGTGACTTGGATGCGCTCTTTGTCGTCCAATAAAACTTATTTGAGTTTAATGAGAAAAAATAATACCTACGCTTAAAATTGTATATTGTACGGTGAAGGTACGTGTTTTACTTCGTATTTTTTAAATAAGTTAGTCCATTCTTAAAAATATTTCACTCCTTCTGGTGAGTTACTTTGAAGTACAGTTTTTGAAGATATTTTTCACAAAAACCCAAGATATTAAAATAATTTAAAAGCTAACAGTCTTAAGGCTCGGAGCAGACAGGTGCGACGCGACTCTGTTGGAACAATTTCTAACTATGAAAACTTCACGGAAATTGTTCTACCGGTGTTGCGTCGCGCCGTCGGCGTCGCATCGCGCCCGTGTGCGGCGCCTTTGATATAAAAATATATACATGTATAGTTGTATACATTATGTACAAACACCATAAGTAGGACTAGATTTTCTTGAACACTTCACAAAACATACAACAAAACTTTATTCTATTATGTTTCTTGCGAAACAACAATGTTACCTAACCAAATAACATAACGTACTTACCTACTTAGTTAACAATAGATAAATTGATATCACGTAGCGCATAGCCTATGCCCATATTACATTTTGCGCTTGACTAGTTCAAATACATTTTGTAATCAATTTTATTACAAAATTAAGTTACATTACGTGTGGTACGCACTATAAAACTGATCAGCAAAACTACTATGAACAATGACCATAATATTGCAGTAAAACCTGCCTAATCCGATTCAGCTTGTCTCTTGCTGTCCTCTCCCAGCAACGCGACAACCTAAGCCGAGGTCCGTACCCCACAGGGGGTGCCCACTGCATGGCCACGACCTTGCCGCTATCAGCGGTAGCTTTGCGTGGGGCGGCGAGTGGTAAAAACAAATATACAAAAATGTATGAAGCACGCCACCAGGCACCGCACGCAGCGGAAGCACGAGCGGTATTTGCCGAGCGGTTCGCGGCAGCGGCGCGCGGTTTGAACAAACGTGCGGGCGAGTGAATGAGATGTCACGACTCAGAGCGGTACGACCGTACGACGGACAGCGGCAGTGCAGCGGCGGACTGAGCGGAAAATAACTAAGAAGAATAAATTACACAAATTATAAATCGACCGCCTATATGGATATCAAAACATCCTCAGAACAAATTCAAAAATGTTATTAAAAGGTTCTGGGAAGAAATTAAACAATATTTTCCAGAATATGAAGCTTAATACAGCTTAATGAAGTTTAATCAAATTGTTAATTTATAAAAGTACCTATTAATATGTTAATATAGGCTGATAGAAAAGTTATCAATAGAGTATTATGTACTAAGTAGATTGGATAACGTCCACCCCGGTGAACGCTACCGAGCATTACGTGGCATGGACAACGCCCCGCTTGCCGACACCGCGCCGCTTGCTGCGCCGTTTGCCGCGCCACTTACCGCACCGCTAGCCGTGCCGCCAAAAGTCTCCTAGGTTAACCTGCGAGATGTTCATTCATAAAAGAAGGGTAAAACCTGTGATAAATAAAAACAAATACAAACAAGGTGAGTTTACATATAATTACTTTAAAGTTTCTGAAAAAGGTGGAAAAGAAGAAGACTGACTGAACTGAGTGTGGTCTACGTTAGTACCAACGAGTACGTAGCATGTAAATCTTCGTAGCACTTAAATACTACTACGAAATTACATACCTACTACGCCGTAGCTCATCAAATCTTTACAATACGAGTATATCGGAATTTCAATTAGATACAGCTGATATTGCTCACGCCAGAGGTCGTAATCGTCATGAACTTCTCCCAACTATGTTAAGGTCGTCTTCCATGCATCTTACATTACATCATATACCAACCTACTTTATTATGAATGATTGTTATGCCCGATACGTTTATGCAAAAGCCAACAAAGAGCATCGTTAAGAAGCTCTGGTGTCAGTTTTTTATTGAATCCAGTAATCATTGTGTGTAATCGGTGACACGTCAGTTTTGTTAATATTCATATAGAGTTGTTAATACCACTTCTAATTACTTAAATATTTTTAACAGCATTTTCTGCATAAAGCATGTTATATGACTTGCAATATGCATTCAATTTGCACAAATAACAATTAAGTCAATGATGAAAGCTTCCTCTTTCTGTTATGAAATTTTACAGCCGATGTTTTAACCTTTAAGACCTTTTAATTATTGGATTTTATTACCACGCAATTTCGATGATCTCACCTAATCTAATATTACAAAATGTCCTTTTAATCACACTCAAAGGATACCCGACACACCCATACCATTACTCTCTATACACACAAGCCAGTAAGTCACATTGTGTCACACAATGGTACAGTAACAATATTTTGTAAGCTCACAGAAAACTGCGCCGAACACAATGTATGTTGGGACCAGAAAGTACTAACAATGATGCATTCATAGTGACACGAGACGACCATGGAAACGGAAGTTGACACTATGATGTGCCAACATCTCGGTACCGGTAGGCTTTGTTTACGAAGACTTCCTTGTAAACGATTAGATTAAAAAAAATGAGGTCCTGCCCGCGGCTTCGCTTCAAGCGCTTCCGATCGGGTAAAAATAATGAACGTACAGATACGTGCATTGTGTAACGTCTTTCTTCGAAATTTACAGAAGCTTAAGCGAAATGTTTGTATAAATTGGTGCTAAATAATTTCTATAAATAACGAACAGTTCATAAAACTTTCAATAAATGAGAATTCTATCAAAATTTTTTAGCAATACCGAAACCACATTACATCACATTGTTACAGTTTTTTTAATCAATACCATAGGCCATGAGTCCTTGACAGATTAATTAATTAATGTGTGAATTGATTTAAAAAAGTAAATGGAAGCTATATTCAATATTAACCCACGAGTTAATACTAGTAGAGTAGGTACTTACTAGATATCAAATTCAAAATATTTTATTTAAACCTACAAGGGCACTTATGAAACGTCAGAAGCTAGGCGCACGGTTCCAATTGGTCGTTTCATATGGAGAAGAGCCGGCAAGAAACTCCACGGTTACTCTTTTAAAAGTAAATGGTATTTACAATGTTTTCAAATTACAGTGTTAATAGGTATGAGAGCACAGTGTTGGTCTATCAACAACTACCAGGTACAAGTATCAGAAAGATAGAAAATGGTCGACAGATCTACAGTATGTTAAGCCTACAACGTTCTCACATTCACAAAATCTAAAAGAAAAGAATCTATATAAAATAAAAATAAAGACCTATTTAAACCAAATGACAGCTGCAACAAAACTAATTTAATAAAAAATATTGATTTTTCAACGTATAAATACCGTGAGTATTTAAATTGTTTCCGTAGGCACGCTTAGTCACTAATCTAGAATCAATCAGTTGCTTAGAATAATGTAATCAGGTCAAAAAGTCTATGGAAAAAAAAACAGGTAGCAAATTGTGAGAGGTGAATCACCATACTACCCAGACGTCACAAATTTTCTATTCTAAAAACTAAAAACGAACAACCCAATTTTGATAGCTGACAAAAAAACTGAAACAAAAATCCTAAAAAGTAACAACGATATTAGCGATCAATCTAAAATTCAACTAACCGTCCATATTCTGTCAAACTGACGTGAACCAACGCTCCCAATTTGACACACCTATCGCCCGTACAATCTAACCTTTCACAACTAAAAACAGTACATTCAAAAATAGTTCTTAACACTTTAAAAATAAGATTGATGCAAGACGAAGTTGTAAATTTGTAGTTGGTGAAACATACGGGCGTTCATTCACGAGATTCGCCCAGAGATTGTGGTCCATCCATCAAGCCGAACGTCAAAACTAATACGGAATCTTGTCCCGTGAGAGTTTCGGATTCGTAATTATGTGTTTCAATGCATCGAGCGTCATCCGATTAAAATTGGCGTCCAATAGGGGAAGACGGACGAGATGCGTTTGAATTACTTTGTTGTCCTATCATGATTCCGTTCTAATAGGCGAAGAAATTAAATTTGATAACATCTGATGGACGTGGTGATGGAGCGGGTTCAGGGGTCGTAAGGCCCGTAGATTTTCTGTGTTTAAATATGAAGGACAAATAAAATAGTGGTTCATGGTGGTATGACTGGACGTTTTTATCACCCTTGAACTTTGTGAATGAACCAATTTCAAATTTAAACCCTTAAACGACAAAAAATTGTTTGAATTGTGAAAGATGGATAGTTATATATATTATAGTCCTCCAGACCGGCGGCCAATCTCAACGGAGACTAGCCTTCGGCGCGGGAGATACTATAGTGCACAAGTGTGTGCGCAGACACAGGTGCACTCTCTCTTCCCTCACTCTCATAGTCCGATGGGACGGTAATCTGACACGACCGGAGAAAGATCAGGCGTAGGACCAACGGCTTAACGTGCTTTCCGAGGCACGGGGGTATCACACCGCCAACTTCCAAACTCCGGGCTGTTACTAAGAAATAGGTACCTAATGGAAAAACCCAATAACAATTTGCCTGACCCGGGACTCGAACCCAGGACCCCACCACGCTCAGCAGTCGCGCTTGCAACCAGGAGACCAACTGGACAGTTATAGTACGTACATAGGTATCTACTTGAGTTACCGTAACAAAACTTTTAGTAACAGCTTTCATTTTTAACACGGAAAGCGTTATTTGAAAAAGAACAGTGCCAACACTAGTGATAACTTTCTTACACTACCTATAAACAGAACTTGTTAATACAACAAGAACTGTAATTTTATGTCACAGAAAACTGTTATTTTTCATAAGTACCTAAACTGTGTCGCTGTCATTTGTTTTACACTAATTTGTACTTTTAGCGTATTTAGCTGTGTGAAAACTGTTCTATTTTCAAACTGTTAATTGTTGCGAACATGTGTTAGAAGTACAGTAAATGGACAAGAAGTGAATCACACATGATTCACAAAATACAAAGTTAGTTTTATTCATTATCAAATTAGTCCTTACACACATCCTGGTTTATCATAAAATAATGCTCGTTTGAACTTTATTCACTGGTGTAGACATCAAACATAATGATAATTGACCAAGAAGCCTAATAAGCGTGGTGGTTAATGGCAAATTCTACTTTTACCACTTCAGGAAGGCATTTTTCAAATTTGAATATGTCAATATGAAAATTTGAACACAACAGCAGATGCATTAAGGCCCCCGCAGAGAAGCGCGATGCGGCAGCGCTACGCGACTCTAGTAGAACAATTTCCATCAAGTTTTCATAGAAATTGTTCTACTTGAGTCGCGTCGTGCTGTCACGTCTCGCCTGTTTGCCTTTAGGCCTTAGCCATCCTGATCCTATCAATATTTAGGTATTAAAAACAAATATTGCTTATAAATAATAAAAAGGTGTTACATTTGAATTTGAAGCCCTGACTCCTGAGCTAGGTGGTACCTGTATTACAGCAGTGCTATTCTGTAACCATCTCACCGTGAGAACTTAGGTGAAGTGACCTCGGAGTGAGCTGTCAGTCCCTAGCAGCAGGTGAATGACAGCTCACTTCACCTAAGTTTTCACCGTGAGATTATTACAGAATAGACCGGCTAGAGTCAGTGTCTTCACCCGTTTTTTGAACATTATCAGCTTATACAATAAAATTAAAATAATGTAAAATTAAGGAAATTTTGTGCATGCATGCTCTCGAGTGGTTTGTGTGCGTGTGTTTATTTGTTGTGTTTTTTATGTGTGATTGAGCTGTATATTGTGTGTAAGCGTGGGCGTGTGTGTGAGTGATTGTGCTTGGTGGCTCGACTTTGGGTTATATGTGGAGTTTTTTGCTATTGAATTATCACGAGCACGTTTATCTCTGAGCTATATGTTATAGATAACTAATCACATATCAACAACCGGTCTAGCCCCGCGGTTTGACATTGACGCGCGGTTTAAGTCACTTTAAAAAGAAATCAGAATTTTTCGGTGTTACCTGTCATTTTTTGATTATTTTTGTTCTTGTTAACGAGAATATCCGTAAGACCATAGGTTAAAACAGCCCACAGACGATAATATCCATTATTTAGCAGTAAAAATAGTGATTTAACCAACCGTAACCAATTCGGTCGAATTACGCGGCAAAAAAATCACTATTTTAGAAAAATTCTGAAAAATGTTTAAAGTGACGTAATCCGCGCGTCAATGTCAAACTGCGGGGCGGTAAATAAGAAATCTATAAGTCATTACTTATCTGTTGACTCCAAATAATCCGCTATTTCTTCTTTCCTTCTTCTTCGACACCTAAACATAATAACTGCAGATTTTTGTAGTTTCAGTAACTCCAAATATACGAATCTTTTTACACTTATGACATACACATAATATCAAGCCCCGGTTCCCCAAGGGTTGGGCAGAGGAGTACCTAAGTACACACATTTCGCCAATTATATTTAAGTCCCATGTAATAGGGGGCGAGCCTATTGCCATCACAAATCCAGCCACCGGGCTGCTACCGAGAAAGTCCATATAGAAAAACCCAATAATACTTTGCCCAACCTGGGAAACGAACCCAGGACCTTAAGCTCAACAGTAGCGCTTGCGACCACTAGACCAACGAGGCAGGTATGACCACAAATAATTAAACAACATCCACTAAAAATGCACTAAAACCTACCCATAAACCTACTGAACCATGGAGACAATAGCATCATCAACGTACAGACGAACAATAATGTTTATGATTAACTTATGCAAATATTTATCCGTGATTAACTCCATGTTGACATAAATTGCCCGGTTATAACGCGCCTCGGTGGTTATGGCGTCAAAACATCGACTATTCATAGTCAGTTTCGATATGTTGATTCTACGATGTTGGTTTAGTCAATGTCTCATAAAAAATAATATTGAGGAAGTAAGGAATAACATAATAGGGGAAAACGTGTTCTTTTGTTTAACTGTCAGTGTTTTGTTTTCATTTTCTTGGCAATTTTTTCCACAGAACTTTACACTTTGGAACGTGGAACGTCGCTGCTTTGCTAGCATCTCGCCATTTCAAGCGCACAATTAAAAATAATGCCTCAGTATTTTCAGATGATTCAGACTAATACAGAACCTCACTCAAAACTCAAGCATTACTTAAAACTCGTTAGCCTTTTGATTGGTTGAAACTTGTTTTAAGTAATGCTTAAGTATTGACTGAGGTTCTGTAATACGGGCCTAAGTATTTCATATCCTTAGAAAAATTTGAGCTATTCTGCAAAGTTAGATAGTCAGTTGATATTGGAGAATGATGCCATCTTCCTACCTTCATCATGGCTATCCTAAAATCCTACATTTAAGCGTAACTTATATTGGTTTATTTATTCATAAAAATAGATCGATGATTGGGCTACATCATACTCGTAGGTATCTCTGAAGGTTAATTAAAGTTGGTAAACTATCTGTCTGCCAAGGGATACTACGATACCAGCCTATGGGAAGACTCAAGATCCACACTGGACGTGAACTCAATTTATAATCACTAAATATGAACTCTTAGACATTGACAGAATCGATCACCTCAATTCAAATAAAATGATTGCTAAAAAATTAACAGGAGTATCAAAAACAGTTTAAATTCTCATTAATTTGATCTTGTTGTTCACAAAGCGATTTAGTTAATTTCGCGGTTCGATAATTACGAGAGTCAAAACAAATTCTATTTGCGGCCGTTGAACTCACTTAGTTTAGTACCTTCTTAAAGTACCCATTGGAAACTGACAACTTTGAATTTAGTACGGCTTTTAACATTTATTTGGAAATCAAGGTACTTTGTTATAAAGCTGTCGTTTGTGATTCCTGAATTATTGAGTAGAAGTCAGGTAAGTTCTTTGTTTAACAATGTGTTGGATGGATCCCATTACATTGGTTTTTTGTTTATACAGGGTGAAAACAGCTCTCGCCAACGACAGACCTACAGCAACCGGAGATTTTCAAAGTAATTGCCGACCTTAGAGACAGCCAAAGTTGAAAACATTCAAAGGGTAAGACAACTTGACGGCTGAAATAGAAAAGGTAGTATTAATCTCTACACAAACTTCAAGAGCCACTTTTAAGATAACACCAAGCAGAAATTTAAATAAAATAATTCCAACTAGAATTTATATTCCATCTGGAAAAAAAACTAAAAGCATTTATTTTAATTAAACTGTTTAAAAGCACTTTTGAATTGTCAAGGAGTCAGTAAGAAAGATGAAACTGGAGAAAAAACTGAAGAAAAAACTTGTCACGTAAAGATGCAAAAACATTTAGGTACCTCTGTAGTCTAGTGGATAGACCACCTGTCTCAGGCCCAGAGGTCCCAGGTTCGATTCTCAGTGGGGGCAAAATTTGGTGATAGGGCTTGTTCTAAGTCCGCCTCGCTAGCTATCACCATCTTATCTAAGTCTGTCGCCATAACAACAATGTTAACAGCATTGTTGTGTTTCGGCAGTTAGAAGGATGCCCAGCTCCTCTGTGGTTGAGGATTCCTAGTGAAGCTCGCTTCCACTTTCGGCCTGATCATCACTTACCATCAGGAGAGATGCAGGCCAAGAGCTTCCCTGTTTATGATTTAAAAAAAAAACACAAAACAATAGCAGCTAATTTAAAACAAAATAAATATAAATTTAAAGGCCAACATTAAGGCAGTATTCTGTTACATGGCGCCATCTTTTACTTCAGGAATGAGCTACCGGTGAGACGCAGACACATCAATTTGCTAAGGGCTTGCCACAAAGACTTAATTTACCACTGCGACTTCAACTTGTTTTATGTTAAATACTTAAAGTTAACTAAGACTGTGGAGATTTACAGGTTACCTAGACGATGTTGGTGACAAAAAGTTTTTATACTTTAGTAAAAACCTGTTAGATTGTAAACAATCTATTTCTATGTAAGTACGTTTTTCTAAGAAGAATGTGTATAGTACACCCACATTTCGCCAGTTATGTTTAAGTCCCATGTAAAAGAGGGCGAGAGTATCGCCATTAACTGGGCACAAATCCAGACTCCAAGCTGCTACTGAGAAATTCCAGATGGAAAAACAAAATAACACTTTACCTGACCCGGGAATCGAACTCCAAGGGCTTCATGCGCAGCAGTAGTGCTTGTGACCACTAGATCAACAAATAGGTATTAATAAACGAATAAGACCGCATACACTTAATTCAGTGTCTAATTACTATTAGATTATAATAATTCCTACAAGCAACGGCCAATGATTTGATTACTAGTACGTTTGCTAAACTAATCATTCACCATAATTTAGCAGTGAGTCTAATGGTGTGACCGTCGGACTACCAAGTCATAGGTCTCGAGTTCGAACCCAAGGCATGCACCTCTCCGGGGTTGCGGGAAAGTCCGAAAGGGATACCGTGGCCTTACCATTGATAATTTCCCACCCAAAAAAAAAAAAAAAAAAAAAAAAAAAAAAAAAAAAAAAAAAAAAAAAAAAAAAAAAAAAAAAAGGCATGCACCTCTGACTTTTCGGATTCATGTGCGTATTGTATAATTATCACTTGCTTCAAAAACGGTGAAGGAAAACATCGTGAGGTAGCCGGCATGCCTGAGAGATACTTCTCGACGGCATGTGAAGCCAAGTCAGAGGCCCATGGGCGGCTTTAAAATCCTGACACCAAGTTAGTCACTAACCATACGAAAAGAAGAAAACCATAATTAAGCATTATTATACGATCTAAAGCCATTTAAAACTTTATCCCAATAGGCGTAACACACTTTAAATCACAATTTGAATGATTTTGAAGGATATTGCTAATCCATTGCTTCGTTTGTTCGCAAAATTTGTCTGCTCAAGAACGTAAATAACGCAATGAATATTGTTGAACTGTCAAAATGAAAGCCAATGCTACTGTAAGTGTATTACGCAATTACCTTGCAGATACCTGTTATATTAAGTAAAGGATGGAATTATTCGTATTTCACTGAAATAACTTCTACAGTCCTATTCCTGTCAAACCAAATTAGTATTCACACAAAATAATTATTACAACTACTTAATATAGAATCTGTCCTTTTACGATGAACGCCCTTCAGAAGTAATCAAAGTCAATACAGCTTCACTGAAAATAAACCTGGCTATTTTATGTACAAACGTAAAGAAAGACAACTTCGAACGTTCAGGCAACAAAAGAATTTGTTGTCGACTGTCGAGCAATAAACGAAGCAATTAAAGGTTTTAAAATCGAATTCCATTGGTATTTGAAACGAAAGTTTATAATTGGATAGGTCGTTTTGATATTCTTTCTGTTATTAGGTAAACGGTTAACGATGGTAGTTTAACAAGAATTTTAAAATGTCTAACAAGAATACGTTAAGATGTGTCTGCTTTCGTTAATGTTAATAATTGAAGAGTGCTCACTGTTTAATTTTAAAATAATTATTTATTAAAGTGTGAACGCCTAATTAATTATCATTTTAGTTATGAATCTCGTCAAGGTAAACGATTTTTTTCTAATCAGGGGGAGAGAACAATCAGAAATTACATTCCAACGACCTCTCAATTTAATAGAATTCATCAAAAAAAAAAACCTATCCACTTAAAAACGTCAAATAAATAATCAATGAAATTAAGCTCTTTTGAAATCACGAAATCATTTAATTAAAATTAAAATGATTATCTTTGAAAAGCGATCTAAAGGCATTTAATATTAAAACAATTATGCTGCAGACAAATTGATGAAAAATAAATTTATTTGAGCGTGCGGGTTGCTCTGACTTATCGATTTAATCTATATTGACACGACAATCAGCCAATTAGAGAATCCACACGATGCATTGTCGGCATTTGTGAGACTAAACATATTGGTAAAATACTCTGAACTCGTAATTAGACATAGTATATTACCAACTTTAATATACGAGCCATTGTACCTTGATTATATAAACAAAACATGTTTATGACTACGATTTTCTAATTTGTTTTTAGAATTGATAGCAACATTTGTATGGAGAGCTAAGTAAAGTTATAAGACGCGATAAACTTGTGTTTAAGTAAATCTTATTGTCACTTGTTTACAACTTGGTCTTATTTATTGAATGATATCCCAAATCGAGTTGTCAACATTGGTTTAAGTGTTTTGATACTTTGGACATATTAATGAGAGTACTTTGTCTTTTCCAGTCAGTCTTTGTTTTTTTTTATCCATTACGGAGAAGCTCTTGCCTTGCATCTCACCTGATAGTAACTGATGATCAGGCCAAAGGTAGAAGCGAACTACACCCGGAATCCTCAACCACAGAGGAACTGGCTATCTTACCTCTATCTGCCGAAACACAACAATGCTGCTAACATTATTGCTATGGCGACAGACTTAGACAAGATGGTGGTAGCTAGCCAGGTCCTACCACCAACGAAACCGAGCAGAAAATTTTGCCCCCACTGGGAATCGAACCACCCCACACCGCAGAGGCGGCTAAACTATACGTACGTGTATATACTTACAGCTTGTGTAAATCTTCATGAGGTGTCCGTCATGTACAGTCAGGGAAATGAAATATTTATCCAATAGACACACTGCGTCTTTTTCTTCAAACTGAGTTAGGACAATTTGCTTAAGTTGGTAGTAAATTTGGTAAACAATTTATTTCCCTGACTTTACCTATCTGACTTAAGCCTGACGGTGTCCGTCTTTAAACCAAAAGTTTCCGGTTTCGTACGTGGAATGCATCAAGCATTACTTCGAAAGATGAAACGGCAGGTTTACTTGGTTATTTATGCGAAACCTGTATACAAAATAGGCTATAAACGGATAAACCAGGAGATTATTAGTCTCCATTATTAGTCTCATAAGCATTGTTGTAGCCGACATCAGGTTAGATTAGGTTAGGTTTATCATTTTTAACCGACTTCAAAAAAAAGGAGGTTGTCAATTCGACACGAGTTTGTTTGTAATATTATTGGAACTGCAATATATTCACTTAAGATAATCTATTTGGGGAATTTATGTTTTTATGTTTGTATGTTTGTTCATGCATTTCTCCGAAACTGTTAAACAGATTGTGAACATGTTTTTATTGACTTATCTTTACTTTAACTTAGGGAACAGTGCAAGTTTCATCAAAATCGGTTCAGTAGTTTTCATCATATGGACTAATATGTGTAAGTGTGACGGCCTGGCTTATTGATACGAGCTACGGGTGTGGTGTCAAAGGGAAAACATATCAAAACCAATTGGTCAACCACAGCTAAAAAGTGAAAAATAAAAAACTTTTTTACAAAAAAAACAACCGAGAGATTTCTGTAAAAATGTCTATTGTTATTAAGTACTATCGATAAGCTCACCTGAACACTATCTCACGTAATCAAACGATGACGTGCTCGACGATGGAGCACGCTTGCCTAATAGTAACCTATCCCTGTATTGCATGTCTTAAAATTCAAAAATTTTAAATATTTTATTTCACATAAACCTACAAGGGCACTTATGAAACGTCAGAAGCTAGGTGCACGGTTCCAATTGGTCGTTTCCTATGGAGAATAGCCGGCAAGAAACTCCACGGTTACTCTTTTAAAAGTAAATGGTATTTACAATGTTTTCAAATTACAGTGTTAGTAGGTATGAGAGGACAGTGTAGGCCTATCAACAAGTACCAGGTACTTAGCAAGATAGAAAATGGTCGACAGATCTACAGTCTGTTAAGCCTATAATTGAGCTCTTCAGTAATTGTCGGTTTGTCACAGACGAACCATGTCCATCAAATTATGACGCTGCCATCAGAAATCCATGTGGATTTGTTAATGTATGCTAGCAAAAGCCAAAATGCACCTCAAAGTCAAAAGTCAAAGTCAAATCATTTATTTCAAGTAGGCCCGTATAAGGCACTTTTGAACGTCAAAAATTTACAAAAAAAATTAATTGATTCTAGTTGCCCCTTCCAAAAGGTAGTTTTCGTATGGAGAAGAATGGGCAAGAAACTCCACCAACTCAATTTGCCTAACACACTTTCTATCACAATCCAAAGGAATTGGAAGGGAATTCATAATCCACATAATGTTGGAGTATAATTGTAGCGGTCAGCGAGGAGGTTGACTGCTTTATATTCCTGTTGGATTTCTTTATAGAATTGCATGCTGGCTTAGCTCTTAGTTCAGATTTCATAATTATTTTTAGTAAGTTTGTTTGGACTGCCTAAATAAACTCGTTCTGACGCCACTGGCTAAAAATATATGTAAACAGACTTTCACCAGTAGGTAGAAAATACCTAAGGTCATATGGTATGATATTGGAATCTTAGACTATGCCTATGTTAAAAACCAGACAGCCTAGAGTACCTAAGTGACATTCTATTAGCGATAACGTTGATGGAAATATCATAAATGTATAGGACTGACATATTATGCTACCAAAAAGCTTATGTCAATCCTGTTGAAAGTCGTTGGACGAAATGTTTTGAAAGCGATTGACACTTGTCAAGGTCCTCTAAAGTCTATTCATGAATTAGATCTAAATGTTATAAACAGAAAACAAATTGGATCACCTCCTACAACTTTATGAATTTGACCTTTATCGCAAGGATCTTGAGTTGCTTTTGATGTTAGCTAATTAACAACTGAAAATGAGTCTACATATTTTTGTTTTTCTCAGCCTATGACAGAGGATTGAACCCAGCCGAGGTATTTGCTTTAACAAACTAATCTTCTTAGCTATTCCCAATCCGAATATATTCTTATTACAATCTTATCAAACATTAGTTACAAATAAGATAAAATAATGCGCGACTAATAAAAATAAAAGTTTCGTAGGTATTACTTTCTTCGAAAAAATAATCTAAGTGGTAGTTAAGCAAATAAAACTTGAAAAGATGTACCAGACGTATTAATTTTAATAAAATTAAAGTACTCAAATGTGTTGCTCTCAGAAATATCGCTCGGAGATAAAGTAATTTAAAATAAATATTTAAATAATTTTAAAGGACCCTGAGTAAAATGAAAAGCAGAATAAGTATCAAAACGTCAGTATAATTTATTACGTTTTCAAGATATCTTTGTACATTTTTATACAAAACAATAATTTTCATTATGACTAATAATTACAATCCAAAAATTACATTTATTTTCAAGTTTATAATTATTAAATCTAATATCACGATTTAGCTTAATTATTTTAAAATAGGTACTCAAGCAATACATGTAAGTATAGCCAATAAAACGATAACATTGCGAACATAATATATATCGTTATATACATTTTTGTTATAATTATTATGAGTAAGCACATTAATAAGTGTAACATACCTAAATACGCTTTCGTACAATCAAAAATAAAATATTTTAATATTTTAAATACATAATGATGATACGAAAACATAATTTATAAAAGCTTCAATTTTGACTGAGAATAAATATTTAAGTAAAAGTGATAGTAATAATAAAAAATAATTTTGGAGATAATTTTAACTGAATTCATAAAATCAATATTTAAATACAATTTTTAAATAAACCTTTACACATTAAGATTAATAATTGTGAGTATGAGAAATACGTTTAAACATCTTAAGCTATTTGGTGTTGCGTTACAGTGACTGATCTGTGAAGTTATTTCACAGTTTCAATAAACTATGTTAATACAATTAATAATAAATTTTAATATTTGAAAAATGTTACCACAATCAGACTCAACATTTTCACACGAACTTTGTACAAATATTGTTTCATTAAAATACTCGTATTCTTGTAAAATGTCTCGATTTCCGTAATGCTTATATTACGTATGTGAAAATTGACAAAATGTACGACAATAAGTAACAATATATTTACAATAAATAAATAAATTACAAAATGTGAATGAATATTTCAAAAGTGCAAGTTTTAGTGCAAAAGAAATTAAATAAAAACTTACTGGAATACCAAAAACCGACAATTACGTTCAAACAAAGTACGTGCGCCCCTTATTAGAGGCACTCCCGGTTATGGAGCGCGGAACGGTCGGCGAAATATCATCTACCCTAGAATATACGTGACCACTGCTAGGGGACAGCCTCAAGTCATAATTAAACCGAGGACAAGTCCTGTTGTCGATCGACATGTAGCTATTGTTCGAATTGTTCCCTTCCCCGTACGTGTTGTTGTCCGACGACGGAGAACTTTCATTCTGAGACGATTCTCCATCGTTCCTCTTACAATACTGTAAGGAATTTGTGAAATTCTGCTTTGAGCAACTATCGTTTGAGACCGGCATTGTCGTGTATCTCAACGTTGGAGTCTGACGTAACGACTTCTTGAATACGCTATTCTCAGAGCCTTTTACCGTGATAATAGTGTCGGTAGAATTGAGTAAAGTGATGAATCTGTCCCAGAATCGTGGATCGTTCCAAGATACATTCTTGTATTTATCTAACACAAAACACAATTCGTCACTTATTTGATTGTTGTCTACGACTTTGATAAATATGACTTTATTTAAATCGCTACGATTTAGAGATTTTAAGTAACTAAAAAATATATTTTTGAAATGAATATCGCAGAGGTCGTTGGAAATAAAGTTCGTTGTTAGAACAATAATTAGGCGTTTAGATAGTTTTGACGATTTTGAGAAACCGTCCAGAGTTAGAATGTTCAGTGACGCTTCGTTAGGCGAAAACTTTTTGGAGGTCATTTTTCTGAACTCTATCTCGGACATTATATTATGGTACACGAAATTCGTATCTTTGGTATTGCATATCACGTAGTAGTCATACATGTGATTAGGAATACCTTCCAACACATGATCGACATTCGGACAAGACTGTTCTTTGAACAAGGGTACGCCATATTTAGTGTACAACCAGTCACTAATCCCATATCTGAACGCATAGAATATAGCCCCTATCAGAAAGATTATTACAAGGATAATTATTACTCCACATATAACAGCGAAGTAATTATCGGGAAGAAATATTGACTTGGAAACAATTTCATCTCTAGATACAGTCGGATCACCTACTGATCCCATATACTCTTTACAATGGCTCAATACCGAGGCAATAGTTATTTTAGTTGGTTTTCCTTCTGTATCTGTACACAACATTTTCTCCGGGTCCCCTGGATCCCTCCTAAGCCACGAATCTAATTCAGCTATACTCTTACAGTCACAAGAATATTGGTTTCCCTCAATAGATACATGGGCCAAACTTTTGGAAGACGACGCTAATAACTTCCAAGGGAAAAAGTTGACGAGTTTATTATCATCGATTCTTAGAACCGACAGTGACTTCAACGAGGAAAACGTGTTATTTGCAACATGTACAATAGCGTTATGGTCTAAATATAACTCATTCAAATTATTAAGATGAAGAAATTCATCTCCCTTCAACTCCACCAATTTATTATTTTCCAAATGCAACACTCTGAGAGAATCAACACCTTTGAAAGTTTGATTATTCACTTCTTTCAACTTGGTGTTGTTCAAGTATAGAACTTGGAGTTTCTTTTTGCCAATAAACACGTGATTTCCCAGATGGCTGATGTGATTTCCATCTAAATATATTTCGGTGGCGTCCATTGGAATTCGTTCGGGCACTTCGGTGTAGCCGGCGTACGAACAATCTACAACGTTCGCATTCCAAGTTATGTCGTGATAGCATCTACAGTTATTTGGACAAATCATTTCACAGTCACATGCTACAAAGTCACAACAATGACACAAAGCAAAACAATGGCTCTCGTACGGACAGAGAAAGTCGGAAGGCGACATGTCTATTATCGTCTTTTTTTCTTTGGCCCGCGAATGGACCAGCGTACAAAAGGCTTTATCTAAATCTAACACGCGCGGGTATTGTCGACTGTGACTCAAATAATTAATGCGCTGAATCCATTCCATTGAACAGTCACAAACAAATGGGTTTCCGCTTATAAAGAACTCTGGTAAGTCACTATCTTCCTCTATTTGATCTAACCTAAACGCGTTCATGTCGAGTTGTACTAGTTTGTTATTATTCAACGCTACAGTTGATAGCCTTTGTAGTTTAGAAAACGAACCGACTTGAATGTTTTGAATGTTGTTGTCATTCAAGTAAAGTTTTTCAACGGATTTTGGTATCGCAGTCACAGTTATTTCACTTATGTTATTAAAACTTAAATCTAGCAATTTAATATTTACAATAGAATACATATCGTCATTGACAAAATTCGCGATGTTATTCTTATGAAGGTCTAGCCATTCTAAGCTGGTAGGGAAACTTCTGAAGTCAAAAAACATTATTTTGTTTGCGGACATGTTGAGCCAAACCAAACTGTTTAAGGTGTTGAAAATTCCATCAATTTTTAGTATTTCATTATCATCCATTCTGAGCAATTTTAAATTCACATTCTTTCTAAAACAACCAGGTGCAACATGTTTGATTTTATTAGATGCCAAATTAAGCAATTGAAGTTGTGGTAGATGTTCAAAAGTATCTTCATTCAAGTATGTAACTTTGTTATCAACTAGACGTAAACCAAAAAGTTCTGATAAACCCCTAAAATTTTCCCGATTCAAATGTGTTATATTGTTGTTTCCAATATCCAAGGACCTTAGAGATCGAAGTTTGCGAATCGAGGAAGGAATTGCTGACAAAAAGTTATCGCCTAAACCTAAGTCCTCAATGGCTGTCATATTATCAAAAGCATTCTCCTCGATGTGCTTAATTTTGTTGTTATCTAAGAACAATTCGTGCAAGACGTGTAAATCCGTGAACAAGTGTGTGTGAATATGTACAAGTTTATTGTTTGAGAGTGTAAGGGAGTGCAAGTTTCGCAACTCTCCGAATGCATGCTCATCTATAGCAGTAATTTCATTATGCTCTAAATTTAATTTCTGTAAACTATACAAATCTTGGAACAAGTGACGGTCTATTCTATTTATTCTATTATATGAGAGATTGAGTATAACCATGCGAAGTAAACCTGAAAATGTGCCTTTATTTATCCATTGACTAGTAAGTTCATTATGCGACAAATCCAATATTTGTAACTGATCTAGTCCTTCAAAAAGTCCTGGAGGCAAAGTATTTATGGTGTTGTTACTAAAATTAATTTCTTTCAAGGACTTTGAGTCAGAAAATAGTTCAGGAGGAATATCACTCAAAAAGTTACTCGATACATTTAAAACCTGCAGACTGAGCAATCCTTCAAAGGCACCATCTTCAAGGGTAGATATTGCATTATTTTGTAGCAACAATTTCGCCAACGAACGTAACTTTGACAAACTATTGCCGGTTAACACGATTAAGTCATTATACGACATATCAAGAACTTCTATGACTAAATTACAACTTCTTACGCTTAAGTTTTGTTCTCTCAATGAATCAGAGAAACCAATAGTCTTTATGTTTTGCAAGTGATTATTAGTCAGGTTCAAAGTTTTCAAACTGTACAACGGACAGAAAGTTTCTGTCTTAGTGCTCCAGATGTTGTTGTCACTAAGGTCGAGTTCGATTAACTCGTTCAAGCCCGCGAAGGCTTGTTCGTGTAACTCCATTGTCATCGCCGACCACTCGCTGTTGTGAGTCGTCACGTGCAGACGCTTCAGGTCTTTGAAATTTTCAAACGCACGTGCCGGTATCTGGCGTATCTTGCATTTGTCGACGACGAGGTCTCGTAGTTTTGATAGACTTGTATGTTTTCCCGTTGACTTTTCAGCGTGAGCAGTCAAAGTGCTTTCGAAAAACAAAATTTCACTGCACTGTACGTGTAACGATATCACGTCGTCGAAATGCGTCCTACTGATATTTTGTAACAGGTGTTCCAAACTGCTTATGGTTCGGATCTTGCAGAAAAGTACCGCGTTCTCCGACGTTTCCGCTTCGAGGCTGCGGTACGCGCACTCGTGCGGCATTTCGGCCGCGGAGTTCCTCTCGATGGCATGGCAGTAGAACAACACGTACACTATGATTCGATTAAAAGTTCGGTGCTCGAGTCTTTTCACGACAGTTTGTTTTATTAGCATTTTACGGTAATATGCGAGCTGCGGTGAGACATCGAGGTCGGCAGTGCCATTTATGAGGGAGCGAATTGGTCGATCGCGTCATAAATATTCACGCGTTGGAAGCGACATCGCGACTCGCGTGGCATGACTGCGTTTAGCGCGATAGCTACAGGCGTGTGTCGCGTACGGCGGCTGCCCACCGACTGAACGTCGCTCTGTAGCTCCGCCCCACAGCGTCGTACGCCCCGCGCTGCCGCGCCGCCCCGGCGTCTAAAGAAACTTCATCTCATATTATCAAGGGTGCATAAACCGTTGAATTATTCCCGTGCGGGTGTATCGAGCATTAATTATAAACAAACTGAGATCTAGTTTCGTAGAGCTCGTTGTTGTGCTACAACTTTTTCTTTCAGCACCGGGAGGGATTCTAGTTTGATTCTAATGGGACGCTGAATACATTTTTAAGTTATCAACATTAGCTTAAGTTTCTAAACAGTACCTTAAGTACAGAACAAAAGCAGTTCAAAGATACAATGTATCTCATGAGTGTATTTCGTATGAAAACCCTGAAAGATAAACGGTGGTACTCTAAAACTTTTGTTCATTGAATACAAGGTTGTCTTTTTAAAACAATACTTAAAAAAGGGGCTAATGCCATATTAGGAACACCTGTTGTGTCTTGAACAAGTTCGGTAAACTTTTTACTCAAGGCGTTCTCGTGAAAATGGGATAAAAGACTTGCAAAATAGTTTTCTGGGACACCACATGGTTCTGAAGTTAACGTGTTCTCTTATATTATGGTCGACGAAAACCTCTTAAGGCGCCACGAACTTTTTTTGAGAATCTCCCACATTTTCCGAGTTTAATGTAAAATGTAACACATAAGTATTAACATATTGTATTATAACACGCGTATGCTTTTTCGTTTATGAAGTAAACTTTGGTATAAATATGGGAATAAGAAAAGTGGGTTTTAGTCTTGTAGGTACCTATGTCAGGTTAGGTAAGTAGGAAGTAGAATGATTCTTTGGTTTGAAAAAAACCTGGGACAATAAAGCAAAAGTATGGATCAAATCAATTTCCGCGCAAAAATACAGGTCTTACTTGCTCATGAAGTTTGTTTTTTAAAACTCATTATCAAATCTATCAATCAAATGTCATTAAAAAAAATGTTTTCTTATTTCAATTATTAACCGTTCTCGTTCGAAATTTGATTTATTGTTTGGAAACCAAGATTTTAAAATTATAATATGCATGCTGTCCTGTGGAAACTTTACTTTTTAATATTTTTTGGTGACGGCCTTTTATAAAATACATAGGTACCTACCATGTAATGTTAATTTAGAGTAGGTGCTCTTCTGTCTTCGTTAACAATCGGCAGCTTAATTAGATTTAAAAATACTTTGACACTTTAATCCCATGAAAATCTCTCGTCATTCCATTAGCCTATTGAATCTATAGTTCATAATGATGACAGGTGTCCCACCAGCCGCCCTTCACATGGCATTAAATTTGGTATTAATTATAACGAACGTGTGGGATTTCTCACCATGTTTCTGTAACTCTTTGAAGTCGGTGATAAGTTTAAATTATAAATAAATAATGTATGTGCTTTTGTAACACACATGGGTAGGGTGGTGTCACATTAAGATGTTGCAGTTTGATACTTTGAACGAATTATTTAGTATGGAACATTGGTAAAAATGGAGGACCACTTAAAAATAATTAGGTAGGTACATAAGGACTTGTCTAGACTTCTAAAGGGTTGTATTATTTTGTTGTTTGAACTTTTACGTTAACTGGGCTGTCTATCATTATAATACCGAGTAAAACAGTTGAAAGCAGCTGTCTCTTGTTGTCATACTGGCAAGCTACAGCTTTTGGAAAAATACTGAGATGATGTTCTTTTTGAGAAAGAAACCGACCTGCCTTTTTGACCGCCTCTGTAGTCTATTGGTGCCACCTATCTCAGACCCAGAGGTCCCGGGTTGGATTGGAAATTTTTTGCGCGGTTTGGTTGGTGGTATGGCTTGTTCTAAGTCCGCCTGGCTAGCTACCACCATCGTATCTTTATCTAAGTTATAATAACAACAATGTTAACAGTATTGTTATGTTTCAGCAGTTAGAGGTAAGATAAGTAGCCAGTTCCTCTATGGTAGAGGATTCACCTTCGGCCTGATCATCACTTACCATCAGGTGAGATGAAGGCCAAGATCATCCACGTTGTGGTTTAAAAAAAAATGTGAATTAGCTTAGCTAGAACCACATAATGTTCGTTTTACCACACTTTAAAAGAAAAAAAGAAAGAAAATACTTTTATCTACTCTCATAGCGTAATATTCGAATTATAAACTTCAAAACGAGTTTATATTTTATAAACACAATACCGAAATTTAAAAATAGAATCATATACCTATACATAACACTTTTTCTCTAACAAAATAATGCTATAAAACATTATTTTTTTCTATTACGATACAGGGAAAATCCAAGAAGTTAATATCACCAAGGAGTTTCCATCAAATTTTGTGATGTGCTAGGTCTAGGCGCCATTCATACGTACTGAATTTCGTGGGAATTTTTATTATTGATTTAACTTTGATCTTTTATTTGGTAGGTTAAATCCCAATGTATGAGAGTAGATAAAGTAGTGTATGAAACTGCACATAACTAGGTATTAAAACACTCGTGCGATATTATTCCCTCGTATTTTAATCAGGGACCATTTGGGTTACCCATTGAAAGGGTTTTCGATTGGGTTTTTCTAAGCAGTTATTTAAAAACCCATACGATGTGGGTAACCCATTTAAACGGCTTAATTTAAGCCGATAGGGTTTTTCTAAGCCGTTATTTAAAAACCCATACGATGTGGGTAACCCATTTGAACGGCTTAATTTAAGCCATTCAAATTTCCGTTACCCATTGAAAGGGTTTTCGATAGGGTTTTTCTAAGCCGTTATTTAAAAACCCATACGATGTGGGTAACCCATTTGAACGGCTTAATTTAAGCCATTCAAAAGGGTTACACTTTCAACTCTCCTAAAACGATAACAGCGTAACATTCCGACTGACGGAGCAATTTAATATGATCTCTCTATGATGGGCATAGGTTGCAAAATGGAATAGCACGCGTTAAGCGGCCGCGGCGGCGCCTTTGTGCCTACTTACCGAGCGGCTTCTAAACAGGGATCTATGATCATTATTGCATGTAATATAGTGTTTATTTTAGCTTTGCTGCCTGGATATCGAAATTACATAATATTATGATTTTTTCATGTCTGGACTTGTTACTTACTTTATTGCAGGCATTTGCTGGGATCGTACAATTGTCGTAGGTATTTATTAGTCAGTGCGTATTTGTGAATTTTGAACAATCGCTATAATGCCAAAACCAAGACGAGATGCTGTCGGACTGAAGGTCTCATCCTAACTAACAAAACGAGCCCAAACTCGGCACACCTAGTTCTACTCGTCGTAGAGTACCAGTAGCAGTCACCAAAGTACACCTTCAGGTCAGTCCATCAAGTCCGGTGGTGAGGTCTCATCACAACTAACAAAACGAGCCCAAACTCGGCACACCCAGTTCTACTCACCGTAGAGTACCCGTAGCAGTCACCGAAGTACATCTTCAGGTCACTCCTTTCAGTCCGTAGGTAAGGTCTCATCATAACTAACGAAACGAGCCCAAACTCTGCACACCTAGTTCTACTCGTCGTAGAGTACCAGTAGCAGTCACCGAAGTACACCTTCTGGTCACTCCATCAATTCCGGAGGTAAGGTCTCGTCATAACTAACAAAACGAGCCCAAACTCGGCGCACCTAGTTCTACTCGTGAGGAGTTCCAGTGACAGTCACCGAAGTACACCTACAGGTCACTTCATCTCGTCCAAAGGTAAGGTCTCGTCATAACTAACAAAACGAGCCCAAACTCGGCACATCTAATTCTACTCGTCGAGGAGTACCAGTAGCAGTCACCGAAGTACACCTTCAGGTCACTCCATCAAGTCTGGAGGTAAAGTCACATCATAACTAACAAAACTAGCCCAAAGTCCACAGCCCACATCTTTCTACCAGAAGAGGGCTTCCAGTGCCTCCTAGCAATAACTGAAGTAGGTATTTGTATCTAAGTATTATTTAGTAAAAATACAAACAACAATACGAAATATTTTTTGTAGATGCCTATGTATTATAAAGAATATAGAGAAAAAAAAACTTTCAAAGTACCAAAATTAGTTCACTTGACTACTATTCCCGCAACTAACCGTGCGTACACTTGTGTGTGTGACCTTTGTCAATGTAGTAGTTCGATTCTATACCTATCAAATTTGCAAACGCGTCCTTAAGAGTTTAGATTGTTAAATTACCTAAGTAACTATACCATAGAAAATTAAAGAAAAGACTTTAAAAAAAAAATTGTAATGTCACCCTTTGTAGGACACATCACCTTACTCCGTGTGTTTCGTCTACAAGCCTACGATATCTAGTGAAATAAAAGCAATGCGCGTGGTGCTCGCCCCACCCCACCATCACCTATTTAGCACAATTTTATTGAAAAACCATATGATAACCCGAACAAAACCCTTATATTATATGGGTTATCATAATGAAGGGTTAACCCTTTCACTGCGGTTCGAGTATAGAACCCATTCAATAGGTTATCATGTAACCCTTTCACTGGGTTTCAAGTATAGAACCCATTCAATGGGTTATCATGTAACCCTTTCACTGGGTTTTAGGTATAGAACCCATTCAATGGGTTATCCATATTGAAGAGATAACCCTTTTAATGGGTTTTGAGCACAGAACCCATTCAAGGGGTTACATCAGATAAAGGTAACCTCATAAACGGCTTACCCTTTCGAAAAGCTTATCTCTTAACCGGGGTTGCACGGTCCCTGATTTTAATACCCCTCATTATGCAACAGTTTCATAAACTACTATTATTTGCGCTTTAGTGATTAGAACTAACTTTTTATGCGCAAGCGTAGAGTAACGTTCGATGACTATCCTAATAAATTAAATCGCAAAATAATAATTTATCAGCCCATCAACTTTTTGCGAAGTCCATTGTATTGCTATGAATAATTCGCCTAATGTAATAAACAAGCATCATTTTCAATATTAAATCCCACATTGTTTCCTAATCTAGATTTGTTTAATAGCCATGAAAAAACATAGTCTGAACACTGTGGTATAATAACATGCTTATAATCATAGTAAACGCCTAAACTGTGTAAGAAGAGAAAAAATATGGGTAACAATATTATCGAGATTCAAAAGACCCGGATACACAACATTATAAATTTCCGTAACTATCATCACTTTACCTATTAAATAATTCAATAGTTTAGAAAAAATATTGGTTCGAGTTTAGTTTTTTTTTTTTGGTTCTGTATTATTTTATTATAGACGTGTTTTCCAAAAAATATTTCAAATACGAACCACATCTTCCCAGTCATACTTTTAGGGTAAATGTGGACAGTTATGATCATACAGGCTATGGTCAGAAGTTAAACAAACTATAGGTTATCGGCACATATTGGTGCTTTTGAACTAAAACGTCTCTGAGCACGGATCAATTTCGGGATTTACAAAGATGCTCAATGAGTTAAAATAACATAAATACCAATTTACAAATTAAAAAAGGAAACTCATTATTAAAAAAAAAAAAACAATGAGTTTGTTACAAAAAATCTCCTTGTTACATTCACTATCGACAAACAAACAAAAACAATCGAAATCTATTCAAATACCGAACCCTAAAAAGCGCCCACGATATAATTCAAAGCTAACACAGGTAATTACGAGTTCGAAGTTGAAGTGCATAACTGGAGTAAACTACATTCACAAAATAGATCTGTACAGAAGGCCAACTCCGTACAACGTAACTTACGCAAGGCAACGAAACGTACGCAAAGCAACGAAACGTACGCAAAGCAACGAAACGTACGCAAGGCAACGAAACGTACCCAAGGCAACGAAACGTACCCAAGGCAACGAAACGTACGCAAGGCAACGTAACGTATCTTCTTCCTATAATTACTGATTGTAAACAGTCGCACGCATACACATGGCGATCTCAAACTATGTGAAACAAATGCCAGACGCTTGCATTGCACTCCCCGAGGGCCTAGACAAGTGGCAATCGCTTTCAAAGCGTTTCGTATTTCTACAACGACTTTCAACACACATAGTGACAGAAGCTTTTCGGTACCTAGCTTATGTCAATCCAATACATTTTTGACTTTTCCATTATCATTATCGCTGATAGAATGTCACTTTGTTTAGGCCGTGCCGCTGTACCGGCTGTATAGTGAACCCCGTAATTGGTTTACCACCATAATGTTGAACGTCACTTGCACGTCACCCAAGATCTGTTTTTGCTTTAAGACCAATGACACAATTCGATAGTCCTTTCAATTTACTAGGAGTTTTTCTCAAAAGTGGTAAAGCAATTAAGAGGTCGACTCAAAAATTTAAAATTCAAATTCAAAAGTCATTTATTCAAACTAGGCTGAGAATGAGCACTTTTCGAACGTCAAAATTACATAAGACAGTCCCCCAAAACGCCCACCCTTCACCACTTCCTAGTGCTTTAGCTGGGAAGAAGAAGTGGCGCAACAAACTCCCCAGCAGCACAGCTGTCTGTTCACTATACTAGACTATACGTAGACGTATGTCTATGGGTGCGTGCGTTTTCCCTCGTCGTATGGAGCAGATCTTCTGAACCTATCTATATTGTACCAGGACGCTTAGCCGAATGGGAAGAGTTCATATAATAATTGGCCAGTGCGTAATTGAGCTATGTGGGCCTGAATGCACAAACAAGTATAAGGCAATTTGTAGTTCGTGAGGCCAGTGAATGGACCACCCACTGGATATGTTAAGGAGTCTGACGGTGGAAGGGAGAATTTGAATGTATTTCTATAAGTATAGTTCTGATTGAAGTGTTTGCCTATGCTCAGCGCTGTGCTGTGGGTCCCTCATAGCACAAAATTATGCTGAGTGGAAGCCTTCTTGTCACAGTCATGACGTGCAGCTGCCAAATATTTATGTTGTATATATTTTTGTTATTTGTATGCACGTGTCTCTGTGACAAATAAACCTTTTTTTCTTTCTTTCTATGAATTTGAAAGTCGTTTTGGTGGATAACTTTTATGAGAAACACATGTTATTCTAACTCAATACATGAAAAATTTGAAAAGTGATAATAATCGCCCTTAAGCCGTTGCTTTTTTAAATCCTTCGGGATACTAGTATTGAAATGTTTTACCAATACCCGTCAAGCGATCACCTACTAAAAGCACAAACCATTTCTGGTTTAATGGTACAAAACAAATATGAACCTGTATTAAGACTGCATGCAAAATAAATAAATAAAAAATAAATATATTATAAAAAAAGCTGTCTCTTTGTAAGCGCTAAATGCTTTTGATGATTATATTTATAGTCGTTTCGAGTGCAATTGTCTTATGCACAATCGCCAATTCATACGACATTCGTCGGATTCAGTACATAAAGAAGCCGATATTAACTAATTCTAAGACAGCAAATACTTAAAATAACTGACGACACAAAAGCATTGAAAGAAAACTAACTCAGCTAAACACACTAGAACCTGTAACACCTAATTCAGCTCTACTTGTACTTACGTTTTTCTTTCAAACAGACTGAATGTAAAACCAATGTTTTGTCTCAAGTGGCTCCACCTTTACTATCTCGCAGCATTCAAATGGGTTTCCGTAGACTACAAAATTACCATTTTATGTCCTCTACAGGTTTTTCTATGTTCAGCCAATGTAAAACAGCTTCACAACCTGCACGTTTTTATACAATGCTGACGTTTAATAGTTTGTTACATCGAGTAAAGTTGGTGTGCATACTGATCCGATTCATGGTTATTTATTGCTTTTCAAGGTGTTTACAAAATAATGTTCAGTAATCGGATAGGAAATACCAACCAGATCTTAGTTTAATAACAAAAAAAGATGTGTAAAAGTGTTTGTTACAACCAATCAATCTGTAATCAAATCTTGGGGTCGGCTTCCAGTCTAATCGGATGCAGCTGAAAATACAGATATTTTACGTGAAGCGACTGCCTATCTGACGTCCACAACCCAGTAACTGGGTAATACCCCTTGGTAAGACTGGTTGCCAGACTTTTGGGCTTCTGACGATCCGTAACGAGTGTCAAAGATCCATGAATGGCAGCCGGGACCAATGGCTTAACATGCTTTCCGAGGCACGGAGGAGTCTCGGTATGAAAATATGGTCACCCATCAACGGACCAACCCCGGCAAGTGTAGCTTAACTTGATGGATCGATCCGTGCGGCTCTTATTACTTAGCCACGAGTTAAAACCAATTTACAAGAAATAAATATAATTAATCATTTTATTAGTATGGGAATTCACGAACCTACGACCATAAAATTAGAATCATCGAAAAGCTTTCGTTTTAAAGTATTTATTTTTAGTATGGAATAAATGATTATCACCCCTTTTTACGTACAAAAAAAAACAAAAAACAAATTTAATGATATAACTTTTTTTAAATTAAATATTTTATATAAGGTTCCATTAAAATAGGTGGACAACATTTTAGAAATCATTCAGACCACCAAAATAAGGACAATGGTAAAAAAAATATAAGAAAAACGCATTAGATACTTACAAGAAAAATAAATCAGCTAACGAAAAAACACAAAAATTTTTGGTTACCCCATGTCATTTATTATTTTAGGTCAAAATAAAATCACTTTAATCAGTGTTTTTTTTGCTTGGATATCTTTGGTTAGACGTACTGAACGCTGTGTTAAAATTTGTCCACCTATTTTAATGGGACCTTATATATTTTTGCATTTGTTTACACTAAAGAAGCTAAAATACTAGGCTTATAAACTATATAAACTGTACATACTGATAAAATCTACTTACTAAGTACATTCGCCACTATTATTTTGTTAATTTCACGTTACCCGTTACCAAAAAAGATAACAAGGTTGGCTCTAAAGCGCTTTGTGTAGAAAATCTATGATTTATTTTCCCATGAGTTGGTTTTAAGATAATTATATTCACCGCTAGATGGCTGTAAAGAGCGGTTATCGAGTGAGCTCGTCCCGCCCCTAGCAATAATCACCTTGTTAGCGTAGTACGGTTGTGTTTTGTGTGTTATCGATAGATTTAATAAAAAATTTAAACAAAATATTGATTAGTGTGAAAATTACACTATTGAATACAGCAAACAATAAATAGTTAATCTGCATCATCAATCAGACCCCGCATCATAGTATCATCATCATCATCATGGCATATTTGTGGAAGCTCGGATTGCAGGTTTCATGCCATTATGAGAAAGTAAGCGGCCTCTTAATTGCAGTGGATCCGAGCATGCTCCAACAGCATTCTGAAATTAATAGCGGACGGGTTAGACGGTCCATTTCTTAGACACTCCACATGTAAATTTGATTTCGTTTGTTTATATAATGTTTATTGTTTACTAGCATAGTTCTTAAGTACTTACTAACACAAATGATGAGTGTATGTCTGTAATGGATATGGGCTGAAATAAATTTATTATAATATATATATTTGCTCACACAATCATTACTTATTCATGTTAGAAGTTTTGAGGAAAATAATAGTAGTTATTTAAATTATGTACCTATATTTATTTTCTTGATGGTCTAACCGGGATACCTTCTTTTCGCATAATGTTCTTTGCCCTAATATACTTCGGCATAACGATTTTGGCACAATTTGTTTTGGCATAATAATACTTCGGCATAATTTTTTTAGGCATACGTTTTATGTTGGCATAATCATCTTTGTTTTGGCATAAATTTGATTCGCATAAAGTTAGTAGGCCTAAGAACCGAATTGCTGCAAAACCGACTCCACGTAGTCTTGTTTGTCCTACCCCTAGAGTGTAATTTAAAATCGCGTAGGCGCGTAGGGGCGAGGCGGCTCGCGGGCTGAGGAGCAGGCGGCTGCGAGCGAAGCCGGCCAACAAGCCGAAGCTGCGGTGGTGAGCGAAAGCCGTCTGCGACGATTAGCACGCGTGGGGCCGCCGGAGGCCCGCAGCGCCGGAGCCGTGACAGAAACCCTGCCTGCTGCATGTTGCATGCTCGCTTGAATGCTGCATGCTGCATGCTTGCTTGCATGCTGCATGCTTGCTTGCATGCTGCATGCTTGCTTGCATGCTTTAACTTTATGCTTAATAAATTTATGCTTTAACTTTATGCTTAATAAATGTATGCTTTAGAATATTATGCTTAATCATTATTATGGTTAGAGAAATTATGCTTAAAAAAATTATGCGTAAGCTGTTATGCGTAATTATATTATGCGAAAATATAATTATGCCAAACAACATTATGCTAAGTTATATTAGGTCTTAAAATTTTATGCAAATGGATAGGGAACCGGTCTAACCACAGTCGGTTCATTGAAACCAAATAAATACATCAACAACGCAGGTTTTAATTAAATTCCATAAAAGTTGAAATAAAACCATTACGGCTATTTACTGATAAGATTATGTCAAACTGAAAAGTGCGAACTTAATATAAATAAGATTAGTTAAGGAAATCGGTATACACACGCGAGTCGATTTACTTTTATCGATATCGTATTCACGCAACACTATACTTTAACACGACCTAAACGGCATGCATATTAAATTTGATTCGCGTGCTCAAACAATATACCTATTTATTTTTTATTCAACCATGAAAGTGGGGCGAGCTATCGCTAACTTTTTTTTCTGAATAAGGATTGCTGGAGAAGTTTGGCCTACGTTTGTTCGATGTTAGGAAAAACTCAGCTCATTTCCTATAGATATAATATAATGTAATATTACGCCTGTTTCCCCCATAGGGTGGGGTAGAGGTGTACCTATAGTATACTCACATTTCACCAGTTATGTTTAAGTCCCATGTCCCAGGGGGCGAGCCTATTGCCATCGACCAGGCAAAAATCCAGACTCCGGGCTGCTACTGAGAAATTCCAGATCGAAAAAACCAATAACACTTTGTCCGATCCGGAAATCGAACCCAGAGCCATGCTCAGCAGAAGCGCTTGCGACCACTAGACCAGCGAGGCAATTCTTATCTTTCTGATATTTACACGAAAAAACCTAGCCTGAAGCTACATTAATTCACAATCGTTGCCAAAAAGTGAGTAAGAATGTAGGACTTTCAAATAATTATGTTATTGTTAGCATCCTACTTAATATTATAAATGCGAAAGTGAGTTTGTTTCTTTGTTACGTTTTCACGCTAAAACGGCTAAACAGATTTGGATGAAATTTGGCACATGGGTAGACCATGACCTGGATATAAGACATAGGGTATTTTATCCCGATATTCCTAAGGAATCGAGATTTATGCGGGTGAATCCATGGGGTGCAGGTAGTAATATTATAAACACGAAAATTTGTGAGGATGGATGGATGAAATTTGGCACACATATATAACCTTTTTTTTTTTTTTTGGATGGGAAATTTTTAAATAACTTCTCCCGCTCTGGAGGGCGTGTCAGACTCTTACTGACATCTCTATGAGGCGCGCGTGGAACACAACGCGCCGTTGACCCGGGCCTGGTCCTAATCGGACGGCGAGCTACCCATTGCTCACCGTCCGCAAGCCCGCGCCTACGGTGGCCGGGAATCGGCCTGCGATCCCCGACGCCCAGGGCGTCTCCTGCGGCGGCTAGGGGCGTGAGAGGCGTTTCCTCCCGCCTGATACGAAACAAGAACCTCCCGAAACAACCGTGTCCGGTGAGGACCTGCGTCAGGCGGAAGGTGAGGACACACTCCTCAAAGAGGGGACTTATCGCCGCAATAGTGGCGTGCCCAGCACTGGGTTGCGACAATCGCACTCTCCATGACGCCATGAGATCCCGCCGGAGCTCTGTCCGCTGTGCCGCGATTTCTCGCGGCAGCGGAGTTACGCCCCGGCGTTTCGGCTCCTCGCGCCACTCCCAGATGTGCGCGAGGACTTTTGCCTCCAGATCCGTTCAGATCAGTTTATAACCTGGATTAACATATAGGATACTTTTTATCTCAATATTTCCACGGGATCGAGACTTATGTGGGTGAAACCGCGGGGTGCAGCTAGTAATTAAACAATTGTTTGAGCAAAATGAAGTAAACTCAAGCCTACATAGAATATTGAACTAATGAGGAGTATATTAATTTCATGTAATATGTAGTACAATGTCCAAACTGCTGATATAGTATTTACCTAACAGTGAGCGGTGACACATTGCTCTCAACTAATTAGTTACATTTAAGTTCATGTAGCCTGTAATTACATGTCTATCTATGTATATGCGTTTAGACTTGTTATGCTGGCAGGTTACTGCCGATGTCCTACCAATATTATGTTGAATTAGATACTATAAAGCAATGTAAGAATAGTATTTAAAGATTTAAAAAAAATAAAAACTTTTTATTCATCATGCCATCCTACTTATTATAAATGTAAAAGTTTCTATGTTTGTGTGTTTGGATGTTTCTTACTCAATCACGCAAAAACGGCTGAACGGATTTGGATGAAATTTGGCATACAGATAGTTTATAACCTGGATTAACACATAGGATACTTTTTATTCCGGTAGGACGTTCCCGTGGGATAATTTCCGACCTCCGCATGGGTACAGCCGTGGGCAAAAGCTAGTTTAACATAATTTAAGCAGTATGGTAGCCTTTGTTCTAATATTTGACATTTGAAAGATATAGCGTAGACTGACGTAGCACAAAAATTTCTTAAAATTAAGAAAATTAACGTTGTTGAGATTGGCGGATTGTATGGATGTCAATTTAAACTTGTGGCAAAACACCATTATTGTACATAAGATTATGGGACTCTTTTCTAACATTATGCATGTTTAAAAGGAGACATTTCACAACTTTTTTTGACTTTGGACTTACGCGAGTTTCCTAGTTTTAAAAGCTTGGAGAAAGTCTTTTTTTCTGAAAACACAATTTATGGTTGATTTTCTTTTTCCTCGCATTTTTAAACTTTCTTGTAGTCAAGTAATTTTAATAATTAAGTATCTTAGTTACTACTTAGAAGATCTCATGCACTTAAACAAGATGAGAAATAAGTTCCATCATTTTTGATATTTTTTAACTCATTTCTCATCTTTTTTAAGTTGTTAAGTTTAACTAAGTTACACTTACTAAGAAAAATGAAGAAATTGATCGGAAGAAAACTTTACAATGTTATTCCACCTGCTCAGATCGTGTTTTCAATTCAGAAAACTTCACAGAGAAAGTTTCCGATCGCTAACTTGTGAATTCTATTTAACACACCCATAAAAGAATCGGAGAGGGCTCAAACAAAAACATTTTAAAATAGAAACTTTCCCCTCCATTTCGTCTGTTTACACAGTTCTCATCTAAATGAAAAATTGAATCGTACGTCTGAAATGACAACGTAACGCGTGTGAATCATCTTGACTCTGACAAGATTAACTTCAATATCAACCAAACATCACATCTACTTTATCTGAAGCAAGTTAGGTTCAAAATCGATTAGCAAGAGTTTCGGCACCAGCAAATGTAAAATGGTGTTCAGTAAAATAAACACAGTGTAAATTAGTGTCGGGAGCATTCAGTACAATTAACATATAGAGAAGACGTGAAGGAAGCGACATGTCATTAGTCATGTTCAAGCGATAATCTTCGAATAACAGCCGTTTGTCATACGGAATTGTGAATGTGTTATACTCGTACGTTGGGTTTGTCAGGATTCAGGGATCCTGAATGTATGTGTGACGGCATCAACATCGCCACATGCAAACTGCGCATCAAAAAAGACCTGAAGTCACACAACATCCTGACGTCACACAAATCCTGCATCGCGCAATTAGAGTTTACCGCGCGATCGACATATATACAAGCTCCCGACTTCAGCCATTGGGCAGTTGCACATCAGATACGACACTCCTCTTGTCGGAAGATCTATGGTAGATGAGTGAACTTTACCTCCTGTTCCTCATACCTCTAAATATGTATAGTTTCAGTAGAGAGCGTTTACAGCTGCAAGCTTTCCGTAATAATCAACGTCATATTTTATGTACGCTGCCACGAAGATCTTTGAGTGTTCTAGCAGGAGAAGGAATACCCAAGATGTAACCAGTAACAATGACTTGGTAGCAGAGTCTTCGGATCAAAAAACGGTAGGTAAGAAGTCAATTATCCTCTAGTGAATCATTGAACTTAAGCAATGTATATTATTTATTATTTTATTTTATATATTATTACTGCCTCGTTGGTCTAGTGGTCGCAAGCGTCACTTTGTCCCAGGTCGGACAAAGTGTTATTGGATTCCATCAGGAATTTCGCAGTAGCAGCCCGGAGTCTGGATTTGTGCCCGGTTGATGGTAATAGGCTCGCCCCCTATTACATGGAACTTAAACATAACTGTCGAAATGTGGGTGTACTATATGTACACCACTGCTTAACCTTTCAGGGATTACAGGCGTGATGTTATTATATATCATTTTGTTTTTTATTTTGCGATAAGTCGGCCCATTGTATCACCATATGTATAATTTCTACATTTATATGTGTAATCCACCAGCACGCGTAGCATGACAACCACAGAAACGGGTTTTCTACGGGTTTTGTCGACGGTAGAATAGACAAAATCACAGATTGTGATTGTTTATCTGTCATGTTGTCTATTCTTCCGTCGACAAAACCCGTTTCTATTGAGGTCATGCGAAGCGTGCTGGTATAGGTACATAATAAAGAGTATTCTATTCTGTATAATGGTCAATATTTTCCTTTAAAGGCATAAAACCAGGATATGGATAGTAAATCTACCAAAGAATGGCTTACTTCCAAACCAAATTAAACAACACCAACTTCATTTAAAAAAAGGTTTTTTATAAGCAATTAATTTACCGTTTGCACACAGTAAAAGTCGCAGTTCAAACAGGTATACCGATAAAGTCAGATTACCGTGAGCCAGGCTTATCGCAAATGTATCGACTGTTGGGAAACACGTGAATTTTAATACAACAAATTGGCTTGCATTGTATGTAATACCCGTATAACAGCACCTACGTAAAAATGGCCTTTGTCAATAGTGTTCCCAGTTTGTTTACTGATAAAGTAAATATCTGTCTGCCTACTGATTCTCGGACAAAATGCTGGGCAAAAAAATAAGGTGGAAACGACAATACAACAATAAATTAATCTGTGTAACACCCAGTCGCACAAAGACAAACTTTAATGCCCCATTACGTAATAGATCATTAACAAATTTAATCAAAGAACCATTAAAATTGAGTCTAAATGTTGCTTTCTGCAACAAGTTAAAACAAGTTAATGGAAGATTAGTATTTAATGACAGCTCTAAAAGTTAAAGTTCGTTTCTGCAACTGGCTGTTAGTGTGTATATCTACTGACGTTTCCAGTCTCCAGTATTTATAGTTACTGTAGCTAGTCGACTGATCGGCAAAATCCATAGTCGGCCCATCACTACTACTTAATATTTAGTTTGTTTGAAAAAATATTTTTCTTTATTTTCAGTCTTAGAATTTACCTATTTGATAGTTCCAAAATACTCTTATGCATTAATATTGTCATTTATTGTATTGGCGTTTCCATATTTTATAATCTCAGTAAAAATGCAAATTCTTATACTAAATGATTCATGCTGAAAAGTATAACAAAAGTAACATGTTTATTAATTTATTTTAGATTCTTCAATGGGCCGAACCACCTGATAGAACACGTATGCAGCAACCTTGCAAGATGGGTCACAGACTTCATAAACAAATCTACGATAATTTTTTCACCGTATTGGGAACTGTGGTGATGAAATAATTTACAAAAAGTAAAGAACCTGCCTGGGTTCAAGCCTACGACCTACAATGCGGCCATTACTACTCTAATGTTAAACTTCAATTACCGTTTTAATTAAAACAATATTCCTAATTGAACTGATATCTCGATATTTTTTGGTAATAAGCTTGCCCCCTATGACATGGGACTTTAACATAACTTTGCAAAATGTGGGTGTACTATTGGTACACCTCTGCCTAATCCTTCTGGGAAAACAGGCGTAATGTTATGTTATTTCGATTTACTTACCGTGTCCTCAACTCCTCACATAATTGTTATCTCCATCATTCGTAGAATAGGTATCTTATCAAGAAGCTCTAGTGGATGCTCACTCACGTTATTTTTTTTGTATACTTTATTGATACAAATCCTTACAATATGCTCAATACCTAGGTATCTAGCTAAAGTTCACAATAATTACAGCGCACAAAAGTTGAAACCCTGACTCCTAAACTAGGAATACCTGTGACTTACGAGTCAGTGTTCTACTGCCAGTTGGACACTATAAACTCTTATGGAAATTAAAAGCTAGTAAGCCAATATTAAACATAAGATTATATTACTATGAATTGAATTTAAGAAAAAAAAATGGAATACAACATAAAAAAATAAAAAGCTTAATTTAAGATTAAAATTAAAAAGTAAAATGACTGTGTGGTTCATTCTGTATGTGTGACTGAGAATCGTGTTTTGTTTGCGTGTGTGTATTTTACTCATAATATGTCGGTATTTTCTTACCGAACTCTCAGAACCACTCCGTTGTCAGACTAATGTTGGAGCGAACTCAACAGTTCTTAGAAACTCCGAGTGTTTATTATTGGTCTCGCGTCTTTAAAGACATTAACACTGTATCGATGTTTCAAAATACTGAATGAACTATGTACAACATACTAAACAACAATAATGATCACGCTATCAATTCCTTATCACCCATAAAAGTAGGAAGTACATTTGAAATTAAAAAACGGAAAGAAAAGTCTTTACATAAGGCTGTAAACACAATCAGAATTCCATTTTATTATAACGAGGAGATATAAAACTCTTATAAAACATAGTCCAAAGTCATTCACCCCTTTACGAGGCTCTATGTCTATAATTTGGGTATAATGTCGAACAAAAAGTGTATTTCCGACGGTGTGCGTACGGAATATTTTACGTTTTATGAGTCCGATTGCTAGTTGATAGTATGAGAATCGATTCGCGAATTTTATTGGGAGCTTTAATGTTGGACGTTAGAGTTAGACGAAAATATATAATAATGAGCCTTGGTATGAAATATAGTTCATAAATATATAATATAGAGCAAGCGTTGTCTACCTTAATGTTTTGTGGTGTCCCTCAAGGTATATCATCATCTTACATGGAGACCTGCTAGGAATTTTCTTCTACACACGATAAAAAAAAAAACAGCAATATTATTATAGACTGTGGTCTATAAATTATTTCTCTGCATTAAATCTATATATATATGAAAACCAATTACTACAAAAACCGTGCGTTAGTCTCGCATAATCTCGAAAATGGGTCGACTGATAGTGATGAAACTTTGGTAAGTTGGTAAGTCGCGCCGGAGTAGGTTCCTAACAAAAAAATTACATGCAAAAAAAGCATTAGGTAATAATGTATTTAAAAAAATCATCCCTGAAAACTATCTTGATTTCATCAACGAAACAGTTCCATTCTTCACTAAACCCATTAATACTGTTTTCATCTCCATGTACAATATCAGTTTCGTTAATATTCCAACTGGAACACAGGTACAATGGCGGTCCATTACCCAATCTACCTTCAATACTATTGGAAAACTAGCCTATAGGTACTTACCTATAACAACACAACAGAATGAAATCGTTACCGACGCGCCGGAGTCTTAAATTAACGACATTAAAACAAGCTTCTCTCATTCAAGATAAGACCTTTGTAGGGGGGGAATAAATTGGATGGAATTGTGCAAAAGTGTGCAATTTTGTCACGGAAAACTTAAGACAGCACAGCGAAGATGAGACTAACGTAAATTGTGCCTACAGAATTATAAATAGGATCACAGCAATTATTAATATTTGAAAGAGTCAATTCAAATCTAAGTCAAATTATTTATTTGTTTTATACAGGTGTAATAAACAGATCATTATCTAATGAGGTGTGCAAATGTTTATATTATTAAATTAATATACTCAAAAAAAAAAACTGAATACTACAAATGTCAAAGGTCCAATTAGCTTAGCTTCTGTAACCTTATGACTTTTCACATTTACTTAATGCTATAATAACAGTAGATGACACTACATTTTTTTGAGGACATACCTTAACCTCAAAACATCTTAATGTCTTGTGCAAATGGCGTGTGCAATGTCTTCTACTTAACTTATAAGAAATACCTTGCTTGCTAATAATAAACTTCCTTTTGACCTGTGAAATTGCCGTTTCAACTCAAAGTCAACACCAAATAAATACTAGGTGTACCACATAAACCCCTCCACATTGTTAAAAACAAAAGACATTGCACATGCCATTTACACAAAATATTAAGGAGTTTTCAGGTTAAGGTAACCTAAAAACGCCTTAATTTTTTGTGCAAATGGCATGTGCAAGTTTTTTTACTTAACTTCTAGAAAATATCTTATTTGGTTGCTAAAAATAAACTACCTTTAAATTGCCGTTTCAACTGAAAGTCAACACCAAAAAAATACCAAGTGTACCACATAAACCCCTCCACATTGTTGGTGTATGATATTCTTAAGGTCCTCCTATAAAATTACCTCCTAACTCCAGTCACGTTTCGGCTATTAGTCCAAGGTACTTATAGTAAAGTTTCATCGCAAAACGATCAATGAACCGTGTTCCGTTTTGAAAATATTTTATGGAGGTTAAGACGAACGAACCATATCAGAATTCTGCTCCAGGTGGTCAGACAGATGTCGGTCGGTGAAGCAATCACAGTGACCAGTCAAACGTGGAAGACAAAGCCTCTATAGGTCAATGACTCGGGTCAATATTCCGGAGTTCGTGGATCTTGTTTCAGTTTCTAAGTGTATCTGCGGTTAATGATCTAATTGGTACTTATTGTACTATTTTTGTTAGAGCTATATTTCTGTTTTGGCAATTATGCTTCATGTTTAGAGAGTGGCTTGAAGAAAAAATAAATGTCGTTTGTATCAAAAAAACTCTTCACGTTTCAGGCTCATTTAAAGTTGTTAAGCACAACTTTAAATGAGCTGAAACTTTATTTCTTGTTTTATTTTTAGGCCTTCTAATTTCCACTTTAAAACAACATAAACCACGCAAGTCTGTATTCTAAATAATCTCAGCTACTTCACAACACTGTTCCAAGTCTGTACGAGATGTCTTACAAACACTAATTTATTCATTCATCTAATTTAAACTTGTGAAACTTTGTACGCTAAATTCAAAACAAGCTTTATGATGCAAATCAAACGTTTCACAAATATGGCATGAACTCTTAACTAGTTAGTGGTTTAACAGTTACCATCGATATCCCTTCAAAGATCCCTTTATCTGTGTAAAGTTGCAAATCTCTTGCTAATAAAGCGTATTCACCCCAATTAGAGCTCGCTACACACGTACTGTAGCGACTTAACAGACAGACTACAAATCCATTGCTTGTTTGGTTAGGGAAACTGAACTGTCATCTCTTTTGCAGAGCTCATTGGATATGTGGCAGGTCTGTAGGACCGATCTGATTTATAGTAATGTAGTGGGCTTTGTCTGTCGTAGAACTCGACGCTTTCTGCTAACGACTAAGTTCCGTATCAGAGGGCCGTGGGCGGTTTTCAATACTATGATTCTATTGCGTAGGTACAGAGGTGTAGGCTGCTTTTGTTTTAGTTATAGAAAATTCCCTTTTATATGCTTTGCTGAAAATTAAGACACGTTTAAACGTCAAAAAATGGATGGTTAAGAGGACGATAATTATTACTTAACATAAGCAACGGTTAAGAGATTAGCGTGGTCCATTGACCTCGCTAAAATTTTAACCATTGTCACCCTTGTTGTTGTGGCAATCCATTGATTGCTTTCACGAGCCTAAGAAAACTTGAAAGGCATTGAAATGTATGCGATATCATCTCTCAAGCAGATGGATTTGCCTTAATCCTAATTTAGCGACCATTGAGTGGTGACTTCACAGTTTTGTATATAAGGTTATAAGAATAAAATATATTAAATAAAATATATAGGTTTATAAGATTAAAATAGATGGAAAAACTTTTAGAAATCATTCAGACCACCAAAATAAGGACAATGGTAAAAAAAAAACAAACGCATTAGATACTTACAAGAAAAATAAATCTGCTAACGAAAATACACTAAAAATGTTGATTACCCGATGCCATTTATTATTTTAGGTCAAAATAAAATCACTTTAATCAGTGTTTTTTTTACTTGGATATCTTTGGTTAGACGTACTCAACGCTGTGTTAAAATTTGTCCATCTATTTTAATGGGACCTTGTATTATGTTGGTACCCTGGAATGCAAATTGTTGTTAATAAAACAAGAATAGATATACTAGAAGTTATGACTTTACTCATCATTTTTATAGTTATATAATCCTATTTACATTCCGGTTCTTTCTTTTCCTGAAGTATAGCCTCCAATGCGTCCTAGTTGTTCTCTTTAGTAGCACAAACATAGTTTGAAAGACAAGTCTATGTGTAAAAATAAACATTGTCGGATATTGAAGGAAATGTGATATACTGTTGCTATATATTAACAAGAACATTAATGCTATTAAGATAGAATCGCATATAAATGCAACTGCAATCAATGATACAACGTGACTGATATTTCGTTTTGATATACTCTTCTTGCAGCATGATAACACACATAGAACAATTCTTGTAAAAATAACAAAATTAACGATCATTATAAAGATTACTGAAAATAGACCTATAAAATTATAGATGCGTCCGTCCACACTAATAACGTTTGGAACGATTCCGAAACTTATTCCAACAGTAATACCAGCTGTACCGTAAGTGAACACAGTAGCCTTCCTCTTCTCATAGCTTATTTTTCCAACGTAGACGAGTCCAAGTCTTAAATACGCGAGCAATGAAGAACAAAATGACCAGCATGTTGATGTTACGAAAACATATAGCATGAGACTGTAAGTTTCATTCGAATATTGAACAAATGGAGTTACAGTAAAAAAAAACTGAAACACCGTACCGGTTATGATTTGGTTCATGCTGATATAGTTCTGAAGTGAACGCCACTGTGGCAGGAGACACCATGTCATTAACAACACTATAACACACAATATTGACAGTCCAGATCCCGTGAAATACAAAATGTCTTGGTAATCCAGAGTCACGTTCATTTCTATTGTGATGATTCTCTTCAATTTTTACGTTAACACTCTAAGTTGTGTGCATGACTTCTAGTTTTATTTGCGAATATCACAAATACTTTTATTATTATTGTTATCAGTGTTTCTTTTTTTAAATGAATGTCAATTAATTTTAATGAGGTAAACAGTTGGTATGACTAGTTAAACTAGGGACATGTTTTTGATAATATATGCTACCAATAAAAAATATATGTATAAATTGCTACATAATTTATATCCATTAGTGAACAAATATATATATAAGATCCATAAGTGAACAAAGTTGCCTTCCTCTTCTTATAGCTTATTTTTCGAACGTGCGAGTACAAACGGCGAGTACAAACCTTAAATACGCGAGCAATTAAGAACAATTATAAGTTTAAATAATTATGTATAGAAAATCCAGACTAATTTGTAATAACCATAATATCTTCATAAATTATATCTCGACTGAGATCACATTTTGAAACTGAGTTAAACGTTGGTTTCGTGAGACACTAAATGTTTTCTACCGTTTGGAGGTTGTCTTTTTGCATCACCACACAGTACCCAGTACCTATGGCAGGATATGGCTACTACCAAGAATAAAGTCACTACTCTGTTCGTGGTAGTGGCCTTATCCTGTGTATCCCTAGTGTTAGAGTCAGCATTTCAGTCTAATTGGAACACTGTTACCGTACGATTTAGTTATATATGTATCGCCGTTCAAATATTAGCCTAATTAAAAATAATTAATATCGATAGTAAAAATTATCCTCAACAACACTTTAATGATATGTACGTATCTACTAGTGATATTCGGAATATATAGCTACCACTATTCATACAGCTGTTAATCTAAAAGTACCTACTGACTTGCACAATTTCGCCATAGTTAATCATTGCAGTGAAAATGAACAGGACTCTGGATTATCAAGACATAATGTGTTGCACAGGATCTAGCCTATCGATATTGTGTGATATAGTGTTGGTAATAACATGGTGTCTCCTGCCACAGTGGCGTTCACTTCAGAACTATATCAGCTTGAACCAAATCATAACTGGTACAGTGTTCCAGTGTTCTGTTGTATTTTCAATCTTGTTTGACAACTCTGCGAATAAAAATCAATTTATCAGTTATTATTTTCTCATAATATCAATATGTTGGTCGCTTTGTTCTTCAATGGTCGCTTATTTAAGACTTGTACTCGTGTACGTTGGAAAAATAAGCTATGAGAAGAGGAAGGCTACGGTGTTCACTTACGGAGTAGCTGGTATTATCATAGGAATCTGTGATGTAATCGTTCCAAAAATGTTTGATTTGGATGGCTTTTTAAGTAGCATATTTGCATTGGTGTTTATGCTGGTCATTAACTTTTTAGTTTTTATAAGAATTATTGGGTCTGTGTTATCTTGTGGTAAGAAGACTATGTCGAAACGAAACATAAAACATGTTGTATCATTGATCGCAGTTGCGTTTATTTGTGATTCTATATTAATAGCATTAGTGTTTATATTAATATTTACTACTATGTTGACAGAATACGTTTTTAATCCGCTATTGTTTTTTTTAACTCATAGACTTGTCTTTCAAACTATATTTGTGTTATTTAAAAGATCAACTAGGATTCATTGGAAGTTATACTTGAATAAAAGAAAAAGAAGGAATCTGAATTTTGATAACATTATTGCACTTTAGTAGCAATTAGTATATTATATTGAAAAATATTATATAATTACCACTACCATTATTATATTATGTTATTATTATAACTACCAGCAGATATAGTGGGATTCGGCAAATATGCCGTTGAGCTTTACGCTCAAGTTCAATCATTACTCAAAATAACATCAATTTTACTTTGTTCTTCACTGCTCGCTTATACTCGTACACATACCTATAAGACTTGTACTCATTTACGTTGGAAAAAATAAGCTTTGAGAAGAGGAAGCCTACTGTGTTCAGGTTCACCTTCGGAATACGTTATAGGAATAAATTACGGAATTATCCCAAACATATTGAATGTGCTACCCCATGAATACCTGTTAACAGTGATTTTTATGATGAACATTAACTTTGTTATCTTTATAAGAATTGATCTATCTGTTTTATAATAATGATCATGCTGTAAGAAGAATATGTCAACATTAAATATTAGTAATTTTATAATAATGTCATTGATCGCAGTTGCGTTTGTATAACTTTTTAGTGATTTGATCATAGTTATTACTTTCCTACTGAATTCAACATTCTTTTTACTAACTCATAAACTTTTATTCCAAACTATGTTTGTATAGTTTAAAAGATCATCTAGAATGCATTGGAAACTAATTTTGAGTAAAAGAAATCTTATTTTTATAACATTATAGAGCTTTAATAGCAATTAGTATAATAAATGATTATAACATAATGTAATAACAAACTTTTTTCTAACATATCTATTCTGCCACCATGTGACATTATTGTAGTTAAAAAGCACCAAAAAACGTATCTGAGATGTCTTTGGTATCATAAATGTCCAGGCAGCGCCATGACTACTTACGATTAAAACAAATCAATGGATAAAATATAATATTGATGTACCCATTTCAATGATCTTTTATAATATTGCAAAATTCATCACCGACTTGTCACAGAAATGCAATTTGTTATGAAAGGATAAGTAAAAAAATAGGGCTGGCAGTGCAATAATGAAAAAATAGGGGTGACAATCGCTTGAGGCAAATACGGGCGAAGTTTGCCGAAGCACTTACGAACACCACCATTTTATGTGCTATGCACATTTATAAAAGAAACCAATTCTGCTTTGAGCATTTACGCGCTCTGATTGATGCATTTAGATTATTGGTTCGTGTTTTTGTCGTTCTGTCTGTAGCAGGACGTCTGTTTGTTATTCAAATTCATGCAAGTCGAGCTTATCGCTCGGACCGTTTGCACAGTTTCCCTACGCTCCATATCTTCGCGAGTTGTCGATATCGCTCGAATTTGATGTGAGCACGGAATATGTTATGCAGGTATTGAGTTCCGAGTGGTATTAGATGACTGCTGGTAATGCAGATATTGGAATAGTTGACTATGAAAGTTGTTTTGTTGTGAATAATATAGTTTATTACATTAGCTATACATTACATATGTCTGAGGAATTTTTCGACGCCATAATTTAGTTTGTCAATAGTTTTCGTTAAGTTGGAATATTTTATTGTTTTTTTAATATTTTGTTAGTATATCGAGTGTATAAATTTTAATCATTTATTAATAAATCAAACATGTGAAAGTGATAATACAAAAAAAAGGAATGTATTAGCATTGCGACGCAGTTTTATTTGTTCTATCAAAATGACGTATATTTTCTGCGCCTTACGAACTTACCAAGCCATAATAATATCATAGCAACGCAGAACGTAAACATTTTTGTGCACCTCACCTTACACAATCCACATTTTTTTTTAACCAACACATTGAATCTCTTCTCTTCTCACCCGATAGTAAGTGATGATCAGGCCGAAGGTGAAAGCAAGCTTCACCAGGAATCCTCAACCACAGGGGGGAACTGGCTATCTTACCTCTTACTGCCAAAACACAAAAATGCTGTTAATATTGTTGTAGACTTAGATAAGACGTTAGTAGCTAGCCAGACTTAGAACAAGGCCTACCACCGACCAAACTGAGCAGAATTTGTTTCCTCCTCTGGGAACTGAACCTGACCTCCGGGTCTGAGACAGGTGGCCTAACCATTAGACCACAGAGGCGGTTACAACAACATAAACATTACTTTCACAAGAAAGAGTGTTAAACAATAATCATAAAAAACTCATTATCAATGCAAGAATCGTTGAAACAAGGGCGGGTTTACAATTAAAGTGTGGCTCCTGGGATATCACTCTTTGGAACTACTTTGTTAATTTATCTAAACCAATTACGAAAGTGCGCCGCAACACCGCTGGGATGGCAATTCTATTATTTTATTACCCGACTACGGCGAAGCAAAAAGGAGGGTTATGATTTTGACCGGTATGTATGTTTGTTTGTTTGTAAGTACTTATGTATGTATCTATGTTCATCTGGTACCTCAGAACTTCTAAACTACTGAATCTGATCATAATTTGACAAATGAGGTATAGCTGGAAGCGTCTTGAACGTCCGCTGGTTATTGGCCACATTAAATTCAATATAGCGCCCTCTACAGGATATAAAGGCGTGTTTTTTTTTTAGTATGTCTTTTTGGGTATCAATGGGCTCGACGAACTCATTACAAATATGTATATATACCATATTGTCTAAGTAAATAAGTATGTTTAAATTGTTAAAAACAAGCAAAAGTGAGACGTACGGCGCTGCCGTAAAATGAATACCTATTATACAATAAAACATTAACAAAAAAAAGAAAACTACTCTGCAAATACTTTATCACGAAAATATAACCCCAAAATAATTTATATAAAAAGTAAGTTCAAAAACTTAAACCCGACTACTAAAAAATCACGCTCTAAAAAGTATTCAACAAGAAAATATTTTAGACAGAAATCATACTTTTTTTTAATTCTTTTCTTTTTTTTTTTTAAAAAAACGTTGCCCCACACTAGGAATTTCTCCTGTGTCGTGGGTGCGTTTACAAACATTTAAACTCACATACACAAACAGCCAGACCCGGAACAACTAATTGTAGGTCATACAAATATTTGTTCCGTGCGGGAATCGAACCCGCGACACGCAGCGCAGCAGTCAATCGCTTAACCACTGCGCCAACCGTGCCGCCGTGATACTTTTTAGAGCGTGATTTTTCAGTAGTCGTGTTTTAGTTTTTGAACTTACTTTTTGCTTAAATGAAAACGTACGGACGTAAGTAACAATTCAAATACTACTGTATGCTTAAGTACTTAGAATATTTAAACTCCAATAATAATAATAAATCTAACTAGCCTGTATTGTCGCACTGCAGGGCAAAGTCCTCGCTCTCCCTTTTCCACACAATTCTGTCTTTTGCATAATTCTTTCTTTTGTCCTTCCTATGAACAATTCCACACAACAATAATTAATTTTTAATAAAAAATTTAACTGCCTCATTGGTCTAATGGTCGCATGTTGCTACTACTGAGCACGAGGTCCTGGGTTCGATTCCCGGGTCCGGTAAAGTGTTTTTGGGTTTTTCCATCTGGAATTTCTCAGCCCGGAGTCAGGATGTGTGCCCGGGGGGTCGCCCCCTGTTACATGTAACTTAAACATAACCACGGCCTTATTATGACGTATTAATGCCACCATTATTCCAGTGTGAGTGAGAGACGGAGCTATACAAGGCCGCTAGCACCATCCTTTTTTCGCAGTGGAATAATGATGGCATTAATACTTCATAATAAGGCCCCAGGTCACCTCTGCCTAACCCATCAAGGATTACAAGCATGATGTTTTGTGTAATATTTTTTAAGCTTCTCGTACACTAATGTCGTAACCACCAGTAGTTTCCGGTTCCTAAATGCCAAAAACGGATCGTTATGAATAGGACCAAAATGATCAGTGAGTCTGTCAATCAATCTGCCTAGCCTTTTCCCAACTATGTTGGGGTCGGTTTCCAGACTAACCAGATGCAGCTGAATACCAGTATTTCACATGGAGCGACTGCGTATCTGACCTCCACAACCTAGTAACTGGCTGGCTGGCAAAATAAGTTGCCATAAGACCTTAAATATTTTAAAAGTAGAGCAAGTTATACGGTAGCAGAATCTATTTTACCCACATTCCGCAAAAAAAAGAGATATATAATTGCATAACTGCACTGATGCAGTTGGGTATAAATATCATTTATACTCTTGAAGAGGCGAAACTGACCAACTTTTTTTTTTTTTTTGGTTGTGAAATTATCAAATAACTTCTCCCGATCTGGGCGGAGCGGACACGCGCGCGCGCGGGCGGCGTGTCAGACTCTTACTGACTAAAACTCACCCGTGTTCCTTCAGTTGCCTGTACGTTGCCAGGGGCCACGGTACCCCTGTCGGACTTTCCCGCGTCCCCAGCAGGCATCGGTCCTAACAGACCCAGCCAGTTGAGCTGACATCTCTTTGAGGCGCGCGTGGAACACAACGCGCCTTCGACCCGGGCCTGGTCCTTATCGGGCGGCGAGCTACCCATTGCTCACCGTCCGCAAGCCCGCGCCTACGGTGGCCGGGAATCGGCCTGCAACTGACCGAAGCCTTAGCCACGATCAGTTGGAATTCCAAGGAAAAAATAGGGGCAGGATCTATTGGCATTTGAATCAATATGAGACCTATATTTTTATAGGTATTTTTAACCGTAACAAAACATTCACATTTCAATTCGATACCACATAATCCCAAATATCTAAACGCAAACATTCACCCATTGGGTAAGTATTTACGATAACATTATTAACATGAACAAAACTAATTTGCGACTTCTAGCGCCTGAGCACCGAAATCCGAAATTTGGAGTGAAAAAGGTCACGTATAGAAAATTGGAAATCCAACTGGGACGGGACGTGGACGTTACGGCGCCAAAAATTTGCCTCCAGACTTTCCTATTAACGAATCTCATTTGTCGGATTGTCGGGAATTGGTCTCGGTTTTTTTGGTGAACGTTTAAGGGTTTTTTTGTGTGGATTATGCTTCTGAATGCAGTAGTAGGTACTCACTATTGGCGCTTACTTTTTGGCTTTTTCTGGAAAATACGTAGTTCTAGGATGTTGTCTATCTACTTGTAAAAATGGACACCCTCAAATTATTGAACCAATTCCTTCATGTAACGTAACTAAGGCTTTTAGTTTTCAGTAAAGTCGAGTCGGTAAATTGATTCTAATGAGAGAAGTGATTCTTCTAATCTGATTGAACAATTCTTGTTAATTAAGAAGAATATTGAGACAGTTCATCGATATAAAACACTTTGAAATTTAATTAAAAATTTGTAACAAACTTTGTCACTCAGAATTTCCTCTTTGTACCCAATTCGGGACACCATCTGCGCATCCCTATTGCAAAATAATTAGTCCAAAGTAAATTATGCACCCTTTAAACTGCATCAAATTTAGGCAAATAAAGTCAGTTTAAAATATATATTAGAGGGCCACATGGCATGTGTTTTAAAAGACATTTTCTTATAAGGTGTATCACACTTAAATTAGGGAGGGGAAGATAATATGACATTGCACAGAGCTCCTGGCAACGGTTTTTATTATGTGTGTTAGGAGCAATTTTAATCACACTTTATGTAAATTATTATTGTTGTTTATTGGGTTGAACATTTTGAAGTTTCTTTTGAGAGTAGTACGTACAATATTTAACTGTAAATGGAATGCAGTTCTGTCTTGAACAGACAGGACCATACAATATGTTATTGTAGGAATCTGAGGGGCAATTCCCGTATTTTTAAGAACGTAGGTACGTTTTCTAATCTCAGTCTTACGCCCAGTTTCTAGAACAAAAATCAACACAAAAATTAGTCAACAAATTCTCAAGCGCGCAGAAACTGCTGTGATTATAAACCCCCTCTGTGGCCTAGTGGTTAGACCACCTGTCACACACCCAGAGGTCCCGGGTTCGATTCCCACTGGGGGCAAAATTTTCTGCTCGGTTTGGTTGATGATAGGGCTTGTTCTAAGTCCGCCTGGATAGCTACCGCCATCTTATCTAAGTCTGTCGCTATAACAGTAATGTTAACAGCATTGTTGTGTTTCGGCAATTGGTGGTAAAATAGACAGTTTCTCTGTGGTTGAAGATTCCGGGTGAAGCTCGCTTCAAACTCAAACTCAAAGCATTTCTAGCATTCATCTTCCACCTTCGGCCTGATCATCACTTACCATCAGGTGAGATGCAGGCCAAGAGCTTCCTCGTGAAAAAGTGGTTGAAAAAATGATCAACAGCCCATCGCATCACTTGACTTGCGTTTAATTTTGACGCTTCGATAATTTTCGTTTCAGAAACCGGGAGTTGATTTGTCAAAAAACCTCTAATACGAGTATACCAACATGATTGTTGATTAGTTAAAATAGCGTCTAAAATTGGAACGTCTTTTAAAGAACGAGAATTTTATGACCTTCTGTTTTATTATTGGTTTAACTATTTTATGATTTTCCATTCGATAAAAATATATATGAATACCAGAGACCACAACGATTGATGTTCAATGTCTTCAGTTTTAAAATATAAATTCCACAAAAACTTTTAACTCACATATTCATAAAAATATTCCCCACGAGATATTTTCTCACACATCCCGCTCCCAATATATTCCTTTCAAACATAATCGTCGAAAAATTGCGTCACTTTTCTTTACAGAATGCCAGCAAAACACTCAGAATGGCGCGTGCCGGTACAATTGACCGAATGCTCACAATTATTCGTACGGCGGAAACAGTGGGGCTGCGGGTGTGGAAAAAAAAGAAATATTTATTCACCGAGTGCAATCATGACGAATAAAACGATTACATGCTACGTTCGTGAATAGCTTCTATTGCAGCTATAGAATAGCATTGTTTTGGTATAATTGATATTGGGTCGGTAGGTATAACTTTGGTGATATAATATATTTTACGAAGTTTTGAACGCTTAAAAGCTAACCCTGCGGAGCTAATAACTAAATAAAAATAAAAGTGTTGAGCAGGAGATATTTTCTTTGAATAATAATAGTGGTATTTTATGAATCAAGTTGGATGAAATCAAAATACCATTTTTATTATTTGCTACTCATGTATTTTTTACCACACACGGTGTGCTTTATAACTCAAAATCAAATACTTAATAATATTCCAAATTTCTAGGGAAAACATTACACACCAGATAAATTTTAATGTATGTTTTACCAGTTTTCCTCTAATATTTGTGCTCATATTAGTTTATGGAATTTATAATGACTTGACTCAGAACTCATTGGAAAATTATAACACAATGTAATAATAATGAAACCATTTTACACATCAATGGACCACCCTTTATTTGTAAAACATACATAGAACGGTTTTTTGAGGATAATAGAAATTCAGAACTAATATTTTTCTTAGATAAATAGAGAAATGTTCTTATATTTCTCTACTGTAAAATAAATAAGTTATAAAGTATAATAGACGATTTGATGGCTAATGATGACAATAATAGAAGAAAGTTTAGAAGCCAAATACTGACTCAAGAAAGGCTGGGTTCCGTAGAAATCTCGTTAAAGTACACTCGTTATTTCACATAGGGTTCGTATGGGGTATAAATTCCATCTGAGCAATTACTTTCCTTTTAGGCAAATTAACAAGCTGACTGTAACCATAGAAATTCAATCCGACCAAATCTGTATGTAAATGTATTGTAATTGTGGGGCCAATATTCGAATTACAATTTCTATGTTGATTAACCGTGTAACACAGGAATTTATGTTCGCTTCTCCAATGCCTGTTTCTCTAGCATAATTTTGTTTGTACGTTTTATACCACAAGCGGTATACGCGGGTTCTATGGTGTTGTTATAAATAGAAAATACATCGCGTGTATATTTTGGAAATATGCGTAACAAAAAATGGGTTGGTGTAAGCGTAATTTGGGGAAGAATAATAATATTTTTGTGAAACAAAATAGCTGTTTTTAGTATAATTAAAATAGGTACCTATTTTGCAAAGTGAGGTTTTTTTTTCTAGTTACCTAGCTAAATGTTTCTAGTAAGGCCAAAGCTGGCTGGGAGCAGACAGACGCGACGCGACTCTGGTGGAACAATTTCTATGAAAACTTCACGGAGATTGTTCTACCGGTGTCGCGTCGCGCCGTCGCGCGTCTCTTCGCGCCTGTCTGCGGGTGCGGTTCAATCGTCTGAAAACTCTTATCTGAAGAATAAAGTTTAACATGATTATCTATGGAAAAACTGTCAAACCGCGGAAACTCATCAGATAAAAATTAACTAATGAAAACACGGAAGGCGGAAGAGGTGGGTGACTATGGGCTGAAATGATGAACTGAAAACAGCAGCTGATTTTTACCAATTTCATAACATTTTGAACCTATTTCATCCTGGCCTAATAACTTTCCCAAATAATCTAGACCCTCATATCGGAAAAGGTCTTCGCAAAATCCCTAATTAGACATATCTATTGATAACGTTATCAGAGCCCTACCGTCATTATGTTTTACGACTGGTTTTAATTCTGATACGGCAAGGTCGTAAGCTATTGTCTGACGTCATAATTAAGTTGATCGTAATCAGGGATTATACTTTATCTAAGTACTAATTCTGCAAGGCTTTTGGGATATGGTTTATGGTTTGCATGGGAAGCGAATAAGGGAAAAAATATGTGTTTATGCAATTAATTTAAATTATTTAGTAGTTTGAGAATGTCTTGATAATTGGCTTTTGGGTAAGTAATGCTTTCTATTGTGACGGCATCTACATCGCCACATGCCAACTACGCATCAAAGATCTAACATCACACAAATCCTGCATCGCGCTAGTAGAGTTTACCGCGCGATCAATATATATATATAACTTTCCGACATCAATCGTTGGGCAGTTGCCCGCCAGACACGACACCCGTCTGTTCGGAAGATCCTCCCTTTTCTATAGAGGATGAGTGAACTTTACAGCCTGTTCCCCATGCCTCTAAACTATAGCCCAAACATTTCGCTTCTTCACCAAAGGCTTAAATCCTATAATCGCTGCCCAGTCGAAATTGGTCTGCTGTCACACTTAAAATAAATTACTGTCCCCGCGCAATTTCACACCCCTAACCCTCCCCACTAATTGAACCAAAATACACTTAAATTTTCTTTGTGTCTTGTGTAATTTTAGCTCAGATGGGGTCACACAGACCACCCCATGGCAATTTAACGGGTTGAACATTCTCTTCCTGATGTCAATTTAGAGTTTCTTAAGTAAAATGAACTGAATATTTGACGTAAACTTGTGTAGATTAATTAACATTTCGCTATAATCGCTTTTTCCCGTCTACGTAAACATTGAGTTGTTCCGTTGTTTTGAGTGAAAAGATAAATTCGGAAGATGAAAACTTTAGTTTAGGTAATAAAGGCTTAGAATGAAATAAACAGAGGAAGATAATTATGGTATTATATACAAAAATTGTTCAATAACATGTTGCTGACCGGTGAGAAATAAAACAATGAACCTCTAACAAGAGACAAAAGACGCTGACCAAGGTACCTTAGGTATCTTTATGTACCTACCACCTAAGTTCACATTGTGGAATGCAATAAATGTATTGAGTATTGAGGTAATAAGTGCTGACCATTGAGCAAGGTAAGTAGGTAATCACAGACCATAGACGAGAGAAGAAGATAACATGGATCGCCGATCAGTCAATCGTGGCGATTATGACAAATTACTACTAAGCATAACCAGTCTATAACCATAGAAAATAAGATTATGAACCTCTAACAAGAGACAACAGACGCTGACCAAGGTAATAAGCGCTGACCATTGAACAAGGTAAGTAGGTAATCACAGACCATAGACGAGAGAAGAAGATAAAACGGATCGCCCATCAGTCAAGCGTGGCGATTATGACAAATTACTACTAAGCATAACCAGTCTATAATTATAGAAAATAAAACTATGACCCTCTAACAAGAGACAACAGACGCTGACCAAGGTAATAAGCGCTGACCATTGAATAATGTATGTAGGTAATCACAGACCATAGACGAGAGAAGAAGATAAAACGGATCGCCCATCAGTCAAGCATGGCGATTATGACAAATTACTACTAAGCATAACCAGTCTATAACTATAGAAAATAAAACTATGAACCTCTAACAAGAGACATCAGACGCTGACCAAGGTAATAAGCGCTGACCATTGACCAAGGTAAGTAGGTAATCACAGATCATAGAAGAATGACGAAAGAAGAAGATAACATGTAACGCCCATCAGTCAATCGTGGCGATTATGACAAATTACTACTAAGCATAACCAGTCTATAACTATAGAAAATAAAACTATGAACCTCTAACAAGAGACAACAGACGCTGACCAAGGTAATAAGCGCTGAGTATTAAACAAGGTAAGTAGGTAATCACAGGCCATAGAAGAATGACCATAGACGATAGGAGAAGATAACATGGATCGTTCATCAGTCAAGCGTGGTGATTATGACAAATTACTACTAAGCATAATCAGTCTATAATGCTTCCACTGCTGTGCCACAGGCCAGGCCCTCTCTGTTAGAAGGACTGGGTCATTATCTACCACGCGGGCCCGATGCGGGTTGATTTACGTCACATGTGTGACGTCCACCAACCCGCATGTGTTTGAAATTTTGGTTCTAGGACATGACAGTTTCCTTACGATGTTTACCTTTTAACAAGAATGTAGTGCGTGCCTATGAGTGATGTACTTACACAGTATTGAGGACTCGTGATAACCTATTGTTACTTTCCTTGTAAATATTTCGTTGGTGTGCTTGGTAAATAAAAAAATTAAAACCACAATTAATATAGGTACTAAAACCTGCACAACCAAAGTATTTAATTTATAATCCGAACAAATGAAACAGTCCATAGTGCCCACTAATTCTGTTGACAGTACACTAATCATTACATCAAAACGTGATGACGAATGAAACACGGGACATGAATAACTGAATCGCGGTAAAATGCGACCTCGCATGCAAGCGTAGATGCTGCTGTAAAAACTTGAATATAGGCTAATGGCAATGCTCGAGTAAATCATAAAATTGCTAATATAAAGTTGGTAAATGTGGAAAGGGTTGTAATAAAACAAGTTATCGTGAGTCCACGTTCCAACTCAAACCCGCCATTTACCATCACTATGAGGTCGTTATACATATCCAAATGCGCGAACATCATCACTTTTAGACGAATCTACTCCAACGACCATCGGTTCAACAATGCAGATATAGCAAACCCAGTGCCTCTTTAGCTCTAACTCGTTGAATGTCGACCTCCGAGTCCTGTCGAGTTTCATAATCAGCCTATAATGTTCCCACTGCTGAGAAACAGTCCTCCTCTCTGAGAGAGGGAGTGGGCTGTAATCTACCACGCGGGCCCAGTGCGGGTTGGTAGATGTCACATGTCTTCGAATTTTTGCTTCTAGGTTATGCCGGTTTCCTCACGATGTTACACAAAGTAAAGCTCCTGCTTGGGTTCGAACCTACGACCTACAACGTTAGTTGGGGCCGTTACCACTGGGCCACCACTGCTCTCACTGACAGTTTAGTGAAGCATTAATATAGCAAAACTGATGATGATGCAACTAGAATATTCCAGGATTAGCCCCATTTCTAGCTTCAACAGTAACATTGTCACAGTCACCGCACACGTTGTGAGGACCCACCGACCCGGTTGCATAAATTCGTATCGTGACAATTATACGGGATATTATCTCCGCTGCCATTGTCTCCCGGATTTTTGTACCGTTTCCATTCGCGGTTTTTTTAGTTTGTCCTGTTTGCTGTTTATGAACTTTTACGTTAAATGAGTAGATATTTTTGGTGATCCTAAAAAGAGACAATGCAAAAGTTGCAAGAATTCTAATGAATTACCACATTTACCAGTAACTTTAAACAGTGGACGCGTGAGAGACTTAAATATTTAGTTGAAAAATATTGAAGACCAAGAGAAAAGACGCATAATTCCGTAAGTACCTATTTATCCCGTATATGCTATATATATCTCACAAAACAGATAGAAATAAAGAAACAATCTTAAATAAAGCACAATTAAATGTAGTTGTTCCTATACAAAGTTCTTCATATGAACACTTAGCAGCTGCCTCAACACTAGAGAAATGCAACACCGTATTCAGACATAACATAAAACGCGAAATCATAAAATTGTGGTCCGCTCTCGTATCTACATTTATATGGGATGGGAGGTCTGGCTCACATTGTCGGTTACAGCACCATATGACGCACTTGTGTAATGGTCTGTACAGCGTAGTTGTATGTAAACATTTCTTCTTTATGTATTTAATTTGAACACCAATGGACGCACGCATAATGGCGGCAGCATGTCGCAGCGGTTTGGCGAATGGACGCGTCCGGATATAGAAGGATATTAAACTGGATGTACCAACAGTTTCATATGTTACGTATCGCTTTTACTAGCGAGTTGGGCAGTATTTTTGAATGTTTGGTACAATACGATTGTGTGGATATATGCAACTGAAACCGGTTATGCCAATTGCCCAAGCTAGCCTGTCACTGCAAATTACCAACAACATGTTTGGTTTTACACCACGTATAGTATTGATTCCTTTTTAATAAAAATTTCTTTATCTTCGCCCGTCTTGCCTCCACTAAAGCTCCCATTTAACGTTCATACTGAGGAGCATCACATCAGTTCATGCTGTTCAGTATTTTTTTCTGTTCTACGTGTCGAAAAACATCACAGCAGACAGAAGGCAGATCCCTGGCCATCTCCCGGTTTGGAGCGCTTTCGGAGGAACTTTCGGTTCTTCCCAGCAGCCCCCACCACTTCGCGCTCCAAGCTCTGATCCGAGCTCCTTGCGCCAGATGCAGCGTCGGACTCCGACTCTGCATCACTCCCCTCCTTTCTGTTCGGTTTTGTTTTATTAACTTTTTCCATTTTTGTACCCACGAGTACAAACTTTTTAAATCTCAAAAAACTGTGGTTCGCCTAGTGACTAATTAAGCTACCCATTAGTCAAGCTATCAACCTCCCTCACGGTGCGCCGCCGCTTGGAGGTTCGCCGCTCCACCCAGAGTGGGAGAAGTTGTTGGAAAATTACTAATCCAAAAAAAAAAGACAAAAGGCAGATACAGAAGGTATCAAAGTAGTTCAAAGTCAAAACAAAAGTTTGAAAACCGTTAGAAACCGTATCTTAAGAGCAGTAAAATTGCTTACCTCTTCCAGAAGTCTTAGTTTCTAATTGTTCCGTGGTGTTAGCACATAGTTACGTTCTATAGAGGTGTTACGTATAGAAGAGCCAACGTTCTATGTGGCTATGAACTGGACAATCTATTATTAAGAATTCATATTATACGTACAGTGAGAATTTAAATGGATGCTTTATGATAATACATAGTTCTGTTCATATTGCATTTTACGTAATGAGCGGTGGAAAATGAAACGGAAAATATTTTTGCAATAATCATGACGTTTTATTCAACAGTACAATTTTGTAAGGAGTTTTCATATAGTGTTCCATATCGATCATTAGAAACCTTTCAAATTAATCAAATTGCACCAAACCTCATTAAATAATCTCCCATGAAATAAACGAACACTTTTAACCCGTAAACTGCAACAACGAAATTAATTAAAATCTCGCCCGGTACAAATTAAACGGTCTTTCGGATGCACTTTTCGCTGCTTTTCCGGCGGGCAAACAAACATTTTGATTAACAACTTGCGTCGAATCAATCAATTTAATTGGTAGGCGACCAGCCCTGCGGCAATTGCCTTTTTCATCAAAACAACAATGAATAACATCGTGGTAAAAATACCTACTATAAATGAATGGCACTTCAGTTACCCCAATAAAATTAAACTTAATGGCAAAAAAAAAAACAAAATATTGTCAACATATCGTATCGTATCAACATATTAAAAGTACAATTTAAATAATATGAGCGCGCTTTTTTAAAGACAGGTTTCTTAAGGTACCATACCGTACCCGACCGCAGGAGGCAACTGCAGGCGACGTGTCGCCGCGACACGATTGGTTTCTATGAATTTCTATGAAATACTTCCTTAGCTAGCGACACGTCGTCGTTAGGGGCGGGCGAGTGACAGGCGACACGTGCAGCCCGACCGCAGACAAGTAGAACCGCCAACGCTCGAGAGATAACACGTTTTTCTATCTTCTATCTACCGACTGAAATACGGGCTGCTGCCGCCTGCGGTCGGGTTCGGAATCATGACTGCAGCGACATGACGCCGGGACACGTCGCGTGCAGTTGCTGCCTGCGGCCGAGTACGGAATGGTACTTTTAGGATTCGTGATCATAGTAAATAATGGCTTAGCTTTTGGACGGAGAGTAAGGCCCGGACTCCACCAAAGCGAAGACGAGACGAGAGTAGAGGAGATATGTTTTAAACAACCAATAGAATTTCGTTATTTACACATCTTGTGTCCACTCGCAGCTTCAGATACCACTGAGCGGAGATGTCATTGTATCATATTTGGGTGGTGCAATCGAACCGGTGATGTGAGCTATGTCTCGCCGGGCTGCAGTACGTACAAAGCGGAGATGTGAGCTATGCCTCGCAAGCTGGCGACGGCGCGCAGCGGAGACGAAAAGACATGACATGTGAGAGGCGCCGCTAGTTCCCCCGCAACGCACAACCCGCCCGACCGCTAATACAATAAGACCAGAACAGGGATGTGTACATCCACTCTGCGACTGGCATCGGTCGCGGACGGTCGTGCTGTTTCTCCGTGCTCCCACCTGTGGCATCCTGAACTCCGAGTTTCATCGTGTTCTCCAGCTATTAATTGCTGTCCTTTTCAGGACACAATTAATAAAGTGTTTCTAGAACAGTTTTGGTCAAAAACATACTCGTCGCGTCCTTGGCCCCTTCCGGGCAAAACCACAGTTTCGTGGTCCTCGGTGGATACCTTACGGTGCCAACGAAACCGAGTGGGGTGTTGTCCCAATCACACCCGCCGAACCCCTTCAGGGTAAGGCAGTCAATTGGACGGGTCCCAGTGTCCGGCCTTGGGGGGTCTCCTAGTCGGCATTGGTGACAGTTTTGCTTCCCCAGCTACACACCTAGTGTCGGTCGGGTGTGTCTACACCCGGCGCACTAGACTGGTTAGGACCCCGTTGCACAATAAGATAGGCAACGGGCAAAAGCAAGCTTAGGGCTCACCTTAAGTACACAACCTCCCTGTCTAACCCGACAGGGAGAGTTTACACATCCACGGTTATCCCCCGGGGAGTTAGAGTTAGGATAAAATTAAAAATAGTTCCATAGGACAATGTCATAATTGTCAATTATACGGCCACTCGCAGAAGCATTGCCATGCGAAACCCAGGTGCGTAAAGTGCCTGGGCGACCATGGCACTGCTGACTGTCCCCGCCCGAAAGACCGCGACCTCTGCCTGAGCCCGCCTAGCTGCGTGCTATGCGGGCAAGAAGGCCACACGGCCAATTACCGTGGCTGTCCCAAGGCCCCCAAGATACATTCGCTGAAGCCGGCTAAGCGTCTTGACGCTCGCCAGACTAAGCAAAGGGATTATATCCCCTTCCAACCCTCCCAGATGCCCGAGCGACTTAGTCCCCAGAGACCTAGTCCGTGGAATCAACTCCACCACTATCAGGCTTTTCCAGCCATGTCAACCGCGAGACCCCCTCTCCCCCACACTCCTCTCTACTCCCTCATGGATCCGCGCATCCGTGCCCACCCTCCCCCGCCGCCCTCTGCGGCCAAAGTACCCTCCCCGCCTTCTGCGCCCCCCGCGCCCTCTGCGCCCCTCCCGCCCCCCGCGCCCTCTGCGCCCCTCGCGCCCTCCGCGCCCCTCTCAAAACCCGCTCCCGCGCCTGCTCTTAAGGCTGCCTATCCAAAAGCAATGTCCATGTCAGAGGACTTTAATGTCATCTCTGACACATTCATATTATTCTGTACCCCCCGCGCCACTCAAATGGCAAACGATATCAGAGTCGCTCGGGCATCCGGTGACATTAAGAGGATCCAGGACGTATTCCGCACGTACCCGGACCTCACTCAGGCCCTCGCCGAATATGTAACCCCCAAACATGTATAATACGAACCCATGTAGAACCAAACCCCGATCCCTTAACCTAGGCGTCTTCAACCCAGATGGGTTAAAAGGTCAACGCGATGAGATAGCGGAGTTCCTCCGCGATCATCGCATTGACCTTTTCCTCACACAGGAAACGTTTTTAAAACCCTCTCATAGCAACCCGGCAGTCGCGAACTATCGTCTCGTTCGAAACGATAGAACGCGATGCCACAAGGGCGGCACTTTAATATATTATAAAAAGGATCTGTACTGCATCCCTATGGACCCTCCCCCTCTATCTAAAGTAGAAGTCTCTATTTGCCGACTAGGTATGACAGGCCATCAGCCGATTACCTTAGTCTCAGCCTATATTCCTCCCCGTAGTACCGCAGAGAGTTTTCAACCCATCTCTGACGATATAGACATCCTTCTTGGCTTGAGTGACTCTGTTATCATAGCAGGCGATCTCAATGCCAAACATCCCTCTTGGAATAGCTCAGTAGCTAACAATAGAGGTCGACACTTGTTCAACCTCTCCTCCTCTCGTAACTTTGACGTCATCGCTCCGATGACTAATACTTTCTATCCCCACGACCCCAATCACTCCCCCGATATCCTTGACTTGGCGCTCCTTAAGAACGTCAATCTCAGACTAGAGTCAATAGAAACGGTTCACGAGCTTAACTCGGATCACCGCCCAGTAGTTATAAGACTGACCCCCCGCATAGGTCTCTCTGACCCCAATGAACCCCCAGCTACCAAAAGGGTGACGGACTGGAGGAAAGTAAGCGATAAGCTGAAATCCAACACATCCCCCCAATTGGACTCTATCCCCAACACATTTGATTCTATCGCTGACACGACGGTCGCGATCGACTCACTCACGGAGCACGTTCAAACCGTCCTGAACGATTGTTCAAGGGAGGTTCCGGAAACGAATACTCGTTTCTTGAAACTCCCGGACGATGCACGTGCTCTGCTGACTGAGAAGAACGCGGCCACCCGTGCATACGACAACTTCCCCTGCCCCGCCAACAAGGCTCACATGCGCTACTTACAGCGTGCTGTAAGGACACGCATAGCTGAGCTGCGTGAAGCGGGTTGGGATAAGCTGTTGAGCGATTTGACCCCAAATCACCAGGCCTTCTGGGAACTCCAGAGGAAACTCAGGTCCCGGAGGGAAACCGCTATGCCCCCCCTACGACGACGACAAGGCCGAGTGCCTTGCCGACAGTCTAGAGGCTCAATGCTCCCCCAGCTCCCTACCAGTAGACCAAGCTCACCTCACTGAGGTAGACGCCGAAGTCGAACGTAGAGCTTCCCTCCCGCCAGTTGATGACCCCGAATGTCCTCTGCCTCCCGTCACTCCAGACGAAGTGCACGACATTATCAAGGGTCTACATACTCGCAAAGCCCCCGGTTCAGATGGCATCACCAATAAGGTGATCCAGCTCTTTCCTGCCCATCTCATAATGCTATTGGCCACCATCTTCAATGATGCGCTTAGCAACAACATCTTTCCCCAGGCGTGGAAAGAGGCCACTGTTATAGGCATCCCAAAGCCCGGAAAGCCCAAATCCGCACCCTCTAGTTACCGTCCCATTAGTCTGCTCAAGGTACTAGGCAAGATCTATGAGAGGCTTATTTATAAGCGTCTCAGAGATTACGCCGAAACCAAGGGCTTAATTCCCAACGAGCAGTTCGGCTTTCGAGCTCAGCACTCTAGCGTGCATCAGGTCCACCGTATCGTCGAATAAATCCATGGTGGTTACTACCGTGGATGGTCGACAGGAGCGGTCTTCTTCGACATAGCGAAAGCGTTTGACAAGGTCTGGCACAACGGGTTGGTATACAAGCTATACAAACTCGGTGTGCCCGATCGTCTCGTAGTCATTCTACGGGACTACTTGTCGAATCACACTTTTCGCTATCGTATCGAGGGAGCCCTATCCTCCCCCCGTCCTATTCGAGCCGGAGTCCCTCAGGGCTCCGTGCTAGCCCCCCTCTTATTCACGCTTTATACGAGCGATATTCCCAAAACTCCGAAGGTCGAGTTAGGTCTGTTCGCAGACGATACGGCCATATATTATAGGGGCTTCACCCATTCCAATATCCTCCGCAGACTACAACTAGCTGCTAATAAACTTGGCATCTGGTTTAGAAAGTGGAGAATTGAAGTAAATCCCGACAAAAGTCAGGCGGTTTTATTTGTTAAACCGCGATCTAAGCGCCCCCAACCCTCCCAGAAGATCACCATGCTCGGCAAGCCTATCCCTTGGGAGAAGCGAGCCAAGTATCTCGGTGTGATTCTAGACCACCACCTTTCCTTCGCAGAGCACATAAAGTCGGTTCGCTCGCGAGCCGCTTTCGCTCTCAGTAGACTCCACTATGTCCTCAACGCACGCAGCAAATTGTCTCTTAAAGGCAAATTGCGCATTTATACTGCGTGTATCCGCCCCATCATGACCTATGCGGGTACAGTCTTTGCACAAGCAAAGCCCCACAATATCCATAGGATGCAGACGATCCAAAACCGATTCCTCCGTAAAGCCACGGGAGCGCCCTGGTACGTTAGGAACGAGATGCTCCATCTCGATTTTAGAATCCCAACCATTCATCAGTTTCTCAAACGCATGTCCAAGCGTTACTTTGACTCCGCTGCCTTGCACCGCAATCCCTTGATTGTTGCTGCGGCCAATTATACCCCCTCGACCCTCAGTCATTTTCGCCGTCCACGGCATATCCTGTCCGATCCCGATGATCCAGTCACACTCCTCCAGGAGTCTAATAGGGCCACCAGCACAGTGAAAAACAAACACACCCGACACCCGTCGTTCCGACCTCGCCGCAGAGGTCCACCGCGTGCGCGACCACCCCGAGTAATTACTCCCCCCCGACCCTTGTCCGATGAAACGCCAGCCCGCGCCGCAGCTGAGCGTGTAGCTTTAAATTCCCCGCTTAATAATAATGATCTATCCTTGATCCAGCCTGTCCCCGAACTTGCTGTCCTCCCCTCAGCGAATGCCCTAAGCCGAGGTTCGTACCCCACAGGGGGTACCCTTAGCGAGCATTCGCTTAATTTTAATTTAGAATAGTTTTATGCCCCTGGCTGGAGGCCCTTAGTGTAGAAGCTATTGGCAGCCACAGGACAGTCCGGTTAAGCAGCCACGACCTTAGTGGTCACCTGCAAGATGCCCTAGTTAAAAAGATGTGTACATCCCTGTTCTGGTCTAGCCAGTACGCATCTCTGCACAGCTTCGGTGGATACACTCTAGCTGAGAAACATCTCTTCTCGTCTCCGCTTAAGACATCTCCGCACATCTCCGCTTTGGTGGAGTCCGGGCCTAAGCAATGAAAGTTTGATTAGAACATCTTAGTTGATTTACATTACAGAAGGAACTAAAAAAAAACAGCTCAATAGAACAATTCTCTAAAACTGTGCCAAAAAGCTTGATAGGAGGACAACAGCCCATTAAGGGAGAACTATGCAAAATAGGGCACTTAGCGTTGAATTGGGTCGACTGGCTTAAGCGTTGGGTAGCTCATGCCTTCCCGCAATCTTTAAATCCTGAACATTATTGTTATCTTCCGGACTTGGCGCCTTTCTTTTATTTGTTTATTAAAGTTTATGGAGAACAATAGCCACTTTTTTAGCAGCTGTCAGCTGTATTTGACCTCATGGAATGAAATTGAGTATATATAAACATAGCTGTCATTGTAGCATTTAAGAGCGTGCACTTACCAACTTACTTTTGTAGCATAGTGACTACCTATTTGTCTATAACTGACGACAAACCTAAATCACAATAGGCTACTGATTGTTTGCATAAAACGCTGCAACTGCAACATTATTTTAAAACAAGCTGCCTTCTTAAAAAACTCTATGACTCTGACAGCAGCTGTCTTAAACTCAGTGGAACGATTTGTAGTCCAAACCGCGAGCTAAGCTAGCGTTCGATACAATCCCCGTAAACGTTCAATTCCATATTTATTTCCGCTAGACCGCAACCGTATCCATCTAAAATTCAGTATAACGCTTTCATATATATCTTAATAACGTCCTCTATTTCAATAAAACCTAGTCCAATTCACGGCGAAACAACCAAATGACGCAAACAAACGTAACCATTCCACGTATCGTCATAAAGGCTATTTTTATTGCTTACAGTTAACATAAAGTTTATCCGGCTTCATCCCCTAACGTCTCTAAATGCAATCCAAACGCAGTGGAACCAGGAATTATACCAGCATTTACTTTCAACGATGCACTCAAGATATTTTCAAGTGTGGCGAAGTGAGGGTTAAATGTGGAGTTATTTTTATTTCAATAATATTACAGTTTTGATATGAAATCTTGGATTCTGAACCAGGTATTGAAGTTTCATCTGCTTCGGAGTGTTCGATTTACTTTAGAATTTTATTAAGTAACAGACTGATACTATAGGTAGCATCTATACAAAATCACGAATCAAATAAATAACATGAGAATTCATGTCGTCTGTATTTGAATAATCACTGAAATTATAATTGGCTTAAAATTATATACAGCGCAATTTGCTAAAATGTTCCTTTTTAACGGTCAAAATTCTTCTGGATCGAGAATAACATTCGAAACGACGTTACTTAAAATTATTTTCTTCAAATGGACACTTTATATGCTGCGCTCGTACCTTTGACCTACTCGTTTCACTTATTTCGATATTGGACCCCACTAATTTTGTTTACTTATTCATTAAAATGGAGAGAGATGGCGGAGGCGGGCGAAATGCTTTCTCTATTAGATTTTTATGGAAAACTGAATACGTGAAAGTGGATTTTAAAAGAGGAAACCTTTTTCTTTAACTGCTCTGATGAAGTTATATCGATAAATTTCTTCTTACCATTATAGGGAGTAGTAGTAACAACTCCTGTAAGTTTACCTTACTGAGGTTAAGTAGCTTGGGTCAAGATAGTATTTTTGTATCTACTATTAAACAGAATATATGTCGTGATGGCCCAGTGGTAAAGGCCTCGCCTCTCATGCGCGAGGTTGTGGGTTCAAATCCTGACAAGTACCAATGTGACTTTTTCAATTCATATGTACTTTCTGAGTTTATATTGGACATTACTGACATCGGTGAAGGAAAACATCGTGAGGAAACCTGGACTATAGTTAGTAATCGCCAACCTGTCTTGAGCAAGCGTGGTGATCAATGCTCGTGCCTTCTCTGAATGAGAAGAGGCCTTTGCCCTGCAGTGGGACAGTAACAGTCTGGTATTATTATTTATTATTAAACAGAGATTCAGTCACCTTCAAGTTAGTGTTTTACCTTACATATTAGTATAACCCTGTTTTCGTTTTGTTCATACATGTTTTATTAACAATATTTTTAAAAAGCTGTGTAATAATTTTGGTGTTATTAATAATAACAAGTGTATATTGTCCCATTGTAGGGCCAACATCTCGTATCATACAGAGTAGGCACGAGCATTGGTCACCACTCTTACTCAAGACGAGTTGGCGATTTCAGACAAGTTCAAGTTTCCTCATGATGTTTTTCCTTTACCGATGTCAGTTATGTTCAAAATAAACTCAGAAAGTATAATATAGTAATTGAAAAGCCACATTGGTACCTGCCCAAATTTGAACAAAGTATATTCTATCTATCTTTACCAAAATGACCTATATTTTGTCAGAACAAATCGATGAAACACTACAATAAAATGTGAAACTAAAAATTCAAACACGAGAAAACGAAAAAGATGACAAAAATGGGAAGACAATTTAGAAGCAACCAAATAATAGGAGTGGACAGAAATCCAGACATGTGTGGAGCATCAGAGCGGAATGTAAAACAGAAAGATGAAGAATATTGCTCGTGAACACGGCATAAGATATCCTCAGATATTACTGCAGATTTACGTAGAAAATGCAACGGTCTGGGAACCACTTGACGGACTGCCGATTCGCATCTTGAATTATTCATTCGCTCCCAAAAAGTTTACCAAGACGGCCGCATTGAACATTGCTTTGTTTTACAGTTTATGAAATTTCGCTTCCTCTTTTACACGGACTATGGTTTATGTTGAATGTTGTGTTCGGAATTCAGTTTTGTTGGTTTTGAATTTGTTTTTGATCATTGAGTCATAAAACTATGTTTTGGTGTATTTTGAGGCTCAAACTCAAACTCAAACTCAAAGCATTTATTTCAATTAAACCATTTACAGGCACTTTTGAATTGTCAAGAAGTCGGTCAGTCAGAAATATGAAGCTAGTTGCCCATTCCAAAGCGTAGTAGGTACCTATGGAGAAGAACGGGCAAGAAACTCCACGGACACTCTTTTAAATAAAAAAATTGTTACAAAATATTGGTTACATCATTAATGTTGAAATTATACATTTGTGAGGACAATGTAGAAAGACGTGCACGTTAAAAGCATCCGTAATAAAAATATTATATAAAAACAAAGAACAATTCAAAAATTAAAATATTAAAATAAACCATGGCAGCTAAGAGATGACCAGTCTCTACTGACGGCGCCCGTTCACGAACATGACGCATGGACTATTTGCTATGATCAGAAAGCTTCAAACACTGTTCTGAGATTTCTACTTAATTTTCTTAACCGGTTTCATATCCATTTACCTCCATAGAAAAATGTATGGTGTGGTTTATTTCCTGTATTTTTTTCATCCTTGAATTTCAGTTTTAAAACAATGCTTTAGGACATTCAGTAAAACCAATAGTTTAAACTATAAATCTTCCACCAGTTTCAAAATAACAAATCTCTATTACCATTGACAGTAACACATTGTTCTATTTCAGTCTAATTCACTAATAGACTTCAATGAGCGTCGCAATAAGTCAGTGTAACAATAAGTCAGTCCGTTCGGCCACGTGCCTCTCTGCAACATCCGTTACCCATACTACAACGCACAAATCGGTTCGTTTGCGAAGACAAATGGCAGCCGTCCTGCTTGCTAACATACACAGATTGCATTTTCAAAAATTACTCGAAAAAGAGTTTGAAATCCAATATTGGGTGCAGGCGCAAGCATGAATGCCGTCGTATTTTTTACACGCCACCAAAATCACGATTTGAAACTCTAAGCAGTTTGCAACAGAGTTTATTTCCTGTTGCTCCACCAACCCAGTCGGCATATGAAAAGTGATGCTCTGATATTGATATTCCGTTTAGCATTGTCGTCGCGCTTCAACCGTGTCACCCTCTGTTACCACATTCTACTTTTTGTTTAGCAACAATAGAATTTATTACTATTATGCCGCGATTTAGGTATGTCATGCCCATTGTTCGATTAGCGATCGGCGCCCATCGCGTTTCGAAAGTATTCGCCCTGTGGTATTTAACGCCGACGGTGGCATCATAAGGCGCTTCGTTAGCGCTCTGTTTAGAATCCAAATTGTGGTATTAAGTAGTAATTAAGATAAATTAGTGTCGATAAGAGTTTGGGACGACGACGTGCCAACATTGTCGCCATGTCTAAATGCTTCGACGAAACAAGAACTGGAAAGCGATATAAAGATCCGATTTATAATGAACTTTGTTTTGCAAACACCCAAAATTGTTAGTGTTTTATTCTCGATTTTACTTCTTTTCTTCAAATGGGGATTGTAATTGCAAGAATTCAAAGTTCTTCAGGATGTGGTTTTTCATATGAAAAACAAATTGTTTGTCTGAACCGTTTATAAAAACAATATCAACACATAAATCTTTGTTGTCAAAACGCTTATGTTACGGAATGAAAAATTCAAAAGAGGTCGTAATAATCCGAAAGTAAAGTTCTAACACACGAAGCAGATAGTCTTTCGTGGGGAAGGGAATTTAAATTGAGCGTGGTACAGTCATCTCAATAAGCGGCTTGGCTCTCGACACGGCTCGTAAATTCGACGCCGATTGTTTGTTTTCAACGTAGAACGTTGCGAAGTTGAAAAAAGTAAGGATGAACTTACGCAAGGCATCGATGAAGCTTTTAGTTTTAAACAACGCGATGCATATATTGGAGATTATGTTTTCGGGCAGCTATTTTACGTCGCTGCTATTTTTACTTTTAAATTATCTAAATGTTAATTATTTTTAAGTTTGGCAACTCCATAATTAGCAGGCATTTTCAGCAAAGAATCTTATAATTTCCGTTTGATCTGAGTTCCATTTAAGTACAGCCTCAATTACTTTCTGTAACAAAAAGAGCAAGTTTTCTGTGTCATCTTAATAATTAAGAGAAAAAATATAATTTATAAAGCAATATTATTTTCTATCATATCCACCGCTACACCTACGTTCGCACATCCACAAAGCTCTTTCGAGTACATACTTCGTAAATCTTAACTTTTGTTGGCTATATCCGAGTATAAAATTGTTTAGTGTTGGTACAAGCTACATCAATCTGTAGGCATCGCCAATACATCGGTACTCGGTAGGTGCGGTATCGCTGCAAAAGCAGTAGTGATTTGTTCATCGCAACGCATCTTTCTGATTTATTCGTCTGGCCGTAAAGTTGTTCAACTTAAATCTTTTGAGAGAATTCCAACAGTTTTACGAATGAGTAGCTTTTTCATTTTGTTACGCACTTTTTAGTTCTGTTATATTGAATGTTGGATACGATAAACGTTTATGTTTTCAATTACGATGGAGAATTTACGATTTAAGAATTTATTGACGATAAAATTATGTGTCGTTTGCTTTCTTCTCTTGTGGGTCGTCGTCGGCATACAAAATATAATGAGCTTCTTTGAGAGGAAGTGAACAATTCTTGTTATGAATAGTAATTTTCTAGCAACAATAAACCTAATGTATCAATGTTAAGGCAATCATCAATTCTTATTACATACTTGTCTGTAGGTAACTAATTCGGATGGAAATCTAAGAATTACTGTTCCTAGAATGACGTCAAACGGAATCACCGTAGGAGAGGCATGTAGAAAGCAACATCATACACCATAATTACAAAAGCTTAGTTTCGTGAGCAGGCCATTTTCTTTACTCCACACTATTTTTGTTCATGTCCCATATAGCTATGTCAGTACTCTCCTGTAGTCAATCAATCTGCCTAGCCTTTTCTCAACTTTGTTGGAGTCGGCTTCCAGTATAACCGGATGCAGCTCAATACCAGTATTTTACATGGAGCGACTGCCTATCTGACCTCCACAACCCAGTAACTGGGTAATATAATACTCCTTGGTAAGACTGGATGTCAGACTTTAGGGCTTCTGACGACCCGTAACGACTGTCAAAGATCCACGGATGACAGCCGGGACCAACAGCTTAACGTGCTTTCCGAGGCACGGAGGAGTGTCGGTATGTAAAGATAGTCACCCATGCACTGACCAACCCCGGTAAGCGTAGCTTAACCTTATAGATCGACCCGTGCGGCTGTTGTTACTTAGCCACGAGCTCCTCTGTACTCTCCTGTAATATACCAATTAATTGTGTACCTAAATCTACATAATTTTCAGATTTATAAACAACCAATCTTTACGTTTCTCATCTTTAATTCTAAACCTACCAAATATTGAAGTAAATGTTTAAACGATTGATTTACATACCGCATATATTTAACATTTAATTTATGGACCCAAACAATGGGTAAACATACGGGCTTTTATTGACAGTTAATATCTGTTTAAATAACTATTGGATCGTTTAATTCCATTGTAAATCATTGTTAACCGTTTGTTTGGTTTTTCACTAATATTTATTACGCGTACAATGCATGGTAGGTACATTGGTATTTCTTGATTCATGATTTAGTATTTTATGACTTTACAGTGGGCGATATCAAGATGATAATATTGGAGTTGTTATTAAATTTCGATTCCCTGGATAAATCTTTCATTACACATAAACATACATATATTCACGCCTTCTTTCCATGGCAGGTAGGCAGACACTACAGAACGCCACCTGCTACGATCCTTACATATTCCTATTGCGACGTTCATGTCTATACATCTGGTCATACACGAGTACTACGCACCTGTCCTTTCTGAAGAACATCACCAATAAGGTCAATATATTATATTCTTGTAGTGCGTCCTCTTTGAAATCTTTAACTGGAAATGATTTACCTCCTGATTTGTGTTTTTATTAGGTAGCACACGATACATTACCTACGTGAATTTCATAATAGTCTCCATTCCTTTACTTTGTTCTGGCTGTGACGGCATAAAACCTTAAAAAACTGTAGGATACCTTACTTCTACGCGACGTAAACTCTGGTGGTTAAACAGACGCTAATCATTACTTAACGACGCAAATAGACGTCAAATATTTCGCTGTTTTGATTAACTTGGCAATATTACTGTATGGAATAGATAAATATGAAATGTGGCTAAGTAACTAGTGAACTAGAATATTAATAATGAATTGCAATTATAACACTGAATTTGATGTAGTAACCGTTTTAAGCTTCGCGCAGACTAGCGCGACGCGACTCGAACAATACAATTTCTAAGAACAGTTCACGGTATAACAATAACAGGTGTCGCGTCGCGCTAGTCTGCACGAAGCTTTAGAGCGCAAAAAAGGCATTTGTAAAGTTTCCAAATACTTTTTTTGCATCTAAAACTAAATATTCAGTGTTATGATATTAATTATTGAATTTCATAATCAATGTACAGGTAAATATTTGACAGCTATTTGCGACGATGCCAACTTTTAGGATAAGCCCTAATAAGGGGGTAGATATCAAACAAAAGCAACGGAACTTATTTGTTGTGATTGACAAAAATATTATACAGATTATACAATTTCCTTCATACCGACATAAGTGATCGGATCGTAATCGTCACTTATAAACAGACTGTAGGAACTATAGTTTGGCAGCACTCCAAGTACCGGTGTCGGATGTACTTGTTTCACACTTGCCTGTACCTACCAACATATATTGAGACCTGTAAATAAACTATATTCCTACGTATGTGAACACGTAGGCTACCTAAATGTTCTGTCTCTCCCCTCCTTGGTGATCTGTATCTCTCCTTATTCATATACATAAATATTGTAATGCAATAGTTATTTATTAAAGTTTATGTGGGCATTATTATAGAGAAATTTTACTGTAGAATACAATATTTAAATTGCGGGTATACTTACATTTCACTCCGCACATTTCACTTTTCACAACACCAATAACTCGTATATATATGTCATCTACTCGACGTCCGTATGTCACTGCAGGGATTCAGCAGAATATCAGCGTCAGGTTTATTTGCCTGGCACATGCTGAGCTGGACTCCCATTTGGTACAACCTTGAGACGCACACCGCACTTTTTTATGTTCGTTGTCAATCCATTATTTTAAAGTGTGTCATAGCCAATAGTGTCATCACAATGTCTTGTTTTCTTCATTTTTTATTTGTTTTTATATTGGCACCTTGCAGCTATTTCCTAATAGCTAATTAGTAATAATTTAATCGTCATTTTGTATGTTGTGCTGTTTTTTGTGTGCACTAAATAAATGATTTATCTATCTATCTATCTATCTATCTATCTATCTATCTAGATAGTGTTTCGTCATGGATCCTTTCTCTCTATCGGTTTGAGATTGCATTTAACTTGTTTAATCCTTCTGCCATGTGTAATATCTTTGCAGGCGTTTCTTACAGTCTCCTGACTTCATACGCTTTATATGCGATTTTGAATATGAATTTCAGCATTTCAGTAATGCCTGTTTTCATCACTTATCTAAATCCTCATGTAAAATAAGAGTGAATCCAACGACAAATTCTATTGCACATGAAGTTGCACTTCATCAGCTAAAGCGCTTTTTGTAGATTCTACACAGACTGTATAGGTATACCTACATAGGTATCTACATGTAGGAAGTTAAGTGTTACGTTAACGCATATGTATGGCTTATGCTTTACCCTTTAATTAGAGTGGAGGCAATCAGCAGCGGCTTCAATAAGCAGCTGTAGCGCCACAGTTATAAGCCTCGTATATTATTGTACCAACCTACGTGTTCGATTAACATCTCTATTGCTCGAAAGCTGGCTTGATGCAATTGTGGCGTCTACATCACCACATGCGAACTACGCATCAAAGACCTGACGTCACACAAATCCTGCATCGCGCAATTTGAGTTTACCGCGCGATCGACATATATACAAGCTCCTGACTTCAACCATCGGGCGGTTGCCCGCCAGACACAACACCCGTCTGGCCGGAGGATCCTTCCTTTTCTAATGAGGATGAGGAAACTTTACACCCTGTTCTTCATACCCCTAAATTGGTGACCCCGTCAGCGCAGCCGTCGTCCAACTACTTCAGCGTGACGTCATCATCATCATCACTCCTGCAAGCTTTCGTGAAGCGACTCACACAGCCAGCCAACACCCACGGCTTCAGCGGGTATCCTGATCACCAACATGCAGTGAACGCGCTTTCCTGGTCATCACCCTCAACCTCATCAGCAACCTTGGCACAGCACCTGCACTTTCAGCCGGTCTCACAAGCAGAGCCCATTCTACCCTCTCCTGGACGCCAGCAGTCGAGCCACAACCCGGCGCCATACCACATCCAACTCACTGGATCATGACGCAGCACCACCCCGACTTACTGAGGAATCACCGCAGACAGTTTCGACTCAACGCGAACTATGCGGCACTCGGTTCCGACTCACTAAAACGTCTACTGGCTCTGTGAAGCATCGCAAGTTACAAGATTCAGCCCACTATCGACCTCCGGTCTCCGGAGGGGAGTGATGTGGCGGCATCAACATCGCCACATGCAAACTACGCATCAAAGACTTGATGTCACACAAAATCCTGACGTCACACAAATCCTGCATCGCGCAATCAGAGTTTACCGCGCGAACGTCATAGGTATATATGAGACTATCTGACATCAACCATCGGGCAGTTGCCCGCCAGACACAACACCTGCCTGGTCGGAGGATCCCTTTTCTATATAGGATGAGTAAACTTCACACCCTGTTCGACATACCCCTAAACAATGTTATGATTAATTAATTTATTCATTTACTGATCTATCTACAATCGTTACACTGCTCAGACAATTAACACAAGCCAAGTGCAAAATATTAAGCGATAGACACAGCATGCAAAAAAAAAATTATATCAAAGAAATAATAAATAACAATAGGTATTCGTACTTATTACAGAAATGACACAGCGTGTATAGGAGTAGTAGGATAGCCTATAGGAGGCCTATAGGAGAGTAGGATAGCCTATAGGTGTGACCGTCGGACTTCCAAGTCATAAGTATCGAGTTCCAAAGAGACATGCACCTCTGACTGTTCTGATTCATGTGCGTATTGTATAATTATCACTTGTTTAAAAAACGGTGAAGAAACGGTGACATCGTGAGGAAACCGGCATGCCTGAGAGATATTTCTCGACGGCATGTGAAGCCAAATTGAGAGGCCCATGCGCGGCATAAAAACTCTGATACCAGGTTAGTCACTAACCACATGAAAAAAGACACATAATTTTTTCACAATTTTAACATGACAACGGCTTACAACAATTGGGGATAATCGTGCGTTACATAGTATAATGGTAATCTATTTTGGTGAGATTCTAGCTTGAATTTTTGAAGTGAAGTGCAACGAAGTGCAAAACAAATTGATCACCGATATCCCTCTAATTAACTACCTTGATTAAGGGCCATCACCTACAAATAAGTCCCGGCACAACTACCAGATAATTTCACACCAATTCAGCTTTTTTCATTAATTAAGTACTGGCTATCACACTGTAAAACAAGTCCTAATTCATTCGATTAATTTATTTCTTGATAAAAAACTGCAACTTGTAACCCACATAAGCCAACAGTCTGCGATATCCCTATACTTTTGCATTCGATGAAAACCACCTCGCACTACGTGCCATGCAACTGCAATACTCGTTAAGAGGGAACAGGGCCTGTGAGGAATTTGAAAAATAGTTATTTGAAGAAACTATTGCCGGCGTCTTACCTCAAGACTGCCCCCATAGAGTGCGATAGGGATAGCTACAGTTCAGACCAATTATATACAAAAAAAATTGACTAAATCGAGTTTTCGTATTCCCCTTTTTCTCCTCGAAAACGGAACCGATTCATTTATTTTTTACATTAAAATTTTAAGAAAGAGTGACATACTCTTTCTTAAAATTTAGGTTCCTATAATTGTTTTTATGATAAAAACTTTCTCAAATTTGTCTGGTACTCTTCTAATCACGGCGGTAAAAATGGATCATTTTTGTAATTTTTGGAGGGTCTTATTTTCTTTACCGACAAGTTGCTGAAAACGACGTGTCTACAGCAGAACTTGATTTTATGAAATAAATGATAACTCTAGAGGCATGATTCAGGAAGAAAAAAGGGGAATACATTTGTATGGAGAATCGCAGGGCCTGTTCCCTCTTAAGACGCTGACCTGTCGCATGCAACTATCGTCGTGCGTCTAGACGCTGCGACAAGACGCGAAAGCGTGCGACTACCTATAAGCCTGTCATTACGACTCCACCATTTCTGAGAAAACACCCGCAATCCTGACATTCACCTGCAATTCACGCCCAAACTATGCGGAGCTTTAAACAAAACGATTGTGTATATGAAAATTGTCGCCCGCAGCCTGTCGTTGCGCCGTCGAGCTGTCGCATAGTGTGCGTCATGTCAAACTCTCAAGCTTCAAAGGCCGTCCAAATCTCATCCAAAATTAAAAACTAAAAATATCGCCCTAAATAGGTTTAGGCTTTAATTTTATAAATCGGCTGATCCTTGGCCTGTGCCCGCACCCTCGTGTCACCAAACCCGATCCCGAATGGATCCGTCACGCTCGACTCACAATGAAATCTGTTGTTTCATATGAGACCAAATGGATGGACCATTGTCGACGATTTGGATATCGAGCTTTAAAAAAAGGCGTTTAATATAATGAAATAATTGTTTATCTTGATCTAGTCTAGTCCATACTAGTGAAACATAGAATCATTGTCTAGAATGACGAGCAATAAATCCTTTTTTACCATACACACAGTCAAACAAAACAAACATGTAATATTGAAAATTCAAAAAAAAACAATTCAAAAATTAGTTAGGTAGGTACCTAATTTAGAATATCGGGACGCTTAAATAATTATTGATCGAAGCTTAAATATTATTAAAGAAGAAATTGGATATTTTGTTGAAAACTACACGTATAAAATTATCGTGAACTATAATTATAGTTTAAAAAAACAATTAATTATAATTTATTCATTTATTTTTCCTTATTCCCAACTGCACAACCCATAATGACTAATAATGAGTATCTTTGCAAATATTGCCATAGTTAACGTCACGCATAAGTACACAATAGTGAGACAATAGTGGCGCATACGCAGGTCGGTGTGGCCTGTTGTCGGCAGGTACGGTCTACATTCAATAGTTTCTATAGGCGCTGACCAGACTGTTGTCCAGTCAGCTCCCGTTCAAGAGAAATCTTATTTCTTTAACAGATTGTTACAAAAACGTACCGAAATTACGGCGGGCTGGGATACTTATACACCGCGCGGTAACGAAACCATAGCGACTTCTAATTTTTCCACTAACGCCATCTATCGAGCTTGTGGACAACTTTTTAATCTACTAGTACTTTGTAATCTTCTGCCCGAGACTTCGTCCGCGTGAAATTTCTTGGTATAACATAAGATTTACACACATGACATTTCTTGGTATGACATTAGTGAAAGAATTTTCGGAATTGGATTATGAGTTCCGAATATTACCCCCTTCATACAAACTCACAAATACTTCATTATTTATTAGTATAGATATGAATAATATCAAAGAAAGAAACATGCGTTTATTGGCATTAGGACAAAAAACAATTAAAATTAATAACTTAACTAAATGAATAATACGTATGAATAACTTACTTATTCAAATTAAGGTTTGAATAAGTAAGTTATTCATATAGGTTTCCGCAGACAGACGCGACGCGACAGCGCGACGCAACTGTAGTAGAACAATTTCTATGAAAACTTCATGGAAATTGTTCTAGCAGAATCGCGTCATACCGTCGCGTCGCGCCTGTCTGTGGAAACCTTAACACTGTTGGCAATTGTACAGTCGGCTGCAGCGTAATCTCACCCCCTAATGTATGTTTTTTTAGGGGGGTTATTTTCTCAGCAGCCGACTGTACCTATTCTGCCATTTACGAATAACAGAAGAATGAATGATATTGTTATGCTAACATATCATTCTATACACCAATCAAACGAATCTGCTCAGAACTACGTCAAATCACAATGAGTTTCGATTGACTAACACTGCGTGAGAAGGCGTCACGCCACGACACAACACAGCAATATAAATACGGAAAGACCGACTGCGAAAGCAGCAGTCTGCGATCAAAAATGCTAACTGTAATATTTAATTCGAACTGTAATTAAGACTTGCCTGATCTAGGTTTGTGAAAACCTGTGTTTCAGGCCATAAATTTACATCAAAAATTTAAAAAGAAGACAACAATAAGTTTATTAGAAGCTAAATTAAAAAGAAGATATAATATTTTCAATGACTAACTATGACTAGAGTAACTATTTGGGTATATTATTTTAAAACTAGATTATGTAAGATATATATATAAATACATTAACGAATAATATTAAATTATATAAAGTGGACACTATTATTAATTATATTAGAGTAGGTAGATAGAAAATTTTATTTTAAAATTTCTAGTAGTTTTTCCGTGTCTGCATAATTGAGTATTGCCAAATATTCGTGTACTAGCTATATATGCTGTTTGATTAATGAGCCGAAAATCATAACACTAGGCTCTATTCTTGCTTACACACTTGGAATTGTATCGACTACAGCTCTACTCTAATCACATCACTAAAAGTTTCGGCGATCTTTTGTCATCAAACGGTTGGTTTAATTTGATTAGTTGTCGCGTCGGCCAATGGGGACACCGCGTGCACCGGGTCACTGGTCAACTTTAGAATTTTTAATATACGGCTTTTAAATTACGGTTTAAAATTAAATTATGGTCGATACTACTTTTATTCTATTGTTAAACTATAAACTTTATAAGCGTTCAACTGTCACTTAAGAAGCTGTCAATGAATAACTTGTCAAGTTATTTAAATGTGAACGCTGCGATTAATTTTTATTTTTGAAAACCTTAGCACATAGATTATCTGCACTTTCAATGCAAAAATATATGTTGCCTCAGAATAAAGGGAATACGTTTGGCCTTGGACTCACCATCAGATTAAATTACCTTTCTTGAGAAACTTTTAAATTACGACAAAGTAACTCAGTTAAAAGTTTACTAACTACAGAAGAAGTTCCAATGGTCAAAAGAGACCCCAACCTCATAACATTGACAAAGACACAGCAACTGGACATAGAAACATTGCAATATTTCAGAGAGCAAAAGCCACAAAATTTATGACGTAGTATCGACATATTTATGGTGTCTGTCAGCCAGGTAATGGCATGAAAACACCACAGAGGCTTACTTAAAGCAATAAGTTCGGGAAAAACACAGATAGAAGTAAGTGAACTAACACAATTGAGGGACCGACCCTCACTTGAAACTCGTGCATAAGTAAAAGATGAAAGAAGATGAGTGTCGTCAATATAGGGACGTTAATAAATTAGTTTGTTTATTTGGTGCATGTTATGTTTTTGGTTATAAGGGAGACTCGGGAAACTCTTGTTGCCGAAAGAATAATAAATATCCACCTAATCACAAGCGTAAAAATTCGTATGACATTTATTTATTTATTTGCATAAAACATAGTATAAAAGGGTGTTACATGAGTTAATGATGAGATCATACATGTTTTGCTTAAGACTAAAGCATGCAAAATTATTAACACAACTTATGCTCAAAGTATTCCTTAATGCTATAAAAATTATTATCATTTAGCCATTTAAACAAATGGATTTTAAACAGTCTGCTATTTAGTAATTTAAATTTACAGGGTAATTTATTATATATACGTACAGCCATAGCTAAACAGCTTTTACTATATTTTGCTAATCGAGGGATTTGTTCTAAAACCAGTCTAAATTTGTCACGCCGGTTCCTAGAGCTTACATCTGCTGCTGTTCTAAATAGATTCTTGTGTTTCCGTACAAACATACATGCTTCATATAAATATAGTGAGGGTAGTGGTAGCAGACCGAGTTTTTTAAATATTGGTCGACAAGATACGTCTGGTGGGATGCCTTGAATAGCTCGAACATTATCATTATCTGGCGACCGAGCTCTGCTCTGCTGGAGAATGCTCATTTAATAATAAAGGAAAGTTCATACTGATTCCATGTATAGTACTTACTAATTCCATGCTGCCAAGATAGTAGGCACTTACTAATTCCATGCTGCCGTGATAGTAGGTAGTTACTACATCCATGCAGCTATGATAGTAGGTACTTACTAATTCTATGTTGCCATTTCATTATTCTAAGGTAGCCATCTTGTTCTAAACTTTGGGTAACCGAACTCTACTCGGGTGAAAATACTGAGAACACGAATTTTCCCAGATATGAGATCTAGTTAGATCAATTTTTCGCCCCCATTAACCCCTACAATACAACTTTCATCGAAAGCGTTAGAGCCGTTTTCGAAAATATGGTTACAAATATTTATATAACAATATAATAAATAATTAATGATGATGATGATGTTTATGTTAATTTGTCTCTATATACTCGTATATATATATATATATATATGAGACAAATTATTGAGACTAATTAGAATAATTATTGAGACTGAGATTAAATGAGCAATATTTGTGTATATATAACTTATATATACTGAGATTGAGACTGTCCCACTGTAACACCAGGTTCCAGGAACCTGGTGTTACAGTGGGACTTCAGTTATCCCATTAGGTATCTCGAAAAGTATGGTGATCGTTTTTGTTAAATTCGGTAGTGTGGCCTCTGCTTTTCCGAAAATTACACATAACTTCCTCCAATATACTCCGGGAAGGGTTGTTAGAATATTAAAATAATATTATATTATCTAAGTGCTTAAGAAATATAATAAATCGGAAAACCCGCTTATCATGTCAAAACTTCAAAATCTATGTCATAAATAAAAACCGACCGCACATTTTGTAAAATTATCTACACACATTCGTATTCTAAACGCAATCTATAAGTTCTTCATTACTTATCTTCAAACGCATCGATACGCAACATTTATTACGCTACCAATTGCAAAGTTATCCCGACGGTCCCGAAAACAATCACCAAACCCTAAACGTAAAGGGCTAAAGACGATAATTGGCAAGCTGTTTACGTCGTTGGATGTAAATATAAGATTGTTTGCGAATGTCTAGAGCCGTTCTATCACGTCAAAACAAGGAGCAGGGGAACAATGTATTGCAGTTGGCAATCTTAGTGCCCTTTCCACAATATCTTTAGTGTGACGCCCCTCGATATGAATAATGTGTCATACGATCGCGCCCTTTTATCTGCACTGAGGGAAACACACTGAGATTTTGTAGTAATATCATTGGGGTGGAAACATTTTGTGTATTACGATGTTTTCGTGATATGGTGAAGATTTTTCTTTTTAGTGTTAATTAGAATTTTGATTTTCCACAATATTTTAGAAGACACTATAGAGTTGTGATTGTTTTTTACCAAACATGGTCATATCTTACAATGGGTTTAAAAAAATGCACTTGTATCAAAACAGAAAAGCGGCCAAGTGCGCATCGGACACAAAGGGTTACGTAACACGTAATTTTAACACATTTTTTTTATATCCTTTATTAAAAAGAACTCGTTTCTTGTATGGTGACCCCTTTAGTTTTTAACTTTATGTTATTTTTGTGATTTGTTATTATAGCGGCCGTAGTAGTAGTACCATTACGCTCACGCATATCTAACCACTTTGAAAACAAAATCCGGTGCACACGACTCTTTTTTTAGTAGGTAAGCGTTACTATAGCGACCGAGCGCTGCAAGCAAGAATAGTCCTTACGGTGCTTAGGTATGCGTGTCCGCTATAGTAGGTACCACAATCTGTGAAAATTTCAAGTGTCTTTCTACCTGATACGGTTCAAAAGATACAGCCCTGTGACGGACGGGCGGACAGCGGAGCCATAGTAATAAGATCCAGTTGGTAACTTTTGGGTACGGAACCCGCACGGTTGGCGCAGTGGTTAAGCGATTGACTGCTGCGCTGCGTGTCGCGGGTTCGATTCCCGCACGGAACAAATATTTGTATGACCTACAATTAGTTGTTCCGGGTCTGGCCGTTTGTGTATGTGAGTTTATATGTTTGTAAACGCACCCACGACACAGGAGAAATTCCTAGTGTGGGGCAATGTTTTTAAAAAAAAAAAAAAAAAAACGAGAAAACTAAATTACGACACAGACATAAAGCCTACAAACAAAACAATAACATAAACAAAAATAGCACAAAACCAATTGATAACATCAAGAATCGGCGATCAAACACCGCTCTTCATAGCTTTTATTTTTAGTTCCGTAATAAAATGCTCCTGTCATCGTCATAAAGGGGACAATCAACTAATGGTAAAGTTGAATGGCGGCCATAACTCGGCTAACGTAAATTACAATCAACAATTTGTTGAAATAAATAAATGAAAGGCATGTCATTCATACAAATGCGTTGTGAAAAGTAAAGAAACTCCACTATCATAATATTCCATAGAAGCATTTCTGACAATTGTGATAAACCACACGTAAACGAATAAAGCAACGGACAGTACCAATGCTAATAATAAGCCCTTGAAAATCTTGAAGTTCTAAACAGGCTTTTTTGGGTTCTGTACCTCAAAAAGAAAAAACGGAACCCTTATAGGATCACTCTGTCTGTCTGTGTGTCACTTTGCGGCAGCAACTTAAAAATTTAAAAAATAAATGCAAACGGTATTGTGTGATATTAACTGAAAGGGAGGATTTTCTGAGGATCAAAAATGTTTGTGTTTCATAATTTTAAAATAAATAGGTTCTTTTAAAGATATTTAAAGAAATAGATGAAAATTTACTCTTATCTCAGAAACTACTAAGCCTAAAATTTTGAAAAAATAGAAAGTAGTAAAAGTCTATGGTCTTAAACTGACATGATAAATTTTATGCATACGATTTCAGTTGGAATGTATGAGAGAAAATGTTTTTCAACTACAATGTTAAGTTTTTCTTTGGGATAAATTCATCCCAGCTACGGAACCCTTCATTGTGCGTGGTCCGACACGCTCTAGGCCGGTTTTTTTTTATAATCCAACCATATTAATTATAAATGCAAAAGTTACTCTGTCTGTTACCTTAATGTTTGACAGAGAGGTAGATACCTAGCCTGGGACCTCGGGATATAAAAAGAAAATGAAATAACTGCTGGTGTCATAAAAAAACAGTAGGTAGAGGTCAATTTAAAACTATAAAATAAGGATAACTTTATTGTAATGGTTTTTAAAGTTGTTTAGAAGCGTGTTATTTTTCCCATTTAGATAAAAAGACAATCTATAGAGGTACTTAACAATTTCAATAAATTCTAATTGGATCATAACCCTGACATTGATTTTATGTTATCGTTCTACGATAAGCACAAAGTGCTACTATAAAATAATAATAAATATTGAACTTTAACTAAGTATAAATACCACAAAAACACAAAGAAATTAGAGAAGAAGCCGCCTTGACACTGATATCGTTAGTTCTCCTGATGTTGAGCATAAAGAAAATTCTTACATTTTAATGTCCATTTGTAAATTTGAGGTTTACTTCTATTGTTAGCCTTACCTACTGTTTGACCAATTTTATGTCACTTTGAGCAGTGGTGGCCCGGTGGTAGCGGCCCCAACTTACGAGTAGGTAGGTCGTGGGTTCGAAGCCAAACAGGCGCTTTACTTTGTGTAATTATTTCATCACCGCTCTCAAAACGGTGACGGAAAACTTCGTGAAAGCGGCATGTCCTAGAACCAAAAGTTCGAAGACATGTGACATCTACCAACTCGCACTGGGCCTGCGTGGTAGATTACGGCCCACTCCACAGTGCCCAGTCCACAGTGGGAACATTATAGGCTGATTATGCTATTATGCTTATGCATGTCACTTATTACACGAGAGAAGAAGAAATCTAAACAGCTGTTTGATTTGTTGGCCGTACTGTAGGTGCTAAAACGGAATTGATCTGAATATTTATTCTTAAAAATGTTACTTGATGCTATGAATGAAATTGTACCGTTTTGAGAGAATAATAAATTACTATTACTATTTTGGAAGCTAAGCTGATTATTTCGGAAGGCTTTTTCCTCCAAACAACAATAGAACAAGATCAATCAATCAATCTGCCTAGACTATTCCCAACTATAATGGGGTCGGCTTCCAGTCTAGACGGATGCAGCTGAATACCAGTATTTTACATGGAGCGACTGCCTATCTGACCTCCACAACCCAGTAACTGGATAGGTAAGACTGGTTGTAAGACTTTCGGGCTCTCAACACGGGTCTTCAGAAAAAACCCGTGTAGAGTAACGGTGGAGTTCCTTGCCCATTCTTCTCCATGCGAAAACTACCATTTGGAAGGCGCTACTAGAATCAATTCAATTTTTTTGTAAATTTTGACGTCCAAAAGTGCCTTACTGGACCTATTTGCAATAAATGACTTTGAATTTGACCGTAACGACTGTCAAAGATCCACGAATGACAGCCGGGACCAACGGTTTAACGTGCTTTTCGAGGCACCGAGGAGTCTCGGTATGTAAAAATGGTCACCCATCAACGAACCATCCCCGTCAAGCGTAGCTTAACCTGATGGATCGACCCGTGCAGCTGTTATTACTTAGCCACAAGCTAAGGCTAAGCTAAGTATAGGACAAGATATTAAAGAAAATATTAAAAGTGATAATATTTTAAAGCCACACACTAATATTTTACGAGACAAGAAAAAAAATAACGCGCATTATGACGTATTTAAATGAGCATTCACCCCACGGCATAAAAAAAATGTGAGTACAAATACTTGTATTATTTTTGTGGGGTGATTCTTAGGGGCAGGAAAAGCCAATGTTTTGGCTTGATACGCCTCTGTAAAAAATGCATGGGTTCGATGCAATATTTTAATATTAACCGTGTTATGGGGACCTGGGTGCATTCTCGGGTTTTCTTATAAATGTAAGGATTAGTGTAGGTGTGGTCTTATAAGATAAATGTCATAATTTAGAAAGTAAATTAATTAATTTTGTCCGTTCAATGGGGCTCTAAACAAGTTGCGTCACTAAATAAGTTTGAAATAAACGAAGTGTTTTTCTTCAGTTCGGACTTTGGAGACCTACTTATTAAGTTTTCCAGCTGAAATATTAAATTCTTGACAATTTTTGTGACGCTTTTAGGAGACACCTGAATTCACCTGATATTAAAAAGTTTAAAAGTAAAGAAAATAAACCTCAACATCTCTGTTAAAATATTTTGTATCATGGCTTTACACTTATCCAAATCAAAGTCAACCACAGAAGTATCCATACTATTGCCAGCCATTTGTCCATAACTTCATAAAAAACTTCCATGCACCGACTGCACACTGTGAGGGCAACATCGGTTTGCACTCCCTGATATTAGACTAATATTCAGCCCTCCGCTTTATTAAAAAACCAAGGGCCATTTGTATGTATTTATAGTTCCCAAACATAATGGTCCCTGTCAACGGTAACATCCTCCCTATAGATTAATTTCGTTAAAACATTTTGCCTATCAATACTTCTTTCTTTGAGGTCTGGGGTGCTTAAAGGCCTCGAGAATTCCACCACTCATGTTCTTTTATTAGGTGCAGGCATGTTCGAAAATTGAAACGAGGTGCAGATATTGCCATTCTTAAAATAAAAAACTTTTAGAGAGGGCACGTGTTTTTTTAAATAAGGGGTAGGTGAAATGTATAGAGTGGTTTTTTATTAAAAAGTTTATTTGACTAGTGCATTATTTTCCCTCACATAAAACAAGAGACGTGCGCAAAAAATGTTGTAGTAAAAAAAAATCGTTCATTATTTTACCGTCTATCACAGTCGCCAGCTTTCGCGCCTAAGGGCAAGTTAATAGCAGAAAAAAGCGTATCTAAAAAGAATACAGTTACATTTATTGCACGTGCGATGATATTCTTCTATAAACATCCGTCATGGACACACCATAACTTCGCCCTAGGATGCAATAACAGATAAAAAGTGGAAAAACAACGAAGGAAAACATAAAACGTCTGCGATGTTTATTGCAATCCCAGTTTGTGGTACCGAGATATTGCTATCTGATGTCTATAAATAATAGTTTAGGCAACTTTATGCACATTCACGTAGCTTGTTTAAATATTCAGTTCTTTATTGCACTAACATTGTAAAAATGATAACAGCTTGCATAGTTGCTTAGTACTGTTAATCGGTTTTTCGGTATATTTGTGTAGGCAAAATGAATTTGTATCAGTAGAAAAGAACAAGTTGGTAGTTTTGGGCTATTTTATATCTACACTACACACTGTTTGCAACTTATAGTCCTAAGCAGTCTATAATAAAGTTTCTACTCCTTTTATTGGGAACCTGGACTGGACTATGTAACCTAGCTAGGACGCCAGATTAAATTCTGTATATTGTTACTTCCTTAAGATTTATGCCTAAATTGTAAATTGTAATTATTGTAACAGACTGTACCACACTTTTTTGAAATAAATAAATAATTAAAAAAAAAAACTATCCTAATCCTTACTAATATTGTAAATGCGAAAGTGAGTTTGTGTATTTGTTTGTTACGCTTTCACGCTAAAACGGCTTAACAGATTTGGATGAAATTTGGCACATGGATAGACCATGATCTGGGTTAGGACATAGACATCCCTATGTTTATACTTTTTATCCCGATATTCCCACAGGATCGAGACTTATGCGGGTGAAACCGCGGGGCGCAGCTTTTGTTTGTAATGAACTCAAAAACTACTGTCATGATTTACAAATATTAATAAGATTTGTAAGTAATTTTAAATACTAAATATAAAAGTAGGTAAGTGATTTACCTCAAACGATTTATGTATCAGTATGGGCTTATTTATTTATTTATTCAAAAACAAAGCATTGTAGTTTATGTTACAAAAAAAAACTGTTTTACAAAATAAGTACTACCAATATCTACAAACGCGTGGGTGATCACTGACTGCTCTCCTAGCTAGGTTATAATAACCTGTGTTAAGGAGAAGCAGTCCGGTCCCCTAAGGTATAATGAAGTAAAGGTTACATAGTGCTTCTGATGTTACTGTTTCGTTTAAGATACGTTTTATTAAACGTGAAAATGAGTGTAATCATGAAGTTTAAAGTAGGTATTTCATTTAATTTTGACAGTTACCGTAAAAGTAATGATTTTTTTACGGAACGGAATGGAAACATGATGTTTGGAGCGGCGCTTAGCTTCTAAGTTAGTTCTGTTCGAGCCTCGAAACCTTAACGTTGTCTAAAGAAGTTTCGTCAAGAAGTCTAGTCTGTACTATATTGAGTACCTAATTAAATAGTTTGTTAAATATTGCTTCCAATTGATGTTATACGCAAAAAGGTAACAAGATAGGCATATAGAACACAAGAACATCAAAATCTAAAGATACGGACTTATTATATACGACCCTACAGACTTTTCAACCTCTCGTTTAAAATGTCCTATTCATACATTTTCTGAAAAGCGTCTTTTACTTCAAAAGACCCCAAAAGTTTTACTAAATATTTGCTACATTCATGTCCTTTTCAAAAGTCTGTTTAAAACAGAAGTGTATCCGACACGGACGTCTCCAGGTATGTATGGTAACCAAACGCCCAACGCAGACGGTACTCTACTTCGAATACAGATTAGGGTCCTAAAAATAAACAATTTCATTCCTACAGAGAGAATTTTAATAAAATAAAGGTAAGAGAAATCTTCAAAAGATGAAGGTGGGAACCGATGAAACGGCACTTAGCGCTCCGAGTTTAGAAGTTGACAAATTGGCCAATTTTTTCTGCACCCTCTCGTGATAAAGGCGTTTCATAACAGTCTGACGGTGAGAGCTTATTACGGGGCGTCCGACTCTTATTGACTTTAATTTTCTACTCTGTTGACGTTTCCAATGATATATATCTTCGACGGAATGGTGGAAATGGCCCTTCGCTTTTTCAAATAACAAGCGAAGCCCCATCAATCGTTACTGTCATTCATTTACGCGGTCCGTTCTCGTGAAATATTAGTGTTATCTATTGAGAAGAATCACTGTAAAAACTACTTCGCCCTTCCGAAAATAATATTTCACTGTGATTGTTTTCCTATTGTAAATAAGGGTATCTGTACCAGAAGTTGACATTCACCATGATTCCTTGAAAGTCTTTAAGGCCAAAATACAACAGTACCTAAGAACGCAACTGAATAATTAATTGTTCATTGTTAATTCATAGTGTTTATAATTGTGATTTGATTACACAATTATAATTATAGATTCTTAAAAAAAAAAAAATTATGTCATAATTTTCTGATAACTGTGATTATTTTGTCTTGTTTAGTTTCTATTTAAATTTTGTTTTGGATTTGATTTTTGATTTTATTTTATTTTATTTTAAGTTTGTAGTCATTTTGATCTCGTTAGCTCCTACTGTACCCAATATTCGTGCCTTTAATAGTTTTCTTAGTTGTTTTTCTTTTTAACTTTAATTTGATTATTTGTAATTTTATGTAATTTTATGTCGTAATTAAGTTTTCCCTTATCAAGATTTTAACAGCTAATAACAATTAAGTGTCATTTTAGTTACTAAGAATGTTGGTCGACCTATTATTGGCGACTGTATAAGTCTCATGCTTTTTTTTTTTTTACTATTTTTTTTATGTAATGCTGTATACAGAAGCTGTTGGTTTGCCTTTAATAAATAAATAAATAAATAAATAAATAAGGGAGTGAGATGTTATTGTTTGATGGGCGCGTGATTAGCTGCAGGCTTTCTCGGAAATTCTATTTTTTGGGAACATTTATTATGACATTTTAATTCAACGGGATTCGGAGAATTATTTATTTTAGTACAGTCAAAACCTTTTATAACGACTTCCGTTATACGTTTTCGACTGTCAGTACGTGAACCATGCAGCAGAGGTTGATGTTAAGATATTGTTTTAATTTGATTAAATTTTATAATAATTTCAATTTTAATTGTGATGTTGATTTTAATTTCATTTGTTTTTTAATTTGATTTAATTTTGTTAAATTTTTAATTGTGTTGATGATTTTGTAATTGTTAATTCTGTTTAATTGTGCCTATATCCAAGATGATTGAAATAAATAAAATAATAAAAAATTATAACGACGTACCGGTTTTAACGACAACATTTTGAAGTCCCAGCATTTCTTTTTACTTAAGGCGACGATAACCGACTTTTAATGATTTTGCACTGATGATCACGTCTAAACGAGTAAGGTTAATGATTTGGAAAAATTATATGTCAAATTAGAGCATTTTCTTAATAACTTAATCTGTGAATATTTTAGATTATGTTTATATTACATAGTGAAATTAATTTGTAAAGTTATGTCTAACGCGGATAAAAAACTAAGCATCACGCAAAATCTATCAAGCGTATTTTTCTGAAACCTTCACTATTTTAAAGATAATTTAATTATTAATCTTTTAGTATACGTTTTTTGTTAAAATACCTTTTGTTTTTAGTATAATAAATTAATAATGCGTCTAATTTAGGACAGCGCTCCTTGATGGGCGAGTCCTATTACTGGCTGGACGTACGACGCGTTGCGTGAGCTCAGTACAGAACATGCAAGCTAACCACTCAAGGTCACTGGCATATATCTGCGTCTTAACATAGTGTTTGGTTATAATGAATATTGGCTATAACAACCATAATCTGACGGTTACTTCAAAGTCGTTATAAACGGTTTTGGCGGTACCTATTATCTTTGTCTATTTGACTGCCTCGTTGTTCTAGTGGTCGCAAGTAGTACTGCTGACCATGAGGTCCTGGGTTCGATTCCCGGGTCGGGCTAAGTGTTATTGGGTTATACCATCTGGAATTTCTCAGTAGCAGCCTGGAGTCTGGGTTTGTGCCCAGGGTTCGCCACCTATGGGACTTAAACATAACTGGCGAAATGTGGGTGTACTATAGGTACACTTCTGCCTAACCCTTTGGGTAATACAGGCGTGATGTTATCATTGTCTATACTTCTGTGTAGGGTTCTAATAATGATGACTATTTTTATTAGATTTAGTAGGGTAAAGTATTTTAGAGACGTTTTCAGATAATTACATCAGTCATAAAATAAATAGGTCTTATTGAGCCGAAAACTCGAATGTGTAACCTAACTGCGTAACACATGATCAATCACAATCTGTTTCATTTTGACAGTTCAACAACATTAATTGCGTTATTTACGTTGTTGAACAGACACATTTTTCGGACTTATGAAGCAATGAATTTGCAATATCCTTCAAAATGATCAAGATTGTGATTGATCGTGTGTACCTTAATCAGGGTGCTGCTGTATGCTAAGTCTTGGCTCTCACATCATCGCTGAAAACAGTTTCATAGTTGAATAACCACACTTTAATTCCAAACAGAAGGGACAACCGTTGAAATTCTCAATTAGTTCCCGTTTAATACCTACACGCGTTGCAATAGGGTTGACAAAGCATGCTAGCTCAAAGAGATCACCCTCCATGGAGGCTGGATGCCAACGTAAGTGGTATTGATGTAGGCTATATATCGGCTTTTACCCTTTAACTAATGTAATAAGATTACAAAGGGCTGTAGACAGTACGCGACACGGTACAGGTATGGACTCAGATTCATGTAGCGTCGCCATCCGGCCGGATTAGTCCGGAAATGTCGGGTTTTTTGGCACTCCGTCTGGATTTTCTCCGGCCTTGTCATTTGTCTGGAGTTTCAACGAAAGGGGATATTTTAGAAAATAAAAAAGTTAAATGAATGTGTTCTGAATAAAGAAATATTGAAAAGTAAAATGTCTGGACTTTTTTGCTAATAGCCAGCTTTTGGTCAGGCCTTTTCAAATCTAGAAATGGTAATCATAAGTCCAGGGGATCCAGTCTACTTAAGTACCTATTTGTTAAAATTATATTTTAGCAGTTAGACAAAGTCAGTGAGCAGCTGAAGAGGCGGTCACCAAGAAGTTTGGCAATCACGGTGATTATATAGATATTGCGCCTCAATCGTTGATAGCCGTATTTTTTTTAGGGTTTCCATTTTTAGCAGTACCCAATAAAATTACCTACATTCGCTAATGGTGGTGATTATGGCAAAACCCCCTTCAACTTCAATTGCAGTCGTTTTTAGGAAGTTCATATTCAGCAGCCAAGTACTTTTCTGACGTCATGAAATTTGATGCATCTAAATTTGGAAGAACAGTACCAGCCAGGGTACGGTGGTTTGTACTAGCTACCTGACAGCTGAAATATCACCACGATGACCGGGTCCATCGTGGTTATAGCGGCGTTTATTTTTCGAATAATTTTTAACAATAGTTAATAAATCTGAACTGACATCAAAATCCCGTCATAGCTCATAGCTTGTTAGTAAGAAACAAAGCAAAACCTACCTGCAGAAATATTATTAAAAAGGTAGACGACATTCTAAGTACGCCTCTGTACTCCATATCGAATCGCCACTGACGTTTTGGCGAGGCGTTAACTGCCGACCCCCAAAGGGGTAGGGGCGCTATATTATACCCATTACGGACAATCGTTTAGTCGTCTGCAAACAAAATATCTTCACGGTAAAAGCCGATCCGTCACGGAACTATGGGATCAATGAAGTTTGTGCTGTATTGTGAAGTTTTGTTATGTCGAGGTTTTGTATGATTTTGTGTTATGCCTAGAGATAATTTTTATTTGTCGGTAATAATAACAAAATAATATTTTTACTGACCGTTATGCGAAAAACTTATTGGTCTTACCTAACTAGACTGGTAAAAAGATTAAAATAAAAACAAACAAAAAATATCTATACCTTCAATATCTATACAACGTGTAACGTTAAATGCGCAAAACCTCAGAAACCCCAACTGATTTTTAATTAAATTGACCTATTTCAGAGAGATAAAAAACCATTAAAAAAATTGTAAAGGTTTTATGTGCTGTTTTAGTTTTACTGGCAATTCTGATCGTTTCTTGCGTCTGCGACGACGCTCTTGTCTTATTCATGGTACTGTATGGAAGATTCGTACCTATTTGCATTGAAATAAAAGCTATTATTATCCCGCGTATGAGAAAATTTAAATTGGTCGACAACAATTTATGTTTCTTTACCTATTTTGGCGGGTTTGTGCATGTGATGGCTTGACCTATTAATAAATAGACACGGCAACGTTTTTAATGAAGATTTGTTGAAAAATGTGACCTATATTAAAAAGTGGTTCAATTGATTCCGCTCGTTATTCTGATCAAACTATTTTCAGGTTTGGCGCATTTAACGTTACACGTTGTATAATCATCATACAAATAAATAAAATTTAACTGTTTGTAATGTTGAAATAACAGCTTTTTACTAAATGCATATGAAAGTATATACAGTACATATAACAAACACATTTTTTTAAATTTATTTGTAAAAACTTTCACTTGTTCAAAACTTTCACTGCCAGCTTTACAAATAAATAAATCTAAATTATAGAATTCCACACGGATGAAGTCGCGGGTAACACCTAGTTAAAAATAAAATTGACGAATAAATAAATAGAAAAGCGAAAAATATTTAAAAAACCTTTTAGTCTAATTAATGTAAGTTACTAATAATTAGGCGGCCAATATATTTTTTGATTCGAGGCCCCCTTTCCATTAAAAAAAGAATCGACAAAATCGGACTACTTGGTAAAATATTATGCGTAAAAAAAACGCGACACTTCACAGACTCACCTCTTCACCTCACTCAGTTCTTCACTTGCGTCGACTTGAGACCTCTTCTTAATTTTCGTCGGTTAACAAAGTAATGGTAAACGTGCCGAGTAATTTATATACTTATTACTTGAATTATGGACAAATAAGTAAGTAGGTACACAATATTAACGACAAAGATAAAAAAAGGGCTTGACGAGCACATTACAATATGTATATACATATATCATATTCTCTAAGTAAATAAATATTTTTAAATTGTTAAAAACAAGCAAAAGTGAGACTCTGTTACGTACGGCGCGGCTGTAAAATGAATAGGTACCTACCTAAAAAACCTAAACAAAAAATAATTTAAGCGGCTCTGCAAAAATTTTATCACGAAATTATAACCGCAAAATAATTTAAATAAAAAGTAAGTTCAAAAATTAACACCCGACTAAAAAAACGACGAAAAATCATGCTCTAAGAAGTATGAAACAAGAAATCAAGACAGGTACAAAACTGGTCAAGGTTTTAATCATAATTTTGTAGGTGGACGTCGACTACAGCTTTACCAGTTTTGTACCTATGTCTTGATTTCTGTCTGAAATATTTTCTTGTTTCAAAAAATAGTAAAACTAACTGCTTACACAATATTAAAGTCGTGATGTTTTTACAAATTTAAAACTGTGCCCTCTATTGAATTGTATGTGTATCTTTTCCATTTAGTGCACAGAGAACGAGCAGCTAGTCTGGCACAGTTTCCTGTTTGGTTCGTTTTGATACACGTCTGTTCTGAAAGATGGCGCTACGGGTAGACAAAGAGTAGATGGCGCTAAACTTAAAACCTTCTTTTCCATTATTCACATCATAAATAGGTACTGCCATAAAAAGTAAGGAGTACCTCTTTGATTATTATATAATCAAAGGAGTACCTATTTGAAAATATAATCATTTTTATGGTATGGATACCGTAATAATGGTTTTTCAATCAAAGTATGTTGGTATTTAATACAAAGAAGCATGTCCTGCCCTTCTTTTCCGTGGTTTGTATACACATAGTAAAACCACAGTATAACAATTCATGTTAAAATAGGTACTTACCAGTTTTATGGTAAAATTAGATATATTATTATCCAAAAAAAGATTTTAATGACAATAAAAAATATATTTTGGAAATCATGCCATCTATTGTAATCATGTGGAATGTTTTCGCTGCAGTTGTTGCTCTGATGTTTTTAGAGCAGTTTTAGTTCGTCTTGTTACACGCAAACTTTAACAGATGGCAGTATAAACTTGCATTCATTGAGGTGCTCTATACTATTGACAGAGGGCGCTTTTACTAACAACCAATTGTTCCTAAGGGCTGATTTTGAAGTTAATCTGAGGAATAAAATGACAGTTTGACAGTATTTTATAAATTATTACGTAAAACCGCCATTTTATTTTTCAGATAAAAATTATTTGGCAATTGAAAAATTTACATAATTATGTTATTCTTTTCAGTTTATTTTAAACTTATCGTTTCAGTGGACTTGTAGGCATAAAAGAAGTAGGTAGGTGGGTACTACGCTTAGTGACAAACTGAACAAATATTGGAAAGTCTTGTCGCAAGTCAGCAAAAAATAATTAATTAAGTAGGTAAGCAACTTGGTATGAATTACTAAATAATACCATTACCTATGACAGTTTGGGTTTATATTTTTATTTGGTACTCAATTATACAGCGCAGCGTTTATCAGAAAGGTGTGGTCATATTTAGGGAACGTCTTTGTCTATGGGACCAACATCGTAAACTTTTGGATCGAGTAGGTATTGAAGTTTTCTATAGATAATCAGCTGATATTTTTTTTGCGATTACCGTGAAATATGCCAACATTGTTCCCAAGGGAAACTTTGACCGAAGAACCAAGCTTATCTTTGATGTGCAAATATTTTAATATTATGGCAACATTGATTAACTTAGGTGGCAAATAGGTTATATGTATGGCAATACTGACTATCTTGTTTGTTGCTAACTTCACTTATTAGCTTGTTGGAACTCGTCGAATTAGGTGCGTGTTTTTGCGGGCAAATTTAAGTGCAGAGGCAGGGTAATATTGTCCAGTCATTTTAGTAAAAAACTTTTCAGTGTCGTTTACATTCCTAAAGTAAACGCCATCTTTAGCAAAATTCTTGTACTAGTTTTTATTTCATAATTATGTATAAAGGCCATATTTGCGTCAAAAAAGCAATGTGGGCAAAGTTGGCTAAAAGTCCACATACTATGCCCCCAACAAAATCGAACAAATATTGAATTCAATGTTGAATAATAGTAAATTTAGCGATACTAACACATGCTCATGATTTTACAGTTATAGCTGATGAAGGAAAATACTTACGTCTCCATAGAAAAATCGTACTAAAATTGTAATTATTCTAAAAAGTGGGCAAAGTTGGCACGTTTCACGGTACGATGCTCGTCCCATTATGAAAGTTGTGTAATGTTTAGTTTGATGGTATTTTACGAATAAAACCCCCTAGCAAACTACACCGCTCATTGCAACAAGAACTAAAACTTTACTTTTCCAAGAACAACTCGTATCATAGAATCTTTGTTTGTCAGCTCTTCTAAAGAGGTAATTACACATCCGGGCCCCATTTAATTAACGACAATGTAAACAACATTAGGGCAGACCTCAAAGGGTCCAAAACTTTGGACCTCATTGGAACGTGACGGGACCCCGGACATACTTTTGATTAATTAATAGTTTAGTACCTACCCACATAAGGATTAGACCAAGATGGTTACCCCTTGAGGTTTTAAGACGAGAATTGTTAATGTCACTATATGATAATTGTTTTGGGTCGTATGTGTTAGTGTTATGATGTTTGAGGGATGATAGTCCACCACTCTGGTTAGTGAAGTGAAGGGTCGTGAATATGTGCCCTGCAAATACAGGGTGGCAGGGGCATCGATGCGCAACCAGTTACTTTGGATTCAGTACAAATTCGCGTTGAAAGCTTTCGTAAGTACAAAAAAAAAAATGTGTTCATACATTTTGACCGCGCACCTATTGCACTTTTCTATGAAGCAGCAGTTTTTTTAGGTGCAGTAGCTTATAGCAACCAGACAGTAGGTTCATTCAGCGACAAATTTTAACACCATAAAATGTAACATTTTTTATTATTTTTTAAAAACGTTGCCCCACACTAGGAATTTCTCCTGTGTCGTGGGTGCGTTTACAAACATATAAACTCACATACACAAACGGCCAGACCTGGAACAACTAATTGTAGGTCATACAAATATTTGTTCCGTGCGGGAATCGAACCCGCGACACGCAGCGCAGCAGTCAATCGCTTAACCACTGCGCCAACCGTGCCGTCACACACCGCCGTGCCGTAATATTATATGCAACATACATTCTTACAATAAATAAAAATTCTAATTCTAATTCTAAATTCTAAAAAACGTAAAAAAAAAGTAAAGTTTTATTTACTAGATGGCCCGACGGACACAAATTCAAAATTATGGTCCACCATCAAGATTGGTTGGGCAGCCTTGGCTTAAACCGACATTTGTTCTGTTGAATATTTTTTTGCAGTTTTAGTGAACATTCAATAACTTAAATTAAGTTTTTACAGTGAAATAAAGTGTAAGTGGAAGTAATAAGTTTTTATTGAACTCAAAACCTGTTATAAAACTAACTTTCTAACAAAAACAGCGATGAAAACGTAAGTTTATTAAGTTTCCACATAATATTCCGAGGACTTTTACATAATTAACACTGAGCTCCGTTTACACTAGTCTTCTATGTAAATATGACGGAATTAAACCTGTTTACATGCATAGTTAGTTACGTACATAATATTTTCTCTTCCTGCCGCGTAGTTCCTGGAATGGAAATCCGTAGAGATGGTAAGGTACTATCGAAGAATTTCAGATCTAAGCAGTTTGAAAACAAAATTCCGTGAACACTATGACCACATCTGTTACCACCCCGGTTCTATAGCGGCCGCACGCTGCAAGCAGAAATAGTCCTTGCGGTGTATAGATATGAACTTTTTCGATGGTACCTAGGTACGTTGGTTTCATCGTGAGGAAACCATGCGTCTTAGAACCAAAAAATCGAAGACATATTGTGATATCTACCAACCCGTTCGTGCTTTTCACATGAATTTTTCGCTTCTATTAAGGCCTTGATTATTTCGTTTAAGGCATATTGGACAGCATAAAGGCTCCTGCAGAAAGGTGTGACGCGACGGCGCGGCGGCGGCGCGGCGGTGCGATGCGACACTGGTGGAACAATTTCTATGAATAAATTCACGGAAATTGTTCTACCGGTTTCGCGCCGCGCCGTCACGACGCGCATTTCTGTGTGAGCCTTAAAATAGCTACATGTCTGTTTGAAACAAAACCAGGGGCTGTATATTGAAGGATTAATGTCATCACGTTTCGATCGGCCATGGTAGGGATAGCTCTGTCTCTCTCTCGTACTGGAATCTGGCATTGAAACGTCAAAATACGACACTTTCAAAACCTGACGCGCGTCAACGCAGTGCGACTTTCAAAAGGCTACTGCTGTCCATCCTCTTCAGTGTGACCATTTTAAAATTACCGATTCTGCCATAGTTTGATTTTAAACTTGCCAAATCTTGCCAAAGACTCGTTGTAATAATAGTATTTCCAACCATATTACGAAAATACGCATACCCGTCAAATGGAGCAATTAAGTAGCTGAAATATCACACTGTGGATACATTTGCAAGTAAACTTACATGCTATTTGCTTCCTTGCATGCCTGTTACTTGCAAGAAGTATACACAAGCCAGTTCACGAGACAGCACAATCTAGTCCCACGCAAAAAATACTGCTCCTAGTTTTTACAACTTGTTGTAATTCTATAGTTGTCGGCTTGTCGCGTCCCTAACTTTCTCATTGGCCTAGTGGTCGACTTACAAGATTATACACACCCCTGCCTATCAAATCGTGAAATGCAATCGTAATGTAAATTTTACTTCCACATTCACAACAGTGAAAAATCAACTTAAACTCCGAGACAAAATCTACCTACTCATAATAAAATTTTACTTACTTAGCTTTACTACGAAACAGTTTCGAGCTCGAAGCACTGAAATTCGTACCAAGTGATAAGGTGCTGAGTAATTTTTATGGGTACATTTGCCGTAACAATAATAACAACTCGCTACTAATTAAAACCGGGACACGAACTGGTGGAGGCGTCCTTACCTTGATAAAGTGACGTTTGCAAAAACGCTACTCGTAACGAAATGTTTAGGGTATTTTTTCATTTTCATTTTTGGGAAGGTTTGTCGAATTGTGATAAGGATGCTTTAATTTTATATTTTCAGTAATATAAATATGGATAAATTTTTTAATTATATTATTGTGTGTTGGCGAATACGTTGATTCTGTTAACTTTAATGTGGACTTTTAAATATTCAGCAACATTTTTCTTATGTGGACTTATAAAAAAAAGATTGTCGTCTTTTTGTAGACAGAAGAACTGCATAGAGAAATACCTACTTAAAATGATACGCAGGAAATTTTATAGGAACGTTAGTTGTTTTTTTTAAAGTAAGTAGCTGAGACTAGGTAGGTAAGTCTTATTGCATTAAAGTACGAAAATAACTCATGAAAACTTCCAAAGTTTATACCCTGTCCCACACTGACCGCATAAAAAGGCTTAAATGTTACAAAAAGGAAAAAACTTTTTTACACGTCTATTTCTGCAGACTGTACCAAAAGACGACTTCTAATTAGCAAGTTGGGAGCTAAATATTACATTTATGATATGCAAATTTCGTTGAGCCAACCAACGGCCAGTATAATGTGGACTGTATGTTTTGGTTACTAAAGTCGAATTTACTTCACACTGTCTTGAGATGGTAAGTTTTCTTCTTTATAAGGAGACGGACTCATTTGTATTATCGCGCTTATTTTATTAGGTGTATTTTAGTATGGCTCTTTTTAAGGGAATATTAATGTAGATGTGCAGGTACAACTGAGCATTATTTAACGCCAGGGTTTATTACCCCACTTAACGTTATAGTTAGTAAAATTTTATCATAAAGAAAGATGTTCTTCATTCGTCTTGGCATCTGTGGTCGAAAGATTATACGGAAAACTTTTGATAGCTGGACTGATTAGTGCCAATTTTACCAATGAAACTGAACGCGTTCAGCATATCTAAACTGCTTTCAAGAACTGTCAGTATGATCGTTGTTTAGTTGTGACACAACTTTACAGGGGAGAAAAAAAAAGTTGCATTTCTGCACAACACTGATACAAATTTGACTTCCGCAGTGTTAGTACTTAAGCGACGATTTGCTGATCGTGTTTATCTTATCCGATCCCGATGATCCCACCACACCAGGAGAGCAGTAAGGCCACCAGCACAGTGAAACAACACACCCGACACCCGTCGTTCCGACCTCGCCGCAGAGGTCCTCCGCGTGCGCGACCCTCCCGAGTAAATAATACTTCCCCCCGACCCTTGCCCGATGAAACGCCAGCCCGTGCCGCAGCTGAGCGTGTAGCTTTAAATTCCCCGCATAATAATAATGATCTATCCTTGATCCAGCCTGTCCCGTCTTGCTGTCCTCCAGCCAGCGCCGCCCTAAGCCGAGGTTCGTACCTCACAGGGGGTGCATTGACACCGGCAGTTGTAAGTCACAAAATGCGCCACAATACAGAATTTAACCATTTTTGACTGACAACTTATAGAATAGTGTGAGAATGCAGAGTAAAGCTCTGGTCAAACTGAGGCGAATCCCGCGCAGGTCGAAATGCGCTAGCTTCAATTCTGTCAAGTAACTTGTATTGGAAGTGTTCAAACAGCGCAAATATTCGCTTGACTGCCTAATCATTAAGGTCGTATCCTAATATAAGCGTTCGTCGCCCGAATAAACGATCGTTGCGTTCATTTTGTTCGTCGAACCCGAAAGCGTTGTCGCGCCCGCGCTGTCAGATTGCGGCTTTCTGGCTTTTCGCATCCCACGTCCCGCGCGGGATGCGCCTCAGTTTGAACAGTCCATATCTTTCTATTCCCAATTTTCAGTTTTCAATAATTACCTACTGTTAGGAAGATTTAAGTCCTTTCAGTAACAAGTCACAAAGAAGAACAAAAAAAAAACAAACAATATTTATCACCGAATGTTCTGTTTCATCAAATAGAATATCAATTGTTTCCTCACATCTTTGATTGTCCTCACTTCATGCGTATAACAAAAACAAAGGAGATCGTAACAGAATACATCAACCGTAAACTTTGCTTGTTCCCTTATCAAAGATAGAGACGATGTTAGTGTATGGATGTAAAGCTGCTTGTACAGTGGGCGATAGTTGGGCAACAATACCGCGGTGGGAACAATCAATCTGCCTAGCCTTTTCCCAACAATGTTGGGAATTGCCTATATGACCTCCACAACCCAGTTACTGGGTAACACAATATCCTTTAGTAACATTGGTTGTCAGACTTTTTGGGCTTCTGACTACCCGTAACGGCTGTCAAAGATATACGAATGACATCCGAGACCAACGGAATAACGTGCTTTAAACTGATAGGAATATGGGAAAGAAACATATAAAATAAAATGGGTTTCTAGAACTTTCGTTAATCATGGCCGATCAGAACATAGGCTCTCCAAACTTTCGCGCATGTTCACTCACTCACACTCGCCTTATGTCACTATTTGGTTCCTAAAAAATGTTATTGCGCAGTCTTCTGCACAAACTTCGCACAGGGCATGATGCATCGGCCGTATTGTAGGTCGATGCCCGACAGTGGCGCAACGTTGCAGGCGACACGTTGCCCAACAACTGGTCGTCTAGTGAATAAGCACCTTTAATATCTAATCGAAGGAAAAGCGTGTATCGTGTTGTACATGATTTGTTACGATAATTGATGTGGTCCTGTGACCTCGGCGTGTTTTTTCCTCGTTTTGTTGATTCTACGAGAATATAGGTTGTATTCAAGGTAAAAAATCTTAGTAGAAATACTTAAGTTTCAATTACAACTAATTTACTGGGAAGAAACACTTAGAATTAAAACATGATTGACATCTGTTTCTGGAAAAACCTTATCCTACTACTTTTCTGGGTACCTGGGTACCGCCAGGAATAAATAGTTATTAAAAAGGGTCAAAGAATTTCTATCTCCTAATAAGTTCAGGATCCGAAACATGTATTAGTCAAACAACACATTCTTAAAATACCGAAATAAATATTTGTTAGACCTAGGTAATAGGGTAATCCATTACGCAGGTTCTTTAGATATGCGTTTAGCTAATTTTACAATCAATTGAAAATCTAATCTATATCTGCCTAATAGACCAGCGGGGTAATTGCGTAGCACACTAACAATAGGGATAATGACTAAAATTTTTTTTCTTGTCCGTCAGTTGTATTATTAAAAAATATTGGACACGTATTTTTTCTTTTTTTACTTTATTACGAGATTACGGCGATACATTGAGTTAAAATGTGCCATGACGTCACGAGTGTGTAGATTTTATACTTACTTGTGACGTGGCAACCCCCACTACCCAACTTAAATGCGTTTTATCTAAGTCATTTTTTATTAATATGATAAAGCATAAAATACGCGTCTAATAGTTTTTTATTATCTGACTGAAGGACTAAACAGAATTGTTTTTTTTTTGACCCAGTCATCATCCCTTTTGCAAAGTCTATCAATTTGACAGTTCGACAACATTCATTACGTTATTTACGTTGTCAAGCAGAACAATTTTTCAAACATATGAATCAATGGATTAGGTATTTCCTTCAAAAATCCTTCGAATTTGAAAGAAAGTGTGCTTTGTACGTAATTGGGGTACAGATCCTGTTTTATAGGATTCCGTACCTCAAAAGAAAAAAACGGAACCCTTCAAGGATCACTCGTGTGCCTGTCTGTCTTTCTGTCTGTCACAGTCAATTTGCTCTGAATCTAATGGACCGATTAAGTTGAAATTTGGTACACATATGCATTTCTGTGACCCAAATACCGACGTATAACATAAACAAATGAATTTTGAATAAAGGTGTCACTTTTAGGTGTCAAATAAGAAAATAAAAAATAAAAGTTTTACAAACTGTACTGTGTGACATATCAAATAAAAGGGCTTGTTGCGAGGATCTCAAATGTATATTTTTTATAATTTTAAAATAAATACTTTTAAATATATTTAAGAAAATAGATGAAGATTTACCATCCCCCCCCCCTTCTCCTAAACTACTGATCCTAAAATTTTGAAAAAAATACAGAGAATGGTTCTTTTATGACGTGTAAAAGTGATTGTAATATCCTATTTACAGAATAAACAATTTCATTTCACTCATAGATTACAGGAAAACCTATAAAAAGTCTATGGTCTTAAAATAACATCGTAAATCTCTCAATATTGTGCGTACAAACTTACATTTGCATTTGGAATGTATCGGAGAACATGTTTTCAACCACAATGTTAAGTTTGTTCTTCGGATAAATTCATCCCAACTACGGAACCCTTCATTGTGCGTAGTCCGACGCACTTGGCCGGTTTTTTGTTCTTGCTATACAGTCATACGGCGCCAACATCAAGCAACACTTACCATTACAATACATTGTATTGTATACATACTTTGGTTCCATCAAAACCAAGAACCGCTTCAACAATTCAACATCACATAGAATTTAATTCATTATGCACAATTTGAGATGCACTTACGTTTATCTTCTACTCATCACGGATGTGTTACCATGTCCATTAGTACAGGATATCCTAATTTGAAGTTGTGAGTACATCGTAAATGCCAATGACGTAATAAGCTGAATTTTTAGGGCCCAATATCTGTTTATCTGGCGGCGACATCCGGGTGTAATTGTCGTAATTTGGAAGTATTAAATCCTTCGTTTATGATCCCGAATATAGCGAGTAGTCATATTTTTTTATTATAGGAATCACAGGGTCTAATTGTTGTCAATGCAACGGCAAGTTGAATCCCGAACAAAGAATGACCAGCACGCGTAACGGGTTTTGTCGACGGAAGAATAGACAAAATGATAGACTCCCAGTCACAATCTGTCATTTTGTCTATTCTTCCGTCGACAAAATCTGTTTCTAATGTAGTTATGCTACGCGTGTTAGAGATACGAGGTTTATGGCGAAAGACAAATAAAGCAAAAAAGGCCGTTATCTGAATGACTTTTTTTGGCACCTACAAGAAGAACGATGTGAGCTTATCATTTGACAGGAGCCACACATATAGATGCTTAGCCAAATGCACTTAACTAAACGATCACACAGGAAAAGAACACAGATGATTCACGATAAAGTATTACTCATTTCACGTCCCTAGAATCAATTCAGTGGTCAATTCGATCTGGTTATTATTTTGATGAGGTCCATAAAAGGACATTTTGTCCAATTAGTGTTTAGTCCCACATAATCATACTGATTAAGATTCTGTGTCGTGGTGTGATTCACTGACCACTCAGATTTCGTGCGTTCGAAGGTGTGACTATATTGATAGGCGACAGCGGGAGCGAGCTTAAATAATCGAAAGAATTCTTTAAAAATGTAGCTTCAGCTCACACAGTAATACCTACAATATTAAAATTCAAATATTCTTATTTGTAGAACATAGCTAAACAAAAAAGTACAGATATTAACATTAATAAAATTAACGCTGTCTTGCCGTCCACGGCGCACAAATATTCTAATTATAATTTCAAATTAATTCATGATAAATGCAACACAACATTTAAATTAATACATAAAACTAAATAATAACAATTTAAAATTAATACATGCCTAAAACATTTATTATTTTATTCAATTATCATAACAATAAATATCAAACCACTTACAAACATTATAATTAAATGTTTTTTTTTTAATATTTAAATTATTAGATAAGAAATTAAAAAAAACAATAAATTATAATTTGTCGTCTAGATACTCATTGGTTGTGTAATATGCTTATATATATTTTTTAAATTATTATTATTTAAAGGATTCATAATTATCCTATCTCTTCGATTAACTTTAGAAAAATCAGCTCGACAGTAGAAGCAGATCAGCTTTGAAAAATCTTACTTGATGTCAGTAAGTCTCGGCCACCGTAGGCGCGGGCTTGCGGACGGTGAGCAATGGGTAGCTCGCCGTCCGATAAGGACCAGGCCCGGCTCGACGGCGCGTTGTGTTCCACGCGCGCCTCAAAGAGATGTCAGCAGAAGTGAAGGGGTCCGTTAGGACCGATGCCTGCCGGGGTTGCGGGAAAGTCCGAAAGGGATACCGTGGCCCCTGGAAACGTACAGGCAACGGGTGGGTTTTAGTCAGTAAGAGTCTGACACGCCCTCCCGCTCCACCCAGAGCGGGAGAAGTTATTTGATAATTTCCCACCCAAAAAAAAAGAAAAAAAAAGAAATGTCAGTAAGTCTCTAACAAAATGCCCTTTAAGTTTTTTGCGTTTTTTATCAAGCTCGCCAAATAACAAATTGTTCTTCCCAGTAAATACCTAAGTACATAAATATCGACATACAAGAACTCGTTGCCCATTTTGTAGATTTTTTCCAGAACATAGTGGATATCGTCATTATATTTATCAGCTTCTGGACCTGTGCCCTCTATCTTGTAAATTCTCTGGCTTACCATAAAAAAACTTACCCGTAGTGCGACATACTTTAAAGAATACGTAATCCCATTTACGAATAATAATTTCTCCACCGCAAAAGTCACAATCAACATTTTTATCAAAAGAATTTTAACAATACTTCCGTTTGCTACTTTACATCGAAGCACGAGCATTCGTCAGCAGTTCACCAGAAAACACGCAACCGTTCACACATTAACATTAATTATTTTTAAAATCCTCATTAAAATATTTCTCCTATTACGTAGAATTCCTCGGACGTTTCCTTTTTTACGGTGACTGACTTTTTTGGAATAAAAAAAACATTTTGGATCATATGACACTGGTATTCCAAACACTATGCCAGAGAACTGTGTCTTCTAGCTTGTATTAGATAAGGTGGAATTTAGTTTGTGGCATTTTCAAAGGTGTAATAATGGATGAATGGATAATGGATGGAGTGACATCACATAGATCTCGAGTGTCAATAACGCGACATTTTTGCTACAAAAAACGGTTCTACCAAGAACCTTTTATCAAGATCAAAGTGGAAGCATTCAAAACAATTAAACTTATCATCGGGGGCGATTCATTAATAACGTTTGTTGGGCAAAAAATAAATGTTTTGTTTACATTTATTAGGGAAGTGGCGAGGACTCATCCATCAACAGGAGGAAGACGAATTGGGACGAGAGTTAGCTACACAACGACAGTGTATTAGCTTGCTTGATGCTCATTTACTTTAATATACTCTCTGCTTTCTAGGAAAACATTTTGGTTATTAAGAGAAACGTAAATAGAGTAAAATATATAGGTAACTGTATAACATTGTCTTTGAACGAATGTTTTTTTTTACACAACTAGAAGGATAGCACGGAAAAGCTTTTATTTAGAGAAACTTTGCTCTTTTGTCGTATGCTTTTTAGGGTTCCGTATCAAAATGTTAAAAAGGAACCCTTATGGTGCGACTCAGTCTGTCTGTCCGTCTGTCTGTCACAGCTGGATATCACAAAGAACTACTAATGCTATCAACTTGAAATTTGGAATAGTTTCAGATGACGTCTGCCCGACTATTTTGCAAATAAGATTTTTTTTTTCAACATTTCTGGGGGTCTTAAAAATTGGAAGTGGGGCTACTAGGGCATGTGGGGTATCATATGAAAGAGCGCTATTTGCACATTCTCAAATATTTTTCTTTTTTTTAGGCCACATAGTTTTTGATAAACGACGAAAATAAAAAGAAGTTTGCATAAAAAAAAACTGTTTTTTTTCTGAAGTTTATGTAAATATTGCGGGAAAAATAAAACAATGTCTCTAAATAGCACACCGTTTCAGAAATCATTATAAAAATTACATTAGTTCCACTGCCGGTCAAGAGATGGCGCTGACATAAAACTGCAATATTCTACACCGCAGTGTTAAAATTCTCTGACGAATATAGGCCTCGCCGATGAAAATTTAAAAACATTTCACGGTTCACAACCAAAATGTCCTCCTTCTTACCTAGTCGCAGGTTGCTTTGGGTGAAGCACAGTTGTAGTTTTTTCTGAGCACAGAACTATTTAATTACCTATACGAATGAAGCTAATAGTAAAGTACTGTCCACCTGTTCACCTTCCACCTGTCCGCCTGTTCATCTATCCTACTTTTGAAGGATTTACGTCAAGTAACACATCCAAAATATTTATATATGATAATACGGAACCCTCGGTGCGCGAGTCCGACTCGCTCTTGTTTAACATTAGCTTTTCTTAAGAAAAATATAATTAAAGCAGCAAAAATAACTAAATGACACAGACTGGCGTGAAGTTTCGTATGTCGTTCTAATTAAAAACAAAAATGTTTACTCATATTCAAAAGTTTCAAAGTAGGTACAAAAAGTAAAATGTCGGAATATGGATTACTAAACATTTAGAAAAGCATCCCTTATTTCCGATGATATTTTACCACAAAACACCACCGTTTCGGAAAATAAGAGTCACATTACTGGACCGCTACACCTTGACATTTTTAGAGCAACATATGCCCCTTAACGACTTGTAAAAAATGACGCTTTTTTGTAACTGTCTCGCGACAAAAAGTGCCAAATTAACTTTTTAAAGGAAACGATCTGTTTTTGAGAACGCCACGTGTGACATCGCTGAGATGGTGACGCATTCTATTTCTGAGGTGACACCACATGTTACTGTTGATACTTTGTCGTCAAATAATCCCTCATCATTGGGGATAAATATCTATTTTTACCACTACCCCGATTGATGACGCCAACTTTGAGAGCTTAACTTGACTTTAATATGCCCGTGATATATTGAACCTCGTTAAAGAGCTGACACATTGAAACGAATACCTTTTATGAATTATTCCTTCTCAGACTTTATGAAACGTCTTTCATATTTCACTTTACTAACTTTATTGTAACAGGGCGTAGGGGAACGGTCGAATTTGAAAATATAACGCCTCAATCTGTATTTCATTTCACAAACAAATATATTCAATACTCAGAATAGGAAAAGACAAAACAGTTTTTATATTGTTTGCATTCACAGAAAAGCCCTAGAGGAATATATGCGAAAATATTAGGGAATAGAGGTACAAAAAACCCGCGAGTGTACAGGCAGATAAAGGGAAAAAAGGAATGTTCTTAACTGGTTCCGACATTATATTCGCATTTGTGAAGATCAAAGAGCATGTTGTGACACACGGGCAGGGTAAAACTACGGTCGGCGGTGGTGAGGTGAACAATGCTGGAGGGCTCTCAAGTAACACCATCCTTGAGGGAGCTAGGCTTTGAAACAAAATGCGTTTGCATACATTAAACTGTAAGAATGTTGGAGATAGGGAGGGTAATACCGCCGGGTCCCTAGGGGAGTGTGTTTTGGCGATTACGCGGACGGAATTTCTCAACAGTAAGTTGCCTTCTTGGCGAGATAGTTTGCACGTAACACTAGCCTCTTTGCGTATTTTCACAGTCAAAGCCGCTCTCCAGAATACTTCTGTGTTTCAAAGTATTTGAAAGGCAAATTAGGAACATATCTTGAGTGAGTTCCTTGAGAGCCTCGAGCACTGCAACGCTTGGGACGTCGTAAATATTTGAACATAATGAATAAGCCGAGACTTGGTTTGGAAACGCGTTTTTGGTTTAAGATAAAATTCTCTGGAAATGTGCTAAGAATGTTTTGCATGCTAAGCTCCGGCAAAGAGAAATTATAATTTGTCTTTCGTGTTCTAATTCTTGCAGAGCAAGCTTGAAATTCAGAACTTGTTTTCCTGTGAGAGCTGCATGTATTTCATAATCAGATTTTGCGATTTTGAAATGTACAAGCTACTTATAATTTCAGTCAATCATATATTTAGCGGTATACTTTGTAAAAACTGACATGAGGCTTAAAATAATTTTCTCCTATATGCTGAGAACAATAATATGATTATAATAGAAAAAGGCAAAGTCAGTAACTCCCCCATTTTACAAACACAATTAAAACACCGCCAAATTCAAAGCACTAATAAAACAAGAAGGCAAACAAAATTAACGATACAACGGTATTATATAACCCCATTAACAAACAGAACGGTATGTTAGTAGCTGAGTTTGCAATCTCTGGGCAAACACATAAGGCCTCTGGGGATTCCCTCAAGCTGGGATGATGCACGCGCACACCGTCTTGAGACACGACACAGAAACTTTGATGTGGCGTCTGCGCCATTACTAGATTACGTATGGCTAAAGTTTTGATGGTAGACATCAAAGGATTTTTCATGTTTAAGGGACTAATTTGTATTAATGTTTCTTGAAAATGGAGGGAAACTAAGCGAGTTTCTATTTTGCCATTTTTTACTATATAAGTTATTTATTTACGCCCAAAGACAATTTAAAATGAGTGTTGAAATATGGAAGTTTCGACGCTCATAACTTCAAACCAATTCCTTTTTTTTAATTCTGCTTCCGTACAGGGCTAGATAATGACAAGACAAATTGATATATTTTTCATCAAATTACTTTTTTTTTTTTTTTTTTTAAACAAAATTAAAATACGGCTATTAGAATTTGGCAGGTCTGAACATAGGCACTACGGCGTTTCCCGCGTGTTCTCTCACTCGCCTTATGTCACCATTTGGTTCCCATACATGTTACTACGCAGCCCGCTGCGCGAAGTTCTGAACTGCCAAGTTATATCGGCCGTATTGTAGTTATCGATACTCATGACGTCTGCGGCGTTTCGCTAGCTAATTTAAATTGACCCTATATTTTAAAAATAATAAAATAAATCTTCACGTTTTGAAACCGCGGGGGTAATTGCGTAACACATAAATTGGCGAACGATCGCAATGCCTTTCATGTTGACAGTACAGCCACGTTCATTGCGTTTTTTAACTTTGAGCAGACGAATTTGTCAAACCTAAGCCATCATGTTTGTTAAGCAATTTAAACCCCGTATACTACAGACTACAAGAAAGCAAGACAGAAAAATTAAGGAATAGCAAGTAGGGCAGTAAGTTTGTGTACCAAAGTACTACTTCACTTACATTGGATTCATCGAGAGGCCCAAGTGTGAGTTTCTTTTAACCATCTCGACTTTACGCATCGACCGCGTTCGGCGCTCCGATTGGCAGCCGGCCGGCCTTTACCAGTGAAGGGCCAATCGGAGCGCTGAACGCGGTCGATGCGTAAAGTCGAGATGTTTAAAAGAAACTCACACTTGGGCCTCTCACACTAGGGCCTCGGGTGTTTACATGCATGCGGTTGTTTACCTATAAGTAACTGATGCACTGTTATTTTACTTAAAACTTTTAAAATGTATGATATATTTGTATATCATTAGTTGGTGATAAAAAAAAAAAAACTACTTTGTTCCTACGTCAGGTACTCCAATTTCTTGATTTTCGCTCATTCATTAGCTTTCTTCTATCGAAATCTTTTGGCACTAAGATAGTAATTCTTCCATTTACGATTTATTTCTCGCTTTATCTCTAACTAAATTTTTCTATGACAACGCCGTCGTCAAACATAAATAGAATAACATAGATAAATAAATAAATCCCTTTCCCCGTAGATCAACAAAGTAACAAAGTTTATGTAGCGTTTTTATAAGCGGCAGAACTTACCTATTAACTTATCCTTACTGTTACGTAGGTAATAAATTATTACGCGTCTACGATTCGGGGTTTCATGTCTTCAAGGCAGTTATTACTAGGGGTGCGTCTTTTTCAAAGTCGCAAGTCCGAGAACGCAATAACCACTGGAAGTCGCAGCGGTGATAAACTTAGTCGAGTCAGTGCGCTGTCATGGGACAAAGGATTTCTACTGGGCGACGAGCAACTGGACTAGGGTTGATAGGAGGTGTTATAGTAATTGTTATGTTCCGTACGTCCAATGTGATAGAATTTACTTGTCATTTTCTTTAATACTAGCTTCTGCCCGCAAGAATTGGTATATCCAATGTAAAAAGAATTTTTCAAATCCAACTGGTAGTTTCGGAGATTACCCTCTACATACAAACTTACAAACAAACAAACAAATTTTACCTCTTTATAAATTATTTTATATAATTATAATAATATAATTAATTATTATATTTAATTATATATTATAGTATAAGTATAGAAAACGTTTGTGCATTTACCGTCTGTTATAACTTTGTTTTAACAACAAGTACATATAACTGAATGTTTTGAGAAGAATCGACAAGTTTCCGATGGTTCTGCAGCTTTACATATACTTGCTAATGTTGATGTGTTATTAAATATTGCCTAGGTAAGATTATATTGTATGATAACGGCTTACAAAAGTTTTAACAGGAAACAGACATGGCAGAAATAAGAGGATTTAAACCGTACCTACCTAATCCCCGTACGGGCACCCCTGTCAGCGATAATACAAACAAGTCTACAAATTTAAAGCACACTGAATAACAAACTTGGTAGTTTTCCCACATAAAAGTTACTCACCCACTCAAAGTTCTATAACGTTCGTCACGCGAGCGAGCGACTTAAAAACTTTTAGCTAGTTGTCAGCCCTGCCTGAACCAATTTAATGCTGTAAATCCACAGGGCACACTTACCTCCCTTGAAACTCATGCGATATTGCATTTTTTTCTAAACCGCAGTGAAGGGGGCGTAGCACGTAAGTATGTGGAGCTATCGGTTTATGTCGTCACGAAAATGTTTTACGTGTAAAAATGTTAAGGAAAATAAAAATGTGTGTTGGGAAAGCAGGTTGACTTTTTTTTCTTGTGTTTTTAGCGAAGTGCACGAGTGGTCGGTGTTCGTCTTTATTTGAATGTACTCGAAACATTTTTTGCTCGTTTTTCGTCTGATAACAATGAGTCTATCTGGCTAAAGGATTCCTGTGAATTTTTTTATTGGTAATATTTTTGAAATTTTCTTTTTGATCTTGAAATTAATAATCGTTGTTAGCAATGATTCTTGATTATATCGAATGTTACGAATAATAGTTATGATGTCGATTTTGTTTTTCTTACAAACAATAATTATCTTTTTTAGTTCTTTTTTAGTGTCTACGTGACACAATCTATACTCGATTTGAAATAAGATTAGACATTTAACTAAACCTAAACTAAACTAAACCTTTTTTACAGCCCGTTCAACCGATTTTTACTTCTATTGCGTTGGTGGCATGACAAACGGCAGCTGTAGAAAACAGTTGGTATTGTAAACACTTTTTTGGTGTCTAATCTTATTTCAAATCGAGTATAGATTAGACATTTAACTAAACCTTTTTTACAGCCCGTTCAACCGATTTTTACTTCTATTGCGTTGGTGGCATGACAAATGGCAGCTGTAGAAAACAGTTGGTATTGTAAACACTTTTTGCTTTTAATGCGATCCTTATGCCTACGGTATAGAAGTCAGAATCGGTTGAACGAACTATAAAAAAGATTTGTCTAAATGTCTAATCTTATTTCAAATGAAGTATACCTACGTTGTTATTGTCGAATAACTGTCACCGACAGCTAACTAAGCAAACCGATAATAATTAGCAACGAGTTTTTCGTAACAAAATACATTCAACAACAAAACTGCTAACTGCAATAATAAAAAAAATCTGATTAATAAATAGTGCGCGTGCTTTCACCCAAGAATTATGGGGTTCCGTAAGCTTGCCAAAATATTAAATCGTTCCCGTGGGATTCCTTCCATTTTTCTCTTAAAACCATAACAAATTCCCAGATTACTTACGTTCAGGATAGTCCCCTTACTATCTCTCTTTTTCTCTATTTATTGCCCTCCACCCTAAGCTAAGTTATCGAAAATATAATTCCTCTTACGCACGGAAACTTCCACAGATGATTACTACTTGGCCCTGATAACGTTCTGCAATGTTATTGTGGATACACCACCACATTCCAATGCATTTTATAAACCAACAACAGTGTCAAAGTGGCCAGTTTCAAGCAAGCACTGGAAGTAGAACTTTTTACAGCTTTGCCTTGCAAATGTTGCTCGAAAGTTTTTCATATGAAAAGTAATTAACCGCATTAACAAGAACAGCGTTGTTCCCTAGAACAGTCCTGGTTAGGTTAACGAGGAGATAAATAAATATTTATGTAAAATCTTACAAGCACCACTGTAAATATATTCAAGCCAGGCCGCGACCATCGCGAAGTGTTTAGTACCTAATTTCCAAACCACTGTAAGTAAAAAGCCTTAAGCAGATCACGTTTTATCGCATAACTTTTACACCAGTTAAGGCCAAATGTTCATCCATAAAACAATCGTTATACTTTCATTAGTGGATTGCCCATCCACGTTATTATATACGCTGGCGAATAATCTGGGGTTTATTCTCCAAGTTCCGAGTTGAGGAGAAGAATAAAATCCAAGTGTAATCCCCGCGAGATTAATATTATTTTATCGCTAACAATAAATAAGGAGTGAATTCAATAGACGAGCACCAAACGGAATTATAAGTTTTGGACGCACTACGAGAAAACTTTCACTGAATTCAATCTGCTTGGGATTTGGATTTGTTCGGAACGCTTTATATTCAGCTGAACAGGTATGCGGTAAAAAGCAAGTTTATGATCGCATCTAGAAGTAGATTTAAAGATGGAATAGCTCGAAAGTTCTCTTAGATTCCTTTGTGATGTATGAGCAATGTTATTGGAGTCGAGTGATGATGGATTATTCTATTCGATTGTCTTCAGAGTTATCTACAAATTTCTACGTAATACGAATAATACGTGGTTAGAGTAAGACGAATATCAACCGATTTACGAAAATAATAGTTTTATTTCGGGTATAATTTGACTTATATCGTTCTCTATGACGGCTTACTCGTGAAGTCCAATCTCGGCTCAGGTTTGATTTTATCATTTCTGAGATCTTTACCTTTTCGAGTAGAAATAGGTTTCAGCTCACAATTGGAACCAATTTATCACAACTATTCTATCTCAGAAATATTTCATTAACAGACGAGTGAAGATATTAATAACAGCATTGTGTTTGTAAATCGTTTAACTGAATAGTCTCGGTAGCAATAAATAGAATTAAACGCAATATTACTCAGTAAGGGGTTTTTGAAATGACATTTTAGTCGATATAGTGATTTATAATGTTGTTTGTCCACGCATTTAAACTACATGAATATTGAATAATGTCGTAAAACAAATGGTGGGCAAATATCGACAATAACTGGAAGTGTGTGGAGATTTATGTTATTGGCGAACGATTCATGCGGTGTGCGGTTTGAATTGTTCAAAGATATTACATTTTATTCGTATTAAAAGAGACATTTCAACCCGATTTTAACTCATATTCTTATTTCTGAATCAAATAAAACGTTCGTTTTGTTTTGAGTTTGACTCGAGACATAGGGTACCTCCGTCTTCAGTTCTATTATTGTGTTGTTAAGTGTAGTTCTGTGGGTTTTAATGTATGTTACAAAAAATAATAATTAATTATAAAAATTAAAATAATAATAAATAATTTAATTCAGACAACAAAAACCCATAACATAAATACCTTTAGTATGTTGGTCTATAAAGGTATTTATTTTATCGGTCTTTGGTATCTGAATTAAATTATTTGTTATTTTTATTGTCATGTTACAAATTTGGATTTTCCATAAACATAAAAGTGTGTTCAATTCCTAAAAGTTTTCTGTTAATATGATTAGTAGTCGTCATAGACCCCACTAAGAAAATATTACCCTATTATTTCTCATAGGTACCGTAAGGGGAGACCTGTGAGTTATGCCAGGAATATAAAGATAGTGCCATCCACGAAGACGCGCGCAACTCCGCTCCGCTCCGACTAAAGTACAGCTTACAATACAGTTATCGCGGGGGGGCGCGTCTTCAAACTCAAACTCAAAGCATTCATTTCAATTAAACCATTTACATGCACTTTTGAATTGTCAAGGGGTCAGTCATCAGAAATATGAAGCTAGTTGCCCATTCCAAAGCATAGGTTCCTATGGAGAAAAACGGGCACAACTCTACGAACACTCTTTTAAATCATAATATTGTTACAAAATATTGGTTACATCATTCATGTTGAAATTATACATGTGAGAACAATGTACAAAGACGTGCACGTAAAAAGCGTCCGTTATAAAAAGATAAAAACAATTCAAAAATTTAAATAAGCCGTGGCAGATAAGAGATGACCAGTCCCTACTGACGGCGCCCGTTCACGAACATGACGCATGGATCAGCACCGTTTAGCTCAACCATTTTGAAGGGAACTTAACGATCCAACTTCGTGGATGGCACTATCTGTACCCTGCAAACTACGATAACCAACCCACCTGCCAAGCGTGGTGATTATGAAACTACCCTCCATAAAGTGTCGTAGAAGTTGCTTACTCTGCGGGGAAAATAATAAAGAGCACATTTTCAAACAAATGCCCTAAGTACGGTAATAGACAATAATGCTACTTACAAATGGGCTATATTCTTAATGATACTGTCACACTCAACCTCTTGAATAATATGACGCTTTGAATCAAGGCCGGAAAATCAAATAATTTGTCCTCGAAATAATATGGCACAATTCGCAACCGACCTTATTATGAAAAATTGGCAATTTTCATGTGTGTCTTTTTTTATGTCGTCACAAGATTAAGTTATAAATCAGAAGGCTCTTGTCATTTGTACGTATCGTCTAAGCGGAAAATGACACCATTACTTTTTAAATTGGGAATTTCGTTTTTGTGAAGAGCAAACAGCTGTCTTCCTGATTTTAATTTTTATGATAACTCTTGATTAATTCAGAATCTTTAGGAGATTATAAATATTCTCGGTGCATACGCAAACAAAATCAAACGTAAGTCACATTACTTGAACCAATATTTATAACATAACATCACGGCGCCTGTTTTCCCCGAAGGGTTAGGCAGAAATACACCTTATAGTACCTACACCCACATTTTTCTAGTAATGATTAAGTCCCTTGTAACAGGGGACGAGCATTGCCATCAACCGGGCACATATCCAGTCACTGGGCTGCTACTGAGAAATTCCAGATGAAAAAACCCAATAACACTGGCCGACCCGGGAATTGAAACAAGGACCTCATGCTCAGCAGAAGCGCTTGTGACCACTAGACCAACGAGGCAGTCAACAAATATTTATGTCAGTACCTAATAACTAATTTACTACTGCAATAATAAGGTAGGAAAATAACTAAACAAAAATAATGTTTTCCAAATCCTATAGGTACTATACTCGTATATAATATGTATAAGTAAAAGTAGTAATTCAAACACATTCTCGAAAACGGCTCTAACGATTTCAATGAAAGTTGTAATATAAGGGTTTTACGGGGGCGAAATATCGATCTAGCTAGGTCTCATATCTGGGAAAATTCGTTTTCTCCGTATTTTCACCCGAGCAGAGTTCGGCCGCCCAAACTTTAGAACAAGATGGCTACCTTAGAATAATGACATGGCAGCATGGAATTAGTAAGTACCTACTATCATGGCAGCATGGAATTTGTTAGTACCTAATATCATGGCAGCATGGAATTAGTATGTTACTTACTATACATAGAATTAGTATGAACTATCCTATACTATTAAATAAGCATTCTATATTTTCACCAGAGCAGAGCTCGGTCGACCAGGTACTGCTATTGAAATAAGCACCCTTCTGAAAACTATGCGTGTCAACCGTAGTTGTCGACTAATTCACAATAAACCAGCTTTGTATCTACATTTTTACAGTAGGTAATAAATTACCACGCAAATCAGAATGGCGCTCAGTTTTTTATGACTGTTTCATGTGAGAATTTACGCAGAAAAGTAGAATAAGAAATAAAAAGCAAGAAAATTCCCATTACTGCCCTTGTTGTTGAAAATAAACGGTTTATAATACTTACGTACATCTTACCTGCCCGTAATCAATTTATATATGTGGTATTCTAAATCATAAATTAATTACCTATATATTAAATAATGGGTTTTGTTTAATGGGATGAGTAAAGACCAATTTATAACTTAACGATAGCAAAATCTAGGAAATTATAACATCTAAAGCAAATATTTGGCAGCAGAATTATCTACCAAGATGGAAAAATAGTACATTACTATCGCGGCCTGCAACAGAGGCATTGATGGACGATCGTGAAAATGTGGGCCGGGACAAAGCAGACGCACACATACGTGATTCCATCAATGCCTGGTTGCGGACAAGGCTGGTATAGTATTTTTCTCAAAAAATGCGCGGAAATTCAAACTAAATAAATAATTATAAATTCCAGAATCAATGACGAACAACGATAATTTTTCACGCGCCAATATGTTCGTTTGTTTCTCCTTTACTTTAATATACAAGTTGATATTTGATAAGGGACCTCCTTGGTTGTCAGTGGTGAAGTAAAAATTCCGTTCCATTTTTAAATAACACGACAGATATAAAGAAAGAAAGAAAAATTGTTTATTCTGCACAAACAAAACGCACATTCAACAAAATGACAAAAAAATACATATACAAATTAGCCAAAAGCCTCGTATTCAAGTAGTTGAAGTTTTTTCATGTATGGCTTGATGTCAATTTACATTGCATGGATTTTCATACAAACATTGCCGGCCGGGCGCTGGCATGTAATCGGCCAGGGGCCTTATGAAGTATTAATGCCAGCTTTATTCCACTGCGAAAAAAGGATGGTGCTAGCGGCCTTGTATAGCTCCGTCTTTCACTCACACTGGAATAATGGTGGCATTAATACGTCATAATACGGCCGCTGTACAGCAATTTCGATTTATCTCGAAGAAGGTTGTCAAAATAATGCTCGAATTTCCAAGCACGTTTAAGAAATAGTATTTTATTCGCATGAGAATGTTTATCTAGCTAGATGTGTAATGAGACCATTATTACCACGATACGGTAGTGTGATTGCCCTAATTCAAAACTTCAAAAACATTTATTAATTTTAAAAAGTAAACATATAAAACGCTTCTTCCCCTGCATTATAAGAGTCACTCCTAAGTGCAACAAGCCTATTTAAGTTCTAAGACAACTTTGATACTTTGAGCGTGCCATCCTTATTTGTCACACACACACGTGGTAGGCATAAACCGTTGGTTCGTTCACCCTTCGAGCCCCGTATAAATATGAAATGCACCCTTAGTGAGACAAATTATTTCATTTCCCCGACCAAGGGACTAGGGACGTGACTGCATGCTTCCATCAAATGTATGAGAGATGTGCGTCAATTTAATGTAACGATGGTAATAAGTTGGCGGTTTTAAAGTACTACTTTAAGCTTTTTAGTGTTTGAGTTAGTTAATGGGTTGGAATTGTTAACGTTTTTCACATCTGTGCTTATTTTTAGGTGGGTCGTTTTTTGAACTCCATTGTGTAAAGGTTTCTTAGATAATTTTATGTTGCAGATTTCATGAACGTTCTCATCTTCAAGATGACTTTATATTTCATGAATGTAATTAATGAAGGCATTAAACGTGTGACTCTGGTTATACGAAAACCGATGTTATTTTTAAATTGTCTGTCTGTGATGTCTTGTTTATAACTTTTAGTTAGCGTTTTCTTCGTAGTTGGATTTTAGATTTTTGTTTTTTAATTTTTCCTTGTTACGAGAATTTGATACATAGAAAACATAAAGGATAAAGTTTTATATAGGTATACAAAACCCTGAACTGCTACCATGGATTCAGTACATGATTCTGAACGCCCCGGCGCTGAAATTTTTCGTCTCTTATTAAAAAAAAATCTGCTGTTTCATAGAAAAGTGCAATACCTGCGTGGTCAAAATGTATAGAACAAATGACTTTTTTTTAAATAGGCGGCGTTTTTTTTAAACATTTTTTCGGAGTTCAGAATCATTTGTACTGAATTCCTGTCACCCTGTATAAAATCTACATAAACGAAACTAATCAACAGACTATTTCCATTTCACGCAAATAGTTTCGAAATATTGTTTTGTAACAATCGCTAACTACAAACAGACCACGGTCACGAAATATCTAACCCCCAAATGTCCAAATATTATATGAAATTTAGGCCTGTCACTCAATCACGAGGGACTTTTCACTAGGGAATTTGTGTACCTATAAGGGGGAAAAGTGGAAAATACTACGTAGAAAATAATAAAGTTAAAAGAAAATGCCTAACCGACCCTTATTTGCATACAACCCTAAAATGCGAACATAAATAGAAAGGTTTATCGGAACAAATGTATTTTAATACGAGTAAAAATATTGTTTTAGGATTTGTGTGGCGGAATATCAAAGTTTACGCGTGCTTGATTTATTTTGTCTAGCGAGTTAGAGGAAAATAAAGCCTCTGTTTTATTTTTGTTGAAAATATACTTCATTAACTAGCTCAGTAGTAATATATAGATTTCTGAATAATGAAAAGGATACATCATCAAAATTAAAATCAAATCTAATAGAAAAATCTGGCATGCTGAAAATTATTCTTTGATTATTAGAACAGTAGTATTTTATGTTTTGGCAATCACATCAACTATGAAAATAACTTCTAACTGAAAATCATTGAGGTAACTAGCCAGCCATTAATATATTTTCTAAACAAAATATGTTTCTGTAAGGTGTAGGTAAATCATGTCCAAATATATAAAATGTTATTCTACCCAAATTAATTAGACTGTTTGTCAGTTCACACAGAATATTGTTGAACGCCGCCTGCGTTTGTTTGAGGCCTAAGAGGGCTTATTCCTGTTAATTAATTCTTACAATAATATACATAACAAGGAGTACTAAATTTTCATTACTTCCAGTCGTCTAATAAGCTGGGCGTCTAAGTGAAATTGTATTCTCTCCCGCCTTACACACTTTGTCACCGTCAACGTGAAAATGTCCAGGGAAATTGGCCCCCGGTTCAAGCGAGCACAGCCATAATTAGGACTGGCTAATGTCCCGGAAAAACAATTTCATAAAACATCTCATTTCTTCCCGAGCTACCGGGCCCGCATAAAAAGAAATAAGACACTAAATAAACTTCTACTTACACGGTTGGGTTCACCTTTATTCGCAGCCATGATGAAATATGTACGTTTGTACCGTTGTCAAAGGTCGACGGGCCACATTCCGGTTTGCGTGAAAGAACAATTTGCTTAAAGCTTGGACTCGAATTAAAATTGCTTTTGGGTGACAACTCGCAATATTGCAGTTCGGAATCCCGCCACAAATTAATTCGGAATCAACATGCGCCGTATTAAAAAGGATTAAAGGCTATAATTAATTGAGTTTAACATTGAAGCTTGTAAACACTTCACATATTTGGCGCGGTAAAATACGATTTGCGGCAAATCAGTCGTCGCTGCATTGTTCGGCACGGTTCGTTGCATTTATTTGGACAAATATGCATAGTTTGTCAAACGTCATTCATTTTATTTGACTTTGTTCTACATTCTATATTTGGTGATTTTTGTACTCGTTTTTGTGGAAACCAGTGAAATGTTTCATGAAAAACATGATGGAAGTTTTACAGACTACCAATACGTGCCACGAGCAATAAAATGGTTAGGAATATTAGAAGTGAATGCGCAAAAGTAACGCTGTCGAAATACTGAGACTATTTATTTTAACACGAGTGACACGAATCGAGTAATTACGTCCCCTATTTAGAAATCTTCCACTAAAAGCTAACGTTGTCCACAAAACTAGCGAACGACGACTATTACCGAAATATCCGACTTTCCGGGGAAAAAACAATACAAAAATATCGCAAACTCCAATTGAAATAGGGTTGACCCTGTTTAGATTTTGCTGAGCACAAAAAGTCCTCGCATTACCCGTTGTAGTGTGCTGTCGGGAGTTCGGAAGTTTCGATATCCCTTTTTATCCGCGAAGCTTGGTAGCGACCTAGTTGGACCTAGTTTGACCGGCTGTCAAACTCGCTTATCTTTGCCATCTTGTTTACGTAAAATGTTTTAGGGGACTGAGGTAAATGGAAATATTTGAATCTGGGTTAGATGAACGTTAGGTCAGTCTGAAGATATTTAAAATTGATGACTAATGTGGGTGGGAAAATTTGCATAGGTTTTGGATATGGGATCTGTCACATTCGTATTGAGTTTGGTACTACTTTATGCCACTATAAATAATGCATATGCCAAAGAGATTTAAGATATAAATAATTTAATGTCTTTGGCATATCCCCTAGCGAAACTAGCTTTGACTGATTTCATATCAAACTTGGTGGTAGGTACCATCGCGGACACTGGCGGTGGAACACTTTTCAATCTTATTACCAAGGGTATAAGGGTGAAAAGTGGTGGACTGCCAATGTCCGTGGTTGTACCTTGATGGAAGAACCTTGCTTGGGTTTGAGTATCAGTGTAACCCCGTAGAACCCTAGAGTGAATGGAGTGACTGTGTATAAAACCTGTAGACAGGGTTAGACAGGGTTGTGTACCGTGGCTCTTCAACTTGTACATGTATAGTTGTCTGACAGATTTGAAAGAGGGTGAGTGCGGATTGTGGATGAATGACTTGCCTGTCAAATGCCTTCTCTACGCAGATGATCAAGTCCTACTTGCATCATGAGCAGAACAGTTGCAAGACATGGTGACTGTGATGGTTGAAGCATATAAGAGGAATGGGATGAATATAAATGTAAACAAGGGATGGGAAGATTGGTGAAGATGTGGAAAGGAGATTAAATGCAGGAAATAAAGTGAATGGTGCTATACATGCGATTGTGACTAACCAGTTGATGTCCAAAAAGGCTCGACTGGCTGTTCACAATGGTGTGCTGGTGCCCACGATTATGTATGGCACTGAATGCTGGGTGTGGCAAAAGAAGCATGAAAGTAGGATAAATGCTGTGGAAATGCGTTCCTTGCGAAGTATGGTCTGACTATGAATGATAGGCTGAGGAATGATGTGATAAAACAACGGTGTAAGTTAAAAGAAGATGTAGTGACAAAAATTGAAAAGGGTATGCTGAGATGGTTTGGTCATGCTGAGAGGATGAATGAAAGGCGACTAGCAAAATTTATTTACAAGGCAGATGTGACTGGAAACGCCGGGAGGGGACGCCCTAGGAGGACATATACTGACCTTATTGGTGATGTTCTTTAGAAAGGAAAGGCGCGTAGTACTCGCAACCGGCGTGCGTATATGACCAGATGTATGAACGTAAACGAGGCAAAAGGAGTATGTAAGGATCGTAGCAGGTGGCGTTCTGTAGTTTCTGCCTACCAATGGGAAGAAGTTCTGAGTTTATGTATGTATGTGTGTATTATATCAAACTTTCTTTGAATATAGCAGCTTAAAAACTAGTCTTAAATCACTGACTCAATAGATACTCCTCACAAGACAGTACTGCCATGATCAAAAGTTTCCAGGAAATGTATTTCAATGGTTAATCCGAAAACGTTGCTTAGGTACGTACTCACATAGATTTGATGCGACGTAATATAATTCTGATCACGCTATAAGGGGAGAAAAGGGCATACACCGACACACGTATAAACAAAACGCACACAAAATAAATTAACTTTACCATAATTGCACCGAACACATCCATTACTAATCGAGATAACGCTCACGCACAATTATTTTCGGGAACTTGTTAAGATAAGCCGGTCACGGATAGCGTTCATTTTTCCTACAGTTCCAAATGGATAAATTACTCGCGTTATCGATACGAGTGATGGACAGCCTTAGATTATGAGTAATCCTGTTAACGGAATTAGTCTGTGGTACTGTATTGTGTTGTACCTAGTGATGGTAAGTTCCCGAGAATATTCTCCAAGCAAGAACTTTGCTGTTTTCTCGAGAATATTCTTTTGGAAAAGATGTTACCAGAACAAAAAAATTAGATGACTCTATTGTATCGATCATTTTTTATAGTAATAGTTTTGAGTGCATCTGAACGTTTTACGATGTTGACGTCAAAATAATTTCTCCACAAATTAAATTCTCAGTAAATTCTCCTGAGCCAGAACATTCTATTTTGGTCGTTACTTGGTATTGGCAATTACATTTATTTCCCCCTGCCCGTCATAATTAACTACTTCTTTTAAATTATTTAAATTCTCTACTTTCCGAGAATATTCTACGTCGAAAAAAATATTACACTATGTTCTCGATCGGAAAACATTCTCTGTGAGAGAATATTCTTTCGACCCGTCACTAGCTGTACCTACTGCCTACACGTGGCTTTTGAAGCGCGATCTCGTCTTTGTGGTTCGTATGGATTGGTATTCCAAGAAGATGGGACTTAATTTTTTAGCAACCTGAAAAGCTGAAACCTGAAAAACACATCGTTACGAAAAGGTAACGATGTGTTTTAGTTAAATTAATTTAAGGGATGGTCTGCTATTAGTAAATTTAGTATTAATTCGGGATGTTTTAAAGATGGGATTACTGTACTAACAATTATTATGTCCCATTATGAACACCCCATTGTTTTAAATGTAGGTAGGTACTAAGTTATTTTAGTTTTTCAGATAAGGACGTGATAACTGAATATTCCATATTTTCCGGGTATTTGACCCTTTTTTGTTTTTTTTTGGGTGGTAAATTATCAAATGACTTCTTCCGCTCTGGGCGGAGCGAGAGAGCGTGTCAGACTCTTACTGACTAAAACCCCACCGTGTTCCTTCAGTTGCCTGTACGTTGCCAGGGGCCACGGTATCCCTTTCGGACTTTCCCGCAACGCCGGCAGGCATCGGTCCTATCAGACCCCTTCAGTTCTGCTGACATCTCTTTGAGGCGCGCGTGGAACACAACGCGTCGTTGACCCAGGCCTGGTCCTTATCGGACGGCGAGCTACCCATTGCTCAACGTCCGCAAGCCCGCGCCTACGGTGGCCGAGAATCGGTTTACGATTCCCGACGCCCAGGGCTGAATATTCCATATTTTCCGGGTATTTGACCCTAAGGCCACGTCTTATTTAAGTGATCGTCGCGCGAATACGCGATCGGTCGCGTGCTAATGTGTGTGTTTTGCAAACGATTGCATCCCGACATGACCGTCCCATACAGGCATAAAGGGTGGTAATATTCACAGGGAAGTTAAAATTGTAAAAAATTATACTTTATTATATTAGGTACCTACTAACATAGATCTTAAGAAAATTGTACACTTATATGGATTCTGTCCGAAATAAATGGTTAATAAACATGTCACTTTTTTTTCGGAACGCGCCCTCTGTCGGCGCGACCACGCGTTCAGGTTCACCGAACGAAAAGTTCAAACGATCGTTTATTCGCGCGCCGATCGCTTTTATATAAGACGCTTGGTATGAAGTTCAAACATGCAATTTTCTGATGTAAGTTCCTCTCATCACCACCAACCCCATTTCAGTTTATGATGACATGCACGTATTTCAGTTCCCCATGGACATCTGCAATAAAAAGTCCTGAGGGGATATTTCCATAATCACGCAGATTGGCGTTCGCGCTATGATGTTATTGGCTCCTAAGGGAATAATGCTGACCATGTCTTGTTCGGTACCCTTTCTCAATTTGCACTACGAATATAAAACAGAATAGTAAATAAATAGTGCGTAACGGTAGCCAAAGACCACACGAAAGGTTAGCTTTAGGGGTCATGAAAAAGAAACAGTTAAGGGGCTGTTTTTAGTATTCTCAATCAACCCCATCGTAAAATCGGCTTTAATGAAATGTTAGAAAGGACAATCAAATCTAACCCTACAGTTACGCGCGTGACTAACGTTGAGATATGCATCTGAATGTGACGACAGTTTCAATTAAAGGAATATTCCGTTCTGCTGAATTACCTCAGAATGTAATTTCACCCATGACAAAAATTTCTAAAAATGCTCAGGAATACGTACCTACTTTAAGCTATAGATACTTCATGAACGATCACTTTTCTGCAATTGTCAAAGTAATAATATATTATTTATATGGATTGGCTTAAAAAAATCGATTCAATTTAAATCGCATAGTCTTTGTTTGGATACACTGTTAGTCAACAAAAACTAGTAAAATTAGAAAAAGTTTAGTGGGTTAATTCGTTTAAGCAATTAAAAAAATAATTAAAAGCCTTTTACAAAATCAGAATACAAGAAGAAATAGAGCAGAGATAGAGATGAATAAGAGCTGTGTTACAATTTTGATGAATCTACACTAAAGTATATTTATATGTCTCAGTAAGATGGTTATAGCTGTTATATCCCTTGGGATATAGCTTTAAACTACGGTGTATAGCTATATCCCAAGGACAGACAGTTATGAACCGCTTTCATGTTGCGATTATTATATGTATATTTATGATTTAAAAGAGTGTCCGTGGAGTTTCTTGCCCGTTTTTCTCCATAGGAACCTACGCTTTGGAATGGGCAACTAGATTCATATTTCTGACTGACTGACCCCTTGACAATTCAAAAGTGCCTGTAAATGGTTTAATTGAAATAAATGCTTTGAGTTTGAGTTTGAGTTTGACGATATAGTTACATGAAAGCGGTTCATAACTGTCTTACTAGGAATATAACTATGATACGAGCTTGATCTAGTAATATAACTATAAGGGCACTCCGACCAAATAGGTTAGGTTAGAACTGTGACCAACTACGTCGAAATTGGTCGCAATAACAGAATTAAGGCACTCAGATGGTTATGAACTGATTTCAAATAACTATACTACGGTATAAAGTTATATCCCTAGGGATTGAATAAAATAAAGTCGCTTTTTGTGTCTGTCTCTTGACCACTTAGATCTTCTAAATTACACGGTGAATTTTGATGCCGTCACACCATCATTAAGAACATTTGTTTTGAAGGATTATGTGAAGGTATACTTCATAAATATTATATATAGCGCAGAAATCTCTGTTTTGATATACACCCGTGCGATGCAGGGAAGGGTCGCTGTTATTCTATATAACTATGTACACTAACTTAATCAAGAATCCTTCACAATTTAACACCAGAGAACTAACTACACACATCGAATTTAGTGTTAACAATTAAAATCTAACCCCACGAGCGCGCGTGACTAACATTGAAATATGCAACTGTCGCGATGTGCAGCGAATGTGATGGCAGTCTAAATTATTGCAGCCGTTTAGTGCTGCTTGGTATCCTCTGGTTATGTGCGTGGCTGTGCGTATTATAGTACTGAGTATTTATTATAGGAAAACTGACAGCTTCGGGTAGAGTCCGCCTAATTTCATTTTCGGTTTTCGGCCAAAATTTTCTTGTTCGGTCAAAATAAATTATAATTTTCGGTTGTGGCTGAAAAAACTTAACGGATTGTAGCTTCGGGTCTATTTCAGGATCTAATTTTAACTTAGCTAAAACACGTTTTCAAAATTAACGCGTTTAATCATATTGAAAATTAGAAATAGCCTTTGACAGTCGGGTATGTACAAAACGTAACAGTTAAAGGACGTACCTTATGTTCGAAAATCGAAACAATGAAACATTTTGCTGTCCGATTTCAGCGAGGATTTAAAAAAAAACGTTTTTTATATTTGTACGTTGCTGTTCAGAGGGCAATAATATTTAATATTTGTATTTAAATATTTAAACAATTTAAAATGATGAAATGGTTTTTATTATATAAGAGAATAATCACGTTGTTTATGTTTCAAACTTATAAGAACTACAGCCACACATGCTACTTACAACTCCTTTTACTTCGTCCACGGGCTTGAATAAAAGTCAACATTGAATACAACATAACTGGTCTCCTATTACGAACACAACGCAACGTTCCCTGCTTTAGAGAAATAAATTACGCAAACAATTAAATATCGGCTATAATGCGAACGTGGGGTGCGACAATTTGTCTGGACCGGCTAGCAGGGGTAGCCTTTTGTATACAGTGTGTTCAAAAATAAATATTTTCAAGGGCCTATTTATTATGTTGCCATTTTGACAAAAAATAATATATTTAATCCTGCCAGACCTGGAAGCCGACCCCAACGTAGTTAGGAAAAAGGCTAGGCAGATTGATTTTGTTTACTTGCCAGTTATGAAGTATGAAAGCCACAACTTCAAAAATTTGCCCTTCGTATAAAAAAAAATCATCTTTTTGAAAGAATTGAATTTCTAAGTAGTAAAAGCTTCTTTGGTTACACCATCTCAATCTCATACCATCGACGCTCACACGACTGGTGTAAGCGTCGATGGTATGGTTTGTAATACAGAGTATAGTTTATCGGGTATAACACTAAGGCATCAAATTCGGAGAGGTGTTTTTCGCAGCGTGCAGCGGGGCGTTACAAGGGAAGTTCCATTTAACGCCCCGCTGCACGCTGCAAAAAACGCTGCTCCAAATTTGCGGCCTAAGAGAGGCACAATAGTGGAATATCACTGTTCTATTTCCCTTAAATATTTCTTACAGAATTGTAGAACGTTATTGCAAACTGTCGTTTGAGATGTACCATCGAAGAAGTTCATATCTATACACCGTAAGGACTATTTCTGCTTACAGCGCTCGACCGCTATAGAACCGAAGCGGTAACAGATGTGGTCATCGTGTTCACGGGATTTTGAAGTTCTTCGATAGTACATAGACGTTAAGGATTTTAACATTTTCAGAAATAGAAAAAACAAACAGATTTTATCGATTCAAAGGGACCACACCCTGTGCATCAACGATGTAACACATGCATTGCGTAGTTAATGTAATTATGAGGCCGTAACGTAAACGGGCTCGACTTGTTGCGATTAGAGATTGTCTCCGCTCAGGGGTATAGAACATTTGGTAAGTTAGCTTTCAGCAAAATTACAGCGTTGTTTTCGCGTAAACGTTGTTTTCTCCTTCTAGACGCTGACAAGTCAAACAAAGTGATACTAAATGTGTATATGTAATATATTGTACCACGTTTTCTATGCATATTATAATGAAAGTTGCTTTTCGTGTCCGTCTGTGTGACCACGTTGTTCTTCTAAACTACGCGACGGATTTTGTAGCAATTTTCACTATCATTTAGTGAATTTATTCCGAAAGGTTTATGTGTATCTCAATATTTTGTCAAGTCGTAAAAACCGTGCGAAGCAGGGGCGGGTCGCTAGCTGATACACAAAATAATGACATAAACATAAGTCTCTTTTTAGTTCAATGTTCACTCAAACAGTTAGGTATTTCTGTAATAATTGTTTTGAACGTTACAGGTATCCTAAATATTGTACATTGGTAGGTAAATGCAGTCGTTCAAAACTTAAACAACAACTATCGATTTCGTTAATTTATTTGAGTGTGTACCGAATGTTTGCAACCAATGCAAGCAAATTGGAGGCAAATGCTTGTATTCATTGGAAAAGTTAATGAAACTTGCCCCAAGCCTCAATTCGGTCCCCATTCTATGACGGTACCTACACGAAATTGTTTACGTTTAGTGTTTTGGCTGATTGTTCTGACGCTCCTGACTTGTATATTTACCATTTATTTAGCTCATTCTAGGAGGACTTACTTCTACCTTATCGGTGATGTGCTTCAAAAAGGTCAGGTGCGTAGTGCTCGCAAACGGCGTGCGTGTATGACCAGATGTATGAACGTAAACGACGGAAAATGAGTATGTCAGGATCGTAGCAGGTGGCGTTCTATAGTTCCTGCCTACCCCCATGGGAAGCAGACGAGAGTTTATGTATGTGTGTTTGTTATTTAGCAAAAACATATTTATCAAAATAATAGCAACGAAAATTTTATTTAAAAAAAAGAATAGGTATAGGATTTAGAAGTTAATTCGTCACTTATGATTTTATTTATAAAAAATATTTTTATCAAAATAGTAGCAAACATCATATTAATAAAATAAAAGAAATAGACATACATTTAGGAGTTAATTCGTCAATTATGATATTATTTAGCAAAAACATTTTTATCTAATAACGACGATAATTTTATTTAAAAAAAAGGATAGGATTTAGAAGTTAATTCGTCACTTAAGATTTTCATTGTAAAACACTTGAAGACTTCGTAAATTCATCATTTACGCTTCGTGTTTAGTGTAAATACACTTTATATCCTACTTTGGCTTTCATCATCATCATCATCATTTCAGCCGAAAGACGTCTACTGCTGGACATAGGCCTCCCCCTTTCATTTAGAAGACTTTTATCAAGTATGGATTAATGAACACTTGCTTGTGGTGTAGGTTGTCTGTATAAGATCGCTTTAAGCGATAAGACCGCCCATTGTGTCGACCTATGTAAAATGTCTAAATTTATGTCTGTAATTTGTATGGTGTACAATAAAGAATATTCTATCTATCTATCTTGGTTTGTGTAATTCCTCAAAACTGCTTTTAATTATTGCAGCTTTTCAAAGCTTTTCATGAACCATAAAAAACTGCGTGCTTCCAGTCAAGAGTTTCAACGCGTGCACTGAATTTGTGTGTTGTCAGTCAATTAAAAGTTAGTTGGTTTTGTGCGCCAAAAGTCTTCTGATTTGCTATTCCGTAGGCGCACTTTCAACGCGTTCCTTTGACGCCATTAAAATGTTAGATACCCTTAAAACTACGCCCAAGTTTTGATAGTCTGTTTGAGCGACAACACTCGAACACTTCCACTATGAAACATCAAACGACAAAGTACAAACTAGAGAGGGAAAAACAAAACAACATCGCAAGAATACTAAATGAAAGGGCATTTTATCTGAAAACACTTTTAACGTCAAATAGACGCAATAAAAGCATAGGGTGCTTGTTTGAGCCACGTGCTCGCCTTAGGCATCGACACTGAGTTAACGCATAGCACAGACTGCTTGCGAATTATCAATACAATTAAATTTCGAATGTTAGTAACGGTTGTGACATTTCCTGGGGCGGGAGTGTTGGTGGCAGGCTTAAAAATTGAGGGTTTCGTGTGTGTGAATTGGTTTTCTGGGGATTAAATTAAAACTTGGATTGAAGTGGTGTCAGCAACTGAACGGGTCTGATAGGACCGATTGGATGGAGGTTGTGGGAAAGTCCGAAAGGGATACCGTGGCCCCTGGCAACGTACAGGCAACTGAAGGAATACGGGTGGGTTTTAGTCAGTAAGACTCTGACACGCCCTCCCGCTCCACCCAGAGTGGGAGAAGTTATTTGATAATTAACAATATAAAAAAAATAAAAAAAGTGGTATTTATTTACAATGCGTGGTATAAAAATTCTAAATTCTTGTTCCTATTGTAGGTATACCTTCATATTTTATTGGTTTGTTACAACAATACCAATTGATTATAGTGACGATAGTCAAGTAATTTGGTGGTCCAAACATAACATAACATCATGTCTGTATTCCCTGAGGGGTCAGGCAGAGGTGCAACTAAAATACACCCACATTTTTCCAGTCATGTTTAAGTCCCATGTAATAAGGGGCGAGCCTATTGCTATCAACCAGGCACACATCCAGACCCCAGGCTGCTACTGAAAAATTATTAATTAATTATTTGGTGGTTCATTTTAGTTTAATAGTTTAAAGTAAAATCAGCACGTGCAGACTCCAGTGATAGCCTGTGAGAGAGTGAGTGAGAGAGATGATGACCGTTGGACTGCTAAGTCATAGGTCTCGATTTTCACGCACCTCTGACTTTTCGGATTCATGTGCGTATTGTATAATTATCACTTGCTTCAAAAATGGTGAATAAAAACATCGTGAGGAAATCGGCCGTGCCTGAGAGATATTTCTCATCGGCATGTGAAGCCAAGTCAGAGGTCCATCAGGAGCATAAAAACTGACACCAGGTTAGTTACTAACCACGCGAAAAACAAAAGAAATAAAGCACGCGCTTTGTAGATTTGCCCATAACGCGTAAATGTATTGCGTTCTACGCACGTAACGATATAAGTGACAACCCTGAATGTGATGTGTTAGCGGATGAATGGAGTAAAATTATGTCTGGTGTTCTGTGAGAGAAAGTATGCAAGGGAGTCCACTGTTCCATGTTAGTTTTAAATTAAATTATTGTTAACGTTATAATTGTTTCGTTATATTGTTTGGTGTTGTACCGTTTTAATTAACTACATAAATAAAAGTGTTAACGCGTGGTCGTCCTGAATATCTTAGGACATTAAATAAACCTTAACCTTGTAATAATATGTTAGACGTACTTAAATGTGAAATAATAAATGAATTTACTTTAATAATACTTACCTATAATGACTAAAATGAATTAACGAATTAATAATAATGATTTATTTGAAATAAAATGTAATAATTAAATAACAAATGTTTATTAAAATGTAATAATTAGAATCAATATTATATTATGTAATTTAATCATTTGATATGAAACATTTGCAGTGCCCTTACAGGGTGCATGTCTTAATACTGTGTCATGAAATTTAAATGCATGCCTACTAACCAGTGTTTACACGATAGCAAATAAATAAACGAAGTGAAAATAAATTATTATCAACAAATAGCAAAGCAATGAACAATCAAAAAGACATCCACGAAACGGAAGCCCTTCCTCCACCACAATAACTTCAACTTACAAAACCAATTTCCCGATCTCAACATAATATTACACTGCCCACAAATTCTGAAGTAATTTCCTCTAGACTATCTTATGGTATCACATTCGTACACTATGGGCGGCAGTTAGCACAGCCTCCCTTATTAATTGGTCTATTGCTGTAAGTAATTGCACGCCGAAGACTAACTGGGACCATTACTGTGTAGTGTAGATGCACCAAACTGCAGCATAACTTTATTAATTGCTAAGTTAGGAAACCTACATAGTTAATAGTTGTGGAATTATGTGTTTCGGTTATTGTTCGTGTTGTTGCATGAAAGGTTTTAATAAACCCTTCACTTAGAGATGGTGATTAAGTGATAAACGTAAAATTATCGAAAACACTTTGAAGAAAAGCTCAAACTGAGAAAGTATCATGGCATGTTCAATCTTGTCATTACGAGTTGGTACCTATCCATTTTCTAAATCAATGCGATGTTAAACTGTTTGTTTGGTTTATTTCACTGCTAAACTGCTGAACCCAAAGTCAAAGTCAAGTCAAATCATTTATTTAGGACCTTTTAAGGCACTCTAGAACGTCAAAATTTACAAAAAAAATCCCCCCCAAAAGGTAGCTTTCGCATGGAGAAGAATGGGCAAGAAACTCCGACGTTACTCTTTTAAAATATTTTGTATAAGTACATTAGTTATATAATTATATGTGAGGACGATGCACCTAGAATAAAATTACTATACCACAATAGGTAAAAAGAATTAAAAATGAAGCAACAACAGATAAATTAATTATGTGATAAATACATGGTGCTCACATATTTACAAACATTGTAAAAGTAGTCGATTTTCCACATTTTGATGAAACCTATTCCTAAAGATATGTACTTACTCTATGTTCCCTAGAGAATACATAACGTGTGGGCAGGCACCATAAGTAAGCATTAAGTATTAATTTTAATAAACCAACTATAAAATATTAATCGCAAAATTTAAAAGATCATTAGGATCGTAATATATGGAATCAAATTAACAATACCGCACAAGTAGCTATAAATTCTCTATCATTATTACCAATGAGCTCTATAAAATTATTCGCTGTATTGTAGCTCTTAAACATCGCACGATAATATTGCACTTCACTTATATGGTCTTTAAATATTATAATGCTGATTGGCCACGGATTGTAATATTGTCTGAAACAGGATGAATCTGGGAAAAAAACACGGTAGTAGTTTTGCATTATTATTATCCTCTTTATTTCATATATTTACATATAATTTACATTTTTAAATATTTTTATAAAAACAAAGAAAAACAAAAACATTTAAAAATATAAAAAATAGTAGCCCACCGGTATCGGGAACAGGGTCCAAGCTACCGGTAGTCAGGGCTCCTGAGAGAGGAATCTCCTAACGATACGCGCCGTGTCCAGAAGTACCGCTTTCTGGATCAAGCCCTTGATCCAGCTGCCTAGCGAGAGCCTCCTCAGGTGTTGGTCGAGGCTCTTGGCTATTATGCCATTGGCCGTCACGACTATCGGTACAATGATTGCAGAGTCCACGTCCCACATGTCGACAACCTCGTGTGCTAAGTCAAGATACTTGATTTTTTTATCGTTCTCAGCTTTCACGAGATTCTCGTCATGAGGGACAGCGATATCAACAATCATTGCACGGCGCTCTCGTCGATCTATTACCACAATATCAGGCTTATTGGCTACAATAGTCCTGTCAGTGATAATAGATCGATCCCAGTACAATGTGGCGTGACCATTCTCGAGAACTGGGTCGGGCACATACCTGTAGTATGGTACTTCGGACTCCACAAGGTTGTACTGCATGGCAAGTTGCTGGTGGATAATCCTAGCCACTAGATTGTGTCTGTGCAAGTACTCGCCGTTAGCAAGACGAGAACAACCGGAAACAATATGTCGGATTGATTCACCGGGACGGTGGCATGCCCGACAGATGTCAACCGTACCGTCCTTGACAATGTATTTCCGATAATTATTCGTCATGATAACTTCATCCATAATCGCACAGACAAAACCTTCGGTTTCCCCGAAGAGGTCGCCGAAACGCAGCCAGGATACAGACGCTAAAAAGTCAACATCAGGCCCATGTAGGGCCCGGAAAAAGCGTCCGTGAAGCTCTTTGCCTTGCCATACTTCCTTGCGATCGTTAGTATCAAGCACTACAGGCTTGCGCCAGTTCTCTTTGGCCAAGGAGAGCGGGGTAAGGCCCTTGTCCACCGCGACCACATCTCGATGCATCCCCACGTCGGCTTCTAGGAAATATCCCCTGAGACTGCATACCTCGCGATTGTGGAGGGTCTTAGCGTTTAAAAAGCCTCGACCTCCACACTTTCGCGGGATATACAGTCTCATTACCGATGACCGTGGGTGATGCATTCGATATGCAGTTAGCAGCGTACGGACCCTCCTATCCAGGGCGTCGAGTTCGGTCTGAGTCCATTTGAGTATGCCGAAAGAGTACATCAAAACCGGCATGACCCAACCGTTGAAGGCGCGCACCTTGTTTCCGCCTGATAAAAGACTATTAAATACTTTCTTTAGGCGGCCAAAGAAGCGCTCCTTCAACGATTGCTTCATGTCAGTAACATTGATGCCCAACGCTTCCGACATACCCAAATACTTGTAGGTTTCGGATGAGGAGAGGGATCTTAGGTGTATGGAATCCGAGAGTTGGGTTCCCACGGATTCCACAATCCCCCCTCGCTTTACATGCATGACCGCACATTTGTCCACACCAAATTCCATCCTGATGGCACTACTGAAAGTTTTAGTTACCTTCAATAGCTCCATTAGTTGCAAATTGTTGGGGGCAAAGAGTTTCAAGTCATCCATGTAAAGGAGGTGAGATATAACCTGACCACCTCTCCTCAATCGATAGCCTAGCCCTGAATTCTCCAGCAGTGTGCTTAGAGGATTCAAGGCCAGGCAGAACCAAAGTGGACTCAGACTGTCGCCCTGAAATATACCTCGCTCGATCCTTATCGGTTCACTATTCCTCTGGGTATGTCGACATCCTGGATAGCGAAGAACCGTCCTCCATTGCCCCATACATGACATCAGGAAGGTGCGTAGGGTTGCATCTATTTTATACAACTCCAGCACCCTCATGAGCCATGTATGTGGCACCGAGTCATAGGCCTTCTTATAATCTATCCAACATGTCGACAGATCCTTTCGGGAACGACGAACCTGCTGGCTAATGGCCATATCGATGAGGAGCAGCTCCTTAGTACCGCGGGATCCGTTTCTACATCCATTTTGAGAGGCAGACATGATGGAGTTAGTGTCTATATGATTGTTAATTTTAAATCTCAAAATGGATGTAAAAACTTTATAGACCGTCGGTAGACAAGTGATCGGTCTATAATTTTTGGGTTCCGCAGTACTACCTGATTTATGGAGCAGGTGGGTTATTCCTGTTGTTAGGAACTGAGGCAGCGACCGTGACTCTAAGGCTGACTGGAACTGGGATGCCAATCGGGCGTGCGACCCTTGAAACCATTTTATCCAAAAGTTGTGCAGCCCGTCCGGCCCTGGAGATTTCCAGTTAGGCAACGGACGGACTTGCATTATTATTATTATAGATAATTTTACATATGGCTGATTATGCTTAATATAATACCTTGGTCAAGACGGTTTGGCGATTTCATACTTTATACCTGATAGATATTGAAATAGAGAATGCTCATTTAATAGTAAAGGATAGTACATACTAATTCCACGCTGCCATGATAGTAGGTACTTACTAATTCCATGCTGCCTTGATAGATAACCTTCAAGATTGAGAAGTGTTAGTACTTATTCCGTGTCTGTCTTAAGGACTATGTAAATACTTAAGTGACTGTACATTAGCACTGTCATAAAGAATTTAAATAAAGACTCGCTCAAGTCGTGCCATAGGATTAGGTAGATCCTAAATTGTAATTCTGGCTTCTTATTTTTTAATGCTAAGGAATAATTTGCGTTGAAGCTAAGTAAGTAAATACCTGTACTACCTAACACCTAATCTAGCTTTCTCTTCAATTTGTTAAAACGCGACAGTGGGATTATGACTAGAGGGAGAGACAGCTTTATGTAGCTCAGCTTTTGTAGATACAATGTGTGTGTGTATTGTCAAACAGTACCTGGTCGACCGAACTCTGCTCGGGTGAAAATAGAGAATGCTCATTAAATTGTACAGGATAGTACATACTAATTCCATGCTGTCATGATAGTAGGTACTTACTAATTCCATGCTACCTTGATAGTAGGTATATACTAAATCCATCCTGCAATGATAGTAGGTACTTACTAATTTCATGCTGTCATGTCATTATTGTAAGGTCTTGTTCTAAACTTTGGGCGACCGAGCTCTGCTCGAGTGAAAATACGGAGAAAAGAAATTTTCCCAGATATGAGACCTAGCTAGATCGATTTTTCGCCCCCGTAAACTCCTATATTGCAACTTTCATCGAAATCGTTAGAGCAGTTATCGATAACATGATTACAAATATATATTTATATTGATAGTATAGGATATTAACTATAAGTTTAAAGCAAGCGTGGTGATCAATGCTCGTGCCTTCTCTGTATGAGAATAGGCCTTTTCCCTGCAGTGGGACAGTAAGAGGCTGGTATTATTATTTCATTTATTAATTTTCGTAATATTTCGTATATTAATTTTTTTTTAAAACATACAATAAGAAAAAAATGTAAACAAAAAATAGTAGCCCACCGTGGGGCTATCGGGAACAGGATACAAGCTACCAGTGGTCAGGGCTTTTAAGAGAGGAACCTCCTAACGATACTCGTCGTGTCCAGAAGTACCGCTTTCTGGATCAAACCCTTGTTCCAGCTGATTAGCGAGAGCCTCCTCAGGTGTTTTTGTTATTATAATACCTCAGCAGCGTTTAGACACCAATGAGGTTCTGTATATTTAAGACCAGACAGTTTCCAAATCTTTTTAAGAAACCATACAATCTGAGAGCACTAAAATAATGTGGTAATGCCATATTTCTAGACATCTCAACTTTTATTTTTTGCTATCATAAAAATCTTCCTTATTTCCTACGTTTGTTGGCTAATACCGAACTAATACGTGGCCTAATGTGGTTCATTACATAAATATAGCTTGGTAGACATAACGGGAGGTCGCCGAAATGAGATGCGCAGTCCCCGGCCGGCGACTGTCACATTCGAAAGAGAGATGTGAATTTTATGCAATCCTGATCTTAGATAAGGCAAGAGGAGGGTGCTGAGGCCTAGATAGTCGTTTTATTTTAATACGAACCGACAACAAATAACGAATAAATATTCCCTTTTTTATTGTTGAGTTGTGACGCGAACTCTCTGATTTAGGGTGAAATGAGAGGGGTTCTGCGACGAATTGTGGTCGAGATTATTCTGGGATTTATATTACAGTCGCTGTCAGAAATTCGAGTGGTATCAGATTTCATCAATATTTTGAGAGTGTTGACCCTCAGTGGATCGGTTCATAGATTTGGCAAATTGTTTGATGGAGCATCAGTGAGGTTTTATTCGAGCTCTTTGATGGAAAGGGTGAATCGATGTCATTGTAAGGATCCAATTTAGTTTGACACATTCTCATTTCAATGTACGACGACTGAAATGGTGCAGTGATGAAATTCACTATTCATGTAACTCTACAAGATCAATTTAAATGATTTAATAATATACTTGGCAACAAAAAACATTACCTCTTGACTACAAAACTTTTTTACAAAAAATTAAACCGACGAAAAAATAACTGAGGAGCTCTCGGGATTCTCGGAGGTCTTTATTATGTGGTTGTGTCATCAGAACTACATTATATGCTTGAAATTACAACAGAATCGGTTCGCAGTTGAAAATTCGGTAGGTGAAAAATCAATCAACCCCAATTTTTTTACCCTTAAGGGTGGATTTTAGCTTTCAATTTTACATGGGATCAATTTCGAGGCATACCCTCTCCAATAAAACAAGAATCGTTCAAATTGGACTACACATTAAAATATCACTTTAAAAAAAAAACTTACTACTTTTCCCTATTACACTCAGTTTTTCCTATTCTCAAAGTGCGAACTAAACAAAATACATTTATGAAAAATAGAAACAAATATTGTTTCTATTATAAGATGAACAAACTTAACAACGTTTTCCCTCGGGGCGACCGTCCCGTCCACTACCTAAGTTGTTACCTACACGTGTTTCATGGATTCGAAGTTCTAAGAACATCCCCTCATGCTATAAAAACAATCGGTTTTCGAAATAAGAAACAGACGCGTTGCACTACGGACACTGAAAGTTCACTTTTTATAAGGGGACCAGAAATTATGGTCGGATGATATATGACGACACTTCTCCCGGAATTTAAACGCTCCGTTTTCCTAACAGTTACTTACAGTGGCTAGGTAGGGCGCCAGTGTGACCCTTAATAAATTCAGAATTAAAGAGTGGCGCCAGAAAAATTGTTTCTTCCTTATGATTATGGTAATAATTTCTTTGTAATTGAATTTTGTGAAATATATAAGTCACTTACGTGTTCTTCATACTTAATAGGAGGAAATTGCGAAGTACTTACAGAAAAGAAGTTTGTCCTTTGAAATTATAATAGGCTTGCGTTTGATCCGATTTCGAGAAGTATTTATATATAAATATTTCTTGAAATATCAAGGGCGTTAGGTATCTCCGTGATATTGGCATCGTAGTGTCTCCTCCACAAATGAAGATTTAAAATTGAAGCTGGTGACAGCAAATATCTAGTAGCACCATTATAAAACTTTATTCTACGAACATAAGCCTCCTAAAACTAATAATATTCTAAGCAATTTTTCTAATAAACCATATCACTTGCTCACGACAACAATGGCAAAGTTTATCTCGAATAAACAGTTGACTATCTTTCTTCCTGGTAGCGATTCTGGTGATAAAGATTGCACGACTGATTCTGTTCTCGTCGCCGTGACCCTAACCGTATTAGAAGTCTTGGTAAGTGGAACATGAGAGCCATTTAATTTATCAACTTGTTCCTCCGAAGCTCGCCAACTTTTATTTCTAGGATTTTTTTAAGACTTTAATTGGTGAGTCTGTTTTTGTGCTCGGACGTTCAGTGGTTTTACACGCTGTTGTTTTTCTTATTCAATAGTGCATTTCTTTTCTTATGTAATTTATGGTCAATAGTTATTTAGTTATGTGGTCCCAGTGGTACTAGTAATCATTCTAATCTGAGATAGGAAGCTGCTAAATTATTTAACATTCAAAGAACAACAAAAACACCTTTAGCGAAAAACAAAAGAAAACGGAGCAAAAGGAAGGTGGCATTATGCCCTGCAAGTGGGTTCACGAAGTTTGTGTATGGTAAAGATATATTTTTGTGTTTCTCTTCTCAAAAGGCCTTGCGTATTCACAGCACACCCCAAAACGTAATAAGCTTCATTTCTAAACAAGAACGATCGAAAATTCCACATACATTTTGCACTAGCATCTGTAACGAGTTAGCCTTAGGGTATAGCCGAAAAGTCAGACACTCGCTCCACAATCGAATTATTTTTTATTCCGATCAATAATGGCATTGGATTCGTTCTGCCTGAGCCACGCGCTGCCTCAGGCGATACTCCGAAAGTCCTTTAATGCACAACTCCCGTCTGTCCATTTGTCGAACGTCCCAACTAATAGAGAAATTCCATTTAAAAACTTACATTTTATGCCCCGAGGGAGTGAGTTTATTGTACATTTTTAATGTTTCGAATTGAGTTTATGTGGGAATTGTTTGGTCTAAAGGTGCTGATAGACTTGAGCATTCATTTGTAACAGAACATCGAGCATTCGCCGATTTAAAATTTGTCGAACTGAAGAACGAACAGAAGCAAGCATAAAGCCAAGCATATCTACGAATATTTTCACGATCATTCTAACAAACGCTCTAGTCAATGCTCGTCAAGAAAATATTGTGCGGGAGGTATAGAGGGACGGCGGCGGAACAATGACAGAATGGCTCGGTTCGGCAAAAAGTTCGAAGCATATTTACTGTCCTTTCGCTAGAATGCTCGCTAGAACGCTCGCTAGAATGTTCGCTTAAACGCACCCATTTATTTTTCTGTAATGTATCATTCGCTAGAATGCTCATTACAAGTGAATGCTCAAATCTATCAGCACCTTTAGTGATCGAAGTTAATTTGGTCACGGCGTACACTGTAATGTTGATTTACTTTAAAAACCACTCAGTGGATCATAAAAAAAATTATATACCTAAACCAACGAAGCGTCTTAAATTTTCCGTACATGTTATCAACAATCACCATCTATATTCTTCCAGGATACCTACATTATTATGACTCTCATTTCCTGGAAGTGTTCTCGCCATTATACATATATTGAGATCTCTCGCCATTTATGATATAGAGAATCCATGGAAAATTAACAACTTAACAAATACACACCCTAGGTAGTACAAAACGAATAAATAATACCAATTTCATTTTTATTCGTTAACGAGAAAATTATTTTCTTCCGTTCCCTAGAGAGAAAAAAAGTACAGGAACAGACTGCTAATGAAAGAAAATAATTTAATAAAAATACTGGTCTCTCTATACACATCAGAAAGCAGCTTCATTATCTTTTTGACTAATTATGAAACGGACGGCGAAAGTTCTAATTGAATTCAGAAGACTACGGCTTTCTCAGCTATATTTCTTTCTTTTTTCGAAAGTTTCGGGGCGTCCACGATGTCTAATATCTATGCTAATAATACACTAATTAAGAAGCCTCCACTGTGACTTTTTAAGGCTCTGGAATGAAAATATTTTTTCTGCAAAGTCTGTGTAAACTTATTTCTAATCTAGAAATCTTTAACTGAAACAGACTATGAAGAATGAAAATACTCAAATTCCTGTAGATACCTTGTTATGTGCTGGTATCATTTTACGGTATTCTAGATAAATAGATGGTAATGATTCGGGTTGGTTTCAGAAAGTTGCCATTTTTAATGCCTTTCTTTTTACATACTGTAACGTATCTACTACTTATTAAAATAAAAAAGGTAAGCAGACAAGTTAAAAATATATAATTTGAGATAAAATTAAAAAATAACACAGAAAAATAATTAAAAAATAACCTATCCTACCTAGCGCTCTCAGAAAAGAAAATATTTACAAAGGAAGTATGTTACGGCTTTCAGGTTCAAGACGTCCGTCAGTTCTGAAACATCCAGATTCGTTTCCCAGATATCTTGATTGATTCACAGGCAATGTAGAAGACGTCAGGCCTCGTTAGCTCTGAGGCCTGAAGATCCGCTTCCAGTCTCTCAGACAGTCCAGACAGGACTTAGAAGTGGAAGGTCCTCCTGGCAAGAAACGTAATACCGTGAAGACAGAGTATGATTTCAGGGTGAAATGTATGTAGACCAATTTGCTAGACTTTTCTTGAGGAGATGTTTCCTTGAGCGCTTCCAGATCAGCTCTCCCGAATGCGTCCGTAGTCCCTCTGAGTTTTATTTTTGAAATCATCTTTTTCTTGTTCTTTACAGAATTTAATTTCAAATTCAGAGATCGAAAAGGGCCAGACATATTCGTACCAAAAAAAACCTCTTTGATGAATTCTGAGAGCGTTTCAATTATTATTATAAAATGTAAGTTAGCATACAAATATTTTACAGTAAACAATTATAATTGCCTATAAAATACCATATTTGAGCTAAACATATTGATAAAAATAATTTAAATTATATAAATCAAAAGTAACCTTCATGAACTAAGCCAGTAAGAAAACTAGAGAGAAAATTAGAAGAAAAAAATAATGACAGCTTGACAGCCTGACGTAAGTGTCATAACATTGAAAAATATGAAAATTAAAGAAAACTAATCGTTTTAGGGCCGATTTTTCAATCATTAGATAACTTTTATCTGAAGAATAAATGTGACATTTTGACAGTTTGTCCATACAAAAACTGTCAAAATTACAAACTTATTCGGCGGATAAAAGTTAACTGACGATTGAAAAACCGGCCCTTAGAACGATTCGCAAAATAATAATGCAAAATCAATAAACGAGTATAATACATAATATTAATGAATGCATAGTGTAAGTATATGATGTAGTGTCTGTAGTATGTAGATACTATAATACCCGTGTTGTCCCACTGCTGGGCAACTCCCTCCTCCTTCCACCTATCTCTGTCCAGAGCTGCCAAGGCCCAAGAGACCAGCTCTAGCGACCTAATACATTCACAAATAGTTTCACGAGTAATTTTACTATTATTCTTGTTGCGGCATCTACATCTGAATCGATAATAGTAAATAGATAGAAGATCACTAATCTGTCTGCTGTTAACACCAAACTGATCATGTTATTTACCTCAAGTGCAAAGTTTTTCTCTTTAAAAAACCCTCCACCACATTACATTTTCCTCAGCTCCTATTATCCGTCGTATGCTTTAGAAAATTGTCACATCTTCATTCTTCCTGTCACCCTTGACATCCCTAACGACATTTAACTCTACAGACATTTCTCCTCAAAGTATATGTAAATTGGTAAATGTAATAAATTGCATATATTTATCTAGTAATGGTGCTTTAACGTAGGGGTGGGGCAGTGACGGATCGATTGGACGGATTTGTACTGCTTAGCGTGTTGCTTTTAGCGGTGCTAATTTTGGCTACGTGACTTTGTTTAAGGGGAGGTAGAATAGGAATGACGACTAAAAATATTTTTTGTCCGTATTATTTGTATTATTATTATTATATTAAATGTATTATTAAAAAATATTGGATACGTATTTTTTTTTTACTTTATCAAAAGATTACGGTGATACATTGCGTTAAAATGTGCCATGACGTCACGAGTATGTAGATTTTATACTTACTTGTGATGTAGCGACCCCCACTCCCCAACTTTAAAGCGTTTTGTCTGAAAAAGCCAAAAATACGCGTCTAATAGTTTTTTTATTTTCTGACTGACGGACTAAATAGAATTGCTTTTTTTTTGACCCAGTCATCATCCCTATTGAGACTTATTTTTGTATTTAAATTGAGCATAAAAGTTTAGGGAAAGAGACCATACTGTACTACTACATAATACTACTATCGGTACACATCACGCTGTATTCCCCAAAAGGATAGGCAGAGGCTATCCCTTCGGGCAATACAGCGTGGTGTTAGTGTTACCATATACAGATAAGTAGTTACCGTACAAGTTTTTTCTTAACGTTCTTCGGCAAACTTCGTGTTTTGTCAGTCGTCGGATTTCTATCAGTTGCCCTTTGCACTTGGTAATTTTGGTTGACGGCAACGCGGGCGCAGCGGTAGGAGTCAATACGTACAAGCACCAAGTGCAAAGGGCCACTGATAGAAATCCGACGACTGACGAAACACGAAGTTTGCCGAGCGACATTAAGAAAATAGTTTAGATTTGTAGTTTTATAAACTAATCGAGCTTAACTTAACCATTTAGTAGTACCTACAATCCCACATACCTAGTAATAATTCTTCATAAGGCTATATCGAGTGAGCTTTAGTATATTATGTTGAATATTCAATTAGATATTTGTGTATTAAACCCACGAAGTTATGTCCATGATAATATTTTTATAGGATACTTAACCCAACGTAATAATTCCTGTAACGAGCCCTTCAAAATTATGAGGTTGAACATAAAATGAACAAATTATATAATTAATACACGAACATGTACCGTCTTTATCACGGTCAACACGCATTGCTTAATTCATTCATACTGCCACAACACAGATAGCATACTTCATTTCAGCACATCGAACGATATTCGACAAAGAAATAATCAAAATATTTATGAAGTGCGCTGGGATATTGTTGGAAATTAAGCGGGGTTACGACATGCGGGCACACTCAAACATTATCTGCAGTCGCTATCAAACATTCAGGGGACGTATTGAGATTTCTTATTATGTATCCTATTGGCAATAGAATTTGTAGTATCGGCAAATATAGTCAAGTCATCACTCTTTTTACGTGGGTGAAGGTTGATCCAGGAACTATTTTAGGAAATCAACAGCCTCCGTTGTACTAGTTTAGAGAAAACTTTCTTGCGACTTAAAATATTATTCCACAAATAAAATCTGGATGGTATACCATACCTACGGATTTTTTTTAAAAGTAGAAAAATTAAAACGATTGCGTACTAAAAAAAAAAATAGGCAGTCATGGGGACTACCGACAGAAGCGAAAACTTAAAACTGGTATTAGCGCCATCTTTGTTCTATAGTAGAGCACTACGGCGCGAGTATGTCGGTTACGCGAATCCATAAGTTTACCCCCTACGAAAAACCGCCCAACGCGCTTAAAGAAGATTTCACTTCAAAAATCATAAAATGTCCGAACTGTTTTAGGTAATAACCACGTTTTTGTCATGATAAATGGTATGGTACCCACAAACCTTTATTGCAGCGCTTTGTGTTAGAGTGCGAATTGATCGCTGATCCCATAATATTAAGATTGAAGAAAAAAAAATATATATCCACGAATAAAATTGAGAATAGCAAAAGCTACAGATTTCATCCAATCACGTAATAAAACCACTGACCAATTCACAACAACATCGCATTATCTCAAGTCTCAGCTATTATCGCTACGCAATATTGGCTCCACGGGCTTAAAGGGGGGGAATAAACTAGAGAGAGTAATTAAACCAAAGTAATTATATCATGATTATATGCAGAAACTAATGGGGTTTGTCAAAGGGCTAACGATCCGCGGAATGGATGTCAAAGGCAGTTATGTATATCTAAAATTATTAACGTGGTTGAGATTATTGGTACATGGTACATAAAGCACTCGAGTATATATGGCGTTTAAGTAGAACGACACACATGCTTGGTAATATATTCTGTAACAGGGTTGCTACAAAGTTTTACTTTTGTCTCAGTAAAGGTATCTAGTTTATTGTTGGCACTGTGTCTTTAACAACTTTTAGAACATTAGACTAAGGTGTCTGTCTAAGAAATTCTCTTATGTTTCAGAAACTTTTCAGACTCTATTCACACTAAAGTCTCGTTATAGTCTGTATTTTCGCAAAACATTTGTTTCGGAACAATTAACAATTCAATTTGAATTGATGCGTAGTTTTGAAACTGTTTACGCACATGGCTTGTTTCTTTCATGATATCCATCATACTAGCTCCTGCCCGCAACTTGGTGCGCATGAAATTTCTTGTTTCCCCGACCCAACACGTCGCATCGCATTGTCTGCCCGCGTTATTACTTCGTTTTCGCTCGCGTTCTTGCTGACTTTTTTTTTATTTTTGCTCGACTCCAAAGGGTCTTAGCGTGATGTTAAATAGCCCTATTAAGCCTTCTTCAAGAATTGGGCTATCAAGTGAAAAAAGTTAAAGAAAGAGATTAGCGCGTTCAAACAAACAATAAATAATAAATAAAAAGTTTATTTCATAATCAACAGGTTTTAACAAATAAGTTGCAGAGGCCTTCTTTTAAGTATGGAGATACCTGTACCAGAAGACCTTCCTCTTCCATAACTATGTATACAACATACAGAGCCTGTTAATAACAGAATTTTTACAAAGTAGGTAGAATAAAAAATAAATAAACTAGAACTAGTAAAATAAACTAATAAAATAAACAACAAAAACAAACTTTTCAGCTTTATTATAGATATAGATTTCTGTCATATACACTGAGTGCATCGATAAATTATTTTTGTTTTAAATTAAATTGTCATAGTTAATTCTCGAGTCCTACTTACCTATTATTTTGAAGCCAAGACTCCGCTTCTTATAAATTTAGTTTTATTACTGCATCTTCCCCTTACTTGTCAATATAAAGAAGACTATAGACTAAACGGGGGAGTTCAAACCAAAAAAAACACACCTGTCTCCCATACATAAGGTGCGTGCCTTACGAAGTACCCCTAATATGTCAAATGGAACAAGATTTTTTCTCCCCTAGAGCAACAATTTAGATCGCGACGCGTCAATAATATAAAGAGGGGTCGATCTTTTGTTTTCCCCATAGAGAGTCAATTCGATCAAAAACTTGAGCGTTTTCTTTTTGAATTTATTACTATAAAACTTTTTGATTTGATTCAAGTGCATATGGGTAGTTTATGATTGTGAGTGACGGAGCGAAAGTTTGTGCCAATACTGTTTCGATAGTGACAGTTGAATGCACATATGGATGGGAAACATTGCGTTAGCGGAATAAACAAGTATGCCAATAATGGAAGATATACGTACCTACCTATTGGGGTTATTTTGAATACTATTACACTAAGAAGGTTCGTCATCTACGTTAAGATTCCTGGAGACAGGCACGATGCGACGGTGTTCTACAAGAGTCGCGTCGCGCTGTCACGTCGCGCCTGTGTGTCGGTGCCTTTAGTCAATAGTTTTAGTTCGAAATGCCTTTTTTTAATAAGTACGATATATACCTACAGTTAAATACGTCGTTAAAATTTTTATCTTGGTAACACTTGAATTGAAGATTTGTTTTAACCATTTAAAGGTCACAAACTTTCCTCTTTTATCTGACACAGGTTAAATACATTAGAGTCAGACTGGAAACTTGTTATTAGAATACGTGTAGCAGATGAATAAAATGAACGAAATTGCGAATAATTAAAACTTGTATAAACTTTTGTTTAAAATCGCTTAAAGTTACTCGTCTGTGAAAAAGTTGTCTGATTACAGTCAGACCACAAAAGGCTTAACTACTAACATTTCATTTTAAAATCTATTGTAATTTTTTTTGTTCAATTCAACAATAAAAGTAATAAAATATGCATTAGACATCTGAAAGAAAACCTATTTGAAAAAACTGAAGCATTATTAAGATCTATTAAGCTTGAAGTAAAATTGAAATTCCATAACGGTGCTTAAAACTAAGAAAGTTTATGCAAAATGCTATGGAATAAATAATCGACTTTTCCAACCAGTACAACTTTTCTACATCCATCCACGTCAATTTAATATCGTTAAGTATCTTTACATGTTTTGAATACCATCATCACTCAATACTTTGGAGTGCTGAAAATGTAAAATATTAGCATTAGCTTAGAAAAACAGAAAGCGAAGTGTTTAAACGGTAGATATTTATTATTTTTAAAGACAAACAATCTTTGTTTGGTACTGTAATAAAAAAAATGCAAAGGATGAAGAAGTAGACAATACACAATCTCATAATGAAAATGCTTTTGTATCATGATTAGTAATTTACACGAACAGCAGAAATTAAGGGGGCTGACAGACTAACGACGAAATAACCGCCTTTATAAAGCCATCAGTCGCAATAAAGGAAACGTTATACACGGAAGCAGGCACGGCACGCTTCTATTCATAGTATGGACAGTAATAATAATGATCAGAGTTCCTGTCGCCGCTCCGACTGCCACCATCGGAAACGTTTCACCATTGATTTTTCCGCAAATAATATGGTCTCCAAATTTCGCTTCGGTCTTCATTGTTTCCAATGTCACCCCAGTTCCCCTACGAACCAACGTCGCATGGTTTTGAGTGCATTAGATTCGCTCAAACACATTCGGCACTGTCGGTTTCCTGGACGTTGGTCGACACGTGACTCCAAACATAAAAGACTTCACGCCTGATCAACTCTCCGATATAGATGTGAATGGAATTGCCCTTATTGTGTAATATTAGGAGGGTGATTCGGAACATCAAGTACTATAAGCGCAGATGCACCAGTATCCATCACTAAAAACAGACTCAGATTTTGACATAATTTCATCAACTTGTCTGAAACAAGCGTCGATGATGATTTATTGACATCTGCATATTTTATAGACGATCGACTAGTCGTAATCAACTCTGACGTTTCATGCAAATCTGTTTCGGTCCTTTTTATCTGGAGCTCTTTCATTGTCGTAATGTGATTAGGAGAGGCCCCAATCGGGTACCCTCTTTCGGGAGGGCGCTAAATAAGATGCGACGTTTTCCGCCTCGGGCACCTTTGATAGTACTTTTTAAAGCTGTGTCACGAATTCCGAACCTCTCTTTTATTGGTCGCCATTATGATAATTACATTAAGGGCCGTCCGTTGCCGATACTTCGTCTTTCGAATTTGTTCTGTTGTTACGGTAAGGCGTTTGCCTCTTGAATATTGAGCAGCTCATTTGCGAAAATCGCACCTATTCTCTACGTGACACTTTTATTCCACAAAGTCGTTTGCCATTAAGTTTCTTAGGCTAGAATCAAATTATCTGAAATTAAAAATTTATTCACGCAGTTGATTGACACTCATTTAGTAAAAGTTAAAACGTAGTCAGTGCGATGAATCTCCAACGGACAAATATTTAAATCTGTTTTAATTTCACTTAACTTCATAAAATAGTTTTCACAGACTTCAAATACGTGATTTCGAAGTGCTTGGAAAATCTTGTTAGTGTTTCGTTTTCAGACAAGACTTGACTTATCAAAGATATTATTAATCGTTTAAAGTTTGTTTTCGGCGACTTTTTATGTATAGCAAACAGTTTAAATGCTCTTTGGTAAAAATATTATGTTCAAAGTAAAATCTTAAGGCGAATTCGAGAATTTGTTAGCAACTTGTTTTACTTATTTCAGTTTTATTTTATTAAACTGATTGTACAACCTTATTTTTTTTAAAACGTGGATAAGAAAAAATGTTTTACTTAAACGGTATAATATTACCTACCTGTTAATTATTATTATTATTTTATTTATTTATTAGATGAATATTTAAACATACATAACATAATCAGCCTATAATGGCCCCACTGCTGGGAAACAGGCCTCCGCTCTTCGAGAGGGAGTGGGCTGTAATCTACCACGCGGGCCCTGCGGGTTGGTAGATATTACATGTCTTCAAATTTTTGGTTCTAGGACATGTCGGTTTCCAGTAAAGCCCCTGCCTGGGTTCGAACTCAAAACCTACAACTCGTAAGTCGGCACCATTACTACTGGGCCACCACTGCTCTACCATATACGTAGTCGACCGGAAATCGGAAATTTGTTATCTCAAAAGGATCTTTACCATGAACGATTCTAATGCTTCGTGTTAGAAAAAACGTTTGTTTTGGTGATTCGATTGACAATGTTCTACAATATTGAACATTGAGAACATTCTTGAAATATCTGCGCAGATTTGATTGAATCGTAACAACAATCAAAAACAAAAGTTGTTTCAATTAAATTCCACTTGTTTATTCGAACGGATGGAACATTTTTCGTTTCGTTAAAATGGAACGATTTTATTTATTTTAAAATATCCATTGTCTGTGAATATTTTTTATTCAAATTGTGCTAAATATTTATCATTTCGATAGTTATCTTATCATTGAAATATACAAATAAAAAGAACAACGGGTTGCACTCCGGGAGTGCCGGAAGAAGTGAAAACTTGAATATTAACGTTGCGGTCTACTCTCCCTCCGTCTTACGTATTTTCGATCAGGTCACGTGTCCTGACGCGAGTTTAACATTTCTTACCCATCAAAAAAAAAAGTGCACAACGCCGCTAAAGAAGTGTTCACTTCAAAAATAAATTTTATGAAGGTTTTATGCAAAAGTGCTATAGTTTTCACGATATCTGAAAGGAGTAGGTAATTCATTAATAATTTAATGATAGGGTGATGCGATAATGTCACCTTTACCTGTTTGGAAGAAAATGACATTGACATTTTGTACCTATGAAAAAGAATCACACTGCATTTCGTGTAGTTCCAAACACCAAATACCGAAAAAAAATTGACAGTCGAGCCCCTGATCGTGACTAAAGGCATTAAGCGTGTCTTTAAGAAATTTGCATTTGAAATAAAGGCGTCTCCACCCAAATCACATTACCAGAAATTTGAGGCCAAAACCGCGCGTCATTTCGGTGAACACTTTCGACCACGCCCGTAAAATAAAGTGCTAACGTACTTTATCAATCGAATTGAAGTTTAGCAAGATCATTGTGAGATCTATCGGTGTGATGCCGCCTTAATAAGACACCGTTGTAGGGTTGTATTCGGTACAAAATTATATTAATTTACCTACAGCAGTGGATACTGCTATTTATGCAATTAAAGCTGAAACTGATGTAGGTAGTTAGGTACGCAAGGAAGAACCGTAGAAATTGTTGCCTGGTGTTTCAAATACTTGTAAATCTGTAGCCTTGTTTTCTAATTATTTTTTATTTTTTAAACCTTGCATTAGGAATTTCTCCCGTATTGTGGATGCGTTTACAAACATTTAAACTCACATACACAAATAGCCAGACCCGGAACAACTTCCTTGTAGGCCATACAAATATTTGTTCCGTGCGGGAATCGAAACCGCGCCACACAACGCAGCAGTCAATCGCTTAACCACTGCGCCAACCGTGCCGTCTACGTGCGATTACAATGTTATTGTCTACTCTGTGACATAGGTAGCTCACTGTCATGGCTCTTTCTTCGACTTTCTATCTTGTTCGCCCCTCTTGCACGTCCACCATTGCTAAATTCGCCTGTGTAATTCTTGTATTTTTTTATTAATCATATGACTGTTATTTATCTCAAACCTCGGGTTAAATGATAGTGGCTTATGGCTACGAAATAAGCACACCGATTTAAAAATGACAGTGTTTGTATGAGTAGGTGGAACGGTGCGTATATTCGGTCACAATGCAGTACCATTTTTTCTACGATCACTACGTGACTCTGTTCTGAATCATGCAAACTAGAAAATATAGGTATAATCCGAATGACTGAAGCGATGACATAGCACAAAACCTGCGGAGTCACCGTTAAAGAATTTAAGTATATCATGACATTACAAAATTAAGTTATCTATCTCAGCAAGTCACTATATTCTCAAGAGAAGAAATACGAATTTAGTAAATCTTATTTAAGGCGAGTAAAATTCATAAAAACAAAACTTTAAGGTAATTTCACGATAAATAGATGACGTAGATTCTGAAAGAAAAAACTTGATTTCACTTTTTTTTGTATGTAAAATAACCATGGTGAAAATGAAAATCAACGTGGCGTGGTGATCTATGCTTGTTCATAAGTAATTCTAAGCTAAGCATATTTTGAGATTAAACTAAAAATATATAATTAAAAATACTATTTTCGTCTCACAAAATATCCATTAATCAAATTATTGCATTTATAAAACACTTAAAGCTACTGCCACAAAATATTGACAGGTTTAATTAATAACCGTCTGATTAAAAATATTTGAAGATCGTTTTAATAAATGATCATAAACAGGTCGTTTACACCGATTAGATACACGAAATTTAGATAATATTTTACAAAATGCATAAAATTATATCTAAACTAAAATTTTGAGTGACACCAGAATTTGCAAAAAAGTTTAGAATAACACGCATATATTTTTTGAGTGTCATTCAGTGGGACAGTATAGGTTAAAAAAAAAGCTTTTATCTGTCACGCACTATAAATAATTGAACACAATTCTGAAAACATTTTACTAGTTTTTTAACGTAAAGTAATATAATGAAAATGTGAATGTGAAACTCACAATAACACAATGTGTACCTATCACTAGTAATAAAGTCTCAAGAGACATAAGTGGATGAATGGTAAACCACTCATATTTTTACTAAAAACTTTTTAATGCATTATAGATAATTGCCATAAATATAGGGGTTTATTTATAAACGTTACTTAAAGTTAAGTAATGATTAGCGAAATTTTTGCCTTTTGAACGTCACTTAACTTTAAGCAACGTTTATAAGCAACGTTTATAAATAAAACCCTATAATGAGCAATTAAATTGTTTTAAAATTTAGATATAAATAAATTGACCAGTAATTTCTAAGGTAACATTACACTTTTATACATCCAACCGGTCTCTTGCCAATTTACTTGGGATCAGCATAATTATATTGTCTTCGCAATATAAGCAAAGTTTATAAATAAACCCCTATAATGAGCAATTAAATTATTTAAAAATTTTGTTATAAATAAATTGACTAGTAATTTGTAAGGTAACCTTACACTTTTATACATCCAACCGGTCTCTTGCCAATTTATTTGGGATCAACATATATTTTCTTCTTCCAAATTTCTTTATTAAGGTATAATGATTCTGAGTTGAGTTTTCTCAACAGTTGTTAATATTTACGTGTTATCGCTGTGATGAACGCCGCACGACTGGTCTACCGCGGCGGCAGGGCGACACTGCTGCACAGCAGTGCCGTCGCAGCAATGTCGCGCACCATTGCTGCCGTGCTCGGAATGTAATCTCATATAAACCTATAGAAAATGTATGGGGACCAGTAGTGACGCGACAGCACTGCCGTGGCAGCACTGCCGCGTGCAGCGCTGTTCAGAATCGTTTAGTCGTCACCCCCTTCTGGCCATATCACCTTTCACACAGTGCATCCATCTTTTCTTTGGTTTCCACCTACTCATCATTATATAGATCCAATCAACCACTTTTATATCCAACAAACGAACTTGAAATCACTGTTTGTTGATAAATGCACAAGCACGAACGATTTTGTAGGGAAACAGACAAAAAAAACGTCTAAAGGATTCCACTCCATCCCCTTTAAAACGCTATTTTCTTTTTATATCAAATGAACCGTGAAAGTGCGGGCGGTGTGGATGCTGCGAGTTAGCGAGCCGATCGGAGCCTACACTTCAATAAAAAATGTTAAGTCTTGTCTATAGATGCGGGTTCTGTAGGTAGGTAATTATTTGGGAGGACGTGTTTATAGAGTTCGGTAATTAAACGATCTATAAACAAAATTTGCTCACAGAATAAGCAAGCTGAAGTGGCAATGGGTCGGCCATATTAACCGTAAAACCAATGACCGTTGGGGAAGACCGCGAATCGGCAAGGTATGGTAGGACGCCTAGGGTACTCGGGCTTGGTGGAGCGATGGTCTTCGCAGGGTGGCCAGTGGCAGCTGGATGAGAGTTGGCGAGAGCTGAATGGCTTGTAATTGAAAAGGGTTATGTCTAGCAGTGGACTCTGTAGGCTGATTGAATATTACGTTATAAAATCTCATGTGTAAGGTCTCGTACAGAGAGGTACTAATGAGAAGAATACTAACTCTACTGCTTTGCAAAATTACTAGGGATGCTGGTGAATTTGGAGATTTGGCACATGATATCATTGTCTGAGATGACCACTTTGTTTCAGGTATATTAAAGAAATAAGAACAAGAGATGGGAAATTACTCTGCCAGCTAACCTGCCATCAGTCTGGGAAGTCCTAGATCTTCGAAGCTCTCAAAGTCAATCGAATCAGTCTTTTCGCCCCAAAAAACTAAGCCAACTGGAAAATCGTTCATCTTGGGGTGAGCTATTGTCGTATATATCGTAACGACTTCGAAGACCATACTTACATCTAGATCTAAAAATAAAATTTATAGTAAAGTTTCTTTTTATTTAAACAATTTTAAGGTTTCTAATACATATATTTTTTAAATGTGCAAATTAATCCCTTTTTTTAGTTCGTCACTATGTCCTCTAGAGGGCGCCATATTCATTTAATGTGACGTCACATAGCGCCTATTTCCAGCGGACGATCAAGACGCTTCCAACGATACCTCGTTTGTCAAATTATGATAAGCAGATAAGAAGTTATGAAGGAACAGAATGATGAACATACATAAACTCAAATTCAAATTCAAAAGACATTTATTCAAACTAGGCTGAGAATCAGCACTTTTCGAACGTCAAAATTACATAAGACCGTCCCCCAAAACGCCCACCCTTCACCGCTTCCTAGTGCTTTAGCTTGGAAGAAGAAGTGGCGCAACAAACTCCCCAGCAGCACAGCTGTCTGTTCAGTTAGAAAAAAATGATTCTATATAATAGTATGCAAAATGATTTACATTACGCAACGCAAAACATAATTTAAATTATACAATTAATAGCCATATGACAGCTAGCACACGCCAATATACCAACCAAAAACATCGAAAACTATACTCAGGCAGAAATAAAAATAACTAAACTAAAACAATATCTAAATAAAAGCCTCCAGGCATAAAGGGCGAGCCCGCTTACATATAGCTGTAACTAGAAGTTATAATTGATAAACTAGGACCATCGAAGTAAAATAAAAAATTGTCGAGGTCGCTAGCTAACCACATATTGCAATACAACTCATAAAAAAACATTATAATGAGTAGATTATGCCAACAATAAATTAAAATAAAATAAATTGACTTATAAAGTAAAGTTATAAATAATTATATAAACTCATATAACCCGTTAGTAAGTAAGCTAATTCTGGAGAAAGAACATTTAAACATTGTTGAGTTAATCACACCGACCTACTATTCTTATCATTTAAGTAGTCGTTGATAGAATAGTATGCCTTTGAACAGAGGTTGGATTTTACTTTAGTTTTGAACGCATTAAAAGGCAAATCTAGCAAAGAAGAAGGTAGCTTGTTATAAAAGGTTATACCAAGCCCAACAAATGAGTTATGAACCTTAAGAAGCCAGTGATAGGGAGTACGTAGTTTGTCCTTATTTCTAGTGTTAACATTGAGAATTGTGAACTGTTTTTAGTATATAAGTGTATATTTTGCCTAATATATAATATGTTGGCGAAAATGAATTGTGGTTGTTTCGGGAGGTTCCTGTTTCGTATCAGGCGGGAGGAAACGCCCGGGTGTCATCACTGCGTGGATCGCCCGGAGGACACGGTTGAGCATACGGTGGAGGTCTGTCCGGCTTGGGCAGAGCATCGCCGTGTCCTCGTGGAGGCGATCGGCGGCGGGGATCTCTCGCGTCCGGCCCTAGTCCAGGCCATGGTACGGAGCGAGAGGGCATGGGAGGCCGTCACCTCCTTCTGCGAAGCAGTAATGCTCGCGAAGGAGGAGGCAGAACGCGTGAGGGAGGGGCAAACTTCGCGCCCTCACGCCCCTAGCCGCCGCAGGAGACGCCCTGGGCGTCGGGAATCACAAGCCGATTCCCGGCCAACGTAGGCGCGGGCTTGCGGACGGTGAGCAATGGGTAGCTCGCCGTCCGATAAGGACCAGGCCCGGGTCGACGGCGCGTTGTGTTCCACGCGCGCCTCAAAGAGATGTCAGCAAGTGAAGGGGTCCGATAGGACCGATGCCTGCCGGGGTTGCGGGAAAGTCCGAAAGGGATACCGTGGCCCCTGGCAACGTACAGGCAACGGAAGGAACACGGGTGGGTTTTAGTCAGTAAGAGTCTGACACGCCCTCCCGCTCCACCCAGAGCGGGAGAAGTTATTTGATAATTTCCCACCCAAAAAAAAAAAAAAATGCCACTGTGAGGATACCGATATCTTTAAAAAAATCTCTCAGAGTAACTCTGGCACCTAACTGATAAATTGCTGGAACAGCTCATTTTTGAAGGACAAATATATTTTGAATATCAGCAGCTTTGCCCCACAACAGAATACCGTAGGACATAACGCTATGAAAATAACTAAAATAGATTAATCGAGCTGTTGTCTTACTTTCTTGACAGCGTAGGCGGCCGAACTGAGCCTTCCTGCTAGGCTCGATATATGTATGTTGGCCCCACTGAAGTTTGGCATCTACTGTTATGCCCAGAAAACATACATTACCGGTCAAAATAATTACCTTCCTTTTTGCTTCGCCGTATTCGGGTAAAAATAGCTTTTAAACGTGGGTGCTATCTTTACTTTTATTAAGGTAAGTAACCCAAAAACCAACAAAGGATATCCGGAAATACGGAGCTAAGAATAAATAATCCGATTTACAAAAAATATAATATTTTTATAAGCTTATTGTGTTAGAAGCTGAAAATAGAAATTACTTTTTGCCTTTCCTTTTGTAGTAATGCTTTTACGTTGGTACAAAATAACTCAGTAACGTTTTATGTAGGTACATGTTCGTATTATTTACTTACGTTACTAGTTCTCTAATACTTTGAGACATTAGATACCTACATAGTAACCATTGTGTTTCGTGATTTGGCTAAGATATAACCATTTATACAAGGAAAAATAAGCCTACATAAATTAATTTAAAATTCAGATTTATGGAAGGATTCGAATAGGAATACTCCTATCCAAATCATCTTAAAATAGAATGGGCCTGAATTTTTCTTTTAGATAATTTACTTACATATTGTGCAAAACCTAATTAATTAAAAAATCGGATTCGGATAGGAATCTTCCTATCCGTATCCTTTTCATAAAGAATGTGCCTGGGTTTTTATAGTAGATACTTCCAAATTGTATATAACCTAATTCTATTGACTGACATTTTTAAAACCGAAACTCGAAAGGACTTTAATTCAACAATCCTTGAACAAACTTAACAGTATTCTGCGGAAACTAATTTCATTAAAGCTTTAAACCTACATTTCGTCAAATAAATTCTAATATAACTTGGAACTTTTAGTTGAACATTTTATTAATCGGCATTCATGGAGGTCAAATACGAACTGGGGTTGCAAGAAAGTCCGAAAGGGCCAACGTACAGGCAACGGAAGGAACACGGGTGGGTTTTAGTCAGTAAGAGTCTGACGCCCTCCCGCTCCGTCCCAGCGGGAGAAGTAATTTGATAATTTCGCATCCAAAAAAAAAAAGGTCAAATACGAAATACGATGAAAGATCTGGCAAAAAGCTCGAGATGTCATTTTCTAAAATTGATTCTTCTAGATGCAAATATTACACAATGTGTTACAAAACTCTGTCCGATCCGGAAAGGGCACATCGGAACTGCAATAATATTACTAAAAATAAAAAAAATATTGCTATTTAAATTTCACGTACCAAATTATCCCAATTCCATTTTTTGTGGGTAACTTTTCAACAGGGGTCATAAGTTATGACTTGTAGAGATCCGCTAAATGACAGCCGCCCGCGATAACCCGGTAAAATCCCCCATTGAAAAAATAAGTGGGGTGTATTTATTTTTCTTTTTTCCATAAAATTACCAAATAACTTCTTAACAACGTCGGATCGGACAGGGTTATTGTAACCCGCTGTATACTTATTATGAGTAAAGATTTCAAGAGTCACCCGAGTTCATGCCACAGATATATCTTCACATGCCTAGATAAGGCAGTATTTATTAAACCGCAACCACATTAAAATAGAGTTAGCAGCCTGTAGTTATGTGAAAATTAAAGTTATGTACGACTATTAAACTACACACGATTAAATGCATGCGATAGTGTGGCAACACAGTAATAGCAATAGTAATATTTCTGTCTAATGTAATGTGTTTGTAATTTTGTATACTTATCTTTTTGATGGCATCATTATTTCTACTGACCTGTACCGGACTGACCCCTTAATTACGAGCGATTGACCAATAGCTTTACACGCTATTTAAACAGCTTTTTGTAATGAGGTATTCTGTGATATAGCTCAATTACCGTGCTAAATAGACACGTTATATCTACTAACGTGACAATTACATATGTACCTACAGTTGACGAAGAAACCGAGTCTAGGGATGCAAAGCTGTATGGTTCTGCCTGCTTATAACATCTAACTGTGATCATCAATGGCAGCTCGAGTGTGGCATATTATGGCAGTCTCCTCCTTTGTAATGTCATTTTTTGTAAGTAAAGGTTGAAAATAAATGAAATGAAATGAAATTGTTTATTCTGTAAATAGCAATCACTTTTAAACGTCATATTAAAAAAAAAAATTGCTAGATGAGTTCTGTGCTTCCTATCTGACTACTCTGAGAAGAAAGACCGAAACAAACTCAGAAGCCACAGTCTCTTTTAAAGTCCAGACATAATCTTGGTCAGGCCATATGAGAACCATGTAGATTAGTGTCTGAAATGGTCTTTTGAGGAAAGAACCACACAGTTTTGTTTGGACCTGTCCAGTCAGTGCAAGCATTTGTCAGTAATCGTGGAGCTCAACTCGACGAACAATACCAAAGACAGGATATTTGGGTAGCCCGCATAAAATACTCAAACTGCTAGACCATCATTAAAACTAACTGAGAAAGAAAAAATTAAAGAAAGATAACGTACGGTTATGATAGGCTTTCGGATGACTATTAGAGATTATGATAGGTATCTTTGTGAAAAAATGCGATGGAATGCTTGTAAGCTGAGAGAAAGAAAGAAAGAAAGAAAGAAAGAAAAATATTTTATTTGGGACACGCACAGGAAATACAAACAGTAAAAAAAATTAAAATAAAAAAATATATATAAAAAGTAAAATAAAAAGGGAGCTTAAGTATAAAAAAAACTAACAAAATAATAACGACCTGTGCGAGAACTAGATAGAGAACTATATACTTAGTTATATCAAGTAGCTTTAATTTGCTTTTAAACTAAATTATTTTCTTATTTTCTTTTAATTCATTTCATCAGCACTGTTTTGTAATAAAAACCATAGTCTAGTTTTCCATTTTCGAATTAATGCGTCGGATGCATTGAAAACCATCTCGGGAAATTCATTCGCGTAGCAACTTCACCTGTGCCGCGGAATTAACGCAAAAGCCTTTTGTCTAGCCTTCTATTTAAAAATGTATGAGAAAAATATTTTAAAACATAACTCGAGAAAGCTGTTAGCAAACGAAGTTGGAATTTATTTCCAAGTTTTAACTACACAAATAAATTCTTAATAACTAAAGAAATGCCATTTTCTCAGTCCGGGTAAACCAACAAAAATTGTCGTACAAAAGAAGCGAAGTCCAATTTAAGAGGAGACGGGAACTTATTATTCCTTATTCCATCCTATTTTTCTCAACAAGAGAAACTAATCTAAAGAAAATTTTCGAGTCCCTGTGAAGAAAATAAGCTTATAAGGAAGTGCAGTTTGCTTGCACGAATACGCCTAGGAATGCCGGCTGGCAACAAACTTTAAATTAAAGTTTTTCAAGGAAATAAGAATTTTCACATTTCCATTCGGCCCGCAGGGTGCTAATAATTAAGTTAAGTTTCAAATGCACAAAGTTCTACGTTTAACGTGCTGTACGCAACAAAACCACCTATGTAACGTGTTATATTATCCTGCGGTATTAAGAGGGAACAGGGCCTGCGATTCTTCATACAAATGTATTCCCCTTTTCTCTTCCTGAAAAATGCCTCTAGAGCAATATTTTTTTTTCATAAAATTAAGGTCTGCTGTAGACACAGCAACTTATTGGTAAAGAAAATATGACCCTCCAAAAATTACAAAAAACTATATTGGGGTCAGCAACCGGATGGCTTCCAGTCTAACCGGATGCAGCTGAATACCTACCAGAATTTTACATGGAGCAACTGCCTGTTAAACCCCAACCCAGTTACTGGGTAACATCCCTGGTTAAACTGGTTGTCAGACTTTTGGGCTTCTGACTACCAGTAACGACTGTCAAATAATACAAAACATGGAGAGAATAAAAAATAAAAAAAAATATGTGTCTCCGTTCGTTAGTGCTATGATGACATTTACCAATAACTTCGCATCTACTCCCTGTGGACATCTAAAGGTAGGTTTACGTTTAATATGGTGTTGAAAAGACAAGAAATTCATTAGAAATTTTAATAAAAGTGTTTAAAAGAGTCTAACTAACAAAAGCACGTAACTTTCATATTGTTACGGTCCCGCCGTCACGTCTCGCCAGATGGCGCACCACGGCAGAACTTACCACGGCCCTGCTTGGGTAGCCATGCCGCTGGGAAGGCCGCGTCTGCAAATCAACTTCGCGCCACCGGGGCCGGTCGTCGTTCCGCCTTCACGGACGTACAGATCAGAGAAGAAGAAGGTTTCAATATTTGTACCTATCATATTGTATCAGCCTACGTAAAGTCAACAAACCTTACGCATGGCTCAGTAAAGAAAATATTTCTGTGCAGACCAGCTATCACAGAAATATTGCGTTGGGCGATCGAGTCGTAAGCCGTGTTATGCGATTATCACCTTAAAGGTGAGCATGCGGAAGATTACTTGATTGTTCATTTTCTCTAAACCTTTCCATATACACAAAATACAGCGACAGCAGCTGTATCAGATATTAATATCCGCGCTCATCAACCTAGCAGTTTACTTAATCA